>CM023195.1:0-690000 GCA_013167095.2 Daphnia sinensis | reverse complement strand
AATGGGATGACTTCTGAAGAGGAAGACCATGAGTAATTCTTTCAGAATTTATTTCATCACTATTGTTCATCACATTCTTTCGAGTTAATGAATACAGATAATGAGCAGTTAGTACAGTGGACGCAATTTTCTTTCAAAGCATGTCTATGTGTTAACATTGTTCAATCTATCCTCTTCCTTCTTCTTCTTCTTTTTAGCTTTTTCCTTCTCCTTTTTTCCTGCGTCATACAACATTTACTCCATATTGAAGCGGATATCATTTTTTATGCTTCTACTTTTTATCTTTGCAACTACCGAAAACATAAGAACAGATTCTGAATTGAAATTTGAAACTTATTTAATCCTTACCTTTTCATCTTTGTTGGGCAACAAACACTGCAATCGAATATCATGATCAAAAACATTCAGACAAGACTGACATTGAAATGCGTAAAAAGGTTATCGATATAAACAACTTGAAAACAACTGAAAATATGTCATCCATTGATCCATCTATGGATGTTATTGCAGTATGTGTTGGTGATTATGGCTTGGTGCTTCTGACTCCCTGTGCTGGCTGCTCGTGCCTCTGCCTAGCTGTTTTTTGAAAATATTTTTTCCTTTTAGTTCAACGAGCTACTTCTGTTAAGGTTAGTTTTTGTAAAATTGTTAATGTGGTTTTATTTATTGGTAATACTATTTACCTTTTCATCTTTGTTAGGCATTAAACAATGCAGTCGAACCAAATACATTTAGACAAGACTGACATTGAAATGCCCAAAAAGGTTAACGATATACAGTACCCACCAAACTATTAGGTCAGACATTTGGTCAAAAAGAGGCTTAACTTCCTCTTATATTGGAGTGACGATCCACTTCGTTGGAAGTGATTCTGTGCTGAAAAGCGCTGTCTTGGAATTAACCCACTTTCCTTCTCCCCACACAGGAACAGCCATTGCAGAATCCATTAGAAAACAATTAAAGAATGGGATCTTGGCCATATTCCGATCATAATTACTGATAGCGGCTCAAATATGATAAAAGCATTCAAAGAAGTCAAGAATTTATATTCAAGTCAGCTAGTTGACCAAACGATCGAACGAGTAGTCACCACTTTTGATGATCCAAGTCCAACATGCAGCACACAACAAGAGCCTCAATAGAGTAAACAAATATCTTCAACATCTGATGATCAATCTGACAACGAGGATTCTTTAATGTGGGAAGACGACGTCGAAGGTGAAGAAATTCAAGAAGCTAGTCAAGCTACTGATACCATTGGAAAAATTCAAGTCAACAGGCAAAGTTTGCAAACTGATGAAGATGACGCACCTCTTCCATATAACGACGCCGAAGACAACGTGACACCTGATATGTTGGATGGGGAAGAGTTGGACTACTTTGAAGATGAGAGAATAATGGACGAATTCCTCAATCGTTTTCAAAGGTTAACACAGAGACATAGCTCAAGAAAGAAGATTAAGAGATATAGTTGCCTATGTCATACGCTCCAACTTGTAATGGCCTCTTTCGATAAAATGCGGACATCCAGACAAAGAGAAGGAATACCTCTTCCTCTCTACAGAGAAGCAATTCAAGCAGCAAGAAAATTAGTTGGAAAATTTAATAAGTCTACGGTAGCTACTACAAGACTTAAAGAGCTATGCAATAAAAAACTAGTCGCCGACGTTTCTACTCGCTGGTCCTCCGTCTACTTACTAATTCATCGCTTATTACAACTGCGGAAGGAAGTAAAAGTTGTGTGCGACGAGCTCAATTGGGACTGTCTTTCAAATACAGAGTGGAGCCTCATCTCACGAATTGATACGCTCTTAGAGCCATTCGCATCATACACCCAACTTGTAACCCGTACGCGACGAAAAGCTAGACTTCCCATCCCCCTTATTCTTTTAGCTAGAGACAGGCTATGAAAATATTAGCTATTGAAATGCAAGCTTGGGTAAAGCTATGAAAACGCCAAATTCTTTATAGTTTTCTTTACATGTAGTTGTTAAGCTTCTTACTAGCTATTCAAAGGGCTAGTTAAAATTTAATATTAATTATTAAGTTTCTAGCCAGCTATTCAAAAGGTTAGCTGAAAGTAAAAAACATGAATATAGGTTTTAATGTTTTTATTATTGGGGTTACATCTTTGGAAAATATTCCTTCGCGCTCGAGTCGAGCCCATATCACTCATTATCCAATCCATAAAAGGGTTCACTGGTGGCTTCTTGTGGCCATAATAGAGATAGCAAAATAATAAATGCACGTTGGAGTTTGTACTTCGCTTCATTAATAACAGCCATGAAAGGCCAGAACGCTTTTTTGTTTTTTTTTTTGTGGGTTTGCTCCATCCGTGTTCCACATGACTGTTATTGTCTTTTCGTCTATGAGTCCTTGATCTGTCAACTCTCTGTAGCAACCACCTGATTGCACGCCGCCACGAAAATTTGGATCCCAATTTTCATGTGATACTGCATAACGTTCGATGAAGTACCTTATTTGTTTTTCGATGGGCATTCGCAAAACATAGCATGGGGTGTTGCTTGCTCTAAATTTATGGCCACGTGGTTGATTTTCTTGTGGGATATTCTTATTCTTTTGCAATTATAAAACAGCAGAGCATTTCTTGAAGGGGCAGACAAATATCTTGGAAACTTCGTTTTTCAAGTTTGAATACTGTGACAACAGATTGTGTTGGCTAGTCAACTTTTTCACGATGGAATCCGTACCAATGCTTAAAATGCGAAGGTGGTCGTGCAGTGCAGTTTTTGTTAAATGGTGCCGTAAATAAAAGGCTACGCACAATATTGGCAAGTAAATGTGAGGATGTACTTCATGCAGTGCGCACTATATACATAGCAAAATAAAAATAAAATAATATATAGGTTTTGCCAAGTGATATTTTAAAAAACCACCCATCTTCGAAATCACTGTCTACATACTCCTCGTCTAAATCTTGGTATGCAACAAAGCATTCATTCACAGGGCTGAGTGAGTTATTAAGCCTTCCTGGAGAATCAGGCCCAATCACGCAACTAATTTCTTTTTCCTGCATGACCTTCTCTTCTCTAGTTGTTAAAGTGCTTGTGGATTCTAAAATAGAACACAAGGTTGTTACTTGAGATGTTCCAGCATTTAAAGTACCTGCCATAATCTCCTGTGAAATCAAAGAGCTATAATGGTTTTAAATATATAGTAACAAAATAAAAGTGTATTACAGGCTCTGTTCGGTTAATAATAATGGTTCCATCGATGTTTTCGTTTCGTTGTTTGGTTTTTCGAGTTTTGGTCGATACTTTGTAAAGTTTTTCCACCTCCTCTGTAGCCAACGTAATGTTCATTTTTCTTTTTTTGTATTTTGAAAGACACAAGTCATCCATAGTGCTGATGCTTTAAACGCCACAAAGAATTATTACAGGAAAATTAATAACTGTTTTGATGAGCTTGTCACAAGTCAAATTCGATGGTTGTTTATAACTTTTTCTAATAACACGATCGATTACGGTAGAAATAATCGATAAATAATCTTTTCCTTTGTTTTATGATTATTATGAGCTGCCTGATAATTTCCCTCCAATTTCACACATCACACGTGACTATGTCGGCAAAAGACGTTTTGATTTTATCTCTGCAGCCTTTTTATTAGAAAATGGAAAAGATTTTTGTTCTTTTTGAATTTCCCAGTGGCGAAACAGCAGGAATTGCCTCAATTACTGCAATCTTAAAACCTCCACTTAAAGGAAATTTGAAAGAAAATATACATGAAGTGAAAAAGTGGATTAGTTGCAAGACTCAGCTGGTGATAAGGTAACAACTATACTTCAATTTCTTCAGGAATCATCATATGATTAGCTGCATAGAGTTTTTGCATTATTTGATCTTATTATGATCAGCTTAAGTTATTATGAAATGTTCTATTATCCTCAAGTGGCCTCATGAAGGTTGTCCATCGGGACTCCATTATGTAATTTATCTATCAAAACATGGTGTTGACTCCGGGTTTAGAGCTGCTATTCCCTTAGCTGTTTCTGGTAAAATTCCTTTTTGTTTTTAAGACTAACAAATTTCTAGATATCAGGTTTCACATTTTAGATAACTTGAAGACACTAAGTGAAACCAGGGCCAAAACCACCATCAATCACAGTCCGTTACCAACAATTGCTGAAGATATTCTTGCATTAGATCCAACTTCTCCAACCGAGAATACTTCTCCAATAGAGAACACTTCTCCAATGGAGACACCTTATCTAAAAAGTATCGACCCAGCCTGCCAGAAAAATCTTTTTGGAAAAGACAAGAATGACGAAAATACAACCCCATTCACTGAAAGAAGTACCAACAAAAAAAGGTCAAGTAAACAGACCGAAGGTTACGAAAAGGTAGGCTTATAAAATCTAATAATTTGCCTTAACTTCTACAGCTGTACTTAATAGTTTTCTTTCTTTTTATCAGGAACTGAATGCAATGAAAATGAAAGTCAGAAAGCTTGAAGATGACTTGCTGATGGATCTTGAAGAGCAAGTAAAAAGTCTTCGTTCATATTTTTCAGCTCCCATGGATCTAAGTGAACGTATGTAGCTTTTAGCAGGCTCTTTTTAAATTCTCATGTAATATATTTATCTTTTAGGCATGCACGAGAACCTCGTGAAAGTGGAAGACATTTTGAAAGAATTGAAGAGTCAGCAACAGCAAGTTTACATTCAAAATACGCCTTCATCTTCTACTACTCAAGGTAGCCCTACAGTGTCACGAAAACAAACGTCCAACTCCGGAAAAATGGTAGACCTTAATGAATTTTGAAATATTCTTGTTGTTCGTTAATTCATTTATTTTAAAGGTTACTCTTGACGGCAGCGTTATGGTGGGATATAATTTGCTGCGTGATGCGTGTATCTTTGGTAGAGGCGGTAATTCTACCGATGCTCTGAATGCTTCTGTTGGCGCAATCATTGACTTTTTTATGACTCGTGAGGAACAAGCAAGCGTCAGTTTGTCTGGAAGACGTTGTCCTTCTATTCCGGACAGTATTCCAAAAACAAAGTTTCCCGAAGACCTGAAGAAGGCAATTCAAAGTAAGAACTTTTTACAGTTTTTGTTTCATTTGATTACAGCCATTGTTTTTAATTGAAGATTTCATCATCGCCCGTTGGCCCAAATGGCACACAGGCGACAAATCCATGACACCCTTGCGAGTGAATGCATCCATAAAAGCTAAACTCAACGGCGCTCACATCGCATTAAAAAAAACCAGAAGAAAGTAGCTGCCGCTATTGGGGATATTATTGGAGCGAACAGTGAGATATAGACGTAATATTAATGACCGACGAGAACCCTTAGTCGGCCGACGACTACCATTTATCCGAAGGCGATCTTATCTAAATAATCACCCTGTTCCTATTGCCTTCTAATTATCTTGGTCATGTTGGTTTAGATAAGTGTTCACGCTGCCAGTTTGCTTTTGTTTTCACTGTGTTTTCATTGTGTTTTCAGTGTGTTTTCACTGTGTTTTCACTGTGTTTTCAATGTGTTTTCAATGTGTTTTTCACTGTGTTTTTCACTGTTTCACTGTGTTTTCACTGTGTTTTCACTGATTTTATTGGTTGAAAACTATAATACAGAATGTTGTTTTATAATATATACACCTCTAACTTGTTTTTCCATGATTTCGACGAAAAGTAATAAGGTAATACGAAATAGGCTAGCTATCCATATATATAGGTAAAATGTATGGTATCATTTAGCTTCACTAGAAATAGCTAAAATGTAACAATCATGTGATAGCTATATACATAGCTAAACAGGAAAAGCTTTAAAGATCTAGTCTACATCGATAAAAAAAAAGCTTTATTTTGGCTAGCTTAGGCTAGCTGATGCGGTCCCTACGCCAGCTAGTGGAAAGCATACCAGAAGCTATCCGTGGTGTACGGGAAGTGCTGATATAATTCCGACTTTTTCCTCCGTCATTCCATGTGTGGAAGAACTCAAACTTCATCTATCCGAGGTAAGATATCTAAAAAAATGCGTGAATACCCTATCATACCATGAATTTTATGAGTACAAATAACTACATACCAATAGAAACAAAACATTATTTGTACTAACTTTATTTGTCCTTTTATTTTAGACTTCGAAGAACCCCGGTCTTAAAGAAATCAGTGAAGCCCTTTTGCATGAAATGGACCGACGTTTCGATTTTATGTTGGATGACCGTCATTCTGACTTCGATCCAATTTTCATGTTAGCTACGGCATTGGATCCTAATTTCAAAATCTTTGTTTCTCCAGAACGTCAGCAAACGTGTCGAAGCCATTTAATTAAAATAATGGATCAGTTGGTAAAATTTTATTAAATCTTCGTTCTACTTCATTTTATTCATATTGGAATTCTCATTCGTTCTTTATTTCTTTTTAGGGAGTTCTAGATTTCTTACAAAAACGAGGAAAAGATGATTTCGGAAACAATGAGGATGGTATGAACGATTCTATCACCAGTAACGACAATTCTAGTCCCAATACACCTCAGGCCTCAGGTGATACTGATACGGGTGGAAGAACTCTTGCGGTAACAGGATTCAAGCATTTATATGCAAAATATTCATCAGAGAAAGCAGAACGTCTACGTCCGATCAGTCTCCCGTGGTTACAGAAGAATGTTTAAGAAATGCAGGAATTGAAAAACAGTTTGCAGACTATCTGGGAATGCCAACACAGCCAATACTCGACGAAAAAGGCAATGCCATTAAAATTGATCCAATTGTTTTCTGGCAGGACCATACTACACGTTTTCCTTATATCAATAACCTGACTCTTACCATGGCGGCTATTCCAGCCTCTTCCGCAGCAGCAGAAAGACTTTTTTCAGTTAGTGGGTGGCATTGCATTGGTCGCAAGGATCGTTTAGACAAAGCAAACCTGGCTGCTAAAACGTTCATTTCGTGTAACAAGGATTTATTGAGGGAGAGCCTTTTTCAGTAATTTTTTCTCGTGTCGTTTCATTGAGCGGTTACAGACAATTAAGTCTAAAGAAAAATTTAATTTACTTTCATGAATAACGAAAACGAAAACGAAAACGATCGTTAACGAAAACTTCGTTAACGAAACGATCGTTTTCATTTTACAGAAAAAAAACGAAACGAAAACGAAAACGAATGGAAAATTCACTAACGCGGCAACACTAGAACACCCCCCTCTTTTCAGTGCATTCTCATGGCACTACGTGTCTTTAAAAAAGTGCAAATACTCTTGAACAGCTTGGGCTAGATGTTTTGTATTTTTTTCCTGAGTAGATCTAATGATGATCTACATTTTTTATACACAGAAAAATGTCGTAGGATTAACCTCCATGGCGCTACGGTATCGTTCACTTTATTAGGTACACCCCGTTTCCCCATATGCGTCGTGCTAAATACGGCGTTTTCAAAAATATACAAAAAAAAAATTAAAAATAAAGTTAAAATCGTTTTTCTTTGTGCCAAAAGATGCACAATTCTTCACTTTATACTAATCCAAAGTATGATTTACAGTCAAACCAACTAAAAGAACCCTTCTATATACCCCAAATTTTACCCCCCTCAACATTTTTACAGCAAAATCAAAACTGGCGATGTCACCACCAGAGGCACTGCAAGATTCGGGCTGTTGCTAACAGCCGCCAGCTTTCACAGAATATGGTTTGGGGTAGATTCTGATATGTTACCTCACCTCCTCGGCGGGAAGAAATTGAAAGAATCAATTACATTACTAAGTGTCAGGTAACGATGGTGTGAATAAAAACACTAAAATACAGCAATCTAATAATTAAATTTCTTTAGTTATTAAACTTCAACAAACCCCCCTCAAGAGTGAGATATTGTCAGTGGACATTGAAGTATTCTTTTGCCATTCAAGGAAGAATCCATACTGTATGCAACTTCATAAAAGAGCGCAGTTAATTATTGCGAAAAGGAAGGGACGAAGAAGATTTCAGAGTTACGCATCCAGCTGATACTTCGAGGAAGCTGTATATCTCCTACGACTACACAGACATTTTGAAGAATGTTAGAAATTAAATGATTGATCGACAGGTAATGTGGAATGGGAAAAGAGTTGATTTTTCTGTGATGAAATACTCTTCGCTAAAACAATAAACGATGCATTACCATTATGTAGATTTTTATTTCAAAGACATGTAGATCCCACCAACTTTGTGCGAATGAAAGTGGCATATGCCAGAGATGTGTTCAAACCAGAAGTGGTCGCATTTCGTTGCATGCAAGATATGTACCAATCAGGATTTCAACAATTCCTAGAATTCTTCTGGAAGTGGTACAGTTACCATGATATATGCAACGTGACCCACCATTACTAACAAAAAGACGAAATATGAAAAAAACATTCTCTGACCCAAATGATGACAGATTGTATGAGCTTGAGGTTACAATCCCCCAAATGCTTATACATTGGAATCCATAACATCCATAACATCCATAGATATATAAATGGATGTTACATTTCCAGCTGTTTTAAAGTTGTTGATTTTGTTGACCTTTTTGAGCATTTGTCAGTCTTGTCTGAATGTTGTAAATCTTGATATTTGACTGGATTGTTTGTTGCCTATCAAATATGATAAGGCAAATAGTATTACCAATAAAGAAAACTATCAAAAAATAAAATTAAAATTAAAAAATAAATGAAATCACCACGTACCATGATAACATCCATAGATGGATCATGTAGTATTTCCAGTTGTTTTCAAGTTGTTGATATCGATCATCTCTTTGGGCAATTCAGTGTCAGTTTTGTATGAATCTTGCTGATCGTAATATTGCACTGGATTGTTTGTTGCCTCACAAAGATGGAAAGGTAAATAATATTACCAATAAGTGAAACCACCATAATATATAAAAAAATTAAAAAATAAATCAAACCACCACATACCACAATAACATCCATAGATGGATCAATGGATGATATATTTTCAGTTGTTTTCAAGTTGTTGATATCATTAACCTTTTGGGGCATTTCAGTTTCAGTCTTGTTTGAGTGTTTCTGATCACGATATTCGACTGCATTGTTTGTTGCCTAACAAAGATGAAAAGGTAAATAGTATTACCCTCCTTTAGCTCGTTGAACTAAAGGAGAAAATAAGAAAAAACAGCTAGGCAGAGGCACGTGCAGCCAGCGCAGGGAGTCAGAAGCACGGCAATGGCAGAATTGAAAAACATTTTAAAAGGTGGAAAGAAGTACAACCACACATGACTGCAACATTGTCTGTTGATGTTCGTCTCCCACAGTCCTCGTGCGTACTTAAAAACTTGAAGTTGAACTACGTGAAATAAAAACCATGGGGCCCAAACCATCTCCAAACAACAAAAAGAAATCTTCAAAGAAAAAAACCGAAAAGTAAATACTTGAATTCTATTTGTTGCTTTTCCTCAGTTTATGTGGAATTTCAATATTTTTGAGACTGAAACTGGAAACAAAAGGCATTGAGAGGTTCATTTTGTGGGTGAAAAATCATCCTGTGTTGTATGATACTACATTGAAAGATTTCAAGAACGAAAAAATTCAAGCACAAGCCAGGGCAACAATTGCAGCACAATTTAATTGCAGTAAAAGCACTATTATAATAATGCATTTAAAATTTTGATTAAAACTAGTCGTGGTACTTTTATTGTTGCATTCACAGCCCCTGCGGAGGTGAAGGATACATGACAATCGTTCAAAGATAGGTTCACCAAAGAAAGAAAGGTGTTGAACAAACAGCCACCAAGTGGATCACAGGCAACTCCTCCAACAACTCCTTCTTGGTTCTACAAACAAATAGAGTTTCTGGACAAGCACATTAAACAACAACAATATTTTATGATGCTAAACTTTTGTTTGAAGAATTTTAATATTGGCATTAATGTTATCAATATATTGATGGCGAGGATGTTTCCTTAGATGTTCACGTTTCTTCATCATTTTCTTATCTTCCACATCAGGGCTAACAGCAAAACAATTTCTGTGGTTTCAATAAGCTGGTCTTATTTAAGATCCATGGCTTAAAATTAACAAAAGACACAGTTAAGCGAATCCTTGAGGAGGAACGAAATACTTCGAGATTTATTTCATCAACACTAGAAGCAGACAGATTTGAATTGACACTAGTTTGTTTTGACAACAAAGTTCCCCTAGCGTGATGTGCAGGAACTACCAAAAGGTTGTCCCGCCTTCTTCAACGCCCATTTTCCGTAAGATGTCTGTAAGCATATGTGCAGTATAGATTACGTTACAGAAAAACTGAAATAGCGTGGCAGTAAGACTGTATGCCTGTATGCCTGTATGACCAGTGCTTCCACTTTTTCAGAATGGGTATCCCTGAGACGTTGCCAAATCGGGGCCTTAAAACCCTATATTTGAAATAAAAAGGCCCGAGGAAAAACCCCAGATTTTTTTTGGGGGGGGGGGGGGGGAAACTGCCTTTATTTTCTCCAAAGTAACTTGGTAAACGTGAGAACAACCAAAAACTTGAATATGTGTGAGTTAAGATAAGCATATTTTAGAGAATACGGAAACATAAATTCCGAAAAACAGGAGACTTCAGTTAAAATTAAGATTCTTTGTTAAAGAAACAAACCGTACTGCCCAGAAAGGGTCACAACCGAGCACTGCAAAATCGTGCAAAATGCTGTAAATGAAAAATGAACATGAAATTCAACAAAATGATGGAACAAGATGAAGAATGAACCGAAATTACAAAAAACCATCATTGGAAGCCATTTCACTAATAGAGGCATTGCCTGAGTACTGATTCAATAACATCATTGCTTATAACGGCCGTACTTGACGAGAAATTTTGGTTTTTTTACCCATTTTTAATTTGCATCAAGCTACAAATGGTTACATTACTCAAAGAATTGCGGCAAGCTGTTTTGATGTTTCCCATTGTACTAAAGGCACGCTCACTTGAGGCATTGCTGCATGGCATGGAAAGAAGAAACTGAATGCAGACCGATAAGTTTGGATAGATTTTCTCCGCACGTTTTTCTTTCTTTAGATTTAGAACGACTCTCCAGTAGTCTTCTACAGACACAGTCTTTTACTAGACATCCTAGTAAAATCTGTTTCTTCATCTAAATTAAAAACAGATTTCTTCAATAAGGCATGTGTACGCCATTCCTGTTCCGCTAGATGCTGCCTCACTTTTTCCTTCAGTATAGGGAAACGCAAAAAAAGCAACGAAAATATTTTTGGCTCGGCTTTCCGAGCGACGCAAGGAACCAAAAGTTCGCAAAAATTGAAGTATGGGTCCTCGAAATCAAACCTTGCTTGGATTTGATTAATGGCCGTTCTATAAAAATTCCTGCAATCTAATCTAATCCGATTTATCTGCTCAAAAGGAATTTCGCCCGATGATACAGTTTCTTCAGCCAGGATGCCTATCAAAAGTAAAAGAATGAGGTCAAGAATAAAAGAAATGCTATGAACTTAAACTTACCAAGGTAAATATGTTCAACCGCAAGATAATGCTCCTCCTCCGATGGGTCAAGTTCCAGTGGATCAATGTCGCGTACGAATTCCACTTCCATAAAATTACTTGCAAAATCACGGATGAGGTCACCTATTCTATCCTTCAACGTATATAAGAGCGGGGATTCGGCTTGAAAAACCGTATTGAACTCCTTTAGGCATTGAAGCGCATATGACAGGAATTCCAGATAGAGCTTCGTCGAAGGGTTGTTTAGAACTTCTAGTATTTCCATGAACTGCGAATCTTCTTCGTCGTCTTTTAGGTCGCTAACCAAGTCAGTGAAATAAAGCTGTAAGGCTGCATATTGTTCCAATGTACGGTTTGCAGCCGCCTCCAAAGACAACCAGCGCGTGGCAGCACTTGATACTATAGAATGAGGTTTGACTCCGGCAAACAATTGGAACTCAGCGAATGACTTCCTTCTACCACAGCTTCTTGAAAAATGGTTAAATATCGATTTTAAAGCCAGTTGAAGTGATTTGGGTAAATGTTTGCATGCATAGGATGCGCAAAGATGAATAGAGTGGCACGAACATTTCACCGCAAGTAACGGTCATACAGTATGACCGTTTAAGCAATCCACCAATTAGCAAATCAAAGGAGTCTAAATCATTTTTTGAAATTAAAAGAGTTGGCAAGTACAAAGCAATTTCCTTTTCTAATGTGTCATTTTCAACAGGCAGCGATAAATAATCTAAAAGTCAACCTAAAATTGCGGCCCCTTAGACGTTTTATTCTTGAACAAACAATAGAGCTGATTGTTCCGACGGCAAATTTGCTTGAGACGGCTCTTGACGATTGACTTGAGTTATTCGTTGATTTGAAGTAGGTCTCATTGTAGTCATTCTCTGTTTCAAACCTCGCTCGAAGTTGTAGATGGCCCTTTCCTACCAAAACTACGATTACCTGTGAAATGTTTCCGAAGAATCTAAGGGGGTTTTAAGCCAAATGCAAAAACTTGACTATTGTGAGAGAGTCGACTAAAATTCGACGTTTTCGACTAGTTATCGAGTATTCGCGTTGACCTAAAATGTCGACTTGAGTCGACTAAAAATTGATTTTTTAAAGTCGGTGCAAGTCACTGAGCACAAGGAACTAGGATTGACCTACTCATACGGGGTAAACGAAAACTACATCAGCACTCTCACTTCAAATTTTTATAAACGTTGAAAAAAAAGTGCGAATGGAGAAAAAAGATACCTCACCAGAACCTGCCAGTTGACCGAAAAGGCATTTGTATTCGACGCTTGCTGTTGCGGTCGCCACAAAATCAAGGAATGTAGCTGTGCGTTCCAGTGGGACGCAGACAGGTCGACCTTTGATGGCCAATTTCTTTGAACGAAACCAAAAATTGTGGATTTCATTTCCAGTCACTTGCATCCGGCCCAACGCGAGACTCCTCGTCAGCAATTACATTCAGCTTACAGCTCAAATGAACCACTTCGATTACAATATACCGGCTCTCACACCAAGCTGTCAGCGTGGTTGATAATTGCGTCAACACTTTGGACCTGGCGCCGCCGCCTTGATTAATATAAGCCACAACCGTGACGTTGTCCAAATAAATTTTTACCGCTATATTTTCCGATACCGCCGCGAGTGACTGTATCACGACATTTCCGTTCATTAATGTGCCTCTTGGTATCTTCTTAAAGTCCAAAAGCCCTTCGTCCTGACATTATGGCAATACGCCTCCAGCCTGTTTTTAAAAGCGTCGAAGAATATCTCCAGATCTGACACGCTGGGAAAGACCCGTCGTTATCCCTTTTTAAACTAAAATTGCTGGACCACCATTCTACGTCGTCTCTGGTTTCCACCGATATCACGCACTCCGACTTCAAATTAAATCCCACTTTTCTAGCTTGCTCAATATAGAATGTCTGCATCGTCCTAAAATGAGACTGCGCAAAAGTTATCGGACGTATGACTCATGTGAAGTTGCTCATGATCGATGCAACCTCCCGCAATGAAATTTTGCTCCTTGCCAGCCCCGCATTGCATTTGGCCTTAACTGTTGTTGCCTTGTCCGAAGGTAATAAATAGGAAAGCTTGACCAAATTAATAACCAGAGCCAGATATTCTAATACTTACGACGGTTCTACAATAATTTCTCCCAATTGATGAAGAAACCAAGACTTTGCAACAATTCAACTACCGTATCTACATCGGCTTTGGTGGTATCTCTTGGTATGTTAATTATTATATCACCCAATCACACAATGAGACGCCTGCCCTGCCTTCTCAGAAAAGCCACTACTACATTTAGAGTTTTTGTAAAACACCGACGGGCCGGAGCTAAATCAAAAGCCAGACAGATAAACTGAAAAATACGCCCCTTTCAGTTTAAACAGAAATATTTCTGGTGAGAAGGGTGCAAGAGGAACGGCATGCAGTCATTGGACCACCCGACAGTAGCCCTCGACGGTACCCCGACAGTGGCCCCCCATGACAGCATCCCCCCCGACAGTGGCCCCCCATGACACCATCCCCCCCCCCCCGACAGTGGCCCGCGGGGACGCCGCCTTGAGCATCGTTTCAAAAAACTTGTCCGTGAAAAGGTGCTCAGCTTCCTCCTTCCCCGGTGCAAAAAGCGTCAGGATTTCACAAATGAAGTCATAAGACGGTTCAACCAATGCCACAACCGCTCGTCTTCTTTTTTGGGCGATTTGGTGGTATGCTCTTCCCTGCTTCTGTAAAATGGCCCGCACTGTATTCGTGGCTTGCGTCACCGTTTCTCCCTCTCCGAGAGAACATACCTTAGCGGATAAGTCAAACAGAGGTGGAGCAACCTTCATGATTTTAAGCTCGGTCTGGATGAGCGCTTCTTCCGACGCATTCACTGCTTTCACCCGATCCTTGTCCTTTGCGTGCCTCTTACGAGCTTAGGCGGCTTAATGGAGAAAGCTGGGTCTTCAAACTCGAGCCCAAATGTCTTAAAGATTGTTTTCGAATCGTCCGTCGACAAGTCAGTCTTTAACCCAACCATAATCTCGTTTAATATCGCTGTTGGAATAAACGCCTGGCTTCCACTGATTTACTGGCTTCTTTGGATGAACTTGCATGGTCGCCGCGCCCATTGGTTTTAGTGCTCCTTTCGACTTAGACACGACGGCAGGAGTCTTGGGAGTACGCTTCTTTGGTAGCCATGAACGGTTCAGTAGCTTTCGACCTGCATCGTCCAACTCTTCCCCTCTATGTGGCCCGCTGATTCTAAATACTCGCCTTCTTCCTTCCTACTATCCCGTTTCTCACTTTCTTCTAGGTCTCTTAGATTTCTAAAACGAATGTAGGCTTTCTCCTCGTTCCGGTAGGCTACTTGAAACTCGATGCCACTCGGTCGTTCACTCTCACGCACCCTCGGCCGATTCACTAAATTATTCTGTTGATAAAACCGGCTTCGTGATAAAACTGGTCACGTGGAGGTACGTCGAACGAAGGTGACGGAACATTAAACGATAGTGAGGCAGACCACTCTCGGTGGTTTCGAAGAGTAACCTTTCTCTATCTGGATAATCAAAGTAATCGTAAAGGGTCACGAGGTCGACCATCTCAATCGCGTGAATGATTTGAAAAATCTCTAGCGTCTTGTTCAGTGTTACGATTACCTACGACTGGTGGGTCCATTCTCTGATGCCTGTCGCCACCCATAAAAATAAATATTGCCTCACATTCTGAAATTCTGACTATACTGTATGCGAGCTGAAGTAAATCCGAACGGTAAAGAGCATTTGCAGGTCAGACGAAGGGGCAGCACACTCCTTTTTTTTGTTTCTTTTAAAAAGCTGAATAAATGTAAGTCTACATTCTTAGGGCTATTCGAAAAGCATTTTGCATTACAATTTAAAATTGTATGCAATCAATACAAATTCAGAGGAAATAACCATGGCCATGTACTTCAGTACACAACCATCTTTTAACTGTCTGCCTTGATTCCATTGAAGCTCCCTAAAAATAAGCTCCAAGTACCTCTGATTTTGGTAGCTTTTACTGTTAACATGATAAATGAAAATGTAAGAGGGAGACAACTTCGAAAATATTGAACATTAATCAAGCCTCCATAAGGAGGAAAGTCCATAAAGAGAATTAATATTTACTTACACTTACGCTTTCCCTGAAATGATTGAAATCTAAATTTTTTTTCGACTGTAATTCACAGGTACGCTGTTGGTGAAAATTGAGTGAGTTTGCAGAAGTTAGCCTATTTCTGTTTCAACTTTCAGACATCCAAAAATATCTGGAGCCTCTTTTAACGGGATTGCAACCTTCTCGAATGTTTTGTAAAAAAATGTTTCATGATTAGGAATCTGTTAATGAATAATTAACAAAATTCCATTCCAAGTTTTCAAATATTCCAACTAACCTCTCCTGATAAAAGGAGCTTTGAATGTTTCAGTACTGTTATTAAAATCACCAAATAAGTTTCGATTTTGAAGCAACCAGAGGACGGATGGGGAAAAATAAATTTTTTTTTGTACAAATGGTATTATTCGTGTCGCTGTAAAATATTAGACATATTCGTCATCGTCGGCAATTTTCAGATTGTCCTCGCCGGATCCGTACTTCCATTATTTTGGCACCTTGGCGGGTAAGAGTGACGATGCCGTTCAGTTCCTCTTGGCAAACGTTCCTTACTGTACAGGCTTTACATGTGAGAAGTTGAGCAGCTCTGGCAATGGCATGCGCTAACTTTGTTATTTGCACCTGATCCCCTCTTTTTAACAGCTATGATATTGTTATTCACGCGTCGGCTAACTTTATTGTAGCTGGTAAGGAGGCAGATTATAGAATTAATATTATTTTCTATATTTGATTGGTTCTTCCTTGCACGTTGCGCCCCACCAACTTCTATCTGTTTATAAATTTAGCTCCAGATTTAGTAGCTAATAATACTGAGCTAATAGTAATGGTAGCTAAAAATATTAATAGCTAATACTTACTACTAAAATTACAGTTCTGTCGAGTTAAGACTGTGATTTTTTTCTCAGTTCTCAAATTTTCCAGACAATACGTACATACTGTACTCGTTAAGAATGGAGCCTAAGAATTCGAGATACGCCCGTTCATGCCGCGTAAAAAAAAATGTCCGAAAAAAGAATACAGCATACCTAACTTCTTGCAACATCCACGATATAATAGTAAGGGTAGACGATTTCGATATCCCTGACTGTTGGGAAAAAACACGGGCATCTACTATCCAAGATTACCCACCAGGTTCCCTAGCCTTGAATACCAATCAGCTGAAGGAATGATAGAGAAAATCAAGGTTTTTTATTCCTCTATTTTATAATTCCAAGATAATGAACAAAAAATTGAGTGGATTTGAGCTTATTTTCAATCCCGATTTTTAGGTTAGTCAAATCATAAAAATTTTGCAACCATATTATATTTATATTTCAATTTCACATATTTTTGAAAGTTACAACTTTAGCTACATTGCATATTTCTATAAGTTTATGTTTTTAAATGTGCTTTTTATATAAAAACTGAGAAAAAATATCTTGTATTAAAAACAACTTGTATTTACACCGTTTACTATCAGATATCCAATAAAAAGTAAAAATTTAAATTTAATGATGTTTTCTAAACTAGCCAATAATGTAAAAAGCGCAATTTTCAAAAATTTTTAATTCCAACCTCAATAAAACCATGGTCTAACATTGGAGGTCCCCGAACTGTCGTCTGCTAGGTTTTTCGTGTAGTATTTCCATGGAAAAATTTTGGGGGACCCACTAGGGGCGCTGACTACCCGAATCAGTTATAACATTCCCTCCAACACGTTGACAACAATGGGGAAAGTAGTCATTTGTGACTGTTTTCTACGCTGTTGTCTTCTGGATAAAAAATTATAAAATTTACAACACAAAAAACGAAACCTGCATGAATTTGTCTTTGAATTTCACACATTAACTGACCAGCTTAGATAATTTACGCAGCATATGCTGCTCTTCTTTTAATTTCTGGCTAACCTCATTTTTTAAACGTTTCGGTTACATACGACATCGGATTTCTATATGTAGTGTATAGCATTCAGCTGGGCCAGGAAATCTTTCAGGACTCAACCCTGAGGGAAGCGGGTGACGTGACCGGTAGCTAGCGAGGCATCTATATCTTTTCACAAAGGTAAGAGCAACAAGCGAAATACAAGTAACGAGACTCACAGTCGTCGAGAAAGTAAGTGTATTGCACGGATCTTACGGCTCCTTTTATACATACAAAATCCTTACAAATACGTCGCTAAAAATTAGGTCGGCTTGTGCCATTCTCATCAATCAATAGAGGGCACCTGTTGTTGACCTTTGTTTTGGCGCGGCAATCGAAATATTCTCCGTGTGATGTGAGGGATGTCGATAGCTACTTCTCCAACTTATCCGATTTTCTGGCGGTTTGAATCTGTGTTGTTTCCGGGTGTTTTAATTCAAACCTCACGTCGTAGTTTTTGGTCTGAACAGGTATCTCCATATATATGGAAACACACTCAGATACAGCCAATGACTTTTAGACTTGTTCCAGCCTCAATTGATCAGCCAAACGATGTTGAACCTCCGTACTATGGATCATTGAAGTCGGTTACCCCGCTTCAGCTCAACTAGAAGGGTTTCCGAGAACCCGTCTTCGTCTACGGCTGTTCGCTTTTGAACTACCGCCTAATCTGTTTTCATGTGCCCGTGTTTGGGGTAGGTGGATAAGCTTCGCTCGTCAGATTTTCTGACACTCTGGTCTACGGTTTCCGTTGTTGTGAATAAGGGGAAAAATCGGTATGAATGAAATATTGGTTTTTGATGTAATATCTACGTTATAACATAAACGGTAAAACCTCTTTGTAATGAAATATCAACTCCATCTTTTTCAGGTGGCCATTTGATATTGATTTTTAAGTTTATATTTATACCTTAGAGATTTTCCTTGGTAAAGCTAGAAGGCTATGCCGTGGTTATTGTTGAAAATTTAACGAAATAGAGCGGTGTATGACAGGTTACTTGTAAAGTATATTGTAGAAACTTGAAAGGAACCTTTTACAATATTACCTTTCAGATAAGAAGACAGTTGAAAGAGTGAGTGAATAAAAGTAGGGAGACGACTGAGGAAAGAGAGATACTAAACAGTATCTTTCCCGAACAAGTGCATGTCTTTTGTTTTTCCAACAAGAAATGCTAAACAGCATCTTTCCCAAAGGTATGTGCCTTTTTGTCTCTCCAACAGTTATGTGCCCCAAACTGTTTACTGTTTACCCAGAGGTTCCAGCCAGGTGGTGATTGGCTGTAAAATGGGGGAAATCTCTGCGTGCAGAAACAGGAAATTTTCGTTTTTCTTGTTATTCCCCGTGTAAAACTACGTGCCCTAGGCTTAATTACAAATCTGTAGGTTTCTTTGTTAATTTATATATTTTTTTGCTCAATCGAAATTCAAATTTCGGTCTTATAAGTCGGGCTGTGATTGGTTGGTGAATTTGGAGACCCCCTGTGTCACGAATTTTCGTTTTTTCGGCGAAATTTTCCTTCAGTTAGATTCTCCATGTAAAACTGTATAGGGCTTTTCGACATATTTTTGCTACCTTTTCCAAATGGTGCAACGCAGCAGTCGATGTCACATTTCGTCTGCTACGCCCAGTTATTTTTCCATTAGAACTCGTGTTGTTATGGCAACATGGGTGGTTTGGGCAATGGCAACTGCAGTTGGGATGCTAACACAAGTTCTAGAAAAAATAGTCGGTCGTAGCAGACAAAACGTTCCATCGATCGCTGCGTTGCACGATCAGGAAAAGGTTAAAAAAATGTCGAAAAGCCCTATTATTTAAGGTATTTTTCGTGATGAAAGGTTGGTTAGTTAATTTTTAATTTGTGTTTGTTTAGAAATAGCAAGGTCGGCTGTCGTTTGTCATTCGTTTTATTAGCATTTCTAGAATAAGGAAGTGAGCCGTGAAGACTGCCTTGTACAATCAGTCTTTCGTTGGTGCTATCTAGTGGCTAAGGCAACGACGGAAATGTGCGATCCTAACCTAACCTAGCCCACCGTAGCGTTTTAGAAACTACAGCTATTTTACTTATTTTAGTCATCACGGGCCTTTTATTATTTTTATACTAGTAACTTCAGGACCATCCGGGACGGGGGATAGCTGCGCAGCTTATTTTTAACGCTTTTTTGTCATTTGGTCCTTGCCATTCTTCCCTCACTATTTTTTTTGGTCGTGCGTTCCCTTTCTCTGCCCGCCAAAATGCCCGACGTAATTGTCCATCCCCCCTCACAATCTCTGCTCGACAACCCATTTTACAAAGCAAAACGACCCTTCACAAAGTCAACTCTTTCATTGCCTCTGTCCGTCTTTTTCCTCATAATCTCTGCCCGTCAATCAATGCACTCCACCCACCAAAACGCCTACTACAGTTGTCCGTTGATCTGCTCTTTGCCTCTGCCCGTCTACCCTTTTACAGTTTTTCCCCGTCGACCGAGTCACTGCCCGCCAAAATGCCTACTGAAGTTGCCCGTCGACCCTTTCATTGCCTCTACCCGTCCTCTCTCTGACAGTCTCTGTCCGTCAATCACCTCTTTGCCCGTCGACCCATTTCACTGCCCGCAAAAATGCTCAATGAATGAAGTTGCCCGGTGACCCAATCGTTGTCTCTGGCCGTCGTATCTGTTAAGTGTTTCGACCAACTGGCAACCCCACAGTCGACGTATTGCCTATTCTTTCCTTCTATGAATCATAGTCGTCGTTATACTCACGTATGTGCATATGTGCGACATCTCTCCCCTTTAGTCTTTTTTTTTATCACGTGTATCAGTCCCTGTGTTAAAATTCTCCTGGATTATTTTACCAAGTTGAGGTAAATACAGAGGCAAAGAATCCTCTCTAATTGGGCAAAGGTCCCACCTAATACACAGACAATTACTTTTCAATGAGACTGCTCGAGTTATCCCTTTCTCATTTAACAGGTTATGGGCCCAGTTAACCCGACCCGCTAAAGTAGGAAAAAGATGGACAACTCTCCCTCACAAGATTGCCTTCGAGCCAAAACCGTACAATTTAACGGCAACAATTTCGAAAGTTGGAAATTCAGCGTCAACATTGCGCTCAGGAGTCACAACCTGGTGCCAGTCGTCGATGGATCTCTTAAACGACCAATCGAGGTAAAACAAGACAACACAGTAACCAACCAAGCCGACATCAACAAGTGGGACAAAGATGACAACTTGGCCCTCGGCTACCTGTTTAATACCTGCAGTAAGGAACAGCAGAATTCCCTACTTACATGTGATACGGCTCACTCCGTCTGGAATTCCCTCACGAGCAGATACCAGCAAAATACCGTCGAGAGGAGACAATCTCTACAGCAGGATATCCTGAACTATCGCTTTAAGCCGGAACATACCGTGAGATACCACATCGACGCGATCAAGCTATTAGTCCAGCAATTTAAGGACGCTGGGGGTCTCGCCGACGATGACGGAACGTGCAACAAAATAATCACTTCACAAAATAGTCTCTTCCGCCTAGCTACAACAACTTCCTCACTGCCTGGGAAAGCTCCCCCATCCTAGAGAGGATCCTCGCCAACCTCGTTACTAGACTCGATAGAGAAGAGAGTAGGAAGTACAATTGCAACGGCGGAGAGCTAAGTGCTGATGACAAGGCCTACTTTGGATTCCCAAGCACACCCACTAGAGCTGGAAGGTCGATCCCACCGACGTATCAAAGACCTGAAAACAGGCCAAGTCCCTATCCTAAAACGGGCAGAGGACGAGGCAGAGGCGGACGCAACGACAGATTTGTCGCATCTAACGGCAGGCCTCGAACAACCACACGATGCACCTTCTGCAACATAATCGGCCATAATGAGGAGACATGTCGCCACAAGAACAGTGGGGCAATTCGCTGCAGCTACTGCAATATCGTCGGGCATGACGAAAAGGTGTGCTACCGCAAAACTCAAGATGGCGAAAAGGCAAGCGTAGCCGAACCACAAATCGATTCAGAGAATCACAACTCTGCCTACGCAGCGGGACTTCCGTCATCCAGGTCACGATCAAACACCGACTTCTTCCTAGACTCTGGCGCGACTCAGCACATAACGGACCAAAAATGGCCGCTTAAAAACCTCAGGACCTTCCAACTCGGATCAAGATGGATCGGTGGTATCGGCCAAACGAGAGTAGATGTACTAGGCGAAGGTGACATGGATGTACTGACATCAGTTAACGGGCTCACCAAGAGCCACACGATCCATGACCTCCTGTATGCCCCAAACATCGGCATAAACTTGATATCCGTTGGCGCTATTACCAACAACGGCGCAGAAATCCACTTCACTGGCTCCCAAGCCCTCATCGTTGGAAACGGAGCCATAGAGATGACCGCAGAACGCGTCGGAAGGACTTTATACCTCCTGAATATCTCCGTCGTGACAAACGACGTCGCATCAATCGCCGGACCTATCGAGAGTTCAATTCAGGAGTGGCATCAACGCCTGGCTCACATCAGCTATCGAACCATTATCAAGATGGCGGAAAGCGGAGCTGTGGACGGCCTCAATCTGCAACCAGGTACTCAACCTCCACTGGCACGTTGCCATGAGTGTGCGGTAGGAAAATTGAAGCGTCTCGTCTTCCTCATCAGCTCCACTCCAAAATCCACCCGCATTGGCTCCCTCATCCACAGCGACGTCTGCGGACCAATGCAGGTACCAAGCATAGGCGGCGCCCTCTACTATGTGCTTTTCCAAGACGACTCCAGTGGATTCCGCGTTGTACGCTTTATCAAGCAAAAATCTGAGGTTGCCGCCTGCTTTAAAGACTTTGTCAGCCTATTGCACGCTCAAACGCGCCAACTGGTTTCCGTGCTCCGCTCTGACAACGGAGGGGAATACGAGAATCACGAACTTCAGGTCTGGCTAAGAAAGAAGGGAATCCGCCACGAAACATCCGTCCGTCACACACCTCAACAGAACGGCGTCTCGGAGAGGGATAACAGAACTCTGATGGAAGGCGCGCGGACTCTCCTCCACTCCAACCGGAACCTCCCGCTGACTCTTTGGGCAGAAGCAGTCAGCTGCGTGACATACACGCTCAACCGTACCCTCTCCAGTACACACTCCAACAAAACTCCGTACAAGGCCTGGTATGGCAAGAAACCCAACCTCTCTAATCTGCGTACATTTGGCTACGAGTTCTACACTCTGATACCGAAAGAGACCAGAAGGAAACTTGATCCGAAGGGCCTACTGTGCTAC
This sequence comes from Daphnia sinensis, assembly GCA_013167095.2. Taxonomy (NCBI): domain Eukaryota; kingdom Metazoa; phylum Arthropoda; class Branchiopoda; order Diplostraca; family Daphniidae; genus Daphnia; species Daphnia sinensis. Next base: position 667,300 of record CM023195.1, on the reverse strand, counting down.
TTCGTCGGCAACTTGGACACTCAAAAGGGTGACCGCTACTGGGACGCACTCACTGGAAAGGTGAATACCAGCCGCGACGTCACTCCGAGCCGCCATCACAACGAAAGGGGCCTTCCTCAGGAAGATCGACAGAACGGCCTCGATGTCTTCCCAACAAATGAACCACCGGCACCTCCGAAGCCAGAAGTACCACCAAAACAAAGCAAATCTACGGAACTCGGAGAAGACCGAATCTTTATCGAGGAACACCCGAACCTCACTTCACTGCAGCCTTTACCGATAGTCAATGAAATTCGGAGATCCGCTCGAGTCAAGGCTCGTATCGAGAAAGGACTCAACAGCAACACGGCTGCCTCAGCATTCACTTACGACGAACCGGATCAGTACCGCGATGCAATAGCAAGCGACGACGCCCCCTTTTGGTTGGCAGCTGTAGACAGGGAGATCAATTCTCTAATCAAGAATCGAACCGTGACAATAGTGAGACTTCCCCCGAATCACTCCGTCATCAGAAGCAGATGGACATTTAAGTTCAAACCGGGATACGGTCAGCGAGAAGATATTTACAAGGCTCAATTTGTTGCGAAGAGCTTCTCCCAGGTACCTGGACTGGACTTCAACGAAGATGAGATCTACTCTTCGGTCGTAAAGCACGACTCGCTCCGGATCATTCTCTCAATCGCAGCGTCCCTGGACTTAGAACTCCATCAGCTGGACATAAAAACCGCATTCCTCTACGGTGATCTGGAGGAAGAGTTGTATGTGCAGCAGCCAGAAGGCTTTGCTAAGCCAGGGGAAGAAAATCTGGTCTGCCGCCTCCACAAGCCGTTGTACGGTCTAAGACAGTCACCAAGAAAGTGGAATGAGAAATTTGATTCATTCCTTACTCAGTTTGGCCTGGTCCGCTCAGACGTGGACCCCTGCATCTACTACAGCCGCAGCAAGAACCCGAACGACTTCATCGTAATAGGGATTTGGGTCGATGACGGCCTGATCGCAAGCAGGTCAACGACAAAGGTACGAGCCATTATTGAATTTCTCAAGACACACTTCGAGATGACTTCCGGCCCAGCCAACAGCTTCATCGGCCTCGAAATCTCGAGAGACCGACCCAACAAGAAGATCTACGTGACTCAATTCCGCTACATCCAAATCCTTCTAAAAAGGTTCAGGATGACAAACTGCAATCCATCAAGGATCCCAGCCTACCCTTTCTCACGCCTCACCAGTACACCAGCTACAGACAGTCCCAAAGACAACACTGAGTCAACGCAATATCGAGCACTTATCGGTGGTTTGCTATACGCAATGGGTATGACCCGCCCCGACATCGCCTTTGCTGTCATTGCAGCATCTCGTCATTGTCAGAACCCTGGCAAGTCTCATTGGAAGGCCGCCAAGACAATCCTAGCCTATCTGGCTGGAACACCGGAACACGGACTGTGTTTCTCCAACGGCGAAACATCCAACCAGCTGGCAGGCCACTTGGAAGTAAAACATGACCTCAATCGTCTCCAAGGATACGCGGACGCAGATTACGCCGGCTGCCCCGACAATCGTCGATCGACGACCGGTGTAGTCTTCCTTCTCAACGGCGGTCCTATAGCATGGAAGAGCCACCTTCAGAAACCTGTAGCCCAATCAACTGCCGAGGCGGAGTACTACGCTGCTGGACTCGCATGCCGGGAAATTGTGTGGCTACGCGAAGACCTCAATCAACTAGGAATCCAACAACCCACTTCATCACCACTCCACTGCGACAGTAAGAGCGCCATCTTGATGATGCACAATCCGGTCTTCCACGACAGAACCAAGCACATTGGGGTCAAGTATCACTACATCCGCCAACAAAACCAGGCCGGAGAGGTCAATGTGGTCTCCGTCACCACCCACGACCAGCTCGCCGACATGCTTACGAAGCCACTGCCGGCACCGGCATTCGAACTCAATCGTCTCAGGATTGGAGTCCTCCAGAGACCATCGACGATTAATTAAAAACAATCTATAATTCAGTTCTTTTTTTAAACTCCTCATTCCTTAATTTCTTGATTTTACCATTAAAAACGTCAGGTTCCTTTATCTTGTTGGATCGAGGGGAAGTGTTAAGTGTTTCGACCAACTGGCAACCCCACAGTCGACGTATTGCTTATTCTTTCCTTCTGTGAATCATAGTCGTCGTTATACTCACGTATTTGCATATGTGCGACATCTCTCCCCTTTAGTCTTTTTTTTTATCACGTGTATCAGTCCCTGTGTTAAAATTCTCCTGGATTATTTTACCAAGTTGAGGTAAATACAGAGGCAAAGAATCCTCTCTAATTGGGCAAAGGTCCCACCTAATACACAGACAATTACTTTTCAATGAGACGGCTCGAGTTATCCCTTTCTCATTTAACAGTATCCCTAACATTGTATTCCCGTCGACCTCTTTTTTACCCGTTGACCCTAAATTTGTCCGCAAAAACGCAAAGGCCCGTCAGCCCTTTAGTTGATTCCGTCCGTTTTCCCCCTCACAGTCTTTGCCCGTCCACCCACTCACCGCCAGCCAAAACGCCCAATGTAGTTGCCCGTCGACCACTTTTTCCTTTTGCCCGTCTACGTCTCACCTTTTTTGTCGACCGAGTCACTGCCCGCCAAAATGCCCACCAAAGTTGCTCGTCGACTAAGACGCTGCCTGCAAAAATGCCCATTAAAGTTACCCGTCGACACTGTTGTTGCCTCTACCCGCCAACCCACTCTCTGTCCACCAAAACGCCATCTTAGTGTCCTATTGGCCTTTTTGTGGCTTCTGCCGGTCTTCTACCTCACAGTTTCGTCCCGTCGGCCAACTTACTTCCAGCCAACATGAAAATTTTTGTTGGTCGTCTTCGTTGTCTCTGCCCGTTGGCTCACATGCTGTCGTCCACCCACCTAATCAATGGCCTTCGACCGAAAAAATGTAAATTGCTACATTTATATCCACCTATTACGCATCTAGTCTTCCAAAGCCTATCCCACCAATGCTGAAGAACCCCGCCAGCCAATCAGAGGTAGCCATTTTGTAGGTACCCTTTTTCCCGCCATCCTGTGCCAGCCAATCACAGCACCAGCACAGAAATTACGATCCTTCTCTTTTCCTTGTTTTTTAATATAGTATGGACTAGTAAATTTATGCCCGTCCAGGGCCGGGGGATAGTTGGCGCTAGCGTATTTTTAACGCTTTTTTTCAATATGTGAGCCCGAGCCTGATAGTTTTTCTGTTAACATAGGTTCTTTCGTGGTGTATTGGGCGCACGATTCGCACAAGCGAACCATCAACACACCCTATAACTCCGGGCATTCGAGCGATGTCATAAAAATCGTTTTTTACCTAAAAACTATTTGATTCGTATCACTATAAATTTTATAGCTCGTGAAACGGGAAATTATTGTGGCGCTGTGAAATAGAACATAGTGCAACTGAAACGCCTCTCACTGCTCGTCAAACTGATGGTTGGCTCATCTTAAAACATTTCCAACCACTGTTTGAAATGAACCAGCCGCATAGAATTGCAAAGCAAAACTTGATCAATAGGGGTCAAAATACGTCTAGCCCTTGTTTTTCTTCTCGGCAAATAAGGTGTTACTAATCATAGCTCAAAGAATTAAACATTAGCAACAAGATATACCTTGCAACAAAAAGAGATACCTGTAATAAAGTTAATTGAATCACGGTCGAATCGAAAAATTTTCCGCAGTTTTTCATCATCAAATAGAGTAAGAATATCTTTCCGATTCACATAGAATGGACGAATACGGTTACGATTAATGCGATTCCTCTGTCGTCGGTGATCACTATCTTCACTTGTTTCACTATTGTCAGAATTATTCATTTCTCCGCCAACCTCGTCAATATGGTCAGGTCTATTGCACCGACAGACTGTCGGTGCTCGAAGAGGTAAATGGCTATTGCACCGACAGCTGTCGGTGCTCGTATGCGTATATGGCTATTGCACCGATACATCTTGTAACTGTTGGTGCTCGTTCACTATTATGTTATGAACTGTATAAATTCATGTTTTTAAAATACACTGCCTTATAAATTTAACTACGTTTTTAACATTTAATCTAAATATAGAATGGAACTATATTTTTTTTCCTCGCTAGCTGTTGACCAAAATATTAATCGTTAAATGCATCCCCATATTACATTTTCCCGCGTTATGAATGAATTCCCGCCGCATTTTTTTTTTTGTGGAAAACAAAATTGCCACTTCCTTCGGGCTTTGTTTTCATTGCTGTTTTTTTTTATATTTTCGTCAGTTTATTGACATTTATCGTACGTTACAATCGACATTTACTCAGTCTCTTCTTTGTTTTTTTTTTGTTTTCTTTCGAGTGATTTGTGACCATTTCTATTTAAGACAGTATTGCGTTAGACAAGGAATTTGCTACCTTTGAGGATATCGAGAAAACAATAAAGGAATTAGAAACAGTGCTTTGCTATCCTCTGCAGTTTGGTGACGCAAAAACGACGTAGTAGTTTATTTTCTTTCCCTTGCTTTCCAAGTATAAAGTTGCTTCATGCAATTTGGAGCATAAAAACCATCCTATTTCAAAGGATCATATCGACCTATACCGTAGAAAACAGTAAGAATATAATTATTTGGTCATTTCTTCCTAATTCGAATGTTATTTCTATTCCTAGGAAGCTTAAAGAAAACCCCGCTGCGTACCAATTTGCCACTTCCGCTTTAGCTGTTGGAGGAAGTGCAATGCTTACTAGGAAAGAAATGAGCCAAACCTGGGGCCATTTCTTGAAAAGGAAGGATCTTCAAAACATGAAACAGGCATTGACAGGTAACACTATGAAAAATAAATTTTGTTCCTGTATTTATCACAAAATATGTTATACACCTTTAGGATTGTTTTCGGAAGTTTGGCAATCTACAACGGAATTACTTGCAAACTTGACCAGTAATACAGAAAATATCGTAAACGTAACCTCGGACGAAAACGGAGAAATCAAATGCATTTTCGTCCAATTGTCGGAGCAGAGAAGATTTTACAAACGATATGGCGAAGTGCTTCAACTCGATGGAACCCATAGCGTTACTAATACTCCTATGCCATTGTACACATTAATTGTGAAGGAAAATTACGGAGTAGGCCAACCAGTAGCTTTTTTTTCGTAAGGGAAGAAACCGGGGATACCATTGGTATTGGTCTTAAGCAATTTTGTGAGGTAAAACCACGTGAAGTGTTTTATTTAGCGGAAAGACTCACATTTATTTTTATTTGCAGAACAACGATAATTCCATCACGGAGTTGTTTCTTACGGATAAGGACTGCGCTGAGATAGCTGCCATAAAATGTCATTTCCCTAACGCCAAGCATCTTCTTTGCCACTTCCATGCTCTGAGGGCAGTAGATCGCCGTCTCAATGAGACTGACCTTTCTAAAGGATTTAAAGAAGAGATCTACCAAGTTTTTCACGACACCTTATACGCGAAGACCAATGAGGCATTCATTGAAGGACAGGAATACCTTTGCGCGCTAGGTAAGGTTCTATTTTCTGTTACCTATATTTGTTTTTTATAGAACGTTCCTATCTTTTCGCAGAGGATGACAGTCTGGGTCGTTATTTTGACACATTTTGGTTTAATACTGATTGGGTCACTACCTGGCCAATTCTTTACCGCAGAAACCTTTGCACGTTAGGAGATAACACTACCAATAGAATAGAAAGGTATAATGCATTCAGATGGATGCTTAAATTTTGGATTAATACGATGATGTCTTTAAAAATTTCTGTTACTTTCAGGTATCATTTGACGATTAAAAATGTACTTAATCGAAAAGGACGGAAATTTAACACAGTCGTTCAAACGCTGTTGGACATAGCAACCTCGCGGCTACTCGATAGGGACATGAAGGAGCTTGAAAATCAAATAAGATTCCCTACCACATCTTTTTCGCCATTGTTGGAAAAACTGCGAGGCAAATTAACAACCTACGCCTGGGATCTCGTCCGAAAACAAGCAGAAAAACCAATTACATCGTACAAAATCGTAAAATTTGAGAGAACGACAAGTTACACACACAATTCACATAAGTACTGAAGGCGTTTCGACAGCGTGGTGCTATTCACTATTTGCGCATGGGCAGGTTCGAGCACCGACAGATCGACTGTAGCGCACCTACCGGATGAAGTTGTATCCATTTACGCTATACTGTCTTACCGACAGCCTGTCTCGGTGCAATAGCCATTTACGCCTTGGAGCACCGACAGTCTGTCGGTGCAATAGATTTCTCGGTCAATATTGCGCAAGTCAATCATTAACTCGTCAAATTCGTCCGATTCAACCTGAATGATCAATCGTTATCCGTGCTACTTTCCATGTTTATTATTAATTTGAATAATTTCGTCTGCAATTCATTTGAATCGCGGTGCAACCACCCAAAATTAGCATTACTTAATTACCACTTTAGGTCCTCAATCCAACAATTTGTTGGATTGACAAATGTGTAAAGTTAAGTACAGGGGTCGAATTCTGAACTTCGCACTTGACTTTGGAAAAAAAAACTTGACTTAGCTGATCGAACTTGAAATTCAAAGTCAAAGTCAAATTCTGAACCTAAAAACGATGGTAGATGGTAGATTTCGTCTGCTAGACTGCTAAGACAGAACAGAATTGTGATCGGTAGTTGCACAATTAACTACCGAGTAATCGGTAGTTACACAATTAACTACTGATCACAATTCTGTCGTAGCAGACGAAATCTACCATCGATTGCTGCGTTGCCGCAATGGCAACAAATGTCAAAAAAGATGTCAAACAGCCGTCCTATACGACCCCTGGTTGGTGAGGGCCATTTTGTGGCCCCATTTTAAGCTCGGGTATTACCCGGGTTATCCGGCAAAATACACTTAATCGGGGGGAAAATGAGGAGCTAACCGGGTATGGAATCCAGGTAATGGAACCGGTTTGGAAATTGCGTTACCATATGATGTGGTTAAGTTTTTCTTTCCCTATTTTACGGTATACCTCTAACGCACACAAAATTTTTGGTTTTCTGGTAGAAAGATGTAACACGCTGTGTTCTATCTGGGTTTGTATTTAGACCAGAAAAAATGTTCTATCGTTTCATAATATTACTTTCAATATTATTACTCCTTAAATAATAAAAAATATATATCACATGTGGTACCAACGGTTTCAGACTATTCAGAGTTAATGTTATTTCACGTCGACTACGGTAGTGCCTGGTAGCATATTTTCATAGGACCAGAATTAGTTTTTTTGTACGCAGTTAATCTAAAAATCGTCTCAAACCTTAGTACAAATGGTTTCTAACCAAAAACTTCGCGGCTCCCGAACAGAGAAAAATGACGCTTAAACTAAGGGCATGGCAAGCCTATACGTCAATACAGTTACACTTCATTCAGTTGTCGGAAGATTCACTCAGTACACATACGCCTCTCGCCCGATTTTGTCATGTATACCTACAAACGAGCAGGCCTACGACTGGCTGAGTTTAGGATCTGTTCGGGATTATAGTAACTCTTTTGCGATCGCGTGATTCAATGGGAAACCAGTGAAAAGGAGAGATTCATGCTGAAAGGTTCCGTTCCTTTGTCGTGAACTTTCAACATTACCCATTTAGAAAACCAACGAGTCATCAGAGCTCGTACCTGGTGAAGTTGTATTGAAATACACTGGGTTGCTGTTAACGAACTGCTTGTGTAGCCATGAAAACTCGTGGGTTGCATTATGAGAGAAATGCAAGAATCATGAATGATTAAATTTTCAGAACGTTTGTTTATCTTAGTTCATGTAGATTTATTTATGCTTGCGACCTAAAGATCTTCAATGTATTATCCGTTGCACCACTTACCATCAGTGAAGGATTTGACCAATCGGCGCATAGGATTTTGCCTTCGTGTCCTACCATGTCATACAATGGTGCGTTCGGACTGCAAAACAAAGAGTTATCAACCAATTCGATGAATTGCTTATTTAATACTTGCCTTCGACTATCCCATAGCTTTAAGATGTTATCATGTCCTCCTGATATGAACAATCTTTCATGTGTGGTAGACCAACAAACTGTTGACACCCAGCCGACGTGGGAAGTGAAGGTGGATTTTACAACTGATCCTTCTATATGTAACAAAATTTCAAATTTGAGTCGGGTGAAAAATGAAGAACGTTTCGGGAAATAAATTTACCTTGCGATCGAGCATCATACAGCCTTACGTGGCGGTCAGCTGATGCAGAGACAAGTGTTTGGTTTAGAGATGAATACGAAACACAAAAGAAAGACTTGTTCCCGACAATTTCAGATTTTAGTCCTCCTAACTCAGCATCCCACAATTTGATAGTGTGATCCCATGAAGAACTAAATATCTCGTTGCTTTCTGTCCAAACAACTGAGGATATCGCTTCTTTATGACCAGGTAAAGTCATCAAGGGAGTCTGCAATGTACAATGGTGAGATAAATAAGCATTTGAAAGCTCAACTACGGGACTTAGCGTAAGATCGGACGTAGCGCATAGAAGAGTGCAGAATTTTTACTTATAAAAACAAGTTTTTTTAAATTCATTATTATTGCTGTTGGGTGTTCGATAAATTTTCCATGGCTTTCATATCGTACAGACTTTCACTTTTTTTCCCGTATTCGTGGCACTTGAATGCAGTTAATGACACGACCTATGAATTTAAAATGTTGATAATAGCAATCCGATGTACTTACACGCCTAAGGGATTTCCCAGAGTTAACAGTAGATAATTTGTGGTTTTCACCATCATCGATTTCAGTTGTAAGAACTGAATCAGAAGCTGTAAAAAAAAATAATAATGAATAAAAAAAATTTAATAAACAATTTTTGTTTTAAGAAATTTGATTGAAACGTGCACTTACTAGCGGCCCAGATTTTAAGCATGTGATCCCATCCTCCAGTGGCAAGGAAGGAAGAATTTTTATCTACATCCACACATTCAATGGAGCGCTCATGTCCTCGTCCAATATGCACACGCTCAACCGCGTATGTTTCCAGATCCACTGTCCAAATCATAACAGTTTGGTCATGTGAAACACTGTAAAGAAATGAGAACCAGTATTTAAAAAAAAAAAAAAAAAATATGACAATTAAACTACAACATTAGTTTTCATCTAGGAAAAAATAAACAAGTGATCTAGGAAACGATAAAGTCACAAAAACCTCAAAATTTACAACAATAACTAATTTAAAAAGATCAGACAATATTTTCATACAAACCTTGCAAAAGTGGCAAGAGAACCTGTTATTTCAATCCAGCGGACACCTTTTATTGGGCCACAATGACCAGGAATGGTTGTCTTGTGAGAGCCATCAGTTTTCCATATATGCAGAGTGTTATCATAAGACCCTGTCAAAATCCTTTAAAAAATGGTAATGAAAAGGGCATTTTTTGAAAACCAGATATTTCTACACTACCAATCCTTAAAACAATGGGATGCAGATACCCAATCATCGTGATTCAAACTGTCTTCTGGTTCAGGAGCGGGAAACCTTTCAAGATACTCAATGTCTATAGTAACTTCAGTATTGATGTCTTTTAATTTTAAATGTTCAGCAAGAGGTAGCCTCACAAATTCTCCACATACTAAGAAATCAAATTCCACTTCTTCCCATCCTGTCTCACGAGTTTCTGAAATCATCAAATGGGGTTGACAGCGATACAAAATTTAAGATCTTTAAGTGTTTACCTCGAAGCAAATTGTTGACTAGTACACTAAGCAAATCGGCTTTTATTCCACAAGGAATTGAAAACGGGGCTTCCGGGAGAGCATACCTATGATTTAAAAAATACATGAGGCATCTTGTGTATCATCAACCCTGAAGGTAGAGCATTACTTTTCCTGTTTTGTTACAAATCTCACTTGAATCTGGCGTTCGTCCGTTGACATACTTTTTTTTAACGCTTCCATGCTGAAAGTAATTAATATTTAATAACTTTATTTTGTTGACAAATCAAAATGGAATACGTAAACTAGTCAAAAATAATCCACGTGTTCGTCAAAGCGTCTGCAATTTGCTTCAGTGCATGAGCTTAAAGCCTAGATCGATCAGGACTTTGCCTTCGTTGCCGTAGCAATTTGTTGAACACAAAATTTAAAACAATCCACGAGAATAAAAGCTAAATGTTAACATTAGAATATTTAAAATTCAATTATCTAAATAGTTTTTCAAATATTACCGAAAAATCTAAAATAAAAATCTCTGCACCGTCAGACTGATTTTAGGGCTATAACTCTGGTTAGGGCTCGGCCCCGATTACCTGAACCCCAAAAAACCGCACCGACCTACTCGAAGTTGCGACCCTGGTAGGTACTTTTCAAGCGGTTCGGTTCGGTTCAAAATACCCGATGAAACCGATAGCCCCAAAGCCCTCTTGAAAAAATGGCGGATCTGTGGCGCCAAATTAGAAAGACATGAAAAACACGAAGAATTTCTCGAATTTTGAACTTAATTAAAATTTTTGAGTAAGATCCGGGGCAAATGTCGGGTAATCAGGTAAGAAAGCCGTGTAATCCGGGTAAGTAGCCGGGTTTTGGAACCGATTGGCTTCCCTCCCATGCACCGGTTTTACCCGGAAGTCAACCCAAATGCCCATGGGCAGGAAAAAAGGGCACCCCCAATCCTGATAGAACCGCACCGAAAACCGAATCGACCTAACCAATCGGTCAAAAAGCTACCCGATTTTAGCGGGGCAGAGCCCTACTGACAGTTCTCCAAAACCACCAATGCCAAACAGGGCTATTGCACCGTCAGGCCACCAGGGAAACTGAGTGATGCCTAATAGCTAATAAACGGTTGGTTTATATCCCCCCATATGGCCTTAGTATCACCACGATATAATAGTAAGGTATGCACTATCACCGTATCACTCTGTGTAGGAAGAAACGGCGGGTGTTTACAAAGTAGTTCCAGGGATCCCCGCTAGGTTCGCTAGTCTAGCAGGCCGGTCGCCTACAGGGGTGATAGGGTAAAGCACCTTTTTTTTATTTTTAGAATTTTTTTTGTCAGTCAATGTGCTAGAAAAGTAAATCCACCAGGGCTCTTTTTGATTCCCCTTTTTTGGGACCAAAATCAAAAAGATGGTGTACTTCGGAAATTTTTTATATTTGTTTTAAATTCACCCTATTTTAAAAATTGCGCCGTTTACAGCGTTGCCTAGTTTTTAACATCATGTTTTATATTGTTTGACTCGACCAGTAAGTGAGGCAGTGGTTGTGACCGTGAGTGGCGAGAGAGCGGAAGAAGAGACTCCGCCTAATAGACCTTTTGGGATGAGGTATATCATGGTCATAGACCCCTGGTTCGTCCACCATGGTATAATAGTTGAAACGTACGTCTCCTGCTTAAGGATTCCCTATCTGCCAAAGTGTCGCGTTTTTCAGGAACGTAGGCGGCAGCACCTGTCCGCAGTAGTCCGACCTAACACAGAAGGTATAGGGAAAAGGTGGGTTTTTTGCTTTTTTAGGGAATATGTTTTTTAGTTGCAACCATTATTATTTTTATTTTCATAGGCAAAAATACAATAAGTATAGATCATGTTTCAGAAATGTATTCATCTTAAAGGGAAAAATTCTAGAATTTTTCGAAAATGCTAGGAAAGGGGGGAAATTCGGCGCACTGTCAAAAAAGGATGCTGTTTAGTAGTATTTTATTTTATTTTTTTATTTTAGTGTCACTGGTGTTTTTTAAAATCTTCTTTCGTCCAAACAGGAGGATTTAGGTCATTTTCGCACCAGTAAAAGGACAAACTTCTAAAAGTAAAAAAACTGCTAAACAGCATCCTTTTAACCAAGTTTCCCTCCCTTTCCAAGATTTTCCAACAATTCTAGAATTTTTACCTTTAAGAATAAGACATTTCTGAAAAATGAACTATACTTCTAATATTGTTGTCTATGAAAATAAAAATAAATATGGCTGTAAATAAATAACATATTCCCTAAAAAAGCAAAAAACCCACTTTTCCCCTATACCTTCCGTGTTAGGTCGGACTACTGCGGACAAGTGCTGCCACCTACGTTACTGAAAATCGCCAACCTGACGGTGCGCTAAATTCTGACGGTTGTACCCCTAAATATTTCGTTTCACCGTTCAATTTTTTCCTTTAGAACTGGTGTTGTTATGGCAACATGGTTTGGCAATGGCAACTGTTGTTGCCATGCCAACACCAGTTCTAATAGGAAAAATTACTGGGCGTAACAGACGAAATGTGACATCAACTGCTGCGTTGCACGATGTAGAAAAGGTGACAAAAAGATGTCGAAAAGCCCTATAACTAATTACTTACGCCAAAAAAGTGTTTTAGGCCTGTAGAAATCTGTAGTTCCGTTTGTTCTCGCACAAAAATATACATATATTCAACTACAAAGAGACATTTAATCAATTCAAATAGCGCACCGACAGAATTTAGCGCACCGCCAGGGTGTCGGTGATACGAAGGCCATATGAAAAGAACAAATCAACCATCATGCTACCGTAGGCATCCCACAGTTCACATGGCCTGGTGGAGCAATAGTCTAAGTATGACATTGGAGCACCATCAGTCTGCGGTGCAATAGCCCAGAATGGTTTTGGATCATTGTCAGTCTGACGGTTCAATAGACATGACTCCGTAATGAATTTTTTAAATAAAAAAAAATGTTATCGGCTGAAACTAATTTTATTGTGTTGGAAATTTTAAAAATATTGTACATGCAAAGATGCATCGTTACGTTGTGAAAAAATTCAATGATTCAATAATTTTAAAAAATCCCAGAAAAAAAGAAAACAAAAACCCATCTTTATGATAGACGGCTATTCCCACATACATTTCCCAATTTATCCCCCAAAACCAATTTTAGAAGAATACATATTTAAGCTATTATTAATCACTTAAGAATTTGATCTTTGGCACAATTAAGCACAAATAAGTGGTTAAATAGTATTGATTATTATATTTATTTGAATCCATCCATCACTTGAATCAACTTATCACCGGGTTTGGTTACGGTAGCCTAATTATTATGATGATGAGACATGATAAATGAAAAAATTATTACCAAAAACTTGTTGTTTTACATAACTTCCAAAATGTTGCGAAACACCAAAAAAATATTTTTGATTTGTTTTTGTTGACATTATATATCTTATTGGAAAAAAAGTTTTTTTGGTATTTTTTAACCCTCTGCTGACAACAAACACCCCGTCCCAATAGTCTCACTCTAAATAAAGACTGAACACGCGATTGCTGAATACCAAGTTCAATAGGCTGATGTAAGTTACGTTGTAATAAACCACATTTGAAAAGGCAGCTATCCTCGGAAGTTGATGAATGTGTTGTCGTATCAAATGATGGCCCATAACAAGCTGACAGAGGACGAACTTTCTACAGATACCATAATGTCATTCACTGTCGAATCATCTAAATGGCTTCACTGCAAAACGAATTTGTTCTAGTCTTGCAAGGGTCAAATCCGAAGGTGAGGTTCTGTAGACCAGTTAAATTCATAATTGAAAATTCCATCAGAACTGAAGCAGTAGAAGTCGGCAATGTTGAAACGGATTCAATATTATTAACACGATGCATGATGAACGGCTTGAGAACACAAAATTAACTAAAAAATAGCATGTCGGTTTGTAATGCAAGATCGCATCCGTCGAGATCAAAGTAATTCGTGTTGAACCGACTAAATTCAAACGCCGCTGGATCGAAGGTAAGACTGAGCTCAGCTTCAGCAAACAAAATATAAAAAGTTTCTGGATGCTGTTACATTTGCATTTCCCACCTGTTTCCCCACTTCTGATTGTGCTTATGTTTCGGTCTCTGCCAGGTTTCGTGTCAATAAGCCAGACATCGATTGCCACCTGATGTCTGATCAGTGTGGAGTAAACCGTCTGAGCTATAGGACCATGAAAGGGTGCTGTGTAGGCGCCGGCTTCCCCTCGAAGATTTATTTCCTTTTGGTTTTGTCTACTTCCGCGTCCTCGTAGAGCTTCAGCGTGGAGAGAAAATACAACTAAAACGTAATTTAAACGTAACTAGGGCCTACTGTTCAAATCAGTTTGTATCATCCCATCGTTTATCTTATAAAATTAAAAACCGTAACAGTGTGATTGTCTTGCAATAAATCGGCGGGCCAAATTCTATACCCGACGCTGATCTTGTAAGGATCAACTCAACTTCGTTAAGATTGATGGTTTGTATGCAGTTAAAGACTTCTTGGATTTTCTTGACTGAAATGTTTCTACAAGTCAAGTACGTTCTTTTCTTGTCACCTCCAGAGCTTTTACCGTTTTTACCACTGGTCAAATACCCAGCTCCTTTGAAACAGGTTGAAGCTTGAATTTTGTTAGCCACAGCCCACAAATTACAATGATAGTATAGTCCTCTCACTCTTTATCTCTCATTCTCTATTCATAAATATGGCCAAAGCTAAGTCATGCTAACGTAGAGCTGTCTCTTTTGCAGAAGAATGATCGAAGATAATATACCGATCGATTGCGGCAAATTGATGAAAACGGAGAGTAATGCACGACGGAACTCTACAATGTTTCCTATTTTAGTATCGAATTCCATTTTCCTGTGTCAATCTATAAAACGCAATGGTTACCCCAACCTACTATATTGAAGACCTTAAAATGAACTGCGATATATTCTGCATTTGAATAAGAATGAAATAAAGCACTTGTTACCAACTGAATGGTAAACAGTTCATAAAGATACGTTTTGCTAAAGATTACACATATAGTCCCTGTTAGAGCCTCCAGCGCCTGCGTTTGCTAAGACCGTCGTAGTAAACTGATATTTTAACGTGTCAACCGCACCAGCAGCAGAAGAATGTATTCGTATCATAAAAGAAGTGGCCAATCAGAACAATGTGTACCACTGGCCCAAGAAACTAAAGTGCAGACAAATCTTTAACCATATAAATTTAGTTTTGTTAGATACTGTATGGCCAAACAGTTTAAAACATCGGCAAATCAATTTAAAAAGCATTTTAAAATCAAACCAAATCATTTCCTAAAAATCACTAAAAATCAAATAAAAAATCAATCATTTTGATAAAATTTTTTTATCAAATCAAAATCATATAATTTTTTATTTTAAAAATATATTAAAAACTAACCCAAATCCTTAGTAAATAGGGTTTTCTACGGTTTTTTTGCTATTTTCAGTAATATCATGCACTCTAATAATGTGTTTCGCAGCTGACTTCTTGCTGTCAAGTGTCAACACTACAGAAGCAATGCTGAAGAGGCGTTCTACGGAAGCAATAAAAAATACAGCAATGTTGTACTTAATAAAAACATACAGACCGAACAAAAAACTCGCTCGCCCTAGTTTGAGCTGCAATTTTCTGGCTATCTGTTAGTTTAAACTTGGCAGAAGTTTTTAGTCGCTGTCTTTCTCAGATCGTCGCTTGTTTTTCCTTTTCGTTTCGAATATTGAAAATGGAATATTCATCAGACGGATGGATCTACATAGGAGATAATTTTAAAAGTTTACCTTATTTGAAGCTTTTCAAAATTTCAATACCCGCTCGTAGTGTCTTGAAAATTGGTATTAACACCTCGACGCCCGGAAATAAATTGTTTACACAACCCACATAACCAACGAATGTTTTGATTTTAAGGTGGAAATATGTCAGTTAGGTCTTTGGAAAACACAAAAAGGACAATAATTCCCATCTTATGTCACTGATAACTCGAGTAGTGGACTGTATTGTCACGAGTGAATTTATTATCATCAATCTGAAATTTAGAAGATGTCAGTCAGGGATCAATCAGCACGTTACAATAAATAATTGCCTAGCAGAGCTAGCTTGGATGAAGAATAAAGAATGTGGTACAAGTGAGCCACTCTACACCGTGGATGCACACCAGGTCAGTGGCAGGAAGCCTTAATCCAACAACTGGGAGAACACATGATTAAATACCATAGGGGAGGATAGTTCTTAGCACGTGTGCAACGAGTACCTGGCTTATTGGCCGTCTGTACGAGATCCTCCAACTCCAATAAAATCTCAGGCCTAGTCGACCTCTAGTCAAGTCTTATCCAAATTCTAGTCACAGCTATACTATTCTAGTCAGAGCTATGAAGAAAACAAAGTTGTAACATTTAAAACAATAAGATACCGTTTTAAGGGGAAATACCTGTGTCAATCGGGCGGTCAGAATAGTAAAAGACACTGGGAAAATCAGAAATAGGCACAGCAGACGACACGTTTGGAAAAGGGGAATGGGAGGTCATGGAAATGGCTAAACAGCACCCGCTGGTGGCGCCACAGAATAAAACTTAGCGCAGAATAAAACATAACACAAAATAAAACTTAACGCAGCTAAATCGGATTCACCGAACCATTCTCCCCCGAACTGGGTCCGGCTTCCGGAGCGAGTGAGCTTGGTTCCAATAAGGCGAGCTGATTAGCTCACCGTCGCAATATCCCTGTAGGAAACTCGACGTCTACCGCGCGGACTAATTCGTCCTTGCCCGGGTATGTCTTCACCACCCTTCCGGTACGCCAGCGCCCTCGTGGTGCGTCCTTCCAGTCGTCGAGGACGAAATCGCCAACCGCTAAGTTTCGGGCTGGTCTTGTCCATTTGCGTCGTGAGGTCATGGACTGCAGGAAAGTTCCATGCCACAGCTCCCAGAAGCGATCAGCCATTCGTTGAACGTACCGGTAGTGATCCCGTGGCAAGGCTTGAGAGAAATCTCCCGCCGGCAGATCCGCAATTGGTGCACGATTTAAAAAATCATTCGGGGTCAAGGGTCGAATGTCGTCAGCATCTGAGCTGACATAAGTCAATGGGCGGGCGTTGAGCAGTCCCGCCACCTCAAACAGGAGCGTCCGATGAATCTCCTCACTTGGATTGCGCTGTCCGTTCAGCTCCTTATCCAGTACGGGATAGAGTGCTCGCTTTACCGACCGCACTAGCGATTCATGGGAGCCGCCAAAGTGGGGTGTCTGGGCTGGCTGGAACCACCATCTGATACCGAGAGACTTTAGCTCCGTCTCTAACGCCGAACTCTCCTTTAGTCTCTCCAGCTCTTCTCGGAGTAATCGCTCCGCCCCGGTCAGGTTAGTTCCATTGTCTGAGAACATCTCCGCTGGCTTGCGGTAGATGGAACTGAAGCGGCGCAGGACCAGCAAGAAATCGTTGGCTGCGAGAGAAAACTGCCACGTCGACATTCACGGCCCGTGTCACTGGGCACGTGAACAGCGCACCCCACCGCTTGGCCGTTCCCCTGTGGTAGGCTATGTCTATGGGGCCAAAATAGTTCAATGAGGTATAGGTAAACGGAGGCTGGTGAGCACCTAGTCGGGCCCTATGAACGTCCGTCATCATTTGCAATGCCGCTTTAGGCCGGAAACGCCGACACGCCAAACATTCGTTGCGAGCCCTCTTGACCGCCTCTCTTCCTGCTGTTATCCAGAAATGTTGCCGCACCTGGGCGAGCACCATGTCCGTTCCGGAATGATGAAGCAGTTGATGAAAAGCGCACATGATCGCTCGCGCTAACAGATGTCGGCCGTTCAGGATCGGTGGGTGGAGGACCTCGTAGGGTAAATTCGCTGGACTGAGACGGCCTCCTAGCCGCAACACCTTCTCACCATCCAAAAAGGGGGTTAAAGGTTGCAAGGTTGATGTAGGGCGGATCGCCTTTCCTCGTTCCAGTCTATTAATCTCGTCAGGATAGGTCTCCTTCTGGCACCGACGGACAAGGTCAAGGTATTCCTCCCCTAACCTAATGAGAGTGGGCACTTCGCCAGGAGCTATTCGCACCGTCTTCCAATCAAATGGCATTGTTGTCTCTGCCACCACATCACTTAAATGGGTGCGGGCCCGACGCATCTCTGCCCTCTCCAATGTCCAGGGGAGGTCTCATGGCCAAGCCGGCTCCTCCTGATATAAGAAGGGTGGTCCGTCCAACCACCAAGCTGGGATCGCCCGGTCATCCAGTTGAGAGCGCGTCGCAGCATCTGCTGGGTTTAGGACTCCCGGGACGAACCTCTATTCCGAAGGGTCAGTTAGGATCTGTATTTCGCCTATGCGGTTGCTCACATACACATGGTAATCACCAGACAGCGCCCGAACCCAATTGCGCACCGTGCTACTGTCCGTCCAAAAACGGCGCGCTGCCATCTTCCGGGTCAATAAGGATTCCACGAATCGTGCCAAACGCGCCCCGAGAAGACCAGCGTTCAGCTCCAACTTACAGACCGACACTGTTTTCAGTGGAGCCAGCTTGGTCACTGCCTTGATGAAACGCACGATCACTCGGTGGTCCCGGTAGACATTACGGATGAAACATACGGCGGTGCAGGCCTCCTCAGATGCGTTCCCGAACGTATCAAGCTCGGTCCGGACGATTTCGTCCTCATCCGGGAAAAGGCAGCGGGCAAACTCGACCGTCTTCAGCTGCTCCATTGCCTCGAAATAGCTCTCCCACCATTCACGGTCTGGTCCAGTCAATGCGTCTTCCCATCGCAGGCCCTTCACACCAAGGTGGTGTAACCGTATCTTGGCTTTAACGGTCATTGGGGCAGCGGCGCCGAGGGGGTCAAATAATCCAGCCACCTTCGAGAGGAGGCCAACACGGGTATAGACGATACCCGACAACCGAACTCGGAAACCTAAAACGTCAGTAGCAGGCCTCCAGGTTATGCCAAGGACCATCTCGGCGTCGTCAGCGCCAAGGTTGACCGTGCTAGCACTATTCTCCCTCCGATTTGGGAGAGAGAGCTCCTCCAGCAGGCGTGTATTGTTGGTCACCCAGGGGCTCAAGGGGAAATCACCAATGCTCAGAGCCTTGTTTACTGCCGTCGCTGGCCGCAGGGCCTCATCAATGGTTCTGCTGGAATCCAAATAATCGTCAACGTACAGGTACTTCCGGATAGCGGTGGCCGCCTCACCCTGGTCCACGTTTGCGTCGTCAGCCGCCCTCCAGGTTGTCTGGAATGCCGTATAGGGCGAACATGAGACGCCAAATGTGACTCGTGTCATTTCATACGTGGTCACCGTTCCATCCTCCTCCGGCCAGAGGAATCGATGGTAGCGACGATCCATTTCCCCGAGTCAGATGCGGCTGAACATAGCACTTATGTCGGCCGACCACGCCACCTCTCCCTCCCGGAAGTGTAGGATGACAGCTGGGAGCGGATTTTGGAGCGCTGGGCCAGCTGTGACGTAGTCGTTGAGGCTTCTCCCACGGTATTTAGCAGCTGCGTCGCAAACTAACCGAAGCTCAGGGCGTCCAGCAACCTTGGGCACTGCGAAATGGGGTAGCCAATATCGAGTTGGCCAATCCTCGACCTCTTTGGTCGACAGGCGGCGTGCATAACCCTCCGCAAAGTTCTGGCCATCGATTCTCGATAATGTGGCTCATAGGTCGGGTCTCTTGCAAACTTGTTGAGGAGCGAACGAAGCCGGGAATCGGCTACACTCCGGTTGTCGGGTAACAGTGGAGGCTCGTCATCCTTCCAGAGTATCGGTGTCTGATACCCCACATCCAGCTTCCTGGTTTCGGCGTCCAACCTCGCGACTGCACGTCGATCGTCTGTGGACATCCCAGCGCCCTGGTACTCGGTACCGAACGAGTCGGTATCGCAGAACCATCGTACTTGATTCACCAGTTCCGCTGTTATATGCACATCTGATGAGGCAAAGGCACGGTGGCAGAGGGCTCTCGCCGTCGGCCCCGCTCCGATCACACCCAGGATTGTCCATCCTAGTCTTGTCTTGATGGCTGCTGGCTCATCGTCAGCGCCGAGCCGATAATCAGTCGGTTTGATGAGGGTTGTATGGTTCAAACCAATCAGTATGTCAATTCTCCCGCCACAGCTGCGTAGCGGTGGCAAGTTATGCAAGTGGGTCCACTGGTGGCGCAGCTGCTCCCAGTTGTACACGGGTACCGGTTGTGTGACGGTTTTTAGGGTTGAGCCCCTAAGCGTCACCATGCTTCCAAAGGCCGTCCTCAGCTGCAGGGTCACCTCCTCTAAATTCAGATGCGTTGAAGCCACGTCAGCTACGCCATGGACTCGAAGTGTCTGTCACTCGCCCGAAATCCGGAGTGAACGAACCAATCCTTCTCGGATGAAAGTTGTATTGCTCCCGGCGTCCAACATGACGTTAACCGGCATCAGCTCCCCATCAGCGTTCACGGCGTCGAGGCGGATCACCCCGAAGGCGATGGTATCTGACGTTGCTCTGGCAGAATGTGAAGTGTCCGTTCTCTCCGGAACCCCTCGCTCAGTGTGGATCAGAGGGTGGTGGAACACCTTGCATCCATCTCTGCCGCACTCCCTCTTGAAGCTACAGTTGCTGGCCCCATGTCGCACGCCGAAACAGCAATAACACAGGCCGCGCACCATGATGAACGTCATCCGTCCAGCTATTGGCATATTCTTAAAGAATTGGCAGTCGGCCAACCGGTGCTCGCCCTCGCATTTATAACAATAAGGAGGCTTGGGTACTGGTGTCATTCCTTCCCGAGTGGTAGGAGCAGAAGCTCCTCTAGCCGGGCCAGCCCTGTGATTCGTGGAGGCTTGGTGTGCCCGCGAATGCCTCTTCTGATGATATGGGCTGTGTGCCGTCTGGGATAGCCGCGTTGAATTGTTGTTCCTCTGGTGCTGTTCGGCGGCAATGGAATAGGCATTCTGATACGCGGCCGCGCGTGTGCATAGCCAGAGGCCAAACTCGTTCATGGTGCGACGCTCTAAGCCTCCACGCTGCCCGTCATTCCAATGTAAACGATCGTGGGGCTGAAGCTTCTGTGTAAGTCGCTCGATCAAATCGGCATGGCCGGTCTCGCCGATCCAGGTGAGATTGAAGAGGTGGGTTCTCACCCTCTCAGCAAATCTACGGAACGTAGCGGGCGTCGGTGGCTCAACTCGATCCAGGGCCTGTAGGTGTGCTGCACGGATTACTGCGCGACTACCGCACATCCCTTTCAAGCGTCGCAGGGACTCCTTGTAGGCCAGCTCACCTCCACCCAATCCATAAACTAAATCGGCCGTCTCTCCTTTCACATTCCTCTTCAAAATCGCCAGCTTCTCTCCGGGCGCCTTGCTGGTCTGGTGTACGAGTGAGTGGAAAAGATCTATCCACTCGAACCAATCCAAAGCTCGATCTCCATTGAAGTCCTTTCCCAACCCTAGATCCTGAGCGGACCGCTTGGCTGCTTCCATCTCCCTCAATGCTGCCTCTGCTGCTCTGGCTGCTTCCTCGTAAGTCCTTGCGGCCTCTTGGGCTCGTTGCCGGGCAGCGATTACTTCCGGGTCTACGGGATCCCATCCAATGACGGAAGCTACATCCCCTTCGCGGCTAGAAAGATACGTGGCCACCTCGTCCGCCACCGCGTCGACGTCTCCTCCATAACGCAGGAATAGCTCTTGCTGTTGCTCCCCTTCCGCATCCTCCAACAGTTCCAATAGGCGGTCTACTGGGTTGCCAGCTTAACGGCAGGGTCTTAGTCAGTTCAGATTAGGGTGCAATGGGGATCCTGGGCAATCGTCTATCTGTAGCTGGACTCCCAACTTGGTTCTCGTCGAGTAATCGGCCTTGCTTGACGGGCCAAGGATCCTCTTAGCTGGAGCTGGTCGGTTCCTTCCAACTTGGTTCTCGTTGGCTTGGTCAGGTCTGCTTAACAGGATGCCCCAGGGCTAGCAGGTCAATTCAGTGTTAGGCAGCGTGCTCAGATCTGCTTAACGGTGGCACAGTCAATGTACTATGGTCTATAACAAGTCGAGATCGTGACGGCAGCTCCGGTTCGAAGGACCAGATGATAACTCGAGTAGTGGACTGTATTGTCACGAGTGAATTTATTATCATCAATCTGAAATTTAGAAGATGTCAGTCAGGGATCAATCAGCACGTTACAATAAATAATTACCTAGCAGAGCTAGCTTGGATGAAGAATAAAGAATGTGGTACAAGTGAGCCACTCCACACAGTGGATGCATACCAGGTCAGTGGCAGGAAGCCTTAATCCAACAACTGGGAGAACACATGATTAAATACCATAGGGGAGGATAGTTCTTAGCACGTGTGCAACGAATACCTGGCTTATTGGCCGTCTGTACGAGATCCTCCAACTCCAATAAAATCTCAGGCCTAGTCGACCTCTAGTCAAGTCTTATCCAAATTCTAGTCAAAGCTATACAATTCTAGTCAGAGCTATGAAGAAAACAAAGTTGTAACATTTAAAATAATTAGATGCCGTTTTAAGGGGAAATAATGCCACAACTTTTAAATAAGGGGATTTTTTTTTTTGCTCCACTTTGTCATTCAACGAGACTGAGTTTACCTACCAGCCAACTATCCCAGCCTTTTATATGATACATGAAATGAAAACTTTCATTACGCCTGACTTGTTCTGGAAGGAAGTGGCAGAGGCCTTGACGGGACTCACGCAAACCAACAATGTCTACATAATTACAGTTGCAATAATCGCGACGATGAATAAAAATCTTCCAGGGATAGCCATCTACAGGTTTTGGAATCATGCGTTGCAAAATATCAGGTACTACTACTAGCAAAGCTAGAAATAAATAAACAAAAAGAGGTTGCTGATTATTTAAACGATGCCAGGCAATCGCTGCTTCAACCGGATTATGAATCAAATAATAACCTTCTACTGGAACTGATAGTTACGTGGAATAAGATATCGGTTATTTTAAATGTAAAGCAACGGTGATATAGTAATTGTTTAAAATCTCTTTTTAGAAATTTGGTGTGTAATTTCATCGCTCTATCCACTGCGACATAGATCGTCTAGGTTTATGAAAAATAAACAAACATGGGCTGACAAGTGCCACAAATAACAGGGCGGAATCGATGAATGCCATGCTAAAGAGATTCGTTGAGTGGAAAGAATCACCAGTCGACAGCATCATCATTTCCCTATACCAGCTATCCCAATCTTTCTTCGAAGAAATTCTGCGCGGTAGATACAATCTTGGGAACTACCAGTTATTGCCACATCTATCTTCCTTGTACAACAAAAATAAGGACAGGCCAGTTTTTTTCTGAGTTGGAAAATGAAGAAAATATTTTAAACTGAATGAAAAAAGCAAAGTTTGAAAGTTTTTGGATGTGAATCCTCATGTCGTCACCTAAAAGGGTTGAACATTAAGTATAGTTATACCGAGGAATGAGAATAGATTGTAGCATGTAGGATTATACCAGTTGTGTAGTTAAAGTCGTAATAGTTCTGCAAGAGTAAGTGCAGATGCTCTTCTGTTTGTAGTTGATATTGTTGGTTCAGCTTTGTCCACATTTGGGTTGCATTCACGCTTATATACAAGTTTTCTTTCATCCCCTTATTTATAGTTGCAATGATGCAGTTTCGAGCTAACACGTCATTTCGTATCCATTGTCTGATGGCTCTTTCATTCAAGATTTTAACCGGCCACTTTCTGCGTCACGTATTGTTGTGGAAAATGCTTTTGGTGATTTGAAAAATCGTTTCCGCCGATTCGAAGATATCTATTCTACAATAGGTAAAGCAGTTAACATTGTTGTCACATGCTGCGTTATTCACAATAATTGCATAAGAATCAGAGACCTTCATCACAACATTGACGAAAAACCTGCCCTACACTTTTATTGTACTCAATTGCACACATGTCCGTTTCAAAACAACAGTTGGGAATGGTAAGTGACACATTGACACACATTGAAAGGCATATCATATCACAATTACCATTCGAAAAAACTTAAGAAAACCTCATGAAAGGCAAAGTATTGAGCAATTTTCATTAGTATGTCAAAATTTTAAATCAATGTCACTTCCATGTGAACTACTGTCACTCTTACTAGACTCCAGTTTTTTATATCGTTTCGACCTTTTCCTAATCAAAATAGCAATATAAGCATTTTACTTCTATCAATTGAAAATGGCATTATTACTTGTCTTTTTCTTTGTTTGGTCATTTAGGATGCGGCGGTACACTGACTGGTACTGCCAAACTTCTTAAATATTTACCAAATAATGCTTTACAAGCATTTTTCTTCGTAGTGTTGTAAGGATCCGCCGACCTTATTGAAACGGTAAAATTTAACATGTTGCTTTTATTACCCGTATCTTCTAGCCGTTGCCCCGTTTTTACCCCAAGCTCGTTGCCCCGAATGACACACTTTCTACTTTTATGACTCTAACGGTAAAGCAAATTGTCTTCCGCCTGACCTTATATTTTTTATGATACGCCTGAACTCATTTGACCTTATCCGACTCTCTGTTGTGCGGTATAAAAGACCGGACAAACTTCACAAGTGGGGAGGTAGTAAGTGAGGAGTCGCAGTCGGAGTCGCAGCAAGAGACCAGTTGCAGTCTGTCAGCGGATCGGTCGAGTTGAGATCAGTCTGTTCCCGATCCCTCCCTTAGCCTTTCCCTTTTTTTTTGCCGCTGTGTTTTTGTAACATCCTTGGTGTCAAAATTTAAATAAACATCTTGCATCGAAATTGTTGCATCTGGTGGCAGCGAGGACGAATCCGCCGATCGAAACCTTGACTGTTACGGACGCGCTACCAAAACAAACTCTACTACAGCAGCTCTCCGCCGAAGATGGCAGAAATTAAAGAAAAATATTCTGTCAGCGACATCAAAGAAAAACCATTGAAGAAAACTATTAAGGCATTATGGTTGGAAAAATTGAAGAAACTAAGAAAATATGTAAGTAAAACACTGAAAATTAAAACATCTCGACCTGTTTTTTCGGCTGCTATTTCCGCAAGCGGAGTCACCATTAAGAAAGCCTCTTCCCACCCGGAAAAGCGCGAAGAAGATCACAAATATGAAAATAGCATTGTATCGGATGAATCTGTCATACCAGCATCAGTGTCGGAACACCAAACGACTGTAAGTTGCATTTTTTCTATGCCGCTCCCTGAAACAACTTTCGAAAAGGCGGCTGTTAACACGTCGGAAAGTGAAGAAACAAAGTATCAGAAAATCGCGGTGACTTCCGACCACCTCGGTAACCGCGTCGACCAGACCGGGCTGAAGCATTTGAACCAATTGGAGCTCTTACACTCGATCCTACACGAGGCCCACATGACGGCAGGTGACGATCAACGCGTTTCAAACGCCGTACACGAAGCCAAAAAATTCAGAGACTCCAATCGCCCGCGGCCGACGGCCAAAATTAAGAAACGAAGCAGCCTACCTTGCACGAAAGAGCCACCGCTTTTTGCGCAAAGACGGTGCGTGCTTGTTTGCCCAGCCGCCTAAGCTCCATCACCCAGACCGCGCGAATACCTGACAAAACCGACATTGGAAATTCAAACTCGAAACCAGCCCAACTTATTTCACACCTATCTTAGTCCCCCTCTTCTCTTACGTAACATTTTCACCCAAAACTAGCTCCCACTGAATTTGACACCTTCAGATGTATTAATACTACGGCCAAGAAAATCAATTTCACTTCTATTTCTCCCCCCCCCATTCTCCGTCCATCCAAAAAGGACATTCTAATGCAAACCATCCTTCATCTTTTTGTTATTTGGAACAGCTGAAGTTTTATTGAGGTTATAATCTCGCTTCTTCTCTTATTGACACATCTGTTCGCGAAGCTGTGTTCTAGGTTTAGGCACACCTCTTACAGAGGCAATTGTATCTGTACCGAGCTCCGGGCTCGAGGGCGTCACATATTTCCTTCGACGGAACACGCCACATTGGGCTCCGTGCTCCCAGACGTCCGCGTCACTACTCAATTTTTTCATATTCATTATTTTGCTGTTTTGAATCTGATTCGTGAAGACTGTCTAAGCTTAGACCCTTTCGCTTCAGATTTGTTTTATCGAGCTCCGCGGTCGAAGGCGAAAAAAATTCCTTCGACGGAATGCGCCACACTGAGCTCCGCGCTCCTAGACGTCTGCGTCACCACCCTTTTTTCATATTAATTATTTTGCTGTTTAAATCTGATTCCAAGGACCGTCTAGGCTTAGGCACTTTACTTCAGATTTGTTTTATCGAGCTCCGTGCTCGAAGGCGTACGTATCCCCTTCAACGGAACACGCCACACAGAGCTCTGCGCTCTTAGACGTTTGCGTCACTACTCGTTTAATGTTGTATCTTATCTCCTTCGCTGTATTTCGTTCCAAATAAGAAAATTTCCTCATTCCATCCGAGAAAACTACCAACGCGATGAAGCTCCTCAAATATCCTGTCTTATTTTTCTTCACTTCAACTTCATGTTTTACTGTTTTGAGGAAAGAGATTGCGAGACGCAATCTATTTTGACGGGGACCCATGTAACGATCCGCCGACCACATCAAAACTCAAATAGTAAAATTAACATGTTGCTTTTATTGCCGTATCCTCTAGCCGTCGCCCTGTTTTGACCCCCAATTCGTTGCCCCGAATGACCCACTTTCTCTTTTATTACTCTAACGGTAAAGCCAGCCGTCTTCCGCCTGACCTTATATTTTTTGAGACGCATGAACTCATTTGACTTTTTATCCGACTCTCTCTTGTGGTATAAAAGACGGACAAACTTCACAAGTGGGGAGGTAGTAAGTGAGGAGTCGCAGTCGGAGTCGCAGCAAGAGACCAGTTGCAGTCTGTCAGCGGATCGGTCGAGTTGAGATCAGTCTGTTCCCGATCCCTCCCTTAGCCTTTCCCTTTTTTTTGCCGCTGTGTTTTTGTAACATTTTTGGTGTCAAAATTTAAATAAACATCCTGCATCGAAATTATTGCATCTGGTGGCAGCGAGGACGAACCCGCCGACCGAAACCTTGACTGTTACGGACGCGCTACCAAAACAAACTCTACGACAGCAGCTCTCCGCCGAAGATGGCAGAAATTAAAGAAAAATATTCTGTCAGCGACATCAAAGAAAAACCATTGAAGAAATCTTTTAAGGCATTATGGTTGGAAAAATTGAAGAAACTAAGAAAATATGTAAGTAAAACACTGAACATTAAAACATCTCGACCTGTTTTTTCGGCTGCTATTTCCGCAAGCGGAGTCACCATTAAGAAAGCCTCTTCCCACCCGGAAAAACGCGAAGAAGATCACCAATATGAAAACAGCATTGTAACGGATGAATCTGTCATGCCAGCATCAGTGTCGGAACATCAAACAACTGTAAGTTGCATTTTTTCTATGCCGCTCCCTGAAACAACTTTCGAAAAGGCGGCTGTTAACACGTCGGAAAGTGAAGAAACAAAGTATCAGAAAATCGCGGTGACTTCCGACTACCTCGGTAACCGCGTCGACCAGACCGGGCTGAAGCATTTGAACCAATTGGAGCTCTTACACTCGATCCTACACGAGGCCCACATGACGGCAGGTAACGATCAACGCGCTTCAAACGCCGTACACGAAGCCGAAAAATTCAGAGACTCCAATCGCCCGCGGCCGACGGCCAAAATTAAGAAACGAAGCAGCCTACCTTGCACGAAAGAGCCGCCGCTTCTTGCGCAAGGACGGTGCGTGCTTGTTTGCCCAGCCGCCTAAGCCCCATCACCCAGACCGCGCGAATACCTGACAAACCGACATTGGAAATTCAAACTCGAAACCAACCCAACTTATTTCACACCTATCTTAGTCCCCCTCTTCTCTTACGTAATTTTTCACCCAAAACTAGCCCCCACTGAATTTGACACCTTCAGATGTATTAATACTACGGCCAAGAAAACCAATTTCACTGCTAATTCCCCCCCCCCCCATTCTCCGTCTATCCAAAAAGGACATTCTAATGCAAACCATCCTTCATCTTTTTCTTATTTGGAACAGCTGAAGTTTTATTGAGGTTATAATCTCGCTTCTTCTCTTATTGACACATCTGTTCGCGAAGCTGTGTTCTAGGTTTAGGCACACCTCTTACAGAGGCAATTGTATCTGTACCGAGCTCCGGGCTCGAGGGCGTCACATATTTCCTTCGACGGAACACGCCACATTGAGCTCCGTGCTCCCAGACGTCCGCGTCACTACTCAATTTTTTCATATTCATTATTTTGCTGTTTTGAATCTGATTCGTGAAGACTGTCTAAGCTTAGACCCTTCGCTTCAGATTTGTTTTATCGAGCTCCGCGCTCAAAGGCGAAAAAATTCCTTCGACGGAATGCGCCACACTGAGCTCCGCGCTCCTAGACGTCTGCGTCACTACCCTTTTTTCATATTCATTATTTTGCTGTTTAAATCTGATTTCCAAGGACCGTCTAGGCTTAGGCACTTTACTTCAGATTTGTTTTATCGAGCTCCGTGCTCGAAGGCGTACGTATCCCCTTCAACGGAACACGCCACACAGAGCCCTGCGCTCTTAGACGTCCGCGTCACTACTCGTTTAATGTTGTATCTTATCTCCTTCGCTGTATTTCGTTCCAAATAAGGAAATTTTCTCATTCCATCCGAGAAAACTACCAACGCGATGAAGCTCCTCGAATACTCCTGTCTTACTTTTCCTCTCTTCAACGGCATGTTTTACTATCTTGAGAAAGGA
Source organism: Daphnia sinensis (assembly GCA_013167095.2). NCBI lineage: Eukaryota > Metazoa > Arthropoda > Branchiopoda > Diplostraca > Daphniidae > Daphnia > Daphnia sinensis. Next base: position 638,853 of record CM023195.1, on the reverse strand, counting down.
GAGATTGCGAGACGCAATCTATTTCGACGGGGAGCCATGTAAGGATCCGCCGACCTTATTGAAACGGTAAAATTTAACATGTTGCTTTTATTACCCGTATCTTCTAGCCGTTGCCCCGTTTTTACCCCAAGCTCGTTGCCCCGAATGACACACTTTCTACTTTTATGACTCTAACGGTAAAGCAAATTGTCTTCCGCCTGACCTTATATTTTTTATGATACGCCTGAACTCATTTGACCTTATCCGACTCTCTGTTGTGCGGTATAAAAGACCGGACAAACTTCACAAGTGGGGAGGTAGTAAGTGAGGAGTCGCAGTCGGAGTCGCAGCAAGAGACCAGTTGCAGTCTGTCAGCGGATCGGTCGAGTTGAGATCAGTCTGTTCCCGATCCCTCCCTTAGCCTTTCCCTTTTTTTTTGCCGCTGTGTTTTTGTAACATCCTTGGTGTCAAAATTTAAATAAACATCTTGCATCGAAATTGTTGCAGTGTTGCTGTATTTTGGATTCCCTTATCTTTTTCTCTTCCATTATCTTTTTCAATCCTCTATTATTAGATCGTTTCCTTTTACGTTTTATCTACCATTTTTTCAGCTTCCTCGCTGGAAGTCAACTTCCTTGGATCAGTGTCTGACATCATGGCCATATCACGATCCATTGCCTCTTTATCTTCCTTGGATAATGTTGCTACTTTTGATTTCCCTTTGTAAAGTAAAGTCAATAAATAATTTTTATCCTTAGCATAATATTCTTTACCTGCTATGAGATCCTTTTCTTTCTTGATTGATGATTTTAAATTAAATTTCTGTGGCTTTTGTCTTTCATCTAAACTATCTCCCAGGTTGTCCACAAAAATGCTATAATGAAGAAAACCGGGCCTGCAACCTCTGCTCATAAGCCAGTAATAGCAAAAAAGTCTTATCCAAAGGCTACTAATAGTCAACAGGGCCCAAAAAAAAGTACGGCCTCATTAAAGTTGTCTGATGTTTATACCAAATACAAAGAATGTTCCAGTTTATTCACAGCATCAAATATTATTTAAATTTTAATATAGTACGATGTAGTAAAAAATTATTAGCTATACAAAAGATTCAAATTCTAGATGAAATATAGGTAGAAAATCCCAAGCTACCTTGTTGCTAGCTACATTTGCTTTTTTAAAAAAGCTTAAACATACATGGCAATGACAGTATGAAATTTAAAATTCCAATCCTACGCATTTCTAGCTAACTAGACCTGAATAAATAGCTGACTACAGCAAGAAAACAGCTAAAACTTTCGTACGGGACCATTTAAAGCTTTAACAGAATCACAAATGCACCTTGGAACTACTGACCCAAGGAATGCAACCTGGTCGATTTATTGGCCCGAGGAACCACTTTTTGTCAGTTTTTATCGTCGGAAACCTGGCCAAGTGGGTATAAATGGCTATTGAAGAAAAGCGAATGCTGGTGTGGGCTGTGTATGCTCGAAAGGGATTATTCACCTGTCGAACTCTTCTCTTCGTCTTCATGCAGTTTCTCCTTTCTGTTGCCCCAGTTTAAGCTGTCCAGCCTACAGCTGTTGAATCGCGATTCACTTTTGCTAATTGCACAGAAAACCAGTGATTTTGGCAATTATCCTTCGAACAACCCCTGGTTTTGTCTGACTAACATAATTGCTGAACTATGTAACAACAACCACTGAACTAATTTCTTATAGCTCCTTTTCATGCTTCCTGGCAAGAATGAGTGAGTTGCTGGTTCACCAGCTGAACGTTTTCGGATTTTCCCGTACTCCATTCCTCAGCCAATCCCAGATTTATCCACTGCAACTGCGTTCTCCACTCGTCGACTTGGTCGAGGCTGTACCGGCGGTTGTCGGCTGACGGCCGTGATGGTGCAACCAAGCCGGGTAAACTACGAACAAACCATTCAGAGCTCACAGGTGTGACACCCGCCCAGTGCGTTGTAGATAGATTCGATTTCCGCTTTCGTAACTCAGGTCTTACATTCCAAAGCTGCTGCTCTGTTGCCAATGCGTACATTTATACTTCTAGTCCTGCTTGTTAAATAATTACAATACATTCCGACAATGCTCTGTCGAGAGTTGCCCCAGTTAAAATAAAAAAATTTAGAAATCTGGGAGATGTTGTAACGATCCGCCGACCAAATCCAAATTCAAACGGTAAAATTTAACATGTTCCTTTTATTGCCCGTATCTCGTAGCCATTGCCTTGTTGTGACCTCAAGTTTGTTGCGCCGAATGACCCACTTTCTACTTTTTCCTATTATTCTAACGGTAAAGTCAGCAGTGTTCCGTCTGCCCAAATATTTTTTTTGACAATGGACCTCATTTAACTTTCAATTCGATTCTCTGTTTTCCCGTATAAAAGACGGACAAACTTCACTAGTTCGCAGTCTTAGTCGTTGTCAGTCGCGATCGCAGTCGATCGAGTTGACAGTCGGATAGTCTGTCATTGTTGCAAATTAGGCAACCTTGTTATCCCTTCATTCTCCCCCCCTCCCAAGCTTCGCCCCAATGTGACGAGGCCAACTTGGTCTCCGTCACCTAGGCCACACGGGTTGGCTCATTAGCCAACCCGTCTGGCCTAGGCCAATGCTTCTGCACTGCCTCCACTACACGGCCAACTTGGTCTCCGTCACCCATGGCAACCCTTCTGGCTATGGACAACTTGGTCTGGTGTGTGTGAATCAGTCGGGCTGCCGCCTTCATTTGTTTGTTTTTTGTTTTTTTATTTATTTCTGTTAACAATTATTGTTTCTAATTTACTGAATACTAATTTACTAAATAATTATAAACAGAAATCTCGATCCCGAAAGGTAATTAAAATAATTAAAATTATATGAGAAAAAACGATAGAAACCCCAAGGGTGTAGACGATGTATTGTATAGCTCTTTAAACATTTTCTTTCTTCGCCCCCTGCATATGCCCCCTCTGATCAGACGCTTTTTTTGCGCGAATGAATTGGGTAACCAAGAATAACAGATACACAAGTACATGAAGTTGCAGGAACCAGTAGGTGAAGAAAAGGAAAAAACCAATAACACCAAATATAAACAACAATCAATGATAATTCGATTATACTGAATCAACCAATACAGCTTAATCGGCCAGAAAAAGGAGTTTTTTTTACGCAGGCTTGGCGGATAGACAGGACATAACTCAAAACAAGGAAAACAGTGCACAACACGAAACTTCTGAAAAAGCCAAAAAACTGGTGGTACAAGAAAAAAAAGGTCGGAACAACAGAACAGAAAAAAATGAAAAAGAATGAAACGAAGGATTTCATTCCTGCTTTCCATCTGAAACACGGTTGTTAACGGGGTCTCCGTTTCGCTTTGCGAGATTGAGACCTATAGACAATAATACATTTATATAGAAACAATATGGAAGGCGCACCCTTTTTGTAACGATCCTGGTGGGACGGGAGGGAACAGAGACCTTTAGGGTCTCTATCGTTATTTCTCGTATAATTCTAATTACTTTTCGGGATCGCTTCGCGATCCCTCTAGTAATTCTCAATTATACTTACGAAAGTAACTTACTTTCGACCCTAAGGGTGATTTAAAAGCAGGGTGCGCTTTATGTTTGAGGTGTAGGATCCGAAACCACGGAAGCAAGTGACGGAAACGAGTTTCTGTTGTAGAATTTGTTGAACGTCGACTCCCTAGCCCAATTCCCCGTCCTAAGGATCGCATCTATAGAAATACCCGCAGCCAAGGCTTTCGAAGCTGACGCTCCCTTTGTCGAGTGCGCCGAAAAGACAGACGTGTCTATTCCGGCCGCTGCGAGAGAAGAGCGTATCCATCCGCTTACGGTATTCGATGTAACGTTACGGTGCGGCTTGTTGCATGAAACAAAAAGAGAATTAATATTTCTATGCGTTTCTATGCGGAGCCGTAGCGTCTACGTACGCCTTGATCGCTTCAACTGGGCAACAGCCGGCTCTGTAACGAAGGGATAAAAATCGACTGCAGCGGCCCGCTATGCTGGGCTTTCCTTGGTTTTAGTAGCGTGAAATTTACCCCGCTAAAAGAAAAAGTGACGGACTGAAATTTGATTGACGCGAGCTCGGATACGCGAAGAAGCGACGCTAAGGCCAGCAAGACTGCTGTCTTATGTGATAGTTTTGATAGTGGCAAGGAGCTGTTTTCGCCGAGAGATTCCACATATGATACGACAACATTGGGGTCCCAGGACGAGCTGTATCTGGGTTAAGGTAGGTTTCTATTGAAACATCCGCTAAGGAGTCCCTTAACAAGTGGATGTGAGCCAACCGGATGGCCTTCAAAATGCGGAAGGTCTTTTCGACAGCATTGACCGATGCACATTCATTGTGCTGTATGATTTCCCTGCTCCATGCACAAAGGCTAGAGTGGTTGACAAGGGATCTTCACCCCGTTGATAACACTAATTTGCCCACGTTCTCCACGCTGATTCGTAAGTTGAAAGTGTTGATGCCCGGCTAACGGCCACAAGAAGTTCGACCAAAGGGCTCGAAAAGCCTCTCCTTCTGAAATTTTGCCGAAGAATTTCAAAGCGGTCAATTGAAGTGTGCCGGATTCCAGTAAGGAGTGCGGTTTGCCTTGAGGCGACATCAATAGGTCGATGGACGGATGTAGGAACCGCGGAGTCTCACATACCATTTCCAACAGAACCGGATACCAGGGCTGAGCCGGCCAAACTGGACAAATCATTATCACGTTAGCCTTTTCTCTTCTTATCTTCTCAAGACATTTCGAGATCATTGAGAAAGGTGGAAACACGTATCCCAAGAAATCACCCCAATTTACTGAAAAGGCGTTAACGGCCATGGCCTCTGGTTGCGGTCGCCAAGAGACATATCGTGGTAATTGGGCGTTCCAGAACGATCCGAAAAGGTCGGCGTCCATCGGCCATATTTTTCTCAGATTACGGAAAACGTCCCTGTTCAAAACCCAATCGCTGGCGTCGGGGCCAGAACGAGACTCCGCAACCGCCTCTATATTTAATGCGCCCACCAGATGAACTGCCTCTATGGGCAGTTGCCGCTGTTCACAGAAATCTGTGATTAGCTTAGCTATAGAAGTAAGCTCAGCAGATCTGGTCCCATCCCCTTTATTAATGTAGCACACCGCCGTCGAATTATCCAGATACATTTTTACTGATAATCGATGTGAGGCCCCTACGAACGATGTTAGTGCAAAGAGAGTGCCCAAAAGCTCTAAGCAATTAATATGCAGCCCTAACTGCTCAACCGTCCATGGGCCCCGAGTTGCTACGCCATTACACACCGCCCCCCATCCGGAAAGCGACGCATCTGAAAAAATTTCGATATCGGGACTTTCCGGGAAAAACACCTTCCCATTAGCTACCTCCAGGTTAGATAACCACCACCTTAAGTCTGCTTCCACCTCAGGCGAGAGGGCTCGTTTCGTACTAAGGTCACCACTTGCTCTTCTTGACTCGTTTAAATAAAAGCGCTGCATGCTTCTATAGTGGGATTGAGCATAGGGAATAGTCGGGATTGGCCACGTAAAGTTTCCCAAGATAGACTCAATAGACCGCAGTCAGACACATTTAGCCTTCAGTGCCTGTTCGCATAGTGTCTTTACTTCCTGAACTTTAATTGCGGGTAGCGAGAATGACATTTTGTTAGAGTCGGCTATCATTCCTAAATATTCCGTTATTTGGGAGGGGGCAACGAAGGATCCCAATTCACCAGAAAACCTAAACTCTGCAATATATCCAATGTCGTCTTAAGATAGTTTCTAACCCTCCCCCCCTTCTGTACTGTTTAAAATGAGAATGTCGTCTAGGAAGATAACTAATCGGAGGCCTTGCTGCCTCAGGATAACCGTTACGACCTTCAAAAGTTTAGTAAAAATTCTGGGGGCCGGGGAAAATCCAAAGGCCATACAACGGAAATGATAAATACTGCCCCACCAAGCAAAACGCAGGTGTTTTTGGTGAGAATTATGCACGGGAACGGTCAGATAAGCGTCATTGAGATCAAGCTTAACAAACCAATCACTTTCCCTAACGAGAAACCGGACGGTCTCTAAGATCTCCATCTTAAAGTGTTCATACCTAATAAAATGGTTGACGGGCTTTAGATTGACGATGGGCCGAAATCCCCCCGTCTTCTTTGGGATACAGAAAAAATAACAAAGGAATCCTACCGAATTGTCCTCAACTGCCGTAATTGCCTTCTTGGCTAAAAGGCTTGCCACCTCGGCATCACAAACAGCGTGCATTTCTTCCGACATGACAACCTCACGTGGGAACATACGTTGAATTGGTTGAGAAATGAAACTAATCTTAAGGCCATTGGTTACTGTATCTAGTACCCATTGATCTCTGGTGATCGACCCCCACCGTTCAGAGAAAAGACTAAGTCTAGCACCTATCTCTCCGTTACAAAATTGGGGCAGCAGGGGAAGCAGAAGCAAGAGAAATTGCTGTTTCATACCTTTCTCTGGAGACGCCACGTCCGTGGCCACCTCTGCCTCTACCTCCGCCGCGGGCCGTCGGCTGAAAATCGACCCCATAATCACGATAATCACCCACCCGTCTAACTTCGGTGGCTTAAGGGTGAAATTCTCCTCTTCGAAAGCTAACGGAAATTCTTTCGACAATAGTTTCGATTGGTCCGTCGAGACACCAGCTGATAAGAGCAAAGCAATCTCTTGACACTGCGCCTTGGACACGACAGGAGCTGGAAGTAATGTTGCATCCTGAGCGTTTTCGCCCAAAGGTGGTAAGACCTCAGCAACGATCCCGTCTGTCTCCCCTGGTGGTCTGCCTTCCGAGCCCTTAGGACGCCACGAACGCCCTTGCTCGTCCGTCTCATCCTCCTCGTACTGTCCTGCAGCTGGCTCTGGCCTATCTCCGTCGTAATCCGCATCTGCCTCGGCCATGTCATCCGGGGCGTCGTAGCGGTCGACGTAGTGGTCGCCGTAGTGTTCGTCGTAGCGATCTTCGTGTCGAACGTCGTGTCGATCGTCGTTATACCCTCGGTCATAGTCGTAAGGATCAATCTGCGTGTCGTACTGATGACCGTAGGCCTCATTCACATCGAAAAACGGGGGAGGACCATAGGCGACTCTATACTCTGGTCTACGTCTAGTTGATCTACTTCGAAAGTCACTAGGGTCATGGCGGACCTGGCGCTCACGCCATGCCCACTCTCTAAACTAACGATCTCTAAACAATTGATCACGTCGTCGATCGTCCTCGTAAGATAGTACTTGTTCGTCAAATAGGTAACGCGAATGTCTTAAATCACCACGTGGACCTGGCCCCGAACGAGAGAAATTGCGTGACATGTCTAGACAAGAGCTAAAAAACGTCTGATCAGAGGGGGCGTATGCAGGGGGGCGAAGAAAGAAAATCTTTAAAGAGCTATACAATACAGCGTCAACACCCTTAGGGTCGAAAGTAAGTTTCTTTCGTAAGTATAAATGCAAAACGAGCAATCACTTTGAAGTTGTGAATCTTGAGCTGAAACAGAGAGAAATTATACATTGAAAATTTTTAAATGAATTCTTAATGCAATGCCATACCCTAGGTGATGCGAAAATGAACTACATTTGGAGGAAGACGAGAGATGAAGAGGAAGAGCAACGGTATTAAGAAAATCTCTCACTAGTTTCAATGGCGGGTTGACTAGGCCTACATTTTCAGCTAAAATTTATTATGCACAATAGTTCTAGTAGTGGTTTTTTGCGCAGTGTTCTAACTACGAATTCTTTTAATGAAAATTTGTTTGCGCAGCTTAGTATTTTGCTTTCACCTGAATTACATTGAGACAGATATGAGCTAATCATCAATGTCAATTCTTCATTAGATTATTAAATGGAGATGCCTATAAGAACAATCAGTACGAAACTTACAAGTCGTTCAAATATCAAGCTTACACGTAGCATGATCGTGTATATGTTTCCTCCGTATCCTCCACAGACGCTGAACGTTTCCCGTCTCTTAGTTCAAAGACCATTAGCAAAGATACTTGTAAATATTGGCTAGACTCTATCGGCCAACTAACCGGCATATTTTCTTGCTCGTAAAACAATCACACACGTAGCCAATAAAGCAAATATCCAAACAATACTGATTATGATCCCTACGTAGACATCGGGTTGTTCCATACCCCACCCACGCGTGAAAACACACCTCAAAGATTCTATAGCGTACGTCATGGGCATAGAGTAGGCTACGAAACGGAGATAGAATGACATGCCTTCAATCGGCCAACTAACACCACAGATAACAGTAAAAGGAAGAAAACTGGCTTGCGAAATTAAGAGGGCGCCAATTTCACTGTCGCATACGGTGGCTATCAGCAAACCTGAGTCAAGAAAAAGCAGATTTAAAAGTAAGGGGATTTATAAACCCCACGCGGAACAAAAAAATATTTGAATTCTTACCAAAAGACATTCCAACAAAACTTTGCAGAAAAGTAATAAAAATCGCTAGGGTAAGACTGCCGTGACAAGGAATGTTAAAGATAAGTAGCATACAGATAAAAACCAACGCTGTTTGGCCAATCATTGCTGTAAATTGATTAACCAAGTGGCTCATTAAGATTTCCGTCATCTGTACGCCTACATGGATAAATTCAAAACTTAAAGAATAAATTTTCCTTACAAGAATAGTGGGTGAATATACCTGCTACCATGCAACGATCGAGGATACCTTGTTGTCTTTCAGAAATGAAGACACCAGAAGTCAAGGAAACTCCCATGAAATACACAATCCTTGAAAGGAACCTCGTGAATATATAGGCAAAGAAATAAAACGTTTGTTATAAAAACTTACAACACGGTGAAAGCGGGGGCCATGAATTCGGTAAACTGTGTTTCTTTTTGGCCATAAACCGGTTCCATAAACTGAAAAGTTTGGATTTTGCTCATAGTTTCTGCGTTGAAACCACTTGATTATCTAGAAAAAATTAACGTACCTCTAAAGGTATATAACCGGCTTCTGGTTCGTGTTCACAAGATCTCATAAAATCTTTGAAAAAATTCTCAAAAGCTTCCAAAATCCATCTTTCAATATACGTGTAAATAAGGTGATCTGTGAACAATGTAGTTGCATTGTTAGTTAAAGATAAAATTAAGTAGTGTTACGTTTTGGGCTCACTGGAAGAATCCATGTTTATGCTAATCCGACTTCTGATTATGTTTTCTAGCGTTGCCGAATCACCGTCAACCTGCCGCTTTTCGAACTCCTCGGTGAAATTGTGTCCGAAATGGATGACCCCCCAAACCTCACCGCTCCTTCCAGCTTCCAATGCTTCCGTTAAATTTTCGTATGGAACCTGATCAGAAATAGCGAGAAATTGTTCCCTCGCACTCACATTCACCTCCTTATCGTGAAAATTTCAATTCAAACTACGTGAAATATCGAACCTGAACGATATTGTCTCGGATATACCGAAGGTAGCGACAACTGAGCATGGAATAGGAGCAAGCCGTTGTGTAGTTACAGAGTAGGCCTTCGCTGGGATCAACCTCATCGTTAACGATGCCCACCATGAGGCCGGTCGGCTCATGTCCCAACGTCAAATTAAAAACCGTTGCTTGAATAAGAGGCAACAAGTAAATAAACACAAACATCCTACCATCATCCAAAGATAAATAAAATTGTCAAAATTGTCATAACCCAAGAAAATGATAGTAAAAAAGAGAAAAAAAAAGTTTGATTACTTACCCGACATTCCGGAAAGTATGCAAATAATTTTTCCGAACTAGTGCGATAAGGCGATGCGAAGAGAATAAAGGTCTCGTGAAATTACGGTTTCGGCTGCTGCTAGAAATCGTGCTGCTGCAACTGCCAGTGAACAGTACAGCGCTGCTGGTTTCACTAGTATCATTCATACTGCTAGTTCCAGGCTTGTGCACTACATTCTGCATGGTGTATGATGGTTGTGAAGTTAATAAGTGAACAAAAAATTAAAATCACAGAATTAAGCGTTGACATAAAATTTAAAATTGATGCTGTATCGCTGTACTTTAAAACTTGCTACAGGAAAAGGTCCTGCGCTTTGATGACCATGGTCGTTGCAGATTTCAAAGCTTTCCAGTTGTTGGATGCAGTCATCAGACAGCCCATTTCTACGGCCTTCTTGCGTTTGATCTAGGGCATGGCCAGCTGCGTTAGAAATTGTCGCTCCATCGCTGGGCGTGATACCATTATCTTTCACGCAGAGTTTCAGAAAAACATCTTCTAACGACGAAAGGCCATACATCCGTAGCAAATTCTCTGGCGATTCTTCCGTTAGAAGGCGACCCGAACGCATCAAACCAATCTTGAAATCCACAAATAAAAAATAATATAATATAATATATAGTAATATTATATAGAATAAATAACAATGTTCAAACAAATCGTTTGCAGTGGCACCGTGTCGTGCAAATAATGATATGATACATCTTCGTACGTAATGGATAATGTAAAACGGGTAATTAATAATACGTAACCATAAAGTGAGATCTTTGCATAACCAATTTTCAATTGACGATTAAAAATAGAGTAAAAGTTCATCATGCATGTTTAAATTCTTCCAAAGTATGTACCTTGTTAGCTTGCCGAGCTTCTTCAATGTAATGGGTCGTGACAATGACGGTTCTTCCATGATCAACGCTCTGACGGACAAGATGATTCCAGATACTGTAAAAGAAAGACAATAAATAGAGATTATGTAAGCCGAGATGTAATTGGGTTTCAAACAAAATTCTGAAAATTCTAACTCTTATCATCTGTTGACGATTTCACGGCTATCATTCTAGATAACAAATTGTCGAAAAATTGTTTCAGGTTTTGAGCTTCTAAACTCAGAGGAAATGTGTGTAATCGGAAGTATTTGCGTTTGTAACTGCACAACTCAAAACTTCCAACTATTCTAGCTATATTTCCAGTGTCCCATTTACTTTCTTAGAGTATCCAAGACTGCGGAACAAGTTTTCTACCTGTACGTACAAGCCCATTGAAGCACGTTACTGCAAGTATACGCAAAATTAAAGTTAAACCCCTTCCTCTTCCAAATTTTTGGTATAACCTCCAAACAATTAAGTGAAAAAAGAAAAAAAAAAGAAAAAATGAGGGGAAAAAAATAGATTCGCGAACATGGCGACAAATTACCTATGCCTAAGTAATGGATCAACGCCAACAGTCGGCTCGTCCAAAATAAGCAACTCAGGTTCATGAAAAAGGGCCACAGCAAAGGAAACTCGTCGCTGCTGACCGCCGCTCAGCGTTTTGACATAACGATCGCCCGGTGGAAGGTCCAAAAGTTTTGAAAGAAATTCCAGTTGGGCGTGGACGAAATCTGCTTTCAAATTATAGATGCGACCAAAATAATACAGTGTCTCTTTAATGGTAAAGTAGCCGTGTAGAGCGAGGTCTTGAGGCATGTAGCCAACTCGCGGACCGGGTATTCCGCTCTCCTCAGAGCCGGGCTCATGACCGAAGACGAGCATGTTTCCGCTATCCAATCTGCGACGGCCAACAAGGCAGCTCAAAAGGGTTGTTTTGCCACAGCCACTGGCTCCCAATAATCCGTATCTGTTAAAGAATCAAGCTTTTCAATTACTAACGTTTTGCGCGTAATTCAGGTAATTCGCAGCATTAATCACCACTAGAATAGATGCGATTTACGAAACTCAGTTATTGCCTTACATTGTCCCTTGTTTAACATTCATGTGAAGTCCGTCGAGGACTGGAGAGCTTCTTTTTCCGGAACCATATCTTTTAATCGCGTTACGGATAAGGACGGCCGGAACTATGCGAGCACAGCTGCCAATGCTATTGCTGTGTGTTTCACTTTCGACGTGGCGTGACGGCGACACTATTTCTATACCTTCTGTGCTGTTTGTCATTCTTCGCAACAAGTATATCTGTCTACAAACGAATGTTGTGGATAAAATTAGGATACAGATTTAAACCCAAAATAAGGCGCATTTCGTTAGACTTTTTCTGCTGTTACCTGCTTGTGATAACTACTGTTCGATACCACTTCACTAAAGGCTACAAATTAGAATTAAATATCTGAAGAGCACAGGTAAAAACACAGCAAAAAATGGAGCTCGCGTTCTGTAAGACTTATTCTTGAATTTTGCTCGTTGTAATGGCTACAGGAGAGGTCTTTGTTTTGTTGTGCCTTCTCTTTCCCCTCAGGATGAAAAGGACATCAAATACAAAAATTTTGCAGTGACGTCTTTCTTTAAGATGTTCCACAACCAGCTGTTGCGTAGTCCCACCCCTTGGCCTTGTAGCCTACCACCATACTAACTATGAACTTCATTCTTTTCAAGGTCCAATAACACATAAGGCCACTTTACGGTAAAAAAAAAAAAATTGTTGCACGTATTCACTGAGATCAATGTAATGCCCTCTTACTCGGCAATATGCCAAAAATTTGAGTGCAGCAGATGGGAATGAATATTTAATTTCAGGCACCGCCAGCAAATGCAGTTGCGAAAGCGAATGCGCAACAAAAACAACTGATCTGGCCATACACGGTTGGCTTTTTCCCGTGTTGTCGAAATGGGGATCTCAAATTGCCGACTATAATGGAACAAAGAGTAGTCCCTTGTTAACCCGGAAATTTTGGTGCCATTACTTGGGTCCGCGACCTTCGTCAAATACTATAGGACAAACTCATATCACCAACTGCGCATCTCTGGGGGCGAATCGCAAAAAAACATCACGTCAGCTTTGCCTTGCGGGAACTATTTACAATCACGCCCATCGCCATCGTAGAACGTTTCGTGCGCACGTAGCCTACGAAGCTGCTGAAATAGCTACCCATGGTTCCTTGGAGTTACGTATATAAACCAGCGCATGCAAAAAAGTTAACATGTTGGGCTTCTCACCATGAAGGACGTAAAGCTCGTTCGAATTTTAATGATCTCCTATGCCGTCTATTATTTGTGCCCGTCTGATACGCAGCGTTTGCCAAAGAACGTCGTCGTTAACCTTTATACAAATCTGTTTGAAGGTTTCTTACATTTCATCAGACCTCGAATGGACCGCAACGTTTTCCAAGATCCGGAATCGTTTATGACAACTGTATGATATCTTCTTTTAATTTATTCAAAAATGTGTTCTAAACTTAAATTTCTACAGGATAAGATCATTTTTCATCGAGGATATCCAGTTGAAATCCATCACGTAGTTACGGACGATGGATACATTCTAGCACTGCACCGTATACCAAGTGGAAGGCGTGAAAGTTATCCACAAAACGTAACGTCCCATTTAAGAAGAAGGCCGGTTTTCCTTCAGCACGGAATGATGGGAAGCGATCACTTTTGGTTCATCAGTTCCACCAATAATTCTTTGGGTTAGTTTAAAGTTTACACATGTGCCACTTATAATCTGTTTGTAAAGAATGTTTATTTAATTTTTGTACCATTAAATTACCCCTTAGCTTTTATTTTAGCAGACCTTGGATTTGGTGAGTTTTTGTTATAATTTTGCCGTCGATACATTTGAAATATAAATTTCAATATTTATTTATAGACGTTTGGTTGGGCAATTCTAGAGGAAACACTTACTCCCGGAAGCACGTCAGCCTTGATCCGGACGAAGATCGGGGATTCTGGAATTTTTCGTAGGGCGTAATAATAAATCTATTTGAATATGAGAAAAGAAACTAAAAACATATCTGTATTTTGAAAAAAAGCTGGGACGAAATGGGTCGATTTGACATCACGTCCAGCATAGATTACATCCTTAATGTAACCAGAGAAGAAACGTTGGCCGCTTATATCGGATATTCATTAGGCTGTTCACTCTTTTTGATAAGCGCAATCGAACGCCCTGAAATGAACGATAAAGTGGATGTGATGATTGGGCTAGGTCCAACCGTTAGCGCTGCACATTTAAAGAATTACTTTCGTTTGATGGCCCCCTTCGTAAAGCTCTATCAGGTAGGCTGTGTCACATTTTGAACTACAAAATGAAAAAAAAAATAATATTTGTCGGAATTTTCATGCTTCTTGATATAGCTTTATCAACGTATATTTGGCATCGGAGAGGTTCACACTAACGATGGCGTATTACACTCCATTACCCGTTTAATTTGCGAAACAAGCGAATTTGGAGCAGAATTTGGTCGCTACTGGCTATCTCATGTTTTCGGAAAATCGGATGTTCTCAACAATGTCTGTAATTCATGCTGTTTTTTTTTTTGTTTCATTTAATTAATTCGTATGGCATGACAGGACGAATACTATCGCTTAATTGCCCATTATCCAGCGGGAGGCTCAGCAAATACCATGACGCACCTTCTACAGAACTATAACACCGGTATCTTTATGGAACAATCAGCAATTTCAAAGTTAGAAAGAATCTTTAACAATTACACTATGTGAGCAGGCGAGTCCTTAAGCTATTTCGACTACGGGGCCAAAGAAAATCGAAAGCGATACGGTACAACTCTCCCTCCCGAATACAACCTCACTTTAGTGACCGTGCCCGTCATGCTAGTTCACAGCGATAACGACCCATTCGCTCCACTAGAGGTGAACTAAACGCTTCCCTGTTGTCGTTGTCTTTAAAAGTTTCTAATTAATTTATACTCTTTTTATTTTTGCAAGGATGTCTCTTGGTTGAAAACCAAACTGGGAAATTTGAAGGGTTCGATACGAATGGACAATCCGACCTTCTGTCACGGTGATTTCGTTTGGTCTCCTCATGCGGCAGAACTTGTTTATCTACCCGTGGTCCGTTTCCTACTGTCATCCGAAGATTTAACGGGAAAACACATAGCAAGATTACAAATGTAGCCATTTCAAGCGAGTGGTGATACCAGAACAAAGCAAAATATTCTTGTTTAACTCTTCACTAAATTTATTTATGGATGCCTAGATTTTCGGAAATGTTTATTCCTATTGAACGTGCAATACAGAAAATATACGCAAGGTTTATTTACAGCTCGTTTATTCTTCTCATTATTACTTCATAACGGAGGAAAAAACGATGAGTGTAGTGTTAGGTCAACAACAGGACAATAAAAAATCTGCAGTATAACGGCTGAAAATATAGACCCCTTCGTTTTTTTGCTAAATGATAACTGTTTTATTTTCTTTGTCTTTTTGTGGATCTTTAATACAAAAGTTTAACTTTTTTCCGTTTTCCGCCTACTGCAAAGTTTCATGTTTATTCATTATATTTAAAAGTTCAGAATTCTAGTACTGCAAGTCATTGACCGATGTGTTATTCCCGGAAATCGATTGCAAAAGTATCCAACATAGTGTGCAGTAAAGGTTGAAAAAATGTATTTGTTTCGATATTGTTCAAAGGATGTATCATCTATTTGTTTCTCCAGTTCAGCTGCCAGTGAGAGTCCGTACTATGCGGTGTGCTGTTGATTTATTCTAAGACGTCACAGTAAGGGGGGAAAAAAGGAAAAATAGCCATGCAGCATCATGTCAAGATTTTTTTTGTAAACAAAGATGGACTGGGTCGGTATTGTTTACCAGTGAGAGTCCGTACTATGCGGTGTGCTGTTGATTTATTCTAAGACGTCACAGTAAAGGGGAAAAAAAAGAAAAATAGCCATGCAGCATCATCCATTAAGCCGTCAAGATTTTTTTTGTAAACAAAGATGGACTGGGTCGGTATTGTTTAAAATTCGCATGTACCGTTGTATAAAGACATGACGGTGAATGAAGGCCAGTGAACCGTTACATGTACCCAGTGATTTGTAGCCAGCGTACGATTACTATTCCATCGCGGAAAACAAAATTTGAAAAAAAATTGGTGCATGAACGATCTGTTAAAAAAGGGAAAAACTTAAGCAACACTTAAGTGGTCTATCCGAAGAGAACTGATATTTTCAACTTCTTTGCGCATGCTGTTTAATGTTTAATTGTTTATATTGTTGTTGAAGACGCGAAGTAAGCAAGACAAGACGATGAAGCATGTTCTGGCCAACGAACAGGTTTGACTGTTTCTGTTTGACAGATGGCGTATTTTAACCTTGCAAAAACCTGTAACGTCTGCGGTGCTATTCATTTTGATTCAATTAGTTTCCCATATTCGGAATGTTAATCTGTGGACCATGTACCAACGCCCTGCGCGCCAAGAATCCTATAGATTTTTATTGTTCGGAAAAACAAGAATTTGCGTTTCTGACTATACGTAGGCAAACCAAAAATTCTTAAGAGATTGAAGAAAAAAACCCGATGAATATTTGGAGCTAACAAAAAATTGGGAAATATTTTGCCGATACTATTCAACTGATAGCACAGATGCATCGTTGTAGTTTGTTTTCCTATTTGCATATACAATGCTGTCCTTCAAAAATACCGGTATTTATTTGACTTTGTTCCACGCAATTCTTTAAGAACCGTGTGTTGAAAAATGTTTGGTAGGTTATACAATCACGGCAAAACAACAATCGTTGAGGGCAACAGGTACGTTGCCATCGATTCAATGACTCAGCAGTTTCTCATTTGATTGATCTTTTTTTTTTTCAGGCGAAATTGGAAAATGAAAGAACTGCTAAGAGCGATTCTATCAACATCTTGAAAGGGGCTTGTAAACCTAGAAGTCAAGGTTTTACTATCAATTTCAAAACGCAGAATGCTACACTAAGGATCTCTTCTCTTGCGAAATAACGTTCTCATAGAAAAACTATTAGAAAAAAAGAAAACTTTTCTTGAAAGGAATTCTTATAGCTCAAGGGCGACGTAAGAAGCTAAAATTTACGTACATTTCGTTTTAATCTTGCACGCAACCAAGGGGTTATTGTATTGTAAATATAAAAAAGAACATAAGTTTTTGCAAAACGGGTAGTGTTCACAAACAAAACGAAAAGCAGCAAAATTCAAGCAAACGACCCGATCTCTAAACCAAACCGTAGCCACACAAATAAAACTCAGGAAGCTTGATTAGTGAAGCGTCAGATAATGCAACAATAAAATTAGCCGATATGTTTGCGAACGCGGACAACGATAAGACTTAAACACAGTAGGCCAAAAATCCAGCAGAGGCTAGTGACGATGCCCATGTAGACTTCGCGACGCTCGATTCCCCATCCGCGCCCCAATATATTTCTCAGCGCTTGAATGGCGTACGTTTGCGGTGTCAGATTAGAGAGGTAACGCAGATAAGTGGGCATAGCCTCCATCGGCCATAACATGCCCGCCAGGAGAAGGTTCGTGTAATTACTACCCAGCGTGATCTGGATGGCGCTGGTCTCTTCGTCACATACAACCGAAACGAGAATACCTGCATTTAAATTCGATTGTAATATACATATTACGAAACGATTGCGCTACTTTCAGGATTTGCATTTAGACTACCAAACGACATGCCGCACAATCCTTGGAGGAGGGTGATGAAAAGCGCAAGAACAAAGTTGCCGTGACAGGCAGAGTTGAAGACAATCAGCGCGAATAAGTACACGAACAATATTTGGCCGACCAGAACGATTAACTGGTTAACTAGATGAGCCACCATGTACTCAGTCATTTGAACACCTGTGAAATCATGAAAGCGTTGAATGTCGTCTCATTTGACATAACTGATTTGTCAAACCGGCTACTATGCTGCGATCGAAAAGTCCTGATTTGCGCTCAGTTAGGAAGACACCGGTTGTGAGTGCAAAAGCAAGAAAGTAGATAATCCTTAGAAGGGAAATGAAAAGCGCAAAGAAAATGTGAACGTGAAAGTTGATTGTGTATTTAATGTGCATTTGACTTTAGATCTCTTAGTTTACTTACGCAAGAATAAGGCCAGGGATCATAAAATCAGTGAACGGAGGTTTATCTTCTCCATAGATGGGATCCAGAAACTGAGCCCATTGAAGTCAACATAAAAGCAAAACGCCAATGTTCATTTAAAAAAAAAACTTTATTTTTTTTATACAAAAAAATGATTATAAACTTTACCGTAATAGGAACGCTTTGGGCCATCGGCTGATAAGAGCATGCTTCCAAGATGTCCTTGCTAAAGTCGCCAAACGCATCTATGAGTTGTCGTTTGATAGTCAGTGAAACCTGCTTATCTGTCGTATGCAAATAAACTGATTAATTATGCGGGCCACCTTGAAAAAACTATTTTCACGAACTTGATTCATCTAGCATAATTGCGACTTGGCTGGCACGGATCGTTTCGTTATCCGAGTAAATACCATCTGCCCGCCGAACCATCAACTCATCAGTGAAGTCCTGTCCGAAATGAACCACACCCCAAACTTTTCCTCGTTTGGTTGCGTCCACAGCTTTCTCAACGCTTTGAAACGGAACCTTTGGAAACGTATAAACGTCAGCTTGGTCAGAAACTGACTGTCAGAAGCCATATGGAGAGTGTCCAACCTGGATTATTGTCGAGTTGTCTATATAACGAAGATACCGACAGCTGAACATAGAATAAGTGCAGGTTGTCGTATAGTTACAGACACGTCCTTGACTCGGATCCAGTTCTTCATTGACGATAGCCAATTTGAGATGCGTAAGATCTCCTCCCAAAGATAAACAAGACAATATCACTTGAATGGCCGGCAACAGGAAGATGAACAAAAATAAACTGTCGAGTTATAATATTCAATTAGTAATTTAGCTGATCGCGAATCAGAAAATAACAAACAAGGACAACGGAAGGGGAAAATCAATGAGTCATACCCAACGTTCCGAAACATTTGTAAGAGATTCTTCTGAATCAGTGCGCCAAGCCGGTGACGAGAAAAGAATTTTGTCGTGGATTGTGCGTTACAAGTTTGACGTATAACGTTCTCTGATACGTCGCATTTGACAGACAATTCGAATCCCATTTTCTTTAGTTTCCCGCTCTTCACGTTAGTGATACCTGGGCATTGATTAAGCACTGCTGTCTGTATTCAAAAAGAAAAAAAAAAAATTAGTTTTTCTTTGCCTTTTTCTTTATGGAGAGGCAGACAGTGTTCTCACTGGATGGCAATTAGAGGGAGTAGGGGTTTCGGAAACATCCAATTGACTTGCGCTACGCTCAAAGGCATCATTGTCAATGCCTGCTGAAAGTTGTTGGGCTGCCAAGGTTATCTCACCGACACTGTCAGCATTGTTAGCGGCTTCAGCTTGCTGTGAATGACTGAAATCTTTCATGCATAGGTGAAGAAATACATCTTCTAATGAAGAAAGGGCATATTTCTGTAGAAGATTCTCTGGACTATTTTCCGTTAGCAAACGACCTGAACGCATCAATCCAATCTAGGTAAAACATAATCTTAAAATTAAATAAATAAGCATGAAATTTGAAAGTAAAAACTAAATTATCAGTGACCATAATGGCAACACGTAGGATTCATATTTGGACCAAACTGGGCCGTAGAAAAAAAGAAAAAACATAAAAAAAAAAACAAAAAAAAAAAAAACGAAGAGGCTTGTGAAAATGTCTTAGAAATCTAATGACAGCCGACAACAGCAATTTAAAAAAATGGGTTTGATTGAAAATATTGACATCTTAAGCAATACTTTTTAATAAACAGATTATTGTGGTTCTACCGTATTAGCCTGTCGTGCTTCTTCGATGTAGTGGGTTGTAACGATGACGGTTCTTCCATGATCGGTGCTTAGACAGACAAGATGATCCCATATGCTGTTGTAATGAAAATAAGGATACTAAATAATCTCTCTTAATTCTGAACTAAAGTGTCACGAAAAATAAGGAAAAGATGAAGGAAGAAGAATGTGAGCCAGGAAAGCCACTGGCAAATATACTAATAAACACTTATCACGCTAGACATTTGTAACATAGACATGGACATCTCTGTCTCTCTCATTTTTGATTGATTGAGGTTAGTATTTCTTTACACATCGATTTTTTGGCAGTTCAAAGACTGGGGAAGACCAGTTTATCGTTTGCACGTGGCAGCTCGTTACGAAAAAAACAAGACCAATACCACCAGGTTTTGTTCTTGCTTAATACACCTAAAACCACATTGAATGTGAAAGGTGGCAAACAATGAAGCTTGGGGCACATGCTAACAACGTTTCTTCGGAATTACCTTTGTCTGAGTAAAGGATCAACGCCAACAGTCGGTTCGTCCAAAATAAGCAATTTAGGTTCGTGAAACAGGGCGACAGCAAAGGAAACTCGTCGCTGCTGACCGCCGCTCAACGTTTTTACGTAACGATCGCCCGGTGGAAGGTCCAACAATTTGGATAGAAATTCCAGTTGGGCATGGACGAAACCTGCTTTCAAATTGTAGATGCGACCAAAGTAATGCAGCGTCTCTTTGATAGTAAAATAGCCATGTAGAGCGAGGTCTTGCGGCATGTAGCCAACCCGTGGACCAGGTATGCCGCTCCCCTCTGAGCCGGGCTCGTGACCGAAGATGAGTATGTCTCCGCTATTTAATCTGCGACGGCCAATAAGGCAGCTCAAAAGCGTCGTCTTGCCACAGCCACTGGCCCCTAATAACCCGTATCTGCCAAATAATTGATCAGCACAAAAATCGATAGGTTGCATGACATTTAAAGGGACATCGAATTTACGGTAGGACAATTCAGTGCTACTAGTAAAACATAAGAGAAATAAAAAATTAGAGAGCAATAAAATGTTATCTTACATGGTCCCCTTTTTAACTGTCATGTCCAAATCCTCCAGAATTGCACAGCGGCTATTTCCAACACCATAAATTTTATTCGCCTTGCGGACGAGCACTCCATCCGCACAGGCGACGTTATTTCTTTCATGGTGAAATTGATCCGAGGAGACGAAAACTACCGAACCTTCTATGTCGTTCGCCATAGTTTAGTCAGATAATTAAAAATCACAAAGACAAAATTTCTCAAAAGATTATAATAATTTTTTCACCAGACAAAACAAAGAAAAGAAAAAAAAGAATGATAAACAAAAAACAATAAAAATAAAACGGGAGTCTCGTTTTTGGTGACCATTGGCCTGACAAAACTTTTTTCCAATGGTTATCCGGCAGAGCTCCAATGTTTTACGATTACCTCAATCCCCATACGATGGCAGCGGTATTCGGCTATTCGCCTAAAGAAATGAAGAACGTTTACGTCTCATCCCACCACCTCTTTAGAGCCCACCTCTTCACCTTGACAGCTAAAATCATCTCATTCAACGCTCGACAACCATACAACTTGATGTATGTGGAAAAAATTACAAGTTCGATGTTCGTTGACCTACCGAAATTTCCGTTACCTTCTCACGTTGTAGCTAATAAATATAAATCCTTAAACAAAATATCCTCTTAAATTTGTTTTTGCTTACAATTTGCACGTTGGTGACATTTGTAACTTTCGAGTAGGTGAGAGGGGTTATTTCTTTAAAATTTTTTGTGGCATTGTAAATAGCTCGCATTTCGTTATGCGTTTATGCGTTCTCATCCCACTATCTCTTTAGAGCCCACCTCTTCACCTTGACAGCTAAAAACATCTTATTCAACGCTCGACAACTATACAACTTGATGCATGTGGAAAAAATTTCAAGTTCGAAATTTGTTGACCTACCGAAATTTCCTTTACCTTCTCATGTTGTAGCTAATGAATATAAATCCTTAAACAAAATATCCTCTTAAATTTGTTTTTGCTTATAATTTGCACGTCGGTGACACTTTCGAGTAAGTGAAAGTGGTAACTTCTTTAAAATTTCTGGTGGCATTGTAAATAGTTCGCATTTCGTTATGCGTTTATGCGTTCTGGATCCAATCAGGTAAAATTATTTGTTTTGCACGAAAAAGAATTTTTAATTTGTATTTACGTATCTTAAAAATATTTGCCAAAGAGGAACAATAAATATTTCTTGATTTTCACGATTGCCAAGCTAGCTGTTAAGCTCGGTAATATTTTCCTTACGCTGAATCGATTAAAAATGTTTGCAATAAAATTTTGGAACAAATAAACTGATTACATACAATAAAAAATTGCGGTAAACAACAAGATGCAGCTCACTGAAACGTGAAGAAGCCACATAAATTGTATCCAATACAACCTAAATAGGGATACAAAGACAAGCTCATTTGTCACAGAAAAAAAGTAACTTACAATCAATAATACCTGTTGAGGTTGCTTGTAGCAAGTGGAAGACTGCCAATATCGTCTTTAAGGACATACAGCCGTAGACCTAAAATGTAAGTTTCAAAATAGTTCTGCCAGTTGATCCTGCGAACGTCGAAGTAAAAAAGTTCGCGGTCCACGATGGACATTTCTTTCATTAAACGGATCGGATTGTTACTAATGAATCGCCATTGATGTGTTGTAAAAAACTCATAAGTCGAAAAAGCTTCATTCGCTTTCCGGTACAGCTGCACCTATTTTCCGCAATTTAAAAAAATGCGATACACAGTAATTCTCTTCCAATTTGACTTTCAAATCACGCAGTTAATTTAGTTGTTATTCATACCCATTTAGTTCTTTTGCCCGTCGCTTTCATGAACAAGTCCATTAAATATGCCGGCAAATCGTGAAGTAAAGTTTGACTGATCTTGAATAAAAAGTCGTTGGTTGTGTAGCAGACACCCGGATACCACATCATGTCCTTGGTGGGAAATTTCAACCAAGATTCAATTGACCAACGTCTCAAGAGACCCCAAGTGAGCGGGTTAAGATGGCCAGTGGTACAGCTATAAACGGAAACGCCAGTTGGACTAACACGCGAAAACGTTTGAAGACGATGAAACATTCTTTTTCACTTTGATAATTATTACAGTTATAGGTCCCTACTTGCGAGTCGCTGTATGCCAAGCGACAGCAATCATTAGATTGATGGCATAATCAACTGGAATAATATCGCTGATCATGTCTTCGTTAATTTTCAGAATACGGAATAGACCTTTACCAACGGCAGCAATCGTCCCTAAAGCCATTATAAAACGCAGTTAGAATTTTAGTTTAAAATAAAATGATCACACGAAACTATCAATGAAAGAACCTGATGCCCCATTCATGTTGTCAACCCAACCCGGATAAGGCTCACTTTGAGCTGCAGTTACGATAGATGGTCTGACGATGGCCAAAGGGACGCTTTTGCGTCTCTCCTTCAGCAATTGTTCGGCCAAGGCTTTCGTGTAAGCGTAGGTATTAGGGTAATTACCAAGTAATCTTACACGATAAACTCTTATTAATAAAAAATATATATAACTGTATATGCCATTAAGACAAGGAGTGCTTACTGCTTCGACATGTTTTTCACTCTATCTTCATCGAGGCAGTCAATGAATTCTAACAGCTCTTCAGGATTAATTTCAGAGTCAAGATAAACATCTTCTTTAATTTCTTCACTGTCGAAGTTGGTGAAAGCCGTTGACACGTGCACGAGAGCCTGAAAACGAAAACGTTAAAATTCAAAAGGACTTTATCAATCGATGTTGCGCAAAAAGAATTTACTTGAAGGTGTTTCATTTGTCGGCAAATTTCCAACAATTGCAGGGGTCCTTTAACATTCATCCGCATGGCTGTTTTAAGTTCTTCGTTGAATCTGATGGTAGCAGCGGAGTGAAAGACAATCGAAACATTATCTAACAATAATTGCAAATTAGAAGGTGATAAACCCAGCCCCAGCGAAGTCATATCGCCCGTCACAGCTGTGATTTTCCCCATCACATCCGGCTGCTGTTTCTTGACCTTGTCGAATATCTGCATAAATAAATTGAATCGTATTTGAAAATTATTACAAAATTGCGCAACTGCTTTAACTAAGGTTAGGGGAAACTCATTAGAAATATGAACCTGATTTTGAATGAGTCCTTGAAGACGACACTCAACGCTTTGGCCTCTCGACGGCCTCATCAGCAAATAGAGACGTTCAATACCGGGACAAGCTCGTAAAAGCTTCTCCACCAGCACCTTCCCCATAAAACCCGTTGCTCCCGTTACGAAAACAGAACGACCATTGTAAAATTCACTTATGATTGACTGCTGTTCCGCCTCTACTGCCATTGTTTAATTATACCACGCTAGGTATGCTCCGGAGATATAAGACTGAAAGCGATGGTTGCTGTACGAGTGCTGGTTCATTTTTTAATGCACCGCCCGTTTTATAGACTCTGTAACACCCCCTTAGGATATCCCAGGTAACTCGTAACAATTCTTTGGCAAGGTTAATGCCTATGATGGCTGAACTCAAAGGCTTTGACTCAAAGCCCGAACCCAAAATTCGTTTTGCGTGTTTTTCGTTTCAGTCAGTTAAACAGCCATACAAGCAAGCAAAATGTATATTTAACGGTATTCAATGATAAAGTGACAGCAATTGAGTCGATTTAAATCTTTTACAGTATTATTGTTATTTTTATTTATTTTTTTTCATTTGGTTGTTTTATTTTCAATGGCTCCGGTCAAATCTATGTATGTATCTCAGCCAAACTTATTAGTATTGCCCACCTGTCTTTCGTACGTTTTTCTCGTCTTTTACGTGACATTTTGACCTTGGTATCTGCGATTTTCTTCGGACTTATATAACTATCCTTCAGCAAGGGAGAGCAAAGCACCATTATACGAATTTAAGCTTGGCGTATGGAGAAAAAATTTCTTCCTTGCATACGTGTTGCTTCTGGCAAAACGAAAACACAGAACAAAAAGTCCAGCGCACCACGTCGAACGACCCCACTGTTCTTTCTTCTCCCTCTTCTCTGCCATTGAAAAGGCTGCCGGGCCGTACAAAACTCATCATAAGCTGTTTGAATTTCGAGGAGTCCAGTCAGTCGGTCAGTACAGTTTCTATTAGCAATTAACCGGCAAATTTTGTTTTCAAAAATATATGAATGTAATTTTACCTGTTGCTGATTTTTCTGTATCAGAAAAGAAGGAAATAAACACAAAAGGGAGGGAATTGGCATTCAGGAGTTTTACTCTGGTCGATCAGTTTTTACTACGGGGGCGACGGGTTTCCGGGCAAATTCTGGTAGAAAAGCTTCTGGATTGGCGGAGAAAAAGGACCCAACGAAAAAGGACCCGACGAAAAAGGACCGGCAAAAAGGACCCAACGTGCTGTGTTGTCCATTCCCAACGGAAGCTCTTTTTTAGGAGGGGGGCAAGGGGGGCGAGAGCTGCCGCTAAATTGTCGGAGAAATTGCCCATCTGCTGGCATAGGCCATGGAACGCTCTCATTTCCGTTATGTTGGTGGGGATAGGAAATCGACTGATGGCTGATAAGAGTTCCGGGTTGGGCCGGAATCCGGTGCTGCTCAGGATATAACCGCCAAACAGGACGGATGGCTGCGCAAATTTGATTTTGCGCAGTTTGTGGTGTTGATTGCGATTTGATTGTCGGCCGCGCGCTGGAACACTTGTTTGACGAGGGAAATGTGTTCTTCGTATGTTTCGGAGAATATGAGGATGTCTTCAATTATCCGACGGCAATTGGGAATATCATCGAATACGGCTGAAACGCGTCGGCTGTAGTCGTGGCCGGCGTGGCAAACTCCGAAAGGCAACCGGCGGTACATGTAGCGGCCGAACGGGGTAGAGAAGGTGGTCATCGCCGCAGACTCGTCGTCTAACGGCACCTGGTGGTATCCCTTTAACGCGTCGATGACAGTGAAGAAGTGCATCCCGGATGGGATCGAGTGGACAGCCTGAAACGGAGTGGCCGTTTCGAATTTCGGCCGGACGATGAAGGCGTTAAGAGGGGTAAAGTTAACACACACGCGTATGCCGCCGTCCTTTTTTGGAGCGATGACTATAGGGTGGACCCATGCCGTCGGCTCGATGACTTTGCGGATGATTTGTTGCTCTTCGAGCGAATCCAGCTCTGTTTTGAGTTTTGGGAGCAATGGGATGGCGACTGGCCGCGATCCTCTCATCGCGGATGGTATGGCTCCGTCGGCTAGCTGGAAGTGGCATGGTGGGCCTACCATGGTATACCATCAAAGATGAGGGGATGAGCAGCCATTAAGGATTTGAGCTTATTAGCTTTCTCCAAATCCGTGGGATGGGTTGTGATCTGCTGGACGCGCCAATGGGGGTAGTCCAGGGGCAGGATGCCGAGTTTTTTTTGCGTGTCTTTTGATAGAACCGGTTGCTGGAGATTTTCAAGGACGTGAATGGTGGTAAGTACCGGTGTTCCTCCGTTGACGGGTCCTACGGTGATAGTTACCTGAAAGGTGCCATATGACGTTATGGCTTCACCAGTCGCCGTTACTGCCCGCGTAGTGATGGGGCAAAGTGGTGTCGCGGTAAACCGCGATTGGTGGAGTGTACGTGGCACGGCATCGATTGAAGCGCCCGTGTCGGGCAGAAAAAATACCGCTGTAGGCGTGTCGCTGTTTGCGGGCGAGACGCTGGCTTCAATAAGTTCTCCTGGTAAAATGGATCCGATGACAATGCTACCCGCTGTTTCGGGTTTCGAAGATTTTCTTGAGCAGACTTCCTGAAAGTGGCCCATTATGCCGCAACCGCCACATTCTTTCCCATTAGCTGGGCACTCAGCCTTTGGTTGGAACGATTCGGCTTCGCAGTTCCAACATCCGTGTGGTGGGGCTCCTGCTAGAGGGCCGCGCCGGAAGTTGCGTTGGTGCGCTGGGTGTGTGGGGCGAGATGCGGACTTTGCGTCGGTTTTGGAGGTGTTGTTTTTTATTTGCTGGATCGATGGTGAATCGTTCTGCCGCAGGTTAGCTGCCTGCATCTGTGTTGCTTCGGCCGTGCGCAGTGTTGCTAAAGCTTGGTTGAGGGATAGCGCCGCACCTTCCTGCAATTACTTGCGCCGAACTTCGTCGCTGTGGACGCCATAAACGATTTGGCCTAGCAAACGGGTATCCTGGCATTTGTTACAACAATCCGCGTTGAATTCACATTTTTGCGCAAGGTCGCGCAGCTCGCAAACCCAATTGTCCACGGATTCTTTTTCACGTTGGATACGAAGGGCGAATTGATGGCGCCAAACGTGGCAATTCCTCCAAGCGTTACACCGTTCGCGAAGCTTGTCGATAATAATAACAGGGTCGCCAAGTTCGATGTCAGATAGGCCCATCGTGCAGATGGCTTGTAAGGTGGGCTTTGATAAGCAGGATAGGAGGATGTTAGCCTTGTAGGATACGCGCTCCGTTTGAGGGAGGGCTGTATCGATGGTAGATAAGGCCAAAAATATATTCCACTGCCGCAGCCACAGCTCAAAGGAGTCTTTATATTCGTCAAAATCGAACGGTGGCGGGAGCCGTAGGGCTTGAATGGCTTTGGGGGCATTGTGGATGACGAAGCACTGGTGTGCACCACGCAAAGAATGACCGTAGGCGGGAACGCGCACGGACAAAGCAGAACGAACAGAAACAAAATGGCGTATAGAAAATGTGCTACGAGCTATGGCTGAGTTCGAGTGAGATATAGCCAGAGATGTGTTGAAACACACGGGGTAATAGAGATCACATCCACATTTCGGGTAAGGGTGCGCAGTGTAAACGGCGAAACGTGGGGTAGTGCCGTGCGGTTACAGCTAAGTTAGGGTGGCAGGTTGGTAGTGCCGTGCGCAACCACGTGGTGGGAGTCGGCGGGTAGAGTGTGCACGAGAACTTCACGAGGCGATATGAACAATGTTTAGCCGACTTACGAAGGAAACTGTCACGGTCCACGTGTGGGAGGAGGGGTGGTGATGATTATCAACTGCGCCATGGAAAGAAGTCGAGATCAAATCCGTATATTCACCAGAGAACAAGATGCTAGCATGACCGTATCATACGCCTGAGGTCTGCACACTGCCATATCTTCGGGCCAGGGGAGAAAGCCTCGTTGCCAGGTCATTCCACTCACTAAACGCGACGGACACACGCTTCCACTTGTTATTGTACGGCCTTCCATCGTTATAGCAGAGTAATAGAGGGGCCCCTCTATTACTCTGGTTATAGCTCATGGGTGCAATGAAAGAGCCCACATTGCCTGGCTGGATTTATAATTTCAATGGACCTAGGGGTACGAATGGAACATATTTACACACAGAAAAAAAAAGTTGTTTCTAAATTGTTTATATAATATATATATATAGATCAACATTCTTATAAATAACATTATTCACAAATAAATATGTCCCCTGGAACTCTTTCTCATTTAAACTGTGCTTCACAAAACATTTGTTGCAAAAGTAACATTAAATAAATTGTTAATAAATACACATCAAAATTATCAGAAGTAACATTATTCACAAGTAAATATATTCATTGGTACTCTTTCCCATTTCAACTCTGCTTCACAAATAATGTGTTGCACTAGTTAGTAACACAAAATGAATTTATTTATCTATATTCTATAAAGCTAAGAAAAAAAGAGGAGCCTAAAGTACCATGCTTTGGTTAGCGGGGTTTGTCGGCTGGGGTGAGCCGGCGGATGGACTTTGAAAGCTAGAAGGTGGATGGAAACGTGGAAATTTGCAATTTTTTAGCCCTAAGGTGTGGCTTAGAACTGGTTAGTTCCAGCATGTGAGTCGACGGGCTAAGTTAACGAAGACGGCCAATTACGATAAACATTTTCGCGAGTAAAAAATGGGTCAACGGACAGAGACTGTGAGATGGAAGACGGCCGGGGCCACATAACGCTGGAGACCGGAGTTCGGATCTCGTTGCTGTCATCACAAATTAGTGGGATATTCATGATGGTTTTCAATTTGTGTTAACTATTAAATAATAAGGAAAATTTTTGTTGGTTTTAATTATCTAATTTTTCTTTTAAATTTTTCTTTGTGGCTAACGAAGGCCGATTATCAATAGTTTACCCCAGATAATGCAATTCCGTATCGGGACTCGAACTCCGATCTCCAGTGTCGCAATCGAAACCTCTACACATACGCCATCGACGTCTTCAGCACCATGCCCAAGCTGATAGTAAAATTTTTTGAATAAGGGATATTTCAAAGCCTTAACTAAATTTTGCCCAACTAGCGCTTAAAAAACACATCCTCTGAGGGTTTCAAAAATGACCTGACCTTTTCCCAACCCTAAAGCAAAAAAAAAGCAAAGTCTAGACTTCTCAACCCTGTCTTGTCGTGTCCTCACCCCGTCTACCCTACCTTAAAAAAACAAAAACAAAAAACCCTTTACTCCGCCACTAGGTGGCTTTCAATACAAAAATCGCTGTTCGGATTTTTGTGCAGGATACTGTACGTTAAAAGTATATTTTGTCTAAAATTCGTAAAGTCATTCACCCGAGAGGGTGATTGCTTTCACAAGCTGACAGCTTACACAAGCCGACAGGATGAATGCTTTACTCAAGTTTAAACCAAACTAGATAAATAAAAGTTTTTATTTTGTTGTTTTACCATCAAAATCACTTTTTATTTACTTAGATATTGTACATAGTGTAACGCAAATTACCGTTTTATTTCTTGTTGCCCACAAAAAAATACTTGTCTTCTTTCTCCGTTCCTCTTAAAAAAGACGAAATGAAATAGCTGTTCTCTCCTGGGTAATGGGAAGGCATACACTAGCACACACTATAACGACAACCATGATGCCATAGACTCTTTTGATAAATTGATTTTTCAACGAAATGGAGTAGACCGCGGGAGTACCAGGTAATTTTTCTTCATTTTTCCTCTTTTTTTGCATGCATTTTTTTCCATGTATTAGGTTTAGGACGAGTATTTTGGTATTATTAAATGCGGGAGGATGACAGTAAAAATTGCCATGGAAACGTGACATGAATGGTCTTTTCTCTTAACATCACTACGGGGGGAGTGGACAACTTGCAGATAGGCAAAGCCAAAAATTTTTACAAACTGTTACAAATTTTCATTCTACTGGTCTACACCAGTCAGACTAAAGAAGGGGAAGTCTCGTTTTTATTGCAACTAACAATGTGCTTTATGCGTAATTACAGAAAAAGTAAATAAAAAAACAGACCAGCACAACAATAGTATTTAAATAGTCAGAGACACTTTTCGATCAAGAACATTTGATTGGATTAACAATTACATTGCTGGTTATCAAGTAAAAAAATCACCCAATACATTAAATGGCTTTTCAAACTAATAAATTGCGTTGTTTTTTTAGCCGTTTTAAGTTTATTTTTTAAAAATCATAGAATCCGTTATGAAAAATAAATTTTTTGAATAAAA
Organism: Daphnia sinensis; assembly: GCA_013167095.2. Classification (NCBI taxonomy): domain Eukaryota; kingdom Metazoa; phylum Arthropoda; class Branchiopoda; order Diplostraca; family Daphniidae; genus Daphnia; species Daphnia sinensis. The sequence continues at coordinate 608,880 of CM023195.1, read as the reverse complement.
ATTTGTTTTAAATTACTGGTATTTCAATATTTTTTTCTTTTGACATTCTCTTGTCAAAGACCCTTTTCACCGCACTAAAATAAAAAAAGAAGAATAAATTAAGCAACCTTATCCCCTCTATAAAATTTTCTTTAAACTTACTGTGTAGCACTTTTGGCTCTTCATTTTTCTTCAATTTATCCCTTCCTATACTTGCGTTTCCGCTTAAATGGATCCCGGCAAGTGGAAGCTAGTGGAACTGCTACTTCGGATGGTGGTGCATCTGGGAGAATAAAGAAAGTAGTTAGTTAGGAGTTAGTTAATTAACTTAGCAGTCGTACCTGTTTTCGGAGAAAAAAAACTGAATGGCTGATGGTGGACATCATAACAACTGTGAGATGTCGACCTAGGTTCGCTATATTATTCACTATCTTTCTCTGTTTTTTTTACTTATAACACATAAGTATTGAATTAATTAAAATTTTTATAAAAAAAAGATCACTTACGGAGATAGGATCACCTTCCCTAAGGGCCGCTAGACTTATTAAGCGGACCAGCCAAATATTCCAGTTCGCCCGGCTCTTCCAATCCGCCTAGCTCAGCATCATCGGATGAAGCTTCGCACTATAGCGAAGCTTCAGAGTCCGACTTAGCAATACCTGACGGCCAGGCTCTAAAGACGGCCCGACTTCACCAGACGGCCGAGCTTCACCAGATGACTCGGTTTTACCAGACGGTGCTGAATCAGTATCCAATTTGCGCCAACGGGAATTCCTATGATGAATAGATTAATTGTACTTCATTAAATTAAAATGGAAGGGAATAAAAATAACTGAAATAATCATAAATTGATGACTTTTGTTTGTGCAGTTGGCCCCGTCGGTCCATTCGAGATCTTCATAGCCGACATACTTTAATTAATATTGCACTCTTTTTCTCCCATCATCAAAAGTTATTGGTCTAAAATAGTTTTTTAATCAAAAAGAAAACAGGAAAATGTTAATAATATATGACTTACCTTTCCCCTTCAACAGAATCCACTTCAAAATCTTCAAACGTTTTTAGTAGTCCAGACTTGCAGTCATCGAAATCAATTTTTGATCGCGATTAAACTCAAACTAAAAGATGATCCATCGATCAACACATTTGACGATGAGTTTGGTCGCGATGAAACCAAAAATTTAATCGAAATCAAACTCAATTTTGCACTCAAATTTACTTAATAAACGCCATCTACTGTTGAGATTTAGAAGAATGTTCTAAGAATTTTTCTCGTTAAATCGTCTGAATATTTGTTTTATTGGCCGCTAGATGGCTCATTTCAATAATCCATGAAAAATGGATCGCAAGGATAAGTTTGGGCGAGACGAGTTGTTCCTTGATCGCGCGATCAACTCATTTCCAGCTGAGTTTGAGTTCGGGCCAACTAAAAAATTGATCGCTCGACAAATCTGCGGTAGCCTCTCTGTAAACTTCACTTTGAACAAACCGTGACATTGTTGCTTGACGTCGAAAAACTTACTGAAGATAGTTCTCAAACCAAAAGACCTATCGTTAAAAACAAAATTTTGTCCCCAAGAGGATTATATGTATTTTGAACACAACATCAGCCTCCTCGATCCTAACTTCTTCGGAGTTAACATTTTGTCAAACACTCCACTTTTAAGCCATTATTATTACAGAAGCCGTTCACGAAGTGGGACAAGTCGTGCGAGGAGAGAAGCTTTCCACTTTGCCGGTTTGTCCCACTTCGTGGCCCCTCACAAGAACAATACAAGAAGGGTCTTGCAATTACTAGAGAGATGTGACCTTGTAGCCCTCAGCACTGTTCTCTGTTCTCATCCATATTAAACATGTTTTCAAGAATATATCCTTACCGATAAGTTACGTAGTTGACTAGTTTATTAAAACAATAAGCCAAATAACAAGAGTGGACTTCTTTTCGAGATAAGGACAGAAAACCGGCTAAAAAGGGTTCGAAGTTTGAACCCCCCTTTCAAGTTCCAAGAATACGAGGCTAGAGGATTTTTTTTTGGTGCAGGCTCCACCCGTTCCCATTTTGTAGGAATTCCTACTTTGCGAGCCTCCTACTTCGTGGATCGCTACTGTAATGGGATTATAAATAGTAAATAAAAAAATATTAATGCAATTACTTATATATCTAAATACTTATATTAGATTCCATTTACCAGCCATTTACCATGGTCAAGGAACCCTGGTTGACGCACGATAAACGCCAGCTCTCTCGGCAAAGGGAAAACAGAATGCGACCTTTGAAGGGATAGTGGTGAGATGTGGCCTTATTATGCTCTCCCGGATCAGCACCACCTAGTGATCAAAGTGATTAGAGCCATAAGCAGCCAAAAGCTGAGAAATATTTTCGTTTGCTTTGAAATTGGTAAGCTGATCTCTGATTGGTTCACTTAGCATTGAATGTCCTCGTATGATTGGTTCTTTTCAAAGAGGTATCCAAATACATCTCCTTGAAGCGCTGAACGATGAGGACAGAAGTTTCTTTGAAGGTCGCATGCTGGTATCGTTTTGCCGAGAAGGCTGGCGCTTCTCATGCTTTAACCAGGGTTCTTAGACCATGATTTACTATAAAATTGAAATAATGTTGGAATTCTGGCAACCAAAGTTGTTGAAAGAGAGACGCGTCGAAATTATACGAATGCACAATTCTCTTAAGCCCCTTAGAGATCCCAGCTTTAAACCCCCCACTTGCTGGCTGGCTAAATTGTTTGCAATTACTGCAGTTAAAGTTCCATTAATAATTTCAGAGCGCCCATTAATCCTGAATAAATGCCCAAAATGTAGCTTTTTTATTTCATCTACAATTGGCTTCAAGAACGTATTAATGTTGTAATAGGCTACTTGAAAATGGTAAAACATAGCAAGTAAATTAATTGATCAATAGGAAGAGCGGTTCTTTGGCTTGATGTTACCAAATGAAAAATACTAAAATACGACCAAATTTGTGTAGCTGCCAATGGGGTTACAGAATTCCACTTCATCAATGTAGAGGGTGATCTGTAATGCGTTGGGGTGTCTTTCAAATAGTTGGCTTTCCTTAAATTGTGTGCCATCACAGTACGATGTCAATAAACCTTTGAATGAATAATGAAATAGCTGCCATAAATATTTTCTAATACAACAGAACATTTCTAACACAGCTTATTTACCTTTTCTTATATTTTGACGAGTGTTTATCACATCATAATATTCTTTTATGTTTAGAAGTTATTCAATTTGGTCGATTAGTGGAACAACAACATATTCTTTAGCTAAAAATTTCTGATCCCCCATTGCTTTTACAGGACCAAAGTTTTCGCGTTAAGGTGGTAGTTTGACTTTGATTGGCTTGTTAGCCCATAATGCTTCTTGAAATACTTGATTTGGTTATATTGATCTCTATATTTATGAAAGAAACTCACTGCTGAGCGGTTTCTAAATTTGAGTTTTTCAATGAGCACAGAATGATCACAACCACTATCAGCAAGCAAGTGTATTACACCGTCCAAGTTTTAATTCACAAAATGTCGCATAAGATCATTGGTGCCACTCATCAATGATTGCAATTGCACTTTGTGTGCACTTGCTTGCACTGTGTGCACTTTTCTGCCCAAGCATGCTCATCACAAATTCTGCTGCAGCAATTTATGCAGCATCTGGATGTACATGTTGTCCAGCGTGTTGATGTACATGTTGCCCATCATCCTGCTGTACATGTTGTCCAGCATCTTGAAACTGATTAATTTACAATAATCTAATACTAAACCTATATTTTTTCAGTTGCTAATCATTATGTAATTTAATCAACCCGATTTCAACTAAGTATCTGAAAAAACCTATTGACGTAAACACAGAACAATCATTGTTATAGTAAACGATGTCCAACTTACAGTACCCACTAAACGATTAGGTACACCCTCTCTTTTTCAATGCATTCTTATGGCACTTCGTGTCTCAGGAAAACTTAAATATCTTTTTAACCGTTAGAGCTAGAATTTTTCTCCTTACTTCTTCTATCAGGAGAAAAGACGCGCTACAAATCTTATGTGCATAAAAAAATTGTAGGAGTAACATCTAGGTCGATAAAGTATCGTTCACTTGATTAAGTACATACCCTTTTCCCCATAAGCGCCATGTTAAAACCGGCGTTTTCCAAAATTTAAAAAAAATATTTTCAAAAAAGTTAAAAATCCGTTTTTGTGCTAAAAGATGTGCCATGCTTTATTCTGTTGAAAGGTGATAAATGTTTTCTATTTCGATAAATTTAAAAAATACTTCCCTATACCTCAAAGTTGGGTCACCAAAATTTTCATGAGAAAACATTATCGCCCTAGTGGCGCAAGCAGGCAATCAAGGTTTTCTCTCAAGAACAGAAGAAGGTAGACGACCTGGAAGGCTCAGTTACCCAAATACAAACTTCACTTTCCAACCTAAACTAGGGACAAGATACAACAAATAGCAAACTAGACAACTTAATAGACCTCATCCAAAAACTACCGAAAACCGCAGAACACAGTGAAGCCATGGAGGAAGAACACGAGGACCGTAATCAAACTAAACAAACAGAGAACAAAAAACAACCATCACCCAAGACAAAACTATCAAACCAAATGTGAAGAGACTCCAGACAGCAAGTAGCACAGCAGCAGGGAACTAAAAAAACAAAAGCTGCTAATTATCCAATACAACGCAAGAAGTTTAACCAAAGCAAATTTAGTTCAATTCAAAGCCCATCTCCACCTATATAAACCCTTAGTTGCAATTATTTCCGAAACCCACTGGAAAAAAACACTTCTCAGTTAAATTTAAAAAATACCATGTAGCCTTAAAAAACCGGACGGGTCGCCCAGGAGGAGGAGTCGCAATCCTCATCCATAAATCCCTACAGTTTACCCAAATACCGATACCCCACCTAGAAACAATCGAAGCAGTCGGAGTGACGGATAGGCCTAAGAGAAAACGCCAACAACCAGTTCATAGACATCTTGTCAGTCTATTTCCTCAATGGAAACATATGTAACGAAGCAGAGCTCACCCAATTGATTGTCATTGGCCATATTCTTGAAAACGAATATGATATAGAATTAGCGCCCTCAACTAAACATTGGCACGAGACAAAACCCAAGCTCACTCACCTACTCCACCATAGACCTCACCTTAATGTCACCTAGCCTCGCATTGGCTTCACAAATAACAAGAGGCCCCCATCTCAGCAGCGACCATTTCCCAATTCACATTAAAACTAACGCCGAGGCTACACTCTCCATTGAGAGACCCCAGACATGGATCTTCACTGAAGCAAACTGGACAACCTAGAACAAAAAAATAAACAAAATCATCATCAACAGCAAGTTTTACTCCAACAAAAACACTGAAGATAAATACCAGATCTACTACAACGCCCTTATAGAAGGCAACAGATTAAGCAAAATCCGGCTCTCAAAACCCGCTACTGAAACCAAATCAGAGCCAGCACAGCCATGGTGGACCGAGGAATGCAGGAAGGCGGTAGCTGCAGCAAGAAGAGCCCGTAACCGATGCGACCCCAGCAAAGGAGGTGTCAACTGCGATTCCAATAAAGAAGGCTGAAAGAAAAAAGAAAATGAAAAAGAACCATTATCAAGGCAAAGAAAAACTCAATGAACCAGTTCATCAATACGCTCTGCCCTAAAAGCAACCCGACCAAAACATGGGCCTTCGCAAAGGCCTGGACAACCGGAACAAGCATCCGTGATCTCATCTCATCCCCGATAGAAGATCCAGAGACTAACCAACTCACAACACTCACCAAGATAACGGCAAAATTTTTCTCCTCCCAATATGACCACCAAAAAAGCAACATCACCGATAACCCAAGACTAGAACACAGCAAAATTAAAGAAATAAAATCAAACAAACCAAATGGTCTTAGCTCCCGAATTACAAAAAGCGAACTAGAGCGCGCAACAAGACACCTCAAAAGCAAAGCAATGGGGAGAGACCTAATCCATAATGAAATGATAAAAAACCTGACAGAAACAAACAAAAAATACCTACTCCACTTACTCAACCACATGCTGGTAACCCACTACGTCCAAGATGACTGGAAAACTGCCACTATCATCCCAATACGTAAACCGGACAAGCCGGCGGAAAAACCAGACTCGTACCGACCCATATCACTCACATCTTGTCTTGGAAAAATAATGGAGAGGATCATAAACAAAAGGCTGACATGGACATTGGAAACAAAAAGCCTACGACACAAGACACAATGCTGATTCAGAAGCGGAAGAAGCACAATGGACAACATCACAGGCCTGGAACACTACATAAGAGACGAATTTAACAAAAATAAACCGCTCAACACTTATGCAGTATTCCTAGATATTGCAAAAGCATTCGACACCACTTGGATACAAGGCATCCTCTTCAAATTAAGCCAAAAAGGAGGTAGCGGGAACATCTTGGGCTGGCTCAACAACCTCCTCCGCAACCGCATGTACAACGTAAGAATAGAAAACACCCACTCAGACGACTGCCAGCTCAAATTTGGAGTACCATAAGGCTCATCCCTAAGCCCGTTCTTATTCTCAGTCATGATAGACAACTTCCCTATACTCCCTTCCCCGGGCGAAACCTACATGTATTTAATCTCTATACGACAAAGAGAGCCATATCCACTCCATCGACGGCCATGAAGCAGAAGAACTTCTAACCCCACACCTAGACGCAATTAGCAAGTGGAGCCAAAAATGGAGCACCAGAAAAATCTCTCTTCAATTTCACCAGGCAAAGAAGACCACAGACTGATCCGCTCCTATTTTTAAACGGAAGGAGAATACCCCAATAAAATGAAGTGAAACATCTGGGAATCCACTTCGATAAAGGACTGCGCTGAATAAAGCAAACGGAGACAGCAATTAGCAAAGCCATCAAAATACAAAACCTACTCAAGGTACTCTCCAAATCAAAACACGGCCCAACCCTAGAGTCCCTATGCATTCTACGCAAATCACCCATGAGAAGCAGGCTAGAATACGGGCTGACTATATATGGGTCATCAAGTAAAGGAAGAAGAGAAAAACTTGAAACTGTACAGAACAACATTCTTAGAATCATCCTAATTAATCCCGATAAAACAAATGCAACGAGAACTAAACATTGCTGCATTGGACACCTGAAGAACTTGGTTCGCTGGAAGATACATCCTCAGAATAGAAAAACAGCAAAACAACCAAATGCCTCCGAAGAAAGCAACCAATCTCATCCAAACAGGGTCCTCAACAACACACTGTCAACAGCCGAACAAGCCACAGTCTTCAAAGAATGCCTAAACAACAGAAACATCAACGAACTGCACCAAGGAAAAGAAAAAGACAATACTCACATGACAAGAACAGGGATGTGAGTAGTTCAGTAGTTCAGGTGGCGGAATTGCGGTAAAAGTTTGTGTCGTTGATGGTTTTTCTGGCTCTAGCTATAGCTTCCACCTGCAGTTTAATTGTTTCTTTATTTATTTTTTGCTGGGATGCTTCCAGTTTCAATTTAGCATACATTCTGTTTCTCTCCTCGCTTGCTGTACTGCTGAGATGACTGCCGTGTCTAAGACTCAAAGATTGTTCAGTGTTTCAAGATGCGATTTTTCTTAACTAAACTAAACTTTTAATTTAAAAAAATTAGTATATAAATTGATATAATTTTATGAAACCTATAAATTCTTTTGTGTTAGCAGCAGATAAAATTTTACGAATTTTCATTTAGTAATAACGGATTCCCTTTGTTCCTAAACAATATTTATATTCCTATTATTATTTACAAAAATAACAATATTTACTCACCACATTCCACTAAGTGAGCGCTTGAATGTCATCCTTTCCTGGACAATTTTTCCAATGATCTGGTCAAAATGTTTTTTGAATAGGCTCAACTCTGTTTCTTACACACAGCTTCCATTGGTGTGCTTCGCATCTGATCCATCAAAGGATTACCATACAGTACGTCAACAACTGTACTTCCTGTTACAATTCGTTCAGTTAAAACACTACTGAGTTCGCCACTAAGTAGCTCAAATCTAGGAAGAGATATTTCGTTCTTCTTTTAAGAAGTGCTGCTCTGGTCTTGCGAGTAATAAGCCATATGAAATCTGGATGTTTTGATTTCACGGAAGACACTACTTTTGCTTTGATGAACCAGCAGAAAAAAACATAAAATTGTTACGTATATTTGTTCGGTACCATGGGAATTGTTCTTGGCGTTTGTATTTCCTCTATGTTTCATTACTCATCAGCAATTGCTCTGAATTAAATATCCGTTTTACTACTTTCTTTACATCTAATTAGAGGTGGCTTAGGATCTGTTAACTGCTTCTCCAGGACTCCAAATGTTTCTTCAAGATGGTCTGTTTCATTTATAAAGCTGCAATGATCTCGTGACGTTTTTGCCTTCTTGTAAAAAAGTTAATGCTTTCGCGTCTTCCTTAAGCAGTTTCACCATTAGAAACGCTTCTTTAATGTCAGTCGGCCAGTCAACTGGCCGGGCACTGAAACCCGTTTCGGTTTCGTTGAACCCTTGAAAACGTACGTTACTCTGCTTGTGGTTTTGTCTTTTCTGACAATCGGATGATGGGGCATAACTGTGTAGATGTCCTCCATTGACGAGTCTACGTTTGAAATGAGCCTAAATTTCTTTAATTTGCTCAACATGGCTACGTATGTTTTCGAAGTTTTCGTTTCCTAATCTTTGTCAAATCATCTTATTGGTGCTTTTGCCTGACTTTCTGCCATTATATCGAAATATCTGGCTGATATTTCTCCTGTTCCTCTTTCATGAGAGTGATCCTACATTAATGTATATCATTATCTTGAGACTCTGAAGTGGTTTTCCACCTAATGGGAAATTTCTAGTGCATCTAGGCTTTCTAGCTACCACCATCTTGCAAAATCACTATTTTTTCACTTTTTGCGCAATAATTTTTATTTACGGACGTTCCTAGTTTGGCTTTAATGAGTTGGCCGATAGCCGTTGTTGATATTATTGGCACTATTTCATCTCTTGCACTAGTAACTATCCCAATTTGCTTTCAAATGCTCGAATCTCCATTCTCGATACGATTTTTATTGAACCAAAAACCTTCCAGACTTCATTTGTTCAGATCAAGACATCTATTCTGCAGGTACCCGATTTTTTGCCCATGAGAATCGTTGACGTTTTCACATCTTTTACCCCCAAGCTGGCTGACGAGTCTTTTTTTGTTCACCCAGCAACCTTTACGATTTCAGGTTGATCATTTGCTTCTAACTCTATATCTTCCACCTGTGCGATGATTTCTGAAGCTATAATTCTTTTACGCTGCGTTGATTCTCTAGATGGATGTGTCCCAACGCTTGAAACTTCAGATTCATTTTCTCGACCTCGTGTAGTCTTAGTTTTTTTCCAACTCACTTCTAATTAAGGTTCCAGTCGATCCTTGATCGATTTAATCGATAATTTTGTACCATCCGTTTTGGCCCTCAACTATCACTGTTGTCTTTTGGACGTATACACGCCACCAAATAGACGTGCTTTTATGGAAAGAGGAGTGCCATCAGCTACCTTAACATTGGAGTGGTGTAGTGTTGCTGTCACTGATTTTGATTTAACTGCCTTGTTGCAGATGAACATGTGATGACAGTTAGGTAGATGACAGGAAGAGATATTTAAAGTCTTGTATGAATGTCTGAATTCACCAAGCCGTCTGGAAATTGATTCGAGGGGCGATTTTCTCGTTAAAATCTCTTTAACTGTCTCGTTTTGTCCTGAAGGCTATGGTTTAAATTATTGAGGTTCAAAGCATTGCCATTCACCATTTGTGTAAGTCCCCATCGATTTAGGTAATTTACATTCGAGGTAGCAAATGCACAATGCTCATACGTTTCACCTTTTTCTCCTTTAGTTGTTACTCATCTTATGAAAACGATTGATGAATTCTTCTTGTTTGTTCCATTTTCTTCTGTTGAGCTTTAGCTTCCAATGGTGGGATTAGTGTTTCCTGGATATGTTTCTTCATTCTATCGTCGGCGAGCTCAAAGGGTGTTTCATTTTCCAGCAATTTATCTTCAGAAGCTGATTTGTCACAGTAATTCCGGTCCTTGGGAAGCTCATTCTTTAAAATATGTATGGTCACCACCATCGTTTCTTGATTCCGAGACCTTTTCTTAGCCATCTCGTTAAGGGAGTTTTTCTATAACTCTGACAAATAAAAAATAATTTTAGTGGGATATGCCAAAGCAATTTCTTATTCTGAGGAAGCGACACAAAAATGAATTACGAAAGAAACGATACACTGCATTTTGCAATTTCGCACGGGTTTAACTACTAAGGGAGCTGTAATTTAACCTAAAATTTTCATCACCACTAGGTATATCTCGATAAGCATAAAATTTCGTTCTCGGTGCTCAAAAACTTCTCAGGGGTTACAAACTTCTTCATCCTTACTAGAACTCCAACTCTACTACTTGCGGTACAAATTTACCTCCCTCTTCTTCCTTCTTGACAGTAACTCTCTTTCCCGTAGCACATTCTTCAATATCATCTTCATTTTCTTCTTCTCTTATTCTTCAGAAACTCCGGCTTTGGACAAAAACCTATTTGAAACGATAACGTTTCTTACCGGTCGTATTTACTGAAGTGGGATTTTACGATATCGTGTACGATGGAAAAAACTTAGGATTAATGAGAACTTCCTCAACAGGGTCATTGGATGCTGCTGCTGAAGATTGGTGTTAAGAGATTCCAGATGTGTGGCATTATCAGAATTGATGTGTAGGCTAGTTATTGCCAACGCATCTGAACGTGGTAGATAACAGGTGGTCATGCTGTATAAACTAATTTCATGGAAGGCAAGCTTCTCATCGATGGTCACACCTGCAAGGAGTGGCTGGTAGGGTCTGCTAGATGTTTGCGGAATCTGACCCGGTCTTTCAGTCCTTGAACAAACTTTACTTAGGCTTGCTTCAAGATTTCTCATCCATAATGTAATTGTGAGAATGGTTCGTAAAGGGATTTGAAATTGAAATTTAAACTTAAAATGCGTTTGTCTTAATAGTTTGCTGTGTTGCCTACGTTAAGCACTCACTGCTTAGTTAAGGGTTCCTAACAATTAGCTATGGGGGACAAAATGAGATGTTAGTCAAGGAAGCAGAATGATTGAAAAACTTACACTGTCTTGTTGAAACATTTGGTGCTAAGAGCCAAATTTTTTTGGAGCATCTAGTGGGAAAAAAGGTAGTCTCTAACCCACTTACCCACACATTATGTCCATGTGTTTAGGAAAAAAAATTTGACTCCTATTTACTTATTTTCATTATGGGGGAAAGGTAACGTAAAATTTTTTTTCATTATAAGAATAAAAATTTGACTTACATTGATTACGGTGGAACAAACTAGAAATTAGTGTGATTCTTCGTTAAAAATCTATGAACAAAATAAAAAAGAGTATTTTTTGGGTAAACCTGTACTAAAGTATTGCCGGTGCAAATCGGGGAAAAGGGAAAAATTTTAAACACCTGAACCCTCAAATTCCGTACAGAAAATAACTCTTACATTATGCGCCACATATCAATCTGAAGCCAATTTATCAATGAGCATGCTTAATTTTTTTTTTATTTTTAACTCCAAGGTGCAGTCAGTAAAAAAAATAAAAACTAAGGAGACATTTCTCATAAAAGGCCATGTAAAAAAAGGGTGAAAAACTGGCAAGTGCTTATTATTTTAAGAGGGTACTGTAAGTTGAGACACTTTAAATTAAATTGTTCCTTTCAAACTTCTTTTTCAAATTTGAGTTTCTGAAGCGAATAGCGATTTAAGTTTGCATTTGTATTAAGGAACGAACATCCATATGAAAGAGAGAGATAAGTACAATACACAATTCAAACCTCCAATATAACCAGATCCATCCAGATCCATCAACAACCAGATAGTTGAAGACAATAAATTTCTCTTTTCTAAATTTGAATCCTACTATCATAAAAAGCTATATGCTTTTATTTCATTCTGCTACATCCTTGTGCTTTTTTTAAACATTTTGGTACGAAAAAAGCAGCTGTTACAGTCGACTGTTTAGTGAGGAGTCTGTGGTATTTAACTACTGTGGTTTCTCGTGACTCAATAAATTTAGTCGATAGCTCAGCCAATTTTATAAAGCAATTTGCTTTACGAAATTGGCTAAAGCTTGCTGCTGCTACAAAACTACTAGCCCTTCAGTTCCTGAAGAACTGAACTTCTTTCATCGTAATAATAGACACTTGGTCATCGAAGAAAATGATGAGGTACAAGTGCCAGGCAGTCACGCAGGATTGCGATATCGTTCACTTCCTTTCAGGCATCAAGCATATGCCTGGCCATCACACAGGAGCGAATATATTTGCAGAGTCTGAGAAAATAACCGGAGATTAGAAAATTCCCATTTCATTGGTAGCACAGTTTCCACTATTTAAAAAAATCAAACTTAATTCTGATTTTTATTTATAACCCGCATCTTATTTTTTCGATTGACAGACCAATAAAAATAACACAGACGGCGGTTCTAACAACACGTTCCAAATTGCTATTCTTGGCTGACAAGAGTCTAGAGATGTGAGCTCTGCTACTGAATACTGAAGAACTTAACAAACAACGAAAAGGAATCATTTCAAAAATAATCCATCTACTTTTTGGAATAATGAATTTCCCTTAGCGGTCTCGCTAATTGGTAAAAATTGGTAATGCGAAAAAAATGTAAAGATGGCGCTGCCTGAGACGTAAAAAATCGACAAATATTCGGCAATGTACAAAAACTTAAAAGGTGGCGCTTTCTGAGGCGTCAGAAAGGTAAAGGAAAAATTTTCTCTTACGAAGTTTCGGGGTTCGTATTTCACTGCCACCAATGTGAAGCTTTTGGTTCTCCGGGTGAGAGTTAGCTTCAAGAATAAACAAGATAGAGATAAGACTTTTAGTTGACTTACAGTTAGGGTTGGGCCCGTTACTTTTAAAAAGTAACACGGTAACGGTAACGGTAACGTCCTGTTTTTCAAAATTACCGCGATAACGGTAATACCGCAATGCTTTGGGCAAGTACTGCGGTAACGGTACTTTTCCTGGTACAATATAAATATATTAAAGATAAAGTTGTATCTAAAGTCTATAGTAAAGTAACGCATTTTTTTCTACAAATCACATGAAAAAAAGACAAACTCACTGTTTCACCAGGCAAACAGGAACTATCGTACAATAAAATCTCCTTCTTGTATTTCTAGAATCTTTAACGATGCAATCAAGATCTGAAACACAAAATTTCAATACAACAGATAACCAAAAATAAAATTTAAAAAAACTGACTTATAATGGTGTTATGTTTCAAAACCTTGGCTTTCCTCAAACTAGTGATAGGAATAGGATAATGACGAGTCACCACTGGATTACTATCCATCAGATAAATCTAGAGTCCACCAGAAAAGAGCTAATAAAAAGAATATATTCGTAACTCACCTCTGTATTAGCAGAAAATTTCACATGCAAAGCCAACATAGGTAGATTGAGTACGGGTCCTTTGTATTCTTTTATTCGGCATTTGCTCAATGTGTGTGCTTTACCTTCTTCAAGAAGATTATCAAACTTATTACAAAGATTACAATAAATAACCCTCTTGACGCATTTGACTTCATCGTAAAAAATCACGTCCATATGATTATTACCGGAAGAAAAAAATGTCTTTCTAATAAGCTGCGCCGTAGTCGTCCAACTGAAAAAAAAAATTCGTCAATCAATCACTTACATCCAGAGCACTACATTTTAACACCACTTTTCACAAATCAATAACCAAATCCCGAATCAAATGCGTTTGGGAAGGAGCCATTTTTCGTTTTTACGATATGGATCCAACACTTTATTACAATCTTCTATACATCTCCATGGCGATCAAACTTATCTTTTCGCAATAAAGTGTCTTCTTCTACAACATCTTCCAAGAAAGACAAGTCACTTACAAACAACATCACAATAAAAGGTCTGCTAACTACACTACCCGCCAAAAGAATTGGCTCACCCAAGTCCAATTTGGGTGTTTTAAGCCGCGAGAGATAGGCCTAACGGTCTCTCGCGCGGGAATTTTTTTAGTATATTAATTATGCTCGTAAATTTATCGGATTTGTTGCATTCGAAAGTTAATGTTATGTACCTTATCCTCTAATTTTAATTTCAAATTAATTCACGAATTCTATAAAATAATTGAAAGTTTTCAAATATTGGATCACCCCCAAGACAGGCGCTTTGGCAAGATAGCCTATGGACATGGGGGTGGCAAAAATTGGAGATCAAAGTGAGAAAAATGTATATGGCCTACATACACACACAGACATATATACACGCACAGAAAAACGAAAATTAAATTACATTTAATCACTGACGACTTCTGTCGTTAACAGCGGGCCTGTTACGTATTACAGAGATAAAACAATTATATATCAGTAACATCAGATTCTAATAAACATAATTTAGACACCGGTCGGTGGTATTCTCCAGTAGAGGTTTTGACGTACACCTATCGGACGACTCCATCTGGACTGGGGATGACTCGGGATACACGATCAATGGGCCAATGTCCTCTAGGAGAATTCGGAGCCACCACAAACACGGTGTCGTCCACTGCCAAGTTCTTTTTATCGAAGAGCCATTTTCGACGGTCAGTGAGCGTGGGAAGGTATCTTGAAGACTTGCATGGCCTCCCAATGTTTTAGAGAATACAATTTCTCGTCCTCGATGACGTCGTCTTCTGTATTTGGCGAGTTCTGCACTAACAAAAAATGATTAGGGGTAAGTGGTTCCTGATCTCGCGGGTCCACACTTACGTAGGTCATAGGACGTCCGTTCAGCAATGATTCGGCCTGAATCATGAAACCACGTAAAAGGTCTTCGGTAAGCGGACGTGATTCCACAATGTCTTCCAGAGCCACCTTTGCTGATTTTACGAGACTTTCCCAAACGCCTCCGAAATGTGTCGCTAATGGTGGTGAGAAATGCCATTCGATTTCTTGCTTCATTATTTCTCCGACGATATTTTGTTCCTTGAGACGCTGCCTTGATGAATTGCCTTGTCTCCAGCAACAATTTGCGTTCCATTGTCGCTATACACGACTGACGGACGACCTCTTCGAGCGGTGAACGAAGCAAAGGTGATCAAAGAAGACAAAAAGTCAAGTGAGGCTGCAACTATCAAGTGTACCGCTCTAGTGTTGAGATACGTTATTAGTAAAACGAAAAGCCGAAATAGTCCAAATCCCACATGGGTGAAAGGACGTTGGAACGGAACAAGACGGTGACGTGGAAGCGGGGCCATTAAAGGAATGTAGGGAGTAGCTCTATGCCGTTTGCAAGTAAAGCACTTATGCAGATACCTTTTGATAGCTACTCGTCCTTTGATGATCCAATATTGAGAACTTTTTGAGCTGAGCAGTCTTTCTGGAGATGGATGAAACAGTAGATCATGCTCTCTCATGACGATTAAACGCGTGAGTGGGTGATCGTGGGGCAGGATTTTGGGATGCTTGATGTCGAACGAAAGATGAGCGTAATTCAAGCGACCTCCTACTTGCAATATTCCTTCCTCATCCAGAAATGGTGACAAAGATATCAGGGTTGAACTCAATTTTAAAGGCTTTTTGTCCTTTAAAGCCTCTATCTCATCAGAATATGTCTCCAACTGTGCCGATTTGATGCAATAATTAGCAACGCGCTGGATGCATTTCACACCAATTCGCGTATTGTCAAGATTCGACGATTCCAACTTCGAGTTGGAAATAAAACGAACCCATGCAACAATTCGCATCACTAAATCATATTCGGAATTTCGTTCCAATAATGAGCGTATCCTATTTTCTTCAGTGGGGCCGTAAACGAGCCCAATCCAGTTGGTGGCTGATACCTTTGAATCTTCGACAGAAGGTTCAGGAAGCTTAATGGTTATCGGCCAGGCCTTTTCCACTTGCTGCAAGAAGGCTGAGTCATTTACCCTACGATAGTTGTCAATCATCTCATCAGGAAAAAGTCCTCTGCTGCACTCATCAGCTTTATTTTCGATACTTGGGACATGCCTCCATTCAGTCGGATGAGAATGCTGTAAGATTTCAGATATTCGATTAGCGGCGACCGTCTGAAGGCGGCATGTCTTTGAGGCTATCCAATGAAGGACAGTTTTAGAATCAGACCAATAGATTATTTGATTGATTGGAATACGCAGGGTCGATTAAACGAATTTCACAAGGCGTAGTGCCACAACTGCTCCTTGAAGTTCTAATTTCGGAACGGTTAGCGGACGAAGGGGTGCCACGCGGGACTTTGACGTTACGAAATTTACGGCGACGATATTATTGCGATAGGCTACTCGTAGATATACTACAGAGCCAAACCCGACAATGAATGCATCGCAAAAGGCATGCAGCTGAATGTCTTGGATGTCACTGGACGAAGTTAAAGCTCGCGGGAGCTTGAATGCTTCGAGCTGGCTAAGATTATTAGTCTACTTGTTCCACTGGTGTTGAATTAGTTCGGGAACTTGGTCATCCCAGTCAACACCGACGAGCCATAATTCTTGTAGAATTCTTTTGGCGCTGAGGATCACTGGTGATAAAAACACCAGTGGGTCATACAAGGTGGACACTGCACTCAAGATCCGACGCTTAGTGTTTGCTTCGACGTCGGCTTAAACATAAAAAATGAAGCTGACGCTTTCGCTGTCATACAAAACGCCTAAGGTTCTCTCCGTAGGTAAATCTTCAAGATCCAAATTCAGGCGAGGTTGATTGCGATCACCTTCTGGAACACAAGACAGTACACGAAGAGATGAAGAGAGCCATTGGTTCAGATGAAATCCTCCCCTTTTCAACAATGTTCCGGAGTCCTTAACCGCTCGAATAGCCTCCTCTTCGGTGTAAAAAGAGGTCTACAAGAAGTCTACATAGAAGTTCTTGTAGACTCGTTCAGCGGCTTCAGGAATTTTTTCACGATGTAGGATAGCAATATGTCGAGAACCAGGTGGACGCCACAGGAATCGTAGAGCGGAACGATCTTCTTTCTTTACGCCAACTTGAAGAAACATTTGTTGAATGTCCCCAGATAGGGACACCGGCTTTTCTCTAAAGAGTAGAAGAGTAGCACCTATATCGTTGAGTGCAACTTCTTGATACTTGGCCGAAGCATCAAAGACCACCCTAACCTTTTCGGGTTTCCGAGGATTTACAACAGTCATCGATTACGGCTTTGTATCTCTCAGTGAAATTAGAATTGTGTGTGAACTTGTTTTCGGTTTTCGAAAAAAGTCGACGCAATGCACTGTTGTAATTGTCGGGTAGTGCGATGTCATCTGAAACCCATGGTAGCCCTACTTCATACCTGGTTCCGTCGAATTGAATAGTTTCATCAAATTTCTTTCTCGCTAGTGTATCATCGAAGTATTCTACGGGTTGAGCTGGAGTTACAATAGGAAAGCTTTACGTTTCCCACAATTTCTCAACTTGGCGTAAAATTAGCGCTTCCGTCGGTGATTCTTGTACGTGGTAGCAGAGTTTTTGCACTTTCAGCAGTGGTTTGTTTGAACGACAAACCTTTGAAGCATGCTGCTGTGTCCCTAATGTTAGATCGCCAACGCAAGTCCAACCAAATGGCGTCCGTAGACCAAAGGGAGCGTCGGTACCAACCGGAGGAAGTCTTTCATCGGGACGTAAATGCAACAATTGTTTTCCCGCTCCAATCAGGATAGTTGGTTCTCCATCATCAACCAATTTTACGTCTTTGAGATGAGGGTAACGATTTCAGATCTCCATTAACTCCTTCGGTGGGCATGGTAACTTTAGGTACTGGGTCGGCATAGTAGAAACCTGCTTTAAATCAGCTTCGAAAGATCTATCACGAGGCTTAACAATCAGACTAACCGTAGTGGACTGAAACTGCGGGTCTTGGCCGTGAAACGACCCAAAGGATACATACTTTGCATTTCCTTTGCATTTCAGCTGTCTATCTACATCCTCTCGAATCAAGTTAACGGTCGCTCCTGGATCTAGAAAAGCGAAAGTTTCTATTTCCATCCCGTTAGTTTGAAGTAACTTTGCTTTGCTGTTGCAGCATTCACGGGATAAACCCGAGGTGCTCCGTGCAATAGAGGGTAGTGCCGTTGACCACAGTTACCAATATTGAAGACGATTTCGGTGGGACACTCAGTTCCCCGATGTGTTCCAATCAGCCACCTAAAACATAATCGTTTCTCTTTCACCCACTCCACTCTAGCTGTAACATCTAGATTCTTGAATGTGGAAACGGTTTTTATCGAATGTGCGTTATCACAGTAGAGACATTTCTTCATAACGCCTTTCTTCAGCGATGACAAGTTTTTTTCAGAGGAATGACTTGGTTGTTATTTCTTGACTGGCGGAGATGTGGAGGTGTGAAAAACAACAGAACCTTTACCAAAGAGAGGAGTTGGTTTCGTTGAAGGCTTAGCACTTCCCGCTTTCTTTTCCTTCTGTGGAGCTGGTGATCTATGACTAGACGGCTTGGTCATCAATTCACCCATCACCATCTCGTCTATCCATTTTGCGAGATCCTTGAGCATAGCTCGTGTTGAAGTCATGCGATAGACTTTCACGCCCCAACTACTTCTCATCCGCGGAGGTAGGCGAGAGACGACGTGTTCAAAAGACATTTCCGATTCCAAATCTTGTTCATAGCCGCCGGTGCTTAGGGCATGCATAGCTCCATGAAGCGTTCGGTTGAGCTTGGCTAGTGCCTCTGAATCATCATCTCGGATGAATGGAAGATTCATAAGAGCCATCAGATGGCTCCGAGCAACCACTTTTGGTTGGCCATACCGCTTTTTTAGCTGTATTAAAGCATCGTCATAAGTAGATGGATTGTCCAAGTATTCGGCTATGTAAGAACGCACTTCTGTGGTGAGCAGCTGGTTTAAGAAAGCATGGCGTTGAGCGTCCGATGGTAACACATTATGGATCATGTCCCTAAACGACGAGATTAGTGTTGGTCATTCCTTTGGATCACCATTGAATGGTGTCATCTTAACCTGTTGCAATGCATTCATTAGCCAATTCGGGCTGAATCCCGCTGAAGCTTCCCTTGGTGGATGTGTACGCTTGTTAATCCAATCATCGCTGCTGAACGATCTCGTTAGACGGGGTGGTGGACCACCTCTTTCCAATGGCTCCAAAGGTCTAGAATTACATTCCGCCGCGGACGGGTAACCAATTGGCGATACAGGTCGAGAGGTATCGAATCTGCATCGATTATCCGTTCTATCCATCGAATGTCTTGGCGCTGGATCATACGTCTGGGGAGGCGGATCGTCGTAGTGATATTTATCCACGGCGAAGAAAGATTCTTCATCAGCTTGGCTCCGAGTAGCACTGACTGCAGTAGAAGCTGGCGAGTTACGTCGATCATCAAGGTAATGATCTACCTATTGTGACACCCCTCGGACACGAATCTCTTTACTTATAATATAATAATAGTCATCTGTCACCGGCTTCTTGGCTTCCCATAATCTTTGATTATACAAGAAATGGGCATCTCACACTTGATCCAAGCAGCTTTGCATTTGCGTCTTCAAGTGTTTTAATATGGTGCGACGGCCACGGTTATTAACCATTTCTTCAATTTCGCGACGCTGTTGCTCTAGAATAACGACTAATGTGTCTCGTTCGACACGTGCCACTTCAATTGCTCGGGGTCGTTCTTCCGTTGTAAGGGCTACTCGATCTCTGGATTCCGTTGAGCCACTTTGGCTGCCGACTCCAGTATCACGTCGATTCGGATGATCCGGAATACCAATATCTGGCATACTAGTTATGCTGCCGATACGTGACCGTGGTGGACCATTTCGGAAGGTGTCGATGATCAAGAATGAACAAAACAGATGAAATGTATTATCAATTGACGGCCCTGTAAAGGTATCGACGATTGAATATATGTGCTAGACGGATGAAAACGGAATTGACAATCCACGGCCCTGTAAAGGTATCGACGATTGAAAATAGGCGAGACGAACGAAAATTAAATTCCCAATCGACGGCCCTGTAAAGGTATCGACGATTGAGAAAACGAAAGACGGACGAAAACGAAAAACCAACCGATGGCCCTGTAAAGGTATCGACGATTGAAATGTGCAGACAAGTTCAGACTTGTCTCACATTCACCTCACACACACATATACACGTACAGAAAAACGAAAATTTAATTACATTTAACCACTAACGACTTCTGTCTTTAACAGAGCTAGAGCTTTTGGGGCTCTTTTTGCAGTCCAGGTTTTCTCCAAAGACTCGAACGACATTGCTGTTATCGATACGTACTGACTTTGACGTTGTAGTTAATTTCGCACTCTGTATTTATTTTACGGGCACGTTAGCTCAATACTGACAATTTACAAGTTACAATATTTTACGGGAAAACGAGTGACGCGACTGTAACTGGCGAATTCTTGTCTCTAATTGTTGTCGCGAAAGGGTGATCTTCTTTCCTCGTTGCGTCGTCTACGTTCCCCTGCCTCCGTTTTCGCCTATGGCACAATACCGTTTGCGATAAAGCCTCTTCTAACTATTTCGGGGCTGTAGGATTCGGAACATAGCCGGCCCTGCGTTCGTAAGCGGACGCACCATCCGTATCCCAAGACTCCAATAAGCAGAGTTTCACAGCTGGGCGATGAAGTTCAGAGGTTTTGGTGGCCGAACGAAGGTGAACGATTGCGGAACGGACTACGCCGTCTGGGCCAGTAAACACCTTGACGACACGAGCGATTGGCCACTCTCCACGGGGTGTATCTGGCTCGATAACGATCACGATGTCGCCAACGTTGAGGTTCCTTTGTCCGTATAGCCATTTCCGTCTTTCCGTAAGGCTGGGCAGATATTCCCTCATCCAACGTCTCCAGAAACAATCCGTGAGGTACTGAGCGATGCGGTACTTCCTTTTGGTCGTCATGTCGTTTTCGTCGAACATGTCGAAGGGTACGTACGGATTTTCGTGTCCAAGGAGAAGATGATTTGGCGTGATGGGTTCGGGATCCGCCGGGTTTACGCTTACATAGGTTAACGGGCGGCCGTTGAGAAGTTTCTCCACTTGAATTAACGTGGTGACTAGGGTATCGTCAGTCAGAGTTTGTTCGTTTAGCACGAATCTTAAGGCACGTTTTGACGACTGAACTAGACGTTCCCAAGTTCCACCAAAATGTGGCGCGGCAGGTGGATTGAAACTCCAAGTCACGGTTCTTCGTTTTCGCCCATCCTTTCGCTGTTCCATCCGACGAAGACACTCGGAGAATTCACGTACAGCTCCAACAAAGTTCGTGCCATTATCGCTGTGATAATGTTGCGGAGTTGTACGGCGATCTTCGAAGCGACTGATGCAGTTGATGAACGACGAAGTGTCAAGAGAGTATGCCATTTCCAGGTGTACGGCTCTTGATGACATGCAAGTAAACAAGCAGGCCCAACGTTTCACTTTCCGTCTGAATATCTTTACGTTGTACGGGCCGAAGAAATCTACTCCGGTGTGTGTAAAGGCGGGGTAGAAAGGCTTCAGACGGTAACCGGGAAGGGCGGCCATCATCGGGCAAAGTGCCTTTGCGTAGTGTTGCTTGCATTTAAAACACTTGCTGATAATTCTTCTCACCGTTTTTCGTCCACGTTGAACCCAATAGAGCTTACGTAATTCGTGAAAGGTTCTTTCCGTAGTGGAGTGCGCGAACTCGAGGTGGAGACTATAAATTAGCAACTTCGTGATTTTTTCATCAGCTGGAAGTATGATCGGATGGCGAGCTTCAGGTGGAGCTGAAGCATTTTCAATACGTCCTCCGACTCGTAAAACTCCTTGATGGTCGATGAATGGCGTTAACGTGATTAGGCTTGAACCAGGATCGAGCTGCTTTCCCTCCTTTAAATTGCTATAATCTTCTGGAAAGGCAGACATCTGAGCGCGCCTAAACAACTCCGCTTCTGCATTCTTGACCTTGGCTTCCGATAATTTGCCGAATTCGCGATGAGTTTTTTCTTTACGAGCGTTACTGATGAAACGTTTGACGTAGCCGACAACGCCGACTAAAAACGGATAGCGGGAGGTGTACGTGGTGAGCTGGTCGATGGAATCGTTTACGTGTAGAATCGCACCAACCCATCTCGTACAGCGAACTTCGGGATCCTCTGTTTCGTCAATTCCCTGTTTTACATCGGGGAAGGCCGGCCAATTTTGCGGTGATTGGTAGAGGAAAGATGGACCGGTGAAGAAACGATGTTCGATGGAAAATTCGGATGACGTGACGCCGCGGCTGACGTCATCTGCTGGGTTTTGAGCCGTAGGGACGTAACGCCATTGGCTACTTTCGGACAGCTCCAATATTTCGCCTATTCGGTTTCCGACGTAAATATGAAACCGATAGTGTGGGGAGTTGATCCATCTCAAAACCGTTGTCGAATCTGACCAAAATGTGGTTCGGTCGATTTTCAGTCGGAGTTCGGACTTGACCACTGATGCTAGCCGGGCGGCGAGTAATGCTGCACACAGCTCAAGTCTGGGTATCGAAACGTATTTGATGGGTGCTACTCTTGCCTTGGCCATAACAAATGACACGTTAACGCCGTCGGGGTTGTCGAAACGGAGATAGGCAATGGCACCAAACGCTGATTCGGATGCGTCAGCAAACAGATGAAGTCCCACACCTCGCGCCTTTGCTAGCTCTCGGTTGAAACATCGTGGGACGGAAAGCGGGTTTAGCTTCGAGAGAGAGACGGCCCAATGTTGCCATTCATCGACGGTCGTCTGGTCTAGTTGATCGTCCCAGCCAACCGATTTTCTGCATACAGCTTGCAGGATGAGTTTGGCGTGTAGCAACACCGGTGAGAGAAAACCAAATGGGTCGTAGACACTTGACGTTTCTCGTAATATTTCACGTTTCGTCATTCCATTCAGTTTAATACTTGCGCTCACTACGAACGAGTCGCTACCGTAGTCGAGTGAGAGGCCCAACGTCCGTTCTATGGGCATTCCGTGTAGCGCTAAGTCGATAGACGAAACTGGATTGCCAGGCAACGATAACAGAACCTTCGGGCATGATGAACCCCACTGGGCGAGCTCGAATCCTCCACGACGTAGAACGTTTGTCACCCTTTTCACTTGCTGAATAGCTTCTTCGGTAGTTGGGAATGACGTCAGCCAGTTGTCCACGTAGAAATGGTCGATTACTTGGTTCGTAACGTCGGCTGCATCAATCCCACCGTCTTCGGCTGCTTGACGTAATACGTGAGCACAAATTGTCGGAGAGCAAACTGCGCCGAAGGGTTGCACGTTCATTTGGTAAACGGAGGGCGGTTCCTGTATACCCGGGTCGCGATAGAAGAAACGAAGTGCCGGCCCGTCTTGTGGCCGCACTCTTACTTGATGGAACATCTTAACGATGTCCGCGCTCAACGCTATCGGATGTTGCCGGAAACGTAGCAACACACCAATTAAGTTGGTCAGCAGGTCAGGTCCTTTCAGCAGGGCAGAATTCAGCGACATTCCCTTGTAGTACGCGGAGGCATCGAAGACCGGACGGCATTTTTCGGGTTTCTTCGGATTTATCACCGGATGGTGAGGCAGAAACCAGGTTCGGCCAGCTGGACGATAGTTGACCTCCTCGGCTGAAAGTCTTCGGGCGTGACCAAGGCTG
The DNA here is from genome assembly GCA_013167095.2 of Daphnia sinensis. Taxonomy (NCBI): domain Eukaryota; kingdom Metazoa; phylum Arthropoda; class Branchiopoda; order Diplostraca; family Daphniidae; genus Daphnia; species Daphnia sinensis. The sequence continues at coordinate 585,191 of CM023195.1, read as the reverse complement.
ATATACTCGTTGATTGCGGCGGAGTATCTTCTACCGAGATTTTCGTCGGCGATGAGTCTTCGTTCTAGCTTTAGGAAGCGAGCTAGTGTAGGCTGGCTGTTGTCGGGGAGATTCGGCTCTTCGTTTTTCCAGAGGAGTCCCGACTCGTAACGATCGCCTACGAATCTTGTCGTTTCACGTAGGATCTTGCTTGCACGTAATTCGTCGTCGCTGACCGGCACCTTGACACCTGCTCGGGCTTCGTAGGTCTCGGCGAGTAGAAAGCGATCAGTCGCATTTACAAGATCTTGATCGGGTGAGGGCGTTAATGAGAGCGAGTTGCACTGCACTTGTGCAACGGCGGCCGGAGAAATCGGCCCGGCTATACACCATCCAAAGGCTGTTCGGAGACCTCGCGGAGCTCGCTCGTTCAACGGATCTCTTTTGATTTCAAGGACTTCTTGCGGAGCCATATCACACGAACCGATCAAAACGTTCACGTCCACGGAGTTTTGGGCGGGAACCTTCAATCCAGCTAGATGAGGCCAATCCTTGACAAGCTTCTTTAGATCGACGTTTTCGTTCTTGATTTTCAAGACGGGAACGGAGTAACAGTTCGGGATGTCGAAAGAACTGCTTTTGTCCAACGACGATATTCTGAAGGACACCTTTGTCGTGTGTGCGGTTGGGTCGCGGCCGTGGTACGTTCCGATTCTTGAGATTGCTTTCTCTCCTTGAAGTCCCAATTCGTTTGCGAGCGCGTTGGTTATCATTGAGATTTGGCTTCCGGGATCCAGCAATCCATACCCTGTCCAGGTTCGGCCATTAGCTTCAATTACCATTGGGACGATAGGCAGCAGGGTCGTTTCGTTTTCGTAGCCGTAGGAAACCGCACCGTTAAACGGACTCTTCTGAGAAGAGGGTGATTTCGGGCTCGGTCGTGGCGTTTTCGGGTACATCCTCGGTGCTCCGTGGAGAAGAGGGTGGTGAAGACGTTTACAATCTTCCGTTCCACATTCCTTTTCCCTTTTACACTCGGAACTTAGATGGCGGTCGTCGAGACACCGGTAACAGCATCTTTTTTCTCTTACGACTTCTGATCGTTCCGCGGGATTTAGGGCCTTAAACTTCTCACAGAGGTAAAGGCGATGAGCGCCATCACAATGTGGGCAGGATGCGATGTTTACGGTTGTGGAGAAGACCATAGGGGACGTGGTCGACTTCTTCGGTTTTTCGTTTGACGATTTGTGGACGTTTTCTCGAGTCTTCGGATGATTGCCTGGCTGGGGTGTGGGGTTGACGCCAACACGAACGAAGTATTCCGCCATCGTAACGTCATCGAGCCACGTGTCCAGGTCGAGTATCGTAGGCAATCTATCTTGAATCCGATAGCTCACTTCGGCCCATTTACTGCGTAGGTTGGGCGGCAATTTTCCAACCAATTGAGCCAAGGTGGTGCTGCTATGTAGCTCCAATCCATATCCACCCAGCTGCAAAAATGCGATGACTGAACGGAGCGTGGACGAAAACTGCTTTAACGATTCATAGTCGCTATCTTTAAACGAAGATAGCTTTAGAAGCGATGAAGAGCAAGCGGTTGATACGATTCTTGGATTTCCGAACTTCCGATGCAGCTCTTTCAATGCAAAGGAGTATAATCCAGGGTTGAGTAGAACTTCGCCGAGATTTTTCTGAATTTCGGTCGTCAGGCTTGCACGTAGATGATGTTGACGTTCGGCATCGCTGAAACATGTGTCGTGAATCTGAACCTTGAATGACTGGATAAACATAGGCCAGTTTATCGGGTTGCCGTCAAACTTCGGTGGTTCAGCTTTTGGCGGTCTCGATGATGAACGAAATGTCGGAGGTGCGTCATGACGATTCACGGCGAATATCCAAGCATCAGGGGAGTACACCGTTGGTTGCGGATCAGGAACTGGTCTTGGAAGCGGGAACGTTTGTTGCGTAAATCGGTTGTGGTCGGGTAACGACGACATCGTGTTTGTTGGATATGACGGCGGACGTGCGCTGGCTTTGATTTGCTGAGCTACCCGATCGAATATGCTTGTGGGTGCGTAGCTTGAGGCGTTGACATTCAGGTTAGGAAACGACGAAGATGGCTGGTCAAACGTAAACGGCTGTTGGGACGCAGCCGGCCCGTATTGAGAGCATGGTTGCGTTGACGTTGCTGGTCTGTACGGCATGCGGAATTCTGGAAAAGGCGTAGCAGGTGGTTGAAATGGGACGTTTGAAGTTTTCCAGACATCTGTTTTATCAAACCCGGACGTTTCGACTTCATCCGTCTCCTCGGCATCTGCTAATTCGTCTGCGAGTTGTTTACGTAACAAGGAGCTAGTGTAACGTTGCTTCTCTAGCTCCATTTGCAGTTGTCGTTCCTTACGTGCTACTTCAACCCGCCTTTCTTCTTCCTTTCTGGCGATTTCGAGCTGCATCTTACGTTCTTCCTCTTCGGCTTGTTGTAAGGCTTCAGCTTTTTCCTGTTGAATCCTTAGTTGCGTTTCCTTTTCTAACCGCTCGGCCTCCTGAAGTTTACGGCGTGTCGATGAGGTTGATGAACGGTTGGAAACGCTACTGCGACTGGAACCTGCAACTGATCTTGCGCGAGCCTGAAGGGAGTCCATGTAGTTGTGCATGTCGGTTAAAGCCTTCGAGTGTTTGATGGAAATGTCAATTCCCCAGCTGGTTTCTCTGTCTAGATCTGCGCCGTCGAACTTGCAGACTTCTACGTAGCGACGGTGAATTCTCTCAACGATGTCGTATGCGTGGACCAGGCTTCTTCGCTCAATCTCGATTGTTCCAACATCTTCCAGCCTTCGGACGGCAAGGAGAGCTTGATTGAGTGCCATCGTGTGGATTCTCTTGGCCTGCGTGCGGTGCTGTTTTAGCTGAGCGGGATCGTTGGTCCTTTGCCATTCTTCCAATTCTTCCTCCTGTTCTTCTTCTTGAATAGCTTCGAGGGGGAAGGCGTCGTTGGCCATGCTTGAATGACAACGGATGACGTACGGGATCAGTTTACGTAACGTGTTACGTGATCTGCCACGCGGGATTGATTTTCGAGTATGCACTTTAGACGTTATTTAAAGGCACGAGCTTGTCGACGAGACGGGTACAAGCTAAGGTTTTCGACAATCAAGTTATTAGGACAGTACTTCGTGCGTAGACGATTCAATGTGCTATAGGGGCGAGCACATGTGAACGTAAATCGTCTAATTAAGTTTTGTTCTAAAGGTAACGCTTGATTGTAGATCCTCTTGATAGGAGACAACGTCAGCAGGAGTTTTCGTGCTGTAGCGTAAACGATGTGGACGATACAGAGCGATAAGACGACTACAATTTACGGATCAGTTCGTTGGGATTCACGTTTCCCGGTCGATGCACCAAAATGTTATCGATACGTACTGACTTTGACGTTGTAGTTAATTTCGCACTCTGTATTTATTTTACGGGCACGTTAGCTCAATACTGACAATTTACAAGTTACAATATTTTACGGGAAAACGAGTGACGCGACTGTAACTGGCGAATTCTTGTCTCTAATTGTTGTCGCGAAAGGGTGATCTTCTTTCCTCGTTGCGTCGTCTACGTTCCCCTGCCTCCGTTTTCGCCTATGGCACAATACCGTTTGCGATAAAGCCTCTTCTAACTATTTCGGGGCTGTAGGATTCGGAACAATTGCTATTCGCCGTTATCCAGAATTCAAGGGCGATCAAAAAATTCGGGAGCCAAATGAGAAGCGCTCATTACTACAGCAAAAACTCTTTCGAAGTGGTGCGAGAAGCGACGTATTGCACTGGAAGCCGTCCACCTCGCGGGTGAGCTGGACACGGACGCTGATCTCAAGCCTAGGGCAAAAGCGGACGCCAGCAATTGGCGCATGAATCCGCGCACCTTTCTTCGTATGGCAGAAATTTGGAAAGTTAATATCGGTTTGTGCGCTGCGTCATGGAATGTCCAATTATCAAGAATCATTTCTTGGAAACTCCAATCTGGGGCTTTTGCTACCGGTTGTAGAGTTTTTCTTGGCAGGGAGTCGAACCAATACCAACATGGCATACGAATCAGCTTGAAAAAACTGGGTCAATAGGTGCTTGAGACGGATTCGATTTCCCCAGTTCGGTATCTTCACGCATCCGTCATGTCGTACAGCTATATCAATTTGGATCGTTCCATGCTTTCGATGACACTACAACCACTCGAGGGTAGCCCAATAGGGCAACATCCCTTTATAGTCAAACTTGAACTGAAAGGCTGCTATAATTGTAACACTCCTTTGCCCAAATATAGCGCAACATGCGACCAAGAGCAGTTCATAGAATTTATGCCATCGCTGGACAACGAATCGCTTCCTCTGTCTCCTTCAGTCAGTAAATTAGCTACCATATTCGCCTTGACCATGCTCTTACGAGTCTCCGAGTTTACCTCCATACCCTTCGTCTCGATTGTTTTCTCAAATAATGCGGTTCGTATCGCACTATCTAACCCTCGTAAGTCACAGAAGAGCGGACCTCTGCGATCCCTTTTATTAACGGTTTATTCGGTACCCAGCGTATGCCCAGTCGCAACACTGCGGTCGTATATAGATCGCACAAAAGATGTTAGGCCGCAAACACAGGAAGGGATGTTGTTTATTTCCCTCATTTCTCCTTTCGGCAAAGTAACGGGAAATACAATCGGCTGGTGGGTCCAAAATTTCCTTAAGCTATCCGGAATTGACACGACAGCTCACATTCTCCACAAACACAAGAAGCACGGCATCGTCCTCGGTCATTGCTAAAACTCTCCCTATCAACGCTATTTTACGGGCGGCCCATTGGTCCAATTCAACACGTTCAACAGATTCTATAACCGCAGTTCATCCGCAACATTCGCGACTTCGGTTCTGACCGAAGCATAACTTTGAAATCACCCTTAGGATCGAGCGGAATGCTTTCCGCTGTACAATTTAGAAGTACCATAGTGATCGCTTAGCGATCACGACGGGTAATTATAATTGTACTAGAAATTAAATTGAGAGCCTAAGGGTCTCTATTCCCAACATTCAATCCTCCCTCTTATTTCTTCCACATCTATCGCTTGGTGTTGCATTTTCCCTTTTGCTTGCCATATTTCAAGATCCAGCCGGATAGACCGTCCAAGAGGGGCAGGAAAGAGGCAGCTGTGATAGCAAAACGTGAACAAATGGCCGACCACACTCTTCCGCCTCTCTCTTTCCTCTCAAGGCACTATTCTTAGTTTATGTTTTCATCAACTATTTTTTCTGCAAGCAGTCAGTTTTTTAGGCCTTAGAAATGCTTCCCTTTTCTGTACCTCTTTTTCAATGTTATTCCGACATACCGAGCCACGACCCGTATTTGATTAGAATAAGCTTGAGAAAAAGGGAAAGGGGGCTGCAGCCGGGAAAGGCTACCTGACCTTCAAAACCTTTGAAAATGCTAAATAAAAACATCTACAACCTTAGGGTCTCTCTCAATATATATTCTTACTGATTCAAAGGTTCATGAAAGTATTTGAAAAGGCTCCTTTCTGCAAAAAACTCTAAAGTCGTCGGCATATTAACTTTCAGTTTTAAAAGAACTTGTTTCTCTTCTCAAGTCTTTCAAACAGGCTTCAAATAACTTGAAACTGATTTCAAATACACAGGGCATGTCCTCCCGGTTTTGTTCACAAAGAATTCTATGCTGTCTAACCATCAAAGACAGACATGTTGGCGACGACCCTAATCCGCCATGGCGACGTCCCTAATCTGCCAAGAATACTTCCCCAAACAAAAACATTGAAAAAATGTCGCTGCAATAGAAAAATGACTGGTTTTCGGATTTTTGTACCTTTTGTACAATTCCTACTGCGTTTTCGGTAAAAATATATATTTTATTTGTACGAGTCTATTGTTTAATGTAATGAAATGTGTGTATTTCTAGGAGCTGTTGTGGACCCCCAACTTAAAAATGGAGGGATGAAGCGTTCGTGGCACGCAGATGCAGACATGTGTCCCGAACACGGTGGTATATATGTATATTATCCTGGCTTCTAAATTGTTCAATTTTCGGTTAGTCCCGTTACTTAGGAGAGAGCGGGGCAATTCCGAAAAAATGAATTCCGGCCATAGGACTTTTTCGACCAGTTTTAAAAGCTGTATTTGAATTATTTTAAACCACTTGTGTATTACCATTTGATGTTAACGTCTAACAAATTTTTTTCGAAATTCCTAGAATTGTGGGAGCCACAGAAGAAATGGTAAATTTTCAAGCTTATAATAATTTTTTTTCTCTCCTCGTCATTTTACTATAGAAATATAGTAGCTGTAGCTCAGGAGAAAGAAAAAACTAATATAACAGGGGAAAAAAGCCAATTCAATTTCGCGTAGAATGGCGGGTTTATTTGTTATGTACATGTTTTATTTAGTTGCAATGTAACAAAAATTTACAAACACCTCTTTTGTGGCTATTTTGGCCACCATTAACGGGGCAATTTGAGCCAACCCTGTACGCGGGGCTTATAGAAGCAAACGACTTCAAACTAGCAAACAAAAATCAAACACCTTAAATAACCCCAGAAACGAAATTAATTCGAAAAAACGGAGCTATAAGTTGTTTGAAAGATGAAGGAAAATATGTTGAAGCCGTAACATATAGTGATATCCAACGTTTCAGGTAAAAATAAACTGAAAACAAATTATATTTCTTTGTTTAACTACAACAAGTTGTCTAATTCCAGTTACGACAAAAGTGGCAAGATAGAGTTGCATTTTGGTTCGGAAAAAGAAACTGCTAATACTGTGTTCGTTATGAGTGTTATATCTTCGTCCAATCCAAAGGCTTCTCTGTGCAGAGTGACTGGCAAGTTTGATTCAACAACATAGATCAACATCCTAAAAAAATATATTCTTCCTTTTGTAAGATGGAATCAACTAGACACATTGGTGTTGTACATGACTGGTAATCTTATTTTCCCATTACAAATTACATTTTGTGTGTGTGTTATTGAATAATATTAGCAACAATGAAAATTTGATCAATTGAGAAGTTGTGCTTTTCATAAAGCTCTTGAATTTCGTCATAGAACTTCGTCTATAACTACATGGTTCAACGCTGCTGCTCTAGCATGGCTAGAATCTTTAAGTTTTCTAATGGACAATCGAGATTGACGGTTCTTAAAGTTGCCGAACCAATCCCGTCCAGCACATTCTTCTTCTACTTAATTTGAAGGCATTTTTAGGCCATTATTTTGGCAATAGAATAGAAAAGCTTATTCAACAGCTTTAGAGAGCGGCCATAACCTTTTTCTTATGTGGCAATTAAATAGTCAACAAGTTCTTCTTCCTGCTGCAGTGATAATACTTGATTACCATGGCATATGCCTTTTTTAGTGGATCGTTGGGTGATGGTTGTGAATCGTACTTAATTACTATAGCAATCTTGAAAAGTTGTTTTGGGAATACCAGTGCAAATAATGAATTGCATTCTTCAGTGCTTCTTCTGTTGGTGGTGGATTGATTTTATTACTCTACATCTCACGTTATTGCGAACCATCTCTAAACATAAAATACAACAATTTACTTCCTATTAAAAAATAATTAACTTGGTAGTTTTATCGATCAAACATTCAGCAAATACTTTTTAAAAATGATATAGAAAAGGTTTTTGAAAACTTCACACTGTCACGTTGTTCTCAAACGATGTGACATTCAGCGGATATTGAATCGTCCCGCATTACTCTACCCACTTTTTTAACTCCTTCTTTTTCAGAAGAAAACCATCGGAAAACTGGTCGCTTAACTTTAAATTGAATTTTCGTTAGTCATCAGTGTTCTGATGAAAAATGTTTTTTGTTATTCGAACGTAGCAAGGATACGAATCAAATTTCAGTTATTTAAAAGATTATGAAAACAAAAAATATCGGAAAAATTTTGCTTTTTTCAATTTAGCAATACCCACGCTGTTTTTACAAGAATGAGTTAACGTAAAACTTTTATTGGATTGATTGACGAAAAAATAAATTATAAAAAAACTCCCTTCCACTTTTATAGTGTTGACACATTATTTATTCAGCTTTTTTTTCGCGCCTATCGCGCCCAACACTCTCAGACCTTTATTAGCTTTGTCTGAGTACGGTCATGGGTACTTCCGCTTCGCCATTTAGCGACGGCTCGAGCTCCATTGATTCTAGAATTAACCAAGATTTCGGAAGCAGGCCGTCACGCCCACGTCCCCACTCTCCCCATAGACAACCAGTTAGTCAATCGCGCGCTAGACCCCCCTCAAACCTCCCGGAGACACCACGGATTTTCTCGAAGGAAGCTTCTGTTCAGCTGGCATCCTCGATGTCGGTGGGCCAACAGGCCGCTCTCACAAGAGAACTGAGGGAAACCTTCAAGCCAGTTTTCGAGGACGAAGCATTCCATCTTGCTTACCCGAAGATGGACGATGTGGTAGAGCGCCAGATTATTCGCAGCAGACACGGAAAATTCATTGGGCAAAGAGAGCTCATCTTGAAATCCACACAGCAGAAGATTTTAGACCTGGCTAGAGCTTTGATTTCACTCTGGAGCCGTATCGCCCTTATACGAAAGAAGGCGGGATGCTGGAGAATGCAATCCAGCTATGGGCGGAAGTCCATTTCTTTATCTCCAAAAACAGAAGAGCGAACGTGATGAATACTGTGTACCCTAGATTTAAGAATTTGCTCAAAGATCCTTCAAAGTTTTTACCGACGTAGGTCAGTCATCTTTTCGGTTCGACTTTTACGTCGGCCTTGTTGCAGGCGGCTGATGAAGACGTGAAGCTACAAAAGTAGCCTTACCTAGTTGGAGCGGAGGTTCGGGCCAAAAGACGTCGCAGAAAAGATCCGACAAGCCCAAAGAGCCGCGCCCTGGAACTTTGCGTCAAGGTGAGCCGGGAGTGAAACATTCGTATCAAACACGGCATGTGAAAGTCACTTCTCCATCGTTTTTGTCGGCCGTCGTCATGTGAAAGCCATGTACTTTTGCGGGACGATCTCTACCCACTCCTTCGCTTGTCATTCACGATTTTTTGCCCAAATTTCCAACATCTAACACTGATGGCCAATCAGTAGGCGCTAAACTTAGGTTATTTTCTAGAGAATGGCGGTCGGTTACCAGGGATCCGTGGGTCTTGCAAATTTTAGACATGGGGTTTCACATTGATTTTATTTCAAGACCTTTTCAGCTAGAGAATCCGGGAGAGTGCTCAATGAGTCCACAAATGGAAGCAATTTGCGAAAATGAAGTGGCGGACTTTATTACGAAAAAAGCGATCCCAACAGTCCCAGACACCCCGGGTTTCTTTACTAGAATTTTTGCCATCCCTAAAAGACGGGGGGTTATAGACCGATAGTTAACTTAAAATACCTTAACCAGCATATTCGTAGCTCCCACTTTAAAATGGAAGGGCTCGATGTGGTAAAAAACTTGTTGAAAAAAAGGGACTGGATGGCCAAACTAGATTTACGGGACACATATCTAACGGTTCTGGTATGCAACGCCCACCTACCTTTTCTAAGATTTCGTTGGAAGGGTATAGCCTATCAATTTTGGTGTTTGCCCTTTGGACTAGCCCCAGCACCACGAGTCTTTACAAAAAACCTAAAACCAATTATGGCGGCTTTGCGCTCTAGAGGAGTTAGGGTGATCATTTATCTCGACGATATGCTTTTCCTGAACGTAAAAAAGAAAGGGTTTGTGGTGGATGTCAAGATGGCGTCGGACCTCCTTCAAAGTCTGGGATTTCTCATTAACTGGGAAAAATCGCTTTCGACCTTTTCATAATGATTTAAAACTCCCTGTCATTTGCGTTTATCCTGCCGTCAGCAAAAAGAGAAAAGACGCACAGGCTGTGCGTTCAGGCATTAAACAACAACAGGATTAAATTAAGCGACCTAGCGAAGGTAATGGGCAATTTCTTTTGGGCCATTCCGGCCGTGCCATTCGCTCAGGCACGCTATAGGAAAGTGCAGTCAGCCTAATTTGGATTTTAGACAGAAATGGCGGCAATTTTGAAAAATATTTGGTCTTATCAGAAGAAGCGAAAGCCGACCTCAGATGGTGGATGGAAGGCAAGGATTCATCTGAAAGGAAAGTTATTTTTCAAAGAAAGCCGGATGTGACGATTTTTTGCGGACGCTTCTCTCTCCGGCTGAGTAGCAGTGTGCAACGGTGTAACAGCTCGAGGGCCATGGTCAACCGAGGACGCGTCGAAACATTTAAATGAACTGGAGTTGCTGGCCACGCTTTTTGCGCTCCAATCGCTTAGGGCGTCGGCGTCCAACATATTCATATCTTTGCAGATGGATAATAGTACAGCAGTCTGTCACGTGAACATGTTGAGTTCTATTTTTCAATGATTCAAACCATAACCCTAATATGTATGCGCACTGACGGGGTTGCTGTTCAGCATCATGTTAGACTTCGTGCCTTGCTTTTTCGTCTGCTGTTCGTTTCTCTCTCTCCTTCTCTGATTGTCATCGGGTATAGAGGTAAAACACATTACTGGTAAAATAGAAAGAAATTATCTTTTGTATATTGCATTATGATATTGCTGTGACATGTACCAGTGATGTAAACCTAAAGATGTAATAAATGATTTGATGGATATCACTAACCTAAAACATGTGATCTATTTAATTTCAACAGAACAGAGGGGGAGGCACCCGTTCGAAATCCCTGTCTCTGTTAGCCAGCAAGATTTCATCTTGGTTTTAGACTCGTCATTTTACGATTCATGCAGAATATTTACCGGGGCACCTCAACATGATCGCCGACAAGGAATCGAGAGCGAGACCAGACAGCAGCGAATGTGCACTGAATCAAGCGGTCTTCTTAACCCCAGCAACCTGAAACTGCAAGCTTCCCAAATTTTATGCCTGGACGCCACAACCAGGTGCAACCGGAGTGGACGCGTTCTCAGTGAGATGGGAAGGATTGAAGGCCTTCGCCTTCCCCCCTTTCCGACTTCTCCCGAGTAGCCTAGCCAAGATTCGCAGGGGGCGGGCGACGGTTGTTCTCGTGAACCCGTTTTGGTCCAGCGCACCATGGTACCCGCTGTTGTTGGATCTGGCAGTGGATGTGGCGAAAGTTCTAACACCGAACAAGAAGTTGTTGCCGAAAAGAAAAGTTATTGTTATCAAACAGAAATGAACAAACAAATTTGTCTCCATTAAATGATTAAATTCTCACATTTGTATTCTACTAAGGGAATTGCAAGTGGTAAATCTTTTTGCGTTATTGCAACACTAGATTTTGTTTAAAGATCATTCAGATTCCCTGGTAAACTTTTAAAATTAGCAGCGTTTTGAATAAATCGTCAGTACGGCCCACCACTTAAACGTCTTTTGACTGGCCCGCTGGATGGAAGACTTAAGGGTATTGTAACGAAGAAAAAATTCCTTTATAAAGGTATATTTGTTTACAGAGCAGAGATTTGTCTTGGTCCATTAAGTACACATCGACTTCATTCATTACTGAGGACACTATCTATGGAATGTCAAGGGGATCGTTTTCGGCTTCTCGATTAATTGCAGCATCCAAGTCGTTGAGATAATCTAAATTAGCTTGCAATAACTTCCGAATTTTTCTCTCTAATTCTTCGTCTTCTTTAGGTGTCCAGTTTAGCTTAAAGCGTGGATGAACGGATGCTGCAATCATAGCCTTCTCTTTCAAACAGACGGTTAAATCTAAGAAATTTTTTAAATGAAGTTAGTATAACACGAAAGGATATAATATTTGCCATTTTAATACCTTCTATCAATACCAATGAGAAGACCTCGGTGAATTCGTGGCAAAGTTCTTCACATCCTTGCATCGCTTCTTTGATTTTTTGGATGGAGATTATTACACATCCTACATATGAGTTTACGTCCGACTGCAAGACATCCAAATATTTAGCCAGTGAGCTCGTAATCACAACCAACCTTACTTTTACTAGTAGGGCACGGTCCGCTTTATCCATGAGTTCCAGCTTCAACTTCATTGCAGTTTTGAGTTTATCTTCAGGTTGGTCCATAACGCACTTGTGACAAAATCAAATTCAGAATTCCAGCGCGTAGCACAAGGGGTATTCATTTGACATCCTAAATATCAACATTTAAACTTAATTTTCATTTTTAACAAATTTTAAAAAATATCATATATGCCAATGGTATCAGATATGGTTTCCGATGCTCGGACGCTTCGGTTGCTGAGATTCCACAACGTCTGCAGTTTTCCAAAGGCTTTCTAATGAGCCAACTTAAAAGAGGAGGCACGTCCGGATTCGAAAAATTTTTGAATCGGTTGTTGCAATCAAGTTCAAACAATGAGAGCAACAAGGAAAGTCTCCGCAAAGACTACTTCTGTGGAAGTCAAATTCTATGCCACGTTCGTCGGTGTCTTTAGTTTTGATGTCTCAAGAACTCCTGATACGGAAACCTCGTCACCAATTTCGCCCTCGGCCAATTCAATGCCATGAATGAAATTGTTGAAAGAATCAATCCGGAAAACTAACATAAAGAAAGTCACTGTTGCGCTAGTAGTGGAATCTGAGAATCTGTTCCTCGACGTGCTCAACGGCAAACATGCAATAGAAAAAACAGCCAGTCCTATGCTCTACTCCTCTGTACTAGAAGAACCATAGTCTTAGTCCGTGGGTCCTGCTTGAGTTTTCTACGAGATCGATGCCTATTAAAGCGAACCAAATATTCCATTAGACAACAGCCTGAAAACCCTCTCGATTCTGAAAGTAAATTAATGAAAACTCTATCTCTACAGTTCTGGAAAGCAGATTATCATCCATTTCCATTTTTTTGCCTTTGCGAGAATATCTGTTACTGCTTCATCGAGATCTTTCGAGTCCTCGTTTAGAACTGCTACCCCCATTCTTTGTGCGGAGCAAAAAAATACGAGTCTAGAGCTCTTTGTTGGTCTAATGGTTTTCAAATGCAATGCCAAAGTTAACACATTGTTTAGGTATTTCGAAATATCGTCAATGCGATCTTTTTACGCTAAATTTATTTTTCCTTGTCGTAATAAAGTCGTATTATGTTCTAAAGATTTTGTCCTTGTGTTTATTTCTTTATCACCGTTATTGCTACTCATTTTCCAGTATGTAACGCAAACGTTTACGTGCAAGTTTACGTTAAATCTTCCCCACTAAGTAGATTTGATTTTAGGTATAGAATAGTCACCAAATTAATTTTAAAGAATCAACAAAACGGTGTATGAAAGGCCGATTAACCCTTCAGGGTAAAATAATCAAAAGAGTGCCGCAGTGCTAGGAAGGGTTATTTTGTGTAGTTTTTTAAATATTTTGAGCGTTTCCAATCATTGGTTTGTGGATAGTATGTAATTACCATTTTTCTATTATTTTGCAAACTGTGGTAATGCAAGTAGACTTGCGTCACTCTCTCTGCCATAAGTTTCGATGTCAAAAATAGCTAAAAATTAATTATATGTAATGTAAGCATCCCTCCATGTGTAACCATGATATGGAACTCTTCGTAATTTTTTTTAGCAGTTAGAGCCAGCGTTGTTAGGGAATTGCATCGCAAAATTTGTCACCTCCAACTCTGACACTACTTGACAAAAATTCAAAATTTTAGAGTTTTTATATATATTTTTCGATCAATTTGTATCTTCCAATTGTACAAATGTAGCGGCAAGGATCTACATGTCTTGTTAATCTTAGAAACTGTAAAGTGCTGTATCCGAAAGGAAAATGAAAGACATTGCATACAGTCTCCTGAAGCAAAGAATCTCAGAGAATCTCTCAATGAATCCCCCCAGTATCAGTCGTTACTATTTTCAGTGAGAGTGGAATGGTTTGTAATATTAAAAATTTACCAACTATATCGGGTACAACGTCTCATTTTGGTGTGTTTTTTGAACAATTTTGGGCCTACTATGCCCAACAGTTTGTAAAACCGGATTATGGACATACGAGTAATGTTTCTTAGAGAAAATCATTTTGTAACAGGCTAAGGTAGTTTCCCTGGACTTCCCTATTTTTTATTTTAAATTTAAAATTTTCCTACTAGGTAATTATTTTTTGTTTAATGAATGTAATTTTTTAAACAGAAATTACCTTAAACAACATCATAACAACAGACGCACTGCCTACAAATTGCAGAAAGAAGGTAAAGAAAGCAAGGCGTCATTATAAGCCATTATTCTACTTTAGGTAGCAGAGTAATAGAAGCGACAATATGTTAAGTGAGCCTTATTTTCGCTTGAACTAAATCTTCTCAACTGCCTGCTCTCTTGAAGAAGTAATACTTTTCCCAAAATAAGGCCCATTTTTTTCAATGAGTTTGTATGAAAAAAGTCAAAGTTACTTAGAGATTAGTAAGCATGCAATTTGTTTTTAAAACCTAATTTTGTTTCCTATTAGGGATATTACATAAAAAGTAGTTTTACATTGGAATAGAAAAACATTCCAAGCAAGAAAAAGTTTTTTATAGTTTATAATTGTAACAAACCATGACGTCGAAAATGTCGTTTGGATTTACTCTTTGTTGTTTCAGGTTGTTGTTTCAGGTTTTTCAGTTTTGAAAATTTGCTTAAAAACACCTCCTGCAGGTGAGCTACTATATAGTATCTTGCATAAAAATCGGAACACCCATTTAATATTTCCGTTTCAGGATCGACGTTTCAGGGAAAATCAAGTAAATTACTTTGAGAAACTCAAAATTCGACCCAAATTCTAGCTGCCTATACAGGATTGTGTCGTTGTAGATGGGTTAACGTAGAGGTTCTTTTTACGGCGCTGGAGATCGATAATCGCTTCCTGGGGTCAAATTCATCGAAAAAGCTGTCTAACTACGCGATTTTGAATACTTGTAAACATGGCTCTTGTGAAAACGCCGCAATAGACGATTTTTTAGAAGATTTGGCTTATTTGAGTGACAGAGAGAACATTAAACCATGTGATGAAAAAGATAAAAGAGCTTGCAAAAAGATTCGGATGAGTCAAACACGCAATGACATCTTCGGCTACTTCTCTAAATACAGAATTATGAAGACATTTAGATTCGACAGGGATTTAGTATCGAGTTTATACTGGGTATTGCACTGATGCAAACAATTCATAGTATGTGTTTAACTTGAGAAACACTTTTATAGGTGTTATTAAACATCTCCTGCCCAAATTGAAGATCAGGGAAACAAGAAATCTAGAACCGATTGATATGTTTTTGATTTCGTTTCAGTTTTATGCAATTAGTTCTTTCCAAACGGTTGTGGGAAATATTCTGCGCTACATCCGGTCATCAGTATGTCATTATATTGCTCTTGCCTAGTTTCGTGTATGATTTCTAACAATCATACACGATTTCCAACTACGCTTTTCCATGTAACATACATACACACAATAAACGCATAAGGAAATGTAAGTTTTAAACATGTAAGATCAAACAAATATACTACTAGTCTTATCATACAGTTTAATTTAATTCTTCCTCCTATTACTTTAATTATAAAAATTAAATGTTTGTGAAAACTGAAAAATTCGCATCAATGATTGTATTGCGTTTTATTTAAACACAACCGGGTCTAAATTGCCACTTTAAACATCAATCGATCGAAAAAAAAATATTTATCAGTTTAATAATAAAGAAACTATCATACATTGGCATGAAAATAACGGGGTCAAATCTGAGTTGTAAAAAAAAGAACTGGCAATGAATATAAGAAGGCAAAGTTTAAAAAAACATTCTAGCATGAGACTATAATATCGTCGGGATTGTGAGCTATTAAAAATCTACCGGCAATAAATAACAAGAGCGCTGGGAAAAACAAACAAAGGGAAAAATGACTCAAAGAACACTTAAGCTAAGCTACAGCATTTTCTGCTCAGCCGGCTGGTTCTGGCGGTGGAGCAAGCGTGGCAGCTAACAAGGCGCAGGTTTCAGTCGACAGCTTAGACCGTTTTGACATCATCTTGGTACGGTTTTCAAGCTTGCACCATGAAAACTAAAAAAAGATGACAAAAATGGTATTACAAGTAAAAGAAAACATTTACTTTGCTCCATTTTAAACATACGTATAATTGCAATGACGTTTTCTTTGTGCAAACCAGGTTTAACTGGTCTTGGTTGTGTGTTCAGCTCAATTTGTTGGGCTCTAGAGAATCGTTGTGCCTTTCGAGATGATGAGTTTCCGTCTCCAGGTCACTGAGACGCTGCTCTAATTAAGCAATCTAAAAAATCGGAAAGAAGAAAAATATCATAGCCAAACGACTAACCCAATCCTTTACCTGCTGGGTTCGAGAACGTTTTTTGAATTATTCCCTTAGGCCGATGTTAAATCATCATGCGACGTAAAAATTGTTGGAGGGACAGTTGTTGCGCCTATTTTTTCAAGAGCCATCGGATTAAGATGGGCAGTTTCAGATGACCATGAAGACCCTTTTTGCGCCTCGAAAAATAAACTTCCTTCATCTTCGAGAAATGGCTGACCATTGGTTTTATCGTCAGATATATTTGACTCGTCCCCTGACTTGACATCTGAATAGTCAAATTATATGAAATGTGGATGTCTTAAAGTAATTTTATAAAATGCTGTCAATTTTAAAATTCGTTATAGTGAGAGTTCAAAAATTACTAAAAAAATTGCTTACCTTAGATTAAGTCATCAGCAAACATATCATCTTGGGAAAAATTATGATCTGCACATTGCTGTAAAATAGACGAAGTTGGGACGTAGTCATCATACACTAGTCTTTTTTTCGCAGCCCCCTCGTTGGCTCTCCTTATGAAACACATGTTTCCGTTCTGGATCATTGACAGCTAGATTCTTTACATTTTCCTCTGCCTTTTTTTCTTTCTTAATTCTTCTTCATATTTTTTCTTGGCTGCTTCCTCCTTTTGAACTTTTAATTGTTTTTGTTGCTGACTAGAGGCTTCCTCTTTACACAACTTGTCTTTAAGTTTCCCCATCTCAACACGACCATTGGATTTTTCTAATTCAACAAATTAATGGTAAATGCAATACAGACTTTATCGAAACGAAGCCGCCAATACTTACTAGAGTAGCCGGAAATAGTTTATCAAAGTCAGGCCTTGGTGATTTCCTTGATATTTTTAGTGTTTCTTCTGCGCTCAATCAAAACGACGAGCTAAAAAGTCCATATATGTTTATGAAACGGTATGGGCTTTTAAAAGGCGATCTGAAAAGAGTTTATCCGTGTTCTACATGTGTATCCGTGTGTACATGCGGTCTCAATTATTGCAAGGAAACGTCAGTCAAAGGCTATACTCTCTTGCTCCTAGCTGAAGAACAAGTGAAATTTTTCTACGTCACCATGGAATAAAAAAAATCTCAAATTACTCTTGACGAAGACAAAAAAGGTGAAGTTTTTACTGGTGGTCTGTACAAGCAGTACGTGAAAGATGGTCTCATCAACTAGTGGACCATAACTATGCAAATTAATACTGATGGCGCTCAAAAATTTAAATCGAGCAAATATTTGTTTTCGCCCTTCATGGGTGTAATAAACGAAACGGATTATAAAACCCGACGATCAAATGTCATTTTAATAGCCATATGGTTCCAAAATAAGAAACCCACAAGAAATGTATTTATTGATCCTTGCGCGGTTAAGTTAAACCATCTTTGCTCGACTGGGATTGAGTGTGATAAAACAACATTCAAAATCCGCCCAGCCATTGTGACTGTGAACACGGTTGCCCGACCAATTCTTCGAAACACAATGCAATTTAATGGTGCATATGGTTTTGATTTTTGTTTGCATCCGGGTATTTTATTTAAAACCGTATAGATCTAATAATTAGTTTGCCAACGTTTCCATTAATTACTAGGGAAATCAGTTAAAATCGTAAAACAAAACACTCTTGTTTATTGTGAACAATCTTGCGATTCCCAACCGAAGTATCGATTGCGTTCAACTTTGCAATATCGGAGAGATCTTGAAGCACTTTTTATACAAGCACTTATTTTACGCCAGTTTTTCCGTTTGTTGTATGAAACATTACTAAAGCGAATTTTTTAATAGGAAAAGCGGCAAAAAATATCACGGAATTAAGGGGACTACGTCACTTGCAGACATAGCAGGTTTTGACTTCATTGGAGCGTTCGTCCCGGGGTACATGCCTTGCGGTTGTTTGGATGTAATCCGATATTTGATTATCTTATGGATATTCCCAACATACAGCAAAGAACCAAAGGATAAAGTAACTATTCTAAACAAGCGCTTATCAAACACGAAACCCCCATATGACATCGCAAGAACTC
This sequence comes from Daphnia sinensis, assembly GCA_013167095.2. Lineage (NCBI taxonomy): Eukaryota > Metazoa > Arthropoda > Branchiopoda > Diplostraca > Daphniidae > Daphnia > Daphnia sinensis. The sequence goes on along the minus strand of CM023195.1, from coordinate 566,953 downwards.
CAAGAACTTTAGATACCATAAGCTGCTGGAAAGCCTCGGAATTTCGAGAATTTGCAGTGTATTACCTTCTCCTTCTAGAGAACATTTTGCGTAAACCATATTTTTCTCATTTCACCAATTTATCATATGCTCTTTCGGTTCTGTTATAAGAGTTTGTCCCCACTAATTGTGTCCAACAAGTAGGCGTTCTTCTCGAAGATTTTGTAAAGAAAGTCGAACTGTATTATGGAGGAAAGCCTGTCAAATTCAATATCCATCTCTGGACCCATATGTCAAAAAAGTGTTTTAGACTGGGTTTGCTTGTGGGCCGGTGACATCTGCGTTTATACCTGAGTGGTTTAATGGCCAGTTACGGGGGCTATCAAAAGGAACTCAGTCAGTAGTTGAACAAATGGCGTCTTCTTTTTTTATTACTAAGTCGACTCGCAACCAGGCTATGGACTTGTTAAAAAAAATTAAACAATCCCGCTCCATACATCAAAACTGCTTCATAGAATGATTTCTTTGCCAAACCTTTACGACATCCAAAACTATAAACGTCTGAATATTGAAGAGATATTAGCATCAGCCTGCTGTGTAAAGAAATCGGGAGAAATCTTTCAGTTGACGAACAAAGTTTTGTTGAAACGGCTTTGCTACATGATGAAAACATGATTTATTCATTTGATATTGCCAGGATTGTCGAAATTATAGAGAAAAATAATTGTGGTTTTTATCCCAGAATATGTTTCAGAAGTGGTATCAGCTCTACCTTCACTACCTCCGCCTATGTGCGGTCAAGGAAGCGCATTAATTACTGAGCTCTCTTGAAAGACCGACGGTTCTTTTTTTACAGAAGATTTTGTTTTTATTGAAGGAGCGAAAACTAATTTCCATGTGTTTATCTTTGGTCGCTCTATTGGAAGAGAATTTAAAAGTACTTCTTCTACTTGTTTGTTGGGTAAAGAATTAGATTGTTTACCTGGTCAGACCACAAAAGTAACAGGGTTTGGTGACTTGGAAGCAACACTGCTATCTCAAATAGTTAGAAGATGTTTAGTAGCGCCGTACAATTCTTTACTTCCTTCCTTTATTATTACGGCCCTTACAAATACCTTAGAAACTGATTAATATGAAAAGCGGTGAAATACAATTTCGACAGTATTTTTATTCATTATGTCTTATAAGATATATTGAATATATATTGAATTCACTTTCTCATCAGATGAAGAAGCACCAACCATCATCGTTGGTAGCAATCCAACATAGTATTGACCTGGAAAAGGAAGTGCTAGTAAGTCTTTTTAAAGTATTTTCCTCATTAATTGTATAACATGTGAATGTTCCTTTATTTTCAAAGAATTCCTAAAATGATGTTTTTTGTTCTATTACAGACCGATGGCAGGCCTTATGATTGTTGGAAGGGAAACTTTCCGACATTGTTAATGGATAAAGACAGCAGCAATGTGTCAGATATTGATACCAACAACAAGCAGGATTCTTCAAACATCTTGGACTTGAAGTATTATTGTGTGGCCACACGTGAATATGATTGGGTACTCAAAGCCATGAAGAATGTATGGTCTGTAGTCCCTGTTATATGGCTTTCGTCCAACAAGGAATTTCTGCTGTACCCACATCCCACATACAAAGCTGGAGGAAAGCTTCCATGTGATTGGAAGCCGAAGATTTACAAACGTCATGCTCAGCCTTTAACATCATGGCTAGAGTATGACATAGTGCTATTCTCAATTTGGACAAGCCTGGTAACTATGCTACGAATTATTGCCAATATTATATTATTGGTTAGATTCATTAAACTAATTTTTCTAACTTTGTTTTCCATTTAACGATATAGTCAGACATGTAATCGCTGTTAAAGCAGCAAAGGCAGCTGCAAATGGATCATCACAAGTAGCAAATATTTTACAATCTGATTCTGAAAAGTCATTTGGACGCAATAAACGCGCTCCTAAACCGACAATAATATTTGATCCCAGTCAGCCAACCACTGGAGAAGACAAGAATTTGATGGAAGATGGCGAAGAACGTGCCAGCAAGAATACTAGCAAACCGCTGGAAGTAACGAATGGAACAGCTGCTGGTATGTAACAATTGTATTTATAACAGGCTGAGCTAGATTTAATTGCATAATGCCCACTGTATTTCAGCACAACATACCGAACTTGATAAACGATCACATACAACCAATGAAGTACCAATGTCAGTCGAAGAAGGTACCATTTCTGTTAAAACTGAAGAATGCAACCCAACAGAAATCTGCTGTTGCCAAAACCCAGCCAAACAGCAGATGCTGTCTAGCAGCATCCTTCCCCAGTCTTCTTGCTCACACGTGATTTCTGATGTCTAGTCTCTCTTCTCTCTCAGCATTAGACAAGTATTGTTCTCAGGTTCTTTTGTCTATTCAAATTCTGATTAAGTATTATACCGATATCTAAGAGTACCTGAACTCCCTCTGTTCTGCTCTACAAAGTGCTTGTTCCTTTCTTTTTGGTAAAGCTATGACGTTAATGAACACTGCGTGATTGCTAGTGTAATAAAATAAGATTCATCCCATATTGTATTAATCATTTATTTCTCAACAGGTTATTGGCCCAGATTTAACGTTCTAAACTATTGAAATACAATATGGCTTCGAGTCCCCTGAAAGATGTAGGTCATCTCACCAAGTTTGATGGCACCAACTTCACTCGTTGGCAACAAGGATTGATGCTCATTCTGGAACAACATGAGCTGCTGCAAATAATTAATGGCACGGAAGTAAAACCAAGTGAGTTAAAAGATTATTGTAATAAGTAAAGATGGTTTTACTCGTAAAGTGTTCTTTTTTGCCGACTTGGGGGCCCATTAGAACTTATTGAGTTTCACACCAAGCCCACCTTGTGGCCCGATCAAGTTTTTTTTTGCCGACCTTGAGGCACAATTGCTCAACACTCACAGTTTACTTAACATAGCCCATTTATATTCACAATTAAAACAAATATCTATCGAGAATAACCACCATGAGTTTTCTCACAGTACAAAAGCAGATATTTACTGAGAATAACCACCATGTGTTTTCTCTCCCATTGTAGATAATTAAAGATGATGTTGTCACAAATGCCAACGTCATAACTGATTGGTGCCGTAAGGACTGTACTGTTCGTAATTACATCTATGCAACCATCACTGATGATTTACGTGACACGCTGTGCACATCGACCACTGCAGCAGATATGTATCAACGTGTGAGAAATCACACGCACGCTCAGCCTCAGATAACAAGCTCATATTGCTACGGCAATTTACCGAGTATCGATTTAAAACTGGTAACATAACTTAATAACCATTACCTTGTGGTATGTTCTACAACAACATGTTCTGCTTAGGGCACAATGTCACTATGCATGTGACCGCATTAGAGGTTCTATGGCTTCGACTTCTCGACCTAGGCGAACAGATCCCAGAGAGTCAAGTCATATCGAAAAAACTTTCTACTCTGCCCGCGAGTTTTCGTCACTTCTATACTACGTGGAACAACTCTCCAGACACAGGAAAAACTGTTAAACTACTGCTCTCTAAACTTCAGGAAGAAGAAGCCATTGCCGAACTTGATCAAAACTCAAACAAAGTCACAACGCGTGATGGGGCTTTTGCCAGCAACAGCTATGGTACATATCAAAACTCTGAACGGGCCTTCAACTCAAATCGCTACGATAGACCGGCACCCTATCACGTACCACGTGGAGCTCAACAAGGTAGACGAGGTGGTTACCAAGGTGGTAGAGGATACATACGTGGATTTCGAGGAAGTTTTCGTGGCTCAAGAGGAGGAGGTCACCAAAACAATAATCTCTGTAGCTACTGCAGACTCGGTCCCCACAAAGTTGAAAACTGTAGACACAGAATCAGTGACGGAGCTCCAATCCCAACAAATGGAAGTGCAAATCTGTCACAGATACAGCAAAACTTCAGACAAGAACAAGGAGACGACCACACCGATTATACGTATGCATCATCAATCTACGGAGTAGATTTTGAAACCTATGGCTTCGTAGCCGACTCTGGAGCGTCACAGCATATGACGGACAAACGATCCATCCTAATTAATTACAAACCTTATGAAGAAGGTGCTCACACTGTCGTGGGGATAGGAAACATTCGACTTGCAGTAAAGGGAAAAGGAGATGTTGAAGTTGTCAATACCGGCGGGTGTCCCTCTTCTTCTTACGGATTGCCTACTGGTCCCTGACCTGGGAATGAACCTATTCTCAATCAGTACAGCCACAGCCAAAGGTATTGAAGCAGTATTTATTCACGACGTTGTACACTTCTACCGAAACGGCAACCTGGAAATGGAAGGACAACGTGCGAGTGAGAAATTGTATTATCTCAATGTTGTAGTGAAAATCCAACAAGAGACTTCACATGCTGCTGTCAGTCGCTCTCATCCCATCTCAATTTGGCATCAAAGACTCGGCCATACTAATCACAGGACGATCCTCAACATGGTAAACCAAAATGCTGTTGATGGCTTAAACCTGGATCGAGAACGAAGTACTCCAAAGCTCTGCACCGGCTGTATCAAAGGAAAAATGCACGTACAGACTTTCTCGGCTGGTAGAACTCGAGGGAAAAGTGTTGGTGCCCTAATCCACTCTGATGTAAATGGCCCAATGGAGATCATGTCGCCTGGTCGATCTCGTTTCTTTGTTATATTCAAAGATGACTTTAGCAACTGGTGTGAAGTTCAATTTATGCAGACCAAATCTCAAGTTCCTGATCTTTTCCGCAATTTTGTTGCAAGCTTAAAAACTCAACACAACGCAACCGTCCGTGTGTTGAGATCTGACAATGGAAGCGAATATACAGGACATGAATTTCAAGACTGGCTTTCCAAAGTGGGAATTCGCCACGAAACCAGCGCACCTTATACAACACAGCAGAATGGTGTCTCTGAACGAGCTAATCGGACTATCCTTGAAGCCGCTCGCAGCATGTTTTTAGCTCGTAATGTTTCAAAGGAACTTTGGGCTGAAGCTATCGGGTATGCAGTATACATTCAAAACCGCACACTCTCAAGCACCGGAGAAATTACACCCTATGAGGCTCTTCATGGTCGGAAACCCAACATCTCAAACCTCCGTATCTTCGGGTCACCTGCGTTCGTCCACGTACCTGATGCTTGTCGCCGGAAGCTGGATCCAAAAGCGATCGAAGGGATCTTTGTTGGTTGCTGCTCATTTCAGAAGGCATACCGCATATGGATTGAATCAAAAAGGAAGGTTGAAATCAGCCAAAATGTAGTTGTCGACGAATCTAACAACCTACCACAGCCCGATGCTCCACAACCATTTCCCAGTCTACCCCCTTCGATTTTTTCTTTCCGCGAACAAGTATGGTCAAAAGTAATGAGCTGCCAATGGAAACTGAAGACCAAGCCCAAGGTTCTACTGAGGCCCCTATGGAAGCAGAGGAGATGTTCGATGAACAACGTCCACCAGAGGTGACTGGCGACGCTGAAATCCGAGAAGATCCAAACCACACTTCAAATCTCCAACAGGATGCACAGACTGACTTAGCACTCGATCGTCCACTACCACGGCGCTCAGGGCGTACTCCAGCTTACACTCAAGCTTTCCTGGACTGGAGAAGGTCTCTTTCGAAAAATGGCCCCAATCCCGACCTGAGTGTTGGAATGGAAGCCCTGTCTATAGCAAATTCCATTGAGACCTACGAACCTCATACTCTCAAGGAGGCAATGTCATCCAAACAAGCGGAACAGTGGAAAGCGGCGGTAGAAGACGAATACAAATCGCTGATGGACAACAATACATGGAACCTTGTCCAGCGCCCAGCAGACCGTAACGTCGTCAAAAGTAAATGGGTTTTCAAGTTCAAGCCATCCTAAGAAGGAGTGAATGAAAGGTTCAAAGCAAGACTAGTTGCTAAGGGTTTTACCCAAGTGTTCGGCATAGATTACAGGGAAACATTTGCACCGGTGCTCAAATACGACTCTCTTCGCGTAATCCTTGCTGTCATTGCTTTCCGTGATTTAGAAGTAACTCTTCTTGACGTCAAGACCGCGTTTCTCTATGGACTTAGCGAAGAAATTTTTATGGAACAACCGGAGGGTTTCGCTGTTGAAGGGAAAGAAGACTGGGTGTGTCTCCTGCAGCAATGTATCTACGGGCTTAAACAAGCGCCGAGGGTCTGGAATGACAAGTTTAATCAATTTCTCCTAAAATTCGGACTGACAAGATGTGCAGCAGACCCCTCATCGTCGCAAAGACAATGAGCTGCTTATTGTCGCAATCTTCGTTGATGATGGTCTCGTTGCGGGCACCAACCAAACTCTCATCCAAAGTGTGATCGATTTCCTATCCAAAGAGTTTGATATGCGGAGCCTTCCTGCAACCCGTTTTCTCGGACTCTCTATTCATCGTGATCGAAGCACACAACAGCTGTTCATCAACCAGCCGGACTTCGTAAAGAAAATCCTTGCCAAATTCAACATGGATACCTGCAATGCCACTTCCGTTCCAGCTGATCCCTGCTCCCGTATTTCGGCACAAATGTCTCCATCAACCGAAGAGGAGAAGCTGTACATGTCAATCGTGCCATACCGTGAAGCTGTCGGTTGCTTGCTGTATCTATCCATCACTTGTAGACCGGACATTGCCTTCGCCGTCAGTCAAGTGGCAAAGTTTTGCCAAAATCCTGGACGTGGTCACTGGAACGCGGTAAAACGTATCTTATCTTATCTAGCTGGAACGGACCAATTCGGCATTTACTTTGGCTTCCCAACTGCTGAACCACTTATTGGCTACACGGACGCCGATTATGCTGGAGATTTAGACTCACGGTGCTCTACCTCAGGCTTTGCCTTCTTCGTCAGAGGAAGCCTTGTATCCTGGTCCAGTAGGAGACAAAGGTGTGTCTCGCAATCTACTACCGAAGCAGAATACGTTGCGGCATCCGAGTCGTGCAAAGAAGCAGTTTGGCTGAATAAGTGCCTCCTTTCAGAGTTTGGTGAGTTGGACAAGCAACCAGTAAAAATTCTCTGCGACAACCAGAGTGCTATCAAATCGATCCACAACCCTGAATTTCACAGTCGCACGAAACACATAGACGTCAGATTTCACTTTATCCGTCAGTTACAAGAGGATGGAATCATTGACGCTATTTACGTTCCCTCAAAGGAACAAAAGGCAGACCTTTTTACAAAACCGCTGCCAAGACCGGTGTTCGAACGGATGCGGAAGGAGCTTGGTGTGGATGGACCTCCACTCAAAAATCAGACGGACTAAGTCAGATTCCCATTGGCTTGAGAGGAGATGTTAAAACTGAAGAATGCAACCCAACAGAAATCTGCTGTTCCCGAAACCCAGCAAAACAGCAGATGCTGTCTAGCAGCATCCTTCCCCAGTCTTCTTGCTCACACGTGATTTCTGATGTCTAGTCTCTCTTCTCTCTCAGCATTAGACAAGTATTGTTCTCAGGTTCTTTTGTCAATTCAAATTCTGATTAAGTATTATACCGATATCTAAGAGTACCTGAACTCCCTCTGTTCTGCACTACAAAGTGCTTGTTCCTTTCTTTTTGGTAAAGCTATGATGTTAATGAACACTGCGTGATTGCTAGTGTAATAAAATAAGATTCATCCCATATTGTATTAATCATTTATTTCTCAACAATTTCTCTGGCAAATCAGGCCATAATACGAGGCTTGAATTTGGAACAAACTAATGACAAGCACGCAGATGGTACGTTATAATAATATACACGTATCAACTATGCTTATTCATTTAAAGCGTTGCTACAGTTGATCTTATAGATGGTACATTGCTGCCAGTTATTCCACCACCAAACCGGATTCTTGATACGTCAAACTGGAGAGCAGTAGAAAACAGTACATATGGTGAACCTGATGATCATTTTATCGAAAATATTGGAAATGAAAGTTGTGAAATAGAAGCAATGCAAAATATTGTTAGTGGCACAGAAGCACACCCTCATCCTTTGCAAACGGTTGCTCCACACCAATATCCGCGCCATCAACGCAACAATAACTGGACGCAAAAACATACAGATGTTATTCCTTTTTCCGAAGATGTTTGGCAAGAGATGGATTCAAGAACAGGCAGCAGTCTATCCGGTCATGTAGGTTTCTATGTAGACAGCAATTCAACTAAGAAAAGTATTTATTTTGAATTTTTAAACTTGAAATAATTGTTAATTTACCGTTTTGGCGTAATTTTCATTACATTTTTTTTTTTAGTTTCGGCCATTATGAATATGATGTTTGACATGCACCAGAACTCCCAAAGTTTTCAAAGTTTACTCGAGAACAAGTTGAACTACATAATTGATAAAATGGATAACGTAAGTACCCACGATGTAGCTGCTCGCATTCAAGACCAAGCTGAATATCACGACGATGTTGTTAAGGCGCAATTTCCCGAACTGCCATACAATAGTGTTCAGGCGATGACAACTGTGAATACTAGCTTGGAGGATAAAAATCTAGCTGTTAGCCTTGTAGGTTGTATTATTAAACAGTCTTTGCTATTTCCACTAACATTTTGTATCATCTGTAGGTCGCTTTCTTATACAACACGTACAAGAGTGAAGCAGATGTAAAAAAATTCGTTAACAGGATGTACATAACCATTTTTGCAGATTCGGCCAGTCAAAAGTTGCAATGGAGAAGTGCCCCTAAAACCAATGATAAGAGATCAGGGATTGCAAATATGCTGAATATTTTGGCTGTTTTTGGAAGTAATAGTTTTTGATAAATGATAATTTTCTTTTATTAATGAAATTTATTTTATTAGCATCTTGTAACATGTTCACCGATAAGCGAAGCCTATAGACAAGTTTTCTATTACAAATCTCGTGCAACAAGTAAAGAATTGTCGAAAAGCTCGCGCGAATGATTATCGAAAGCTCAACAACATTGACGCCGTAACCGCTGCCGCTGCCAATCTACTTGTTGAAACTGCAGCAGATGCCACCAAAGACGATCACGGTGTGGTAGCTGCCCTGGACAAATTACAAAGCTTGAAAAGGCTGTAGGAGAGTTAGGAACTCTCCTTTTTTACTGTCTCGTCACTGTGCTATACATGCTATTTTTCCAAAGAAACTCTGTTCGGAGAAAGCCGCAGGGAAACAATTTTTTTTTTTAAATTCCAATTTTGAAAATTGGTGATCTTTCATTTGTTTCACTTTTTCGTTGCGCAACTGCCAGTTATTTGTTTAATACAATTTGAAGTTGTTTTGTAAAATGTTTTTAGCGTTTTTATTGAGGCATAGAAACCATAACAATATGGGGAAAATATATTGGTATAATTCGGTAAAAGGGAAAGGAAAACCAAATGTTATTGGGAACTTTTAAAAAACTAGTTTGGCATGCAAGTTCATAAAGGGTGTGCGAAACCAGTTTACGAAGGAAATGTTTCTTATTATAAAAATTATGGTTCAATTATGACATGCAGTGAAGTATGAAATACCGTTGTATAACCTCCTCAAATACGCTGTGAGTAGGGTATACACCGGTATTGCATACCCGGATTTCACCCCCAAACAGTATGGAAAACCGGCTAATTACCCGTTTCTATACGCAAAACTCGTACTAGGGTATTATATAATATTATGATAGGGCGTATGATTTATGGGGAAAGTATATAGGTATTATGCTGTCATGAACTAGTTTGCAATAAACTTCTTAATACTAGCCTGGAATATCTATGTCTTTAACTGATTGGACAATATGTATGATACCACGTATAAGGCTTAGAAACAACAACAGGCTGTAAGTTTGTATTTTATGTATATGACCTTCAGTACTAGTAATCAGTTAATCCTAGTAATGTTGTAGAGGGTATAGCGCTAGTCAGTGTTCGGCGAGATACGACTATAAATCCCCCAGTTAGTATAAACCTACCTATGTACAGATATGCTCTAAACCAGTTTTTTTGCATGTATGCGTATTGCTTGTAAGAGTGCTAGCTGTATCCTACTTAAGCTCCCTTACGTTTCGCAAGGGCCACGTCTCCACAGTCGCCTTAAAAACACATTGCCTAGGGGTTGCAAAGAATTACCCGACCTGATTCTTGCCTTCAAGCGTAATACCTTAAGGTCAGAGTTGCCCCGATTATGCTCATTTTTGAGCAAAATCTTGATAAAATTTATTTAAATTTGATATTCAAAAAATTTTTATCTTTGATCACGAATCACGATAAATTTTTGTGATAGCCCCAAGCATTTGTATGTGAATATCGTTTACTTTTAGTGGGAAATTAACAATCTATTAATATTATTATTATTATTACTTATAACAACATAATATAACTCCTGTCGAATTTCTTTTATATTTTTTTTAGTTAATTTTTTAAAATTTAATGTTAATTCACTAAATTTTATTTTTTTATTAAAAAATTTTTTTTAACTACAATCCTTACCGCTAGATGGGCAAAAAATCGGATAGACTATTAAAAGATTAACAAATCGGATAGACTTTTGATTTCCAGTTTACCAGCCAGTAAACCACCGAGTTCAAAAAAGCAAACTTTTTGAGCTGCAACGAAAGGTTTGGCATCTATACTCGATCAGCGCATGCTGTGATTGACCACCGGGCCAATCACGTGATCCCGAAATCCCGTCCTGTAATTGGCTCTCGCCACCGGCTATAGTGAATTGGTGAGATGGGAGTTTGGAAGGGTGTAAAAGGTGGATGGAACTGCGGGAATGTACAATTTTACGGTCCACGAACATTTAATGGGTGGGTGGATAGCTGACGCCTATAGGCAATGAGAACGGCTAGCAAAATTTTACATTTTGGCGGGCAGTAAGTAAGCCGACGGGCAGAGGCAACGAAGATGGCCAACAATAATTGATGTTTCTGCGGGCAGAAACTGTAAGGGGAAAGACGGGTAGAGGCAAATAAAAAGTTGGCGGGACACTATAACGGGTGTTTAGGCGTATAGAGTCGGACAGGAATGTGACCTGTGAGACGGTGAGGGGCGACGAAGGGGTCGACGGGTAACTACAATACACATTTCGACGGGCAGTGGTCGACGGTTAAAAAATGTGAGAAGGTAGACGGGCAGAGCTAAAAAGTGGGTCGACGGGCAACTACAGCTTTTAGCGGGCAGCGAATGAGTGGATGGGCAAAGAATGAAAGGGAGAGACGGACAAAAGCAACGAAAGAGCAGACGGACCACTACAGTAGGCGTTTTCAAAAAACATATTTTGGGTCGACGGGCGTCTGAGGGATAAGACGGAGAGAGGCAATGACTGGGTCACCGGGGCAACTTCATTGAGATTTTTTGCGGGAAATGAATGGGTTTACGGGCAGAGACTGTGACGGTCGACGGGCAAAGGAAAAAGGCGAGTTTACGGACATCTACAGTGGGCAGTAAGTGGGTTGACGGGCAACTTCAGGTGGCGTTTTGGCGGACAAAATAAGTCGACGGCCAGACGCTGTGAGGAGGCGGATGGGCAACTACAGCGAGTATTGTTGCAGGCAGAGACAGTGAACGGGATAGCGGGCAAAGAAGTTTCAACGGGCAAAAAAATGGCGAAAAAAAGCGTTAAAATTACGCTAGCGCCACCTATCCCCCGGCCCTGGACGGGCCTAAAGCTTTTAGTCTCCTACCTTTATAAAAACCCAAGGGTAATTTGGGGGCGAAGTTTGTGTGTGTATCTGTCTTTCTGTGTGTTTGTTCATTCAAGGTCGCTTGTGCGCACGCTGCCATTGGTCGACCGGCATCACGTGACATTCGACTACCTGCAAAAAGGTCGACTACCTGAAAAGGGTTCGACCTGTCGCCGGCTAGGCTTAACCTTATTCTTTCGAATTTCCACGGGCAGGGTGGGTTAATGGACAGACGGGGTGAGACCCGCGGGCAGGTATAAACCCGTGGGCAGGTATACACCCACGGGCAGGGCGAGAACCGCGGGCAGGGCGGGAACAACGGGCAGACACTTAATACTAGAGTCCACCTATTACCGTCGTGTGACGGGCCGCCATATACTAGTCTATACCTTATAAAGCGACAAGCTTTTTGTCGCGATCAGCGCATGCTGTGATTGGCCACCGGATTAATCTGGTGATTCTGAAATCGCGTCCTGTGATTGGCTCCCGCCACCGGGTATGGTGAATTGGTGGGATGGGTGTATGAAAGTGCGTAAAGGTTGGTTGGAGCTGCAGAAATGTAATTTTTTTTTTATCCACGGGCATTAAATTGGATGAGAGCTAACGGGCAGAGGAAACGAAGACGACGGACGACGAAGACGACGGCTGCTTCATTGTGTAAGTCTTTCCATCACGAGCCGAATGTTTTCGTGAGCTCTTTAATCCCAGATGTTTGATGGCATTGAAAGCAAGTCAAGTGATAGAAAAGCCTTTCCTTTGCAAAATTTAGAAAAAAAATTAATATAAACACTGTTAAGCAAGAAAAACTAATAAATAAATGTCGTCTGGGATTCTAAATGTTGTTGTTCGTACCAAAAATAAATGACTTGTTGCCGTTTCTACTTCTACTGCCGTTCTACTTCTTCCAGATTCTTGTGCGACAATGGAAAACCTGTCTTGCTATGTAAAAAACATTATTAAAATTTTAGTTTTAAAAAGATGTAAAATTAGACAAAATACAGTGTAGAGGATAAGTAAATAAAAATATGTCCATGAGGTTCATAACTTTTTTTATATGTAAATTCAAAAAATTCTTGGACACATTTATGTGATGGTTTTCTAAACTAAACTTAAAAACAAACTAAACACGAAACAAAAATGAGACAGAAATGGAAGAAATAAATTATTTTTCCAATTTTTCCACGCTGACATTGAAGGAAATTGAACTAAGTTTGGCGTGTTCAGACCGTTAATTACCAACACTAAATCCTAATTGCGTAGGCTCAATCGGTATAATATCGACTAAACCGCGGTGTGTCATAAAAAGGGCTTACATTAGGTTGGGCGGAGGAATCCAGCGCCACATTGCGGGAATTGGGACATAAAAACAGGGGCCACCTTACGAGCACCTTACAATTAGTAATGCAGTAGACGTTGGGAGAGACGGACGGTTCTCCCCGATCTAGTCGTAGCTGTTGGAGCTAATAAATTCGCAACACAAATCCTAAGGTCGTAGCGTACGTAGGGGTGATAAAAACTAGCTGTTTTGTGGGTGCTCCAATGTTTGTAATCAATAATTTTCTCATAGATTCCGTAAAGTAACGTAAGACTAAAAATCATCAAAATTAAAAACATTGATTTGAATGAATTTTTGTAATAAAAAATACTCGATCGTTCTACGGGCATTAGTAATATATATTTTTAAGATTTCCGAGGGAGACACCTTACGGTCTATCTCTCGCGTTAGCCGGTGAAATAGGACAGAAACGAAATAGGACTGGGAAAATAGAACTGATTTTCAGAAACCTTCAGTACAGGCCTGTTTCTTCTTTTACCAGTACTACTACTCCTTAGAGTTAGGCCTATTATCTTCCACCTGCTCTTAAATGTTGAAGGACAAAGAGCCTTCAAATAAGTAGCCAAGATAGGAGGGGAAAAGCAGAAAAAGCACATTAGCTTATATGCTTTCGCCATTGAAAATGACCGTTGACAAAATTTCAGCGTTTAATGCACTTGCAAGTTCAAAATTTCTAATATTTTTTGTTTTTTTTTGCAGGATTTTGCACAAGATCCCCTAAGGCCCTGTCGCCTTGATCTTTTTCAGAAACCTTGATGAAGATTTCACTTATAACCAAAATTCGCAAACATAAAGGATGCTATGGGTTTTTCTGGTCAAAACGCCAACTGCTCTACTGGTTCCTGTTTTGGCCCATCTAGCAAAAACCACCCTTGAATAACTTTCTGAAATTAAATTTAAAAAACAGCGTAAACATGAAGAATGTAGTAAGGGGTGGGAAATGAAGGTCACGCTGTATTCTACAATTTTTACCGCTCATCGTTCGCTAACGCAAACTCTAGCAATTTTGCATTTGTTGAATAAGAAATCGATTTTGATTTATTAATACCATAGCATTAAAATTCAATGAACAATACCTTTACAAACAACGCTCAATTCTTAGTTTGTGAGTTTTGACTTATGTAGCCAACCCACTGCCTGGAAATAGAAACGTGTAGAAGTCAATTGGGAACTCCAGTTACCGGATTTTAGGATGGTTTCCACGAACGTTTTAAATATACCCTTGCCAACCGCTTCAGAGGAAAAAGCGCCGCGAGTCAAATAAGCCACATACACCTTAGTATCAATGCCTGCCTGGTGATTTCTACAGACGCCCTCTTTTTGTCCGTAGTCGTATGAGGGAAACTGAGGTGTTTCCAAACTTTTCGCTAGCCATTTCCCAAAAGAATAGAACGAGCCGGGAATTTTAACAAATTTGTGGTAATAGATGAGAATTTCGCCATAAAAAGTCTGTTCAAGAATAAGCGATGCGATAATTAGAACATAAATTATTGGAAAAAAGCTGCATTTACTTTTTCCCGTAGGAGCCATGCTAAACGCGCGGAGAACCCCCACGCGTTTCTAAACTTTGTGCCGGTAGTGTTTGTTTATAATCAATGTAAAAATAGTTTCTATTTATTGCCTTAAGCTTTTTCTGTACAAAAATCAAAGCTCCTTAAAAACGGAAAGTCCTCATCATTAAGGCCCGTTCACACTAGAGGCTTTTCAGTTAGCCGAATGACGAAAGACGAAAAAACGAGCCGAAAACCGAGCCGAAACGAAAAAAAAATTCGTCTTTTCAAAGTTAAAACTTTTTAAACTTTTCGGCGCCAAAAATCGACGGAAAGACGGAGCACGAAAGCTGAAAACTGAACAGCCAAACACAGCTTTCCATTTTTGATGCGTAAATAATTTTTGATATTGGGGCAACATCGCAATCCTAAATCTGTCTGCTCTCATTCTGTCAACAAGCGAGTGTGTTCCTCGTGATTTCTGGTAATTTTAAATTGTTGTTCGATTAGTTTCTGGATAAAAATGCCCAAAAGGAAGTCACCGATGAAATTTCCCAATCACGAAGTGAGCGCTGCAAGCAAACAAATTACCGACGCGTATGTGTTAAACTTATAATTTCAGAACTGTGTGTGGCAATGTGATCGTCATCGCTCATATTTTTATTATTATGAGGAATGAAAAACGAGTTAAAATGTAAAAAATAAAAATGCCCAAAAGGAAGTCACCGATGAAATTTCCCAATCACGAAGTGAGCGCTGCAAGCAAACAAATTACCGACGCGTATGTGTTAAACTTATAATTTCAGAACTGTGTGTGGCAATGTGATCGTCATCGCTCATATTTTTATTATTATGAGGAATGAAAAACGAGTTAAAATGTGGTCAAAGGCAAAGACTGAGAGACTCATCCAGTCTATTGAAAAGCAGTTAGTTTTGTATAAAGTGACGATGTCTGATTTTAAAAACAATGTGTCGAAGCTGCAGCGGAAGGGAATTTTCCATCAGTATGCTGTATACATTTTCTACAAATTATTGCAAAAATATTCAGTTAAATATGCTACGTAACTGTTTTTCAACAGGTCCTGACGACGTCAAAAATAAATGGAAGCAATTGAAGGACACCTACAGGAATGAAGAGAAAACGCTGAATGAGGAGGATCCAAGTGGCAGTGGTTTAGAAGGTTCGAAACGTGCGAAGAAGCGGTGGATATATTTCGACCAAATGGGATTCCTGTCAACAATGCATGATAATGCTGAGTATGTATATATTATATTAAAATTTTTATACATAGGGCGACAATTACGAATATTTTCTACTTATCAGTAGGGACACAAATGTTGATGATGAGGGTGAAGGAGGAAAACGAAAGGAATATTTGGTAGAACAAGGTAAACATTTTAAAAATTGGAGCTTGAGAGCAATATTTCAAAGGAGGAATCTGCAAACGACACTGACGAAATCTGCAAACGACACAAGTAAGCGGCAAAAACTAAATAAACGCCCTCTACCAATATTTCTTGGCACATTCACTAATAAAACGACTCCTATGAGACGAAATAACTTGAAGTGTGAATAGTCGTAGACGAAAACGAAATTTTTTCATCTTTCGGCTAGCCGAAAACTTCGAGTGTGAACGGGCCTGTAATAAAACGAACCACTGTAATTATGTTGTATGTGGTTCGAAATCATTATGTTACTATTAGCATTGAAATAATAGCTGTTATTCTAAGCAAGAAATGTTGCATATTACTAAGAAGTCAGAGCTTCCTGTTAGTAGAAAACGTTGGTTTATAGCTTAGGAACTTGGATGAAAAAAGTGTTTGAATATACTTTTGAAATTAAAACCGTGACTCAAAGTGTCTTTTTGGTTACGGGACAGCATTCGTTCTTCAATTACGAAAAATAACCGCAACAGCTATCGTTCTACAACAAAATGTACAAGAAATAAAAAAAAAACATTGTGGTAAGAGATATTGAAAAAAGCAGATTACTACGCGTATTTATTCCATGCGTATACATGTAAATGCTTTTCTAGGTAGTATGAAGTTCATATTATGCATTCGAAAGAATACCTTGGTATATGAGTTAGAAATAAGAGAGTCATAGGGTGTAAATAAATGAAGAAGACTGTGAATAGAAAATAAGTTCTGTAACATGATGGAAACATGAGTTTCTATCGTTATGAGCAAGTATTTTAAAATTTTCACAATACTCGACAATCCACATAACCTACGGAATTTAGGATAAGCATCGTCGGGGCTTTGGTAATAACCCATTAATTGCTAATTTGTATAGATATATGAGCTGTAGATTTTGTTGTTTTTTGAGTCTCTGATGAAGAAAAATCTCACATCCACAGTGTTTCAAACGTTGATTAAAACAAGATAGTTATCTGTTGAAATAATTATCTGAGGCCTTAACCAAAAGCGACCTGAAAACTACTTCGTTACGAAATTAAAAAAAAAAAATTGTCAAATTTTTTGTTGGTTTTATTCAATGACAGACAGTTTGAGCAATTGGATTGAGGAAAAAATTTTACACGCTACAATGGAATCCAAGTGCTGCATTTTAACTGCTGTTGGAGGTAAGTGAATGCTAGGAGGAAAAAAAGAAAGATTATTCAGCACACAAAACGAGATGGATACTAAAATTATCTTGAACCTTTAAATTATCTAATAGCGATCTTGCCTTAGGATTTTTGACAAAATTAGCAATGGGGCTCATTTTTTTCTAAAGATGGGTTCGTCTAGTAAAAACACTTTCCGCTTTGTTGCTGAAACTAGTTATAGCTAAAAAATTAAAATTTCATTATGTCATGCATCTACATGGTTTCATTCACTTACCGGGTGCGACTATTTTCCTTCTTTTGCTTTCTAAAGCAAAATTTTTCCTCTTTACTCTTACCCTAGGAAAAGAATTCGAGCACTAAAACGGGTTTGCCGAACTTCGTGTTGTTGATAATCGATTGTCGATTAAATGGAACAATTTGTGTGCTAATCTACCCAAGGTGCGGGACTAGAGGATCTAGCGAGTTTACGAGTATAAAAAAAATTATTAGCCAAAACGCTAAATGCATATAGAAAAGGTTAAGAGTCTTGAGGAGTTTGATTCTTCCTTGCAAAAATGTGACCTTTTGCGGAAAAAAACAGAAAAGATAAATTTAAAAAACATTTCCTTTATTTTGAACAGACACGGTATAAAATCCTATCGTATTGCTATTTTTCTTTCAATAGAAATATAACAATAAAAAGTTTTTTCTTATTTGCCAATCTATCCTTCCAGTAAAATGCAAGAAATCCGGCTAACCAATACGGAACAGTCAAATTGGATTTTTGTGGTGTTTAAATCCTGGCTTCATGAAGCCAATCCGTCATTAGTTTGCATTTATTGAGCTAGGGATACGGATGGCTGTCTTGAGTTTTGAAATCCACCACCGACAGCGGCCTAAATTTAACTTGCGCAAGCTACATAACAGCAGCCTTGTTGTTTGCGTACGAGAATGAAGCTTTAGAATATTAGGTAAAGCTAGAAAATTATAAGCAAAGAAGAAATAGATTGTTTAGCAAATGCAATATCAATGATACACAATAAAAATATTTGAATATTGAAAATTTCTTAAAAAATTAAAAAATGTATGAATTTCTGGTTTACCTTACGTTCCATTGAATTTTTATTTTAAAAAATTGCTGTTAACGATGTGTTTTTTAAAAAATTACTTTTCTTTTCCTATTTTTAAAAGTCAATCATATTATGAATGATAAAACGCATAGGATTAACATCCCATGCAGTGTGATCGAGCGAGTTTTAGTTGATTCAATTTTCAATACAATATTCCGGTTGGAAAACCCAACTGGTTGCAGAAACTCTTTACTGGTTGCTTAACCCAAACAGCAGACTTTCTCACCTCAGCCGCTAGTCATTGAAAAAGTCTTCCTGCTTTTGTCCTTTTTCTAAAGGACAAAAGTAGTTCTTCAGTAGTTCTTCTAAGTTTTGTCTCTCACGAAATTTTTCCACTCTACAGGTTATATTTTGTGCTGCTAAATTTATCCTTACATAGTCGACTAGACTCCAAATTTTTCTGTGTGGGCCTAAGGTAAATTTCTACTAAAAATACGAAATAATAAACTTGCTTATTGATTGAAACACTTGCGTCATCTTAATGCTATCGTGTCTAATATTCATTTACAACAATTCCTGATTTCAATTCTGGATATAGCTTTCAGTCTTTTGACAAAGCAAGTTAAAAATGTCGATGCTCATGACTTTTGAACTAGTAGTGGTATATCCAGGAGATATCGGGCTAAGCATCCACTACATAACGACATTTAAATACCCAGCATATAACTGGTGGATACCTTTCTCGGATTTGCATTTATCTCTTTGGTTCATCTCGCAGATGTCTAGTGTATATTTGTGTCCCACCTAGGATTTGTTAATTTTCTTTTTTACATGTTGAACAAAATAACTCTTTGTTTCTCTAAGAATGAGCACTTCTCTTCTCCATTTACTTCAACGAACGAATCGTCTTCTAAGCCATCTGAAAAAAAAATTGACTAGTTCTTCTTCGGAACAATCATTTCGTATAATTTTTTGAAATACGAAGGAGTTCTTGGTTTTGTGCTTATCAGTTTAGTAGAAAAACAGTTTTCTTTCTTTACTCCTCTGAACACGTTACATATCCTTTATGGACGGAGTTCTAGTTCTATCAAAAACCGAATCAATACGGGTGGCATTTTGCAAAGATTATTGGTAGCGCTCGTGTAAGTTTCCCAAATGATGCATGGTTGTCAGAAAGCTTGTAAAGAAAAAAATTCCGACGATGATAAATGCAGTAACTCTTTTGGGAGGCAAAGAGTTATTCAGCTTTTCTAATTCCATAAGGAGACCAGGGTTAGTTGTCTCAGGGTTAGTTGACCAAATGTCATTAATTAGTGCCCTCTGTCTTTAAGAAATGATAAAAAATTCTCAAGTGTACAGTTTTACCACAACGACTCTAAGGTGTTGTTTGATGGCAATTCATGCCGAATTGTGGTAGCTGCAGACGAAAATTTATTTTTAGTCGGAATTTCGAAATTTTTCAATTCGTGGTTTTCTCAGGCTTTTGATATAAATTTTTTACTTAGAAAGTCCAGGCCAGTGTCATTCTAATCCTCAGATATACAGCTTCGTTCTCCTTCTTAATTATCCTTCTATTTTTATTTTAACTATTTAAAAATCAAAATTATCTTCAAGCCCCATGGCTGGGGCAAGTTTTCCAGTCGAGGTTGGGGCAAGTTGTCCGTCAATTTTTTAGATGTTTAAATTCTCTTGCCTTACATCCAAAGATTCATATCTAATCACAGGTGAAATGAGAACATGTGTAAATAATACTAACAGGAGTGGAATTTCTAAGGATATCTGGATTTTTGCTATCAAAACTGTAGTAGAAAGCGGAATGAATGTTTCCCAAGCAGCAAGATAATATGATGTTCCCCGTAAAAGTTTTGAAAGGAACGAAAAGAAGTACTGCTCTCATCAGTATAGTCTTGTTGAATTCCCTAAGCGGGATAAAACTTTTTTCATAGAATATATCAAACCCAAGCAGGTAACTTTTCAGTGCGTTACTCAGACAAGTAAAAGTGAAATGAACACAAATTTTTGTTCGAGCACCGATTTTCACTGATGAAGAAGAAAGTGCACAAGAAGAGTACTTGAAAGAGCCTTGTGATATTTATTTAGTTCTTACTCCAAATGATGTAAGAAAACTAGCCTTTGAGTTCGGCCCGCGACGTGACATCCTTCCAGCAGGATAGACGAAAAATCAGCAGGCTGGTAGCGACTGGTATACTAGTTACCTGTCACGCCATAGATCACTATCATTGCGAAATCCTGAAGCTACGAAATCCTGTCGAGCTTCAATCCGCATTTCTTCTTCGACAACTTTATCAAAGTTCTTTCTCAGTCTTAATCATTTGGCCATAATCATTTTCATTGTGAATGAATTCATTTGGTACACCTAGAACGACAGTATGTAATACAACACTTTTAAAAGGGTATTATTAGGGAACGTTGAAAATACTACAAGATTTATTCTCCTCTGTGTCAAATTTTTCAACAAGAGAAGACTAAAATTTAGAATTAATTTTCTTTAATACCCACTCAAAAAATACGTTTAACGGTGGCGTATTCCTGTACAAAATGTGTGCATGATATGTAAATACATATTGCTTGCCAGCCGCCAGACATTTGATATTTATATTATTGATATCATTAAAGAATTTTTTAAATACAAAGTTATAGATAAAACCAAAAGAGAAGAACAGCTATTCAATGAAAGGCAGTAAACAATCAATTACGAAAATCTGTGGAACGAAAGGAAAAAACTGAAGAATTAAGTCAATAAGAGACTAGCGCGATATTCTCTGTTTATGGCTAGAGATAATGGTGAGGAGGAAACCGTCCAACGAAAGAACGTATTGAAATCGTTCCTAAAAAGGAAACTGTTAAAAAAGCATCAATTCAAAAATTTAAAGAAAACTTGAGTTATCTAAGGAAAGAAAAAATAAATTTTAACAAAAACAAACGAACCGAAAATATGAAAAGGCTTGCGGAGATTTATGTGGTCAGCTGCGATCCTTTGTTGCTGTCGTCACGCCTGCTGCAAGCCGTTCGCCTTCGCCGCTCACAACTCTCACGCGTCGCAAGTAAGATTTGCCCGCCGAACAAACCCTTCTAGCGTTCGCCTGATAAGGCGTTCGCCAGCCAGAGGTCATCCAGACCGTTCTCGTTAAACGAGTAGGAGTTGCACCCTACTCAGATGATCTGATCAGTTTCAGTCGATCGACAGCACCTGTAAACCAGAACCTGATGGCAGGGACATTTGTGTTCTGTGCCGGCAGATTCCGGCCCTTCAGAACTACAAATTCTGAAAGTTGGGGGAAGGGGGCTTTTTGACAAAAAAATTAAGTGGGAAGAAAAAATGTGTTTGAAGATAAAGCACATTAACAAAGCAAAAAAAACACAAGGATGTCGAAAAAACACAGCTGGCATTAAAAAACAGTTAAGTGTTTTTGGCGAATCATTTGTTTGCATTTGTAGTAATGGGGCTTTCAACATTCTTCATTCAGTAGAACAGAATCTTCGTCAAAATCTCCTCAGTTATAATTTTTTTGGAGACCTACGGCAATGTAATTTTATAAATTAATATGCCATGTCATCAGAAAGATTGACATAGAAGATTCTTTGTCGAACACATATTCAGTGAAAATGCATCAAGTCATCAACGAATGTTAAAATGTTGAATTTTTTTTGAATAGTAAAGCCTTTTTTTTCTCGTCAAATGGATATTACAAAAATTATTCTACGGCTACACCTATTTGACCATAAATTTGCAAAATTTGTTCATAATCCACATCTTTGATGTGTTTGACGAAACAGCTTCATTAAGCAAACACATTCCACATTTCATAAAACTAAAAAACACTTTCTGTTCTTCCGCCCAAGAAGAAAACTTACAAGCAACCAAACGCCGCAACCTATTTCAGTGGACTGCATAAAAACGAAATTCGCAAAGCACATATTCAGTAGAGAAATGATAGGCACGCAAAGATTATGTGAAAACTCTGGTGGTGAACGATTTGGTGATTGGATACTACAATTAAATTGTTACACATAAATTGTCTGTGGTTTGCAACACGCGACTTATGTAACAGGAAACAGCATGTTAGAGCTCAGAAAAAATGTTCCTGAGACGCACGTGCATGTTACAGGCGTCCAGAAAAAAAATTTACTGACCACGAACATTTGAGATTGAGTCTGGGAAAATAGATGCTTCGCTTACTACACTACGTGGCACAAGCATTGCTACTTGTTCCTGCATTGGATTCAAATTTTCTGTTTTGAATATACTATCTTACTGGAAACTGGAAAAAGTTCCACCTTTGGCACGTAACAAAATACACCCCAGTTAAAACTCAATAAATTAAGTATGGTTATAGTTAAAGTTAAGGTTAAAAAGGATACAGATTAAAGGATACAGGTAAGTACTGTACAGGTAGTATGTAGTTGCAGAGCTCTCTTAAAGTGCGCCTTTCCTCTGATGTGCTGAGTGGAACCCGAAGAAGCACTGTGTCAGTCTAGGCTGTTAGAGTTCTGGGGTTCTCCTCTAACTATTGTAAATTATTTCAGATTTTATAACATGTACATATTTTTCAATTTCATCCTCAGTGTGCCGTTTGTTTATTTTCTTTGTTATAAAAGAGAAAAATTCCCCTTATTCATTTTGTGACTCAGAGCAGAACGTGAAAACGAAATCCCATTGCTGCTTTCCTCTGAACTGAAAAATACATTTCAAATGATAATTAGTTCCGCATTCCATTTATACTGGACAACTAAAATGACTTACGAATCAAAAATCTTCATGACACCCTGTGAGCGTTGATATTCGCACTTGAGCAAGGATATTGCTCGCCCAATATCCTCCTCACTCTCTAACCACAACAGCGTGAACATCGTACTCGCAATTGCAGACATTCACAACTCGTTAGCTAAGAACACTTTCTGAAACGTAAGAAAAAGTATTAATAGTTATTTCAATAAACAACAATAAAAAAGGTAAAAAAAAAATTGAAAGTGGGTGGAATCCAACAGGCTGGTGATTGGAATAGTTTACGTCTCCCCTAATGAGAAGCAAAATAGAATACGGGATAATAGTCTACGGCGCATCCAGCAAAACAAAACAACTAAAGCTAGAAAAAATCCAAAATAGTATCCTGAGGACGACACTAGGGGCACCAATAACTATACCCATAAAGGAGATGCAATGCGAGCTAGCCCTGGACCCCATAGAAACCAGAAGACTAACCTTGGCAGGACGTTACCTAATAAGAATCGAGCACATGCCCGACAACCCACTGTACACAACCGCAAGAGAATTTAGACAAACTCCCAAAACTTGGAAGGACCTAAATGTCCCTGGCCTGAAAATGGCAGCGGGACACATCGTGTCAGCAGGTCTAGACCTCTCACAAGAGGTACCAATACACTTCCAACGAATGGGACCTCCGTGGCGTCCCCAACAAATAGAACTGAGGTACTTCCCGATGTCAAAAATGGAAGCCTTATCCAACTCAGCTGCCGCGAAAGCGCTCTTTCACGAACTCGTAAGCAACCTAAACTCTGCCAGAATGTCCTACACCGACAACTCAGCACAAAAAGACACAGGGAAAACCATATACGGGGTCTACATACCATCTCTAGACGTGGAGGAAACTGGCACAATGAGGAAAGGCACCTCCATTTTCACGGCTGAAGCCCACGCCATCCTCCGAGCTATGGAGATCACATACAGCCATCACGACTGGACAGAAGAATTAGCCATCTTTACCCACTCCAAGTCAGTGGTGCAAGCGCTGGAGTCACCTAACAAAGCAAACCACCAAATAATTCACTCCATTATAAGTATAGCAGAAAACCTAAAGAGTTCTGGTACTAAAACTACGATATACTGGGTACCTAGTCATGTAGGTATCCCAGGCAATGAAATGGCCGACCAGCTTGCTGCAAGGGAATCCTCAAATCTCATCCCCAACAAAGAAATTTGCAACCTGCTCTCAACAGGAGAGCAAGAAGTAATGCTACGGGAGCACCTGACGAAAAAGACCACGAATGAACTCAGACATGGTAATGAAACGATAAATATTCACCTGAGGTCCAGGACTGGCATGCTCAAATGGCACATGCACAAATCCAGGCTGGTAACGAGAGCCCTGTTCAGGTTGAGAACAGGGCACAACAAACTGGCAGCAAACCTGGCTCGATTCCAAAGTCAACTGGACCCAGCCTGTCCCCACTGCGGGGAAAATGAAACTACAATCCATGCCATACTTCGCTGTCCAGCCACTGAATTGGAGAGAGCTGAACTGAGCAAAATTATCACCAAAGAAAAACTGCAGCACAACCTAGAAAACGTATTAGGACTAAACCCTAACTTACCACCAAGCACTCAACACGAAATCAGCAACGCTCTGGTAAGGTACATCAAAGAATCTGGCCTGATCCTGCGCATTTGACGATATACAAAACAAGTATGAATTCAAAAATGTCGTCCACCAAAAACTGAAAAAAACAAAACAAAAACAAACAAACAAGCAACAACAATAAAAAAAACAGCAAGAAGTAAAAAAGCAAACAAAACGTCGCAGTTACCAAAGATTACCTCCCCCTCTCAACACCAAACCAAGAAACATCCGCCATGACACCAGCACCAACTAGGATAGGGCTAAAGGGCTAGCCTAAGCCCGAGAACTAAGGAACTCTGGACACCAGAGGGACACCTTTTAGTACCCCTAAATGAAAATCAAATGAAATAGTTTACGCCTCGTCTTTAAGTAGTTTAAGTAATTTTTTAAAACAAAAATTGTGGGCGTTGTTAGAGACCCATGTCCACATATGTTCAGCTCGAAGGATATCAATCGCTTATGCGAGAAATTTCTTTACAGAAACATATTCTTTAAGATATTGCTTCGTTGACAGTTGAAAATTTAATGCCGATTTAATCATATAATTTTTCATGCAGCGTGTTTTTTTACCAAAAGTCGAACGAAACAGCCAATAGGAGAATATTCATAATAGCACTGGGTGGAATTTTTCGCACGTCAACCTTAGAAACCAGGTTTAGAAGATGACAAGCGCAGCATCGGTGAACTAATAGGATAAATTCGCAGAAAAAAGTTTACTCGTTTTCAACACGTGATAGGAGGATCTAGGTTTTCCCCTATTTCGAAGTCCAACATCTTATCAGTGTGTGATTCAAAACCGAGATATTCATTTTCTTCTTCTGATACGAAATTGTAGTCTAGAGTCGCAGTTACCAAAGATTACCTCCCCCTCTCAACACCAAACCAAGAAACATCCGCCATGACACCAGCACCAACTAGGATAGGGCTAAAGGGCTAGCCTAAGCCCGAGAACTAAGGAACTCTGGACACCAGAGGGACACCTTTTAGTACCCCTAAATGAAAATCGAATGAAATAGTTTACGCCTCGTCTTTAAGTAGTTTAAGTAATTTTTTAAAACAAAAATTGTGGGCGTTGTTAGAGACCCATGTCCACATATGTTCAGCTCGAAGGATATCAATCGCTTATGCGAGAAATTTCTTTACAGAAACATATTCTTTAAGATATTGCTTCGTTGACAGTTGAAAATTTAATGCCGATTTAATCATATAATTTTTCATGCAGCGTGTTTTTTTACCAAAAGTCGAACGAAACAGCCAATAGGAGAATATTCATAATAGCACTGGGTGGAATTTTTCGCACGTCAACCTTAGAAACCAGGTTTAGAAGATGACAAGCGCAGCATCGGTGAACTAATAGGATAAATTCGCAGAAAAAAGTTTACTCGTTTTCAACACGTGATAGGAGGATCTAGGTTTTCCCCTATTTCGAAGTCCAACATCTTATCAGTGTGTGATTCAAAACCGAGATATTCATTTTCTTCTTCTGATACGAAATTGTAGTCTAGAGTCGCAGTTACCAAAGATTACCTCCCCCTCTCAACACCAAACCAAGAAACATCCGCCATGACACCAGCACCAACTAGGATAGGGCTAAAGGGCTAGCCTAAGCCCGAGAACTAAGGAACTCTGGACACCAGAGGGACACCTTTTAGTACCCCTAAATGAAAATCGAATGAAATAGTTTACGCCTCGTCTTTAAGTAGTTTAAGTAATTTTTTAAAACAAAAATTGTGGGCGTTGTTAGAGACCCATGTCCACATATGTTCAGCTCGAAGGATATCAATCGCTTATGCGAGAAATTTCTTTACAGAAACATATTCTTTAAGATATTGCTTCGTTGACAGTTGAAAATTTAATGCCGATTTAATCATATAATTTTTCATGCAGCGTGTTTTTTTACCAAAAGTCGAACGAAACAGCCAATAGGAGAATATTCATAATAGCACTGGGTGGAATTTTTCGCACGTCAACCTTAGAAACCAGGTTTAGAAGATGACAAGCGCAGCATCGGTGAACTAATAGGATAAATTCGCAGAAAAAAGTTTACTCGTTTTCAACACGTGATAGGAGGATCTAGGTTTTCCCCTATTTCGAAGTCCAACATCTTATCAGTGTGTGATTCAAAACCGAGATATTCATTTTCTTCTTCTGATACGAAATTGTAGTCTAGAGTCGCAGTTACCAAAGATTACCTCCCCCTCTCAACACCAAACCAAGAAACATCCGCCATGACACCAGCACCAACTAGGATAGGGCTAAAGGGCTAGCCTAAGCCCGAGAACTAAGGAACTCTGGACACCAGAGGGACACCTTTTAGTACCCCTAAATGAAAATCAAATGAAATAGTTTACGCCTCGTCTTTAAGTAGTTTAAGTAATTTTTTAAAACAAAAATTGTGGGCGTTGTTAGAGACCCATGTCCACATATGTTCAGCTCGAAGGATATCAATCGCTTATGCGAGAAATTTCTTTACAGAAACATATTCTTTAAGATATTGCTTCGTTGACAGTTGAAAATTTAATGCCGATTTAATCATATAATTTTTCATGCAGCGTGTTTTTTTACCAAAAGTCGAACGAAACAGCCAATAGGAGAATATTCATAATAGCACTGGGTGGAATTTTTCGCACGTCAACCTTAGAAACCAGGTTTAGAAGATGACAAGCGCAGCATCGGTGAACTAATAGGATAAATTCGCAGAAAAAAGTTTACTCGTTTTCAACACGTGATAGGAGGATCTAGGTTTTCCCCTATTTCGAAGTCCAACATCTTATCAGTGTGTGATTCAAAACCGAGATATTCATTTTCTTCTTCTGATACGAAATTGTAGTCTAGAGTCGCAGTTACCAAAGATTACCTCCCCCTCTCAACACCAAACCAAGAAACATCCGCCACGACACCAGCACCAACTAGGATAGGGCTAAAGGGCTAGCCTAAGCCCGAGAACTAAGGAACTCTGGACACCAGAGGGACACCTTTTAGTACCCCTAAATGAAAATCAAATGAAATAGTTTACGCCTCGTCTTTAAGTAGTTTAAGTAATTTTTTAAAACAAAAATTGTGGGCGTTGTTAGAGACCCATGTCCACATATGTTCAGCTCGAAGGATATCAATCGCTTATGCGAGAAATTTCTTTACAGAAACATATTCTTTAAGATATTGCTTCGTTGACAGTTGAAAATTTAATGCCGATTTAATCATATAATTTTTCATGCAGCGTGTTTTTTTACCAAAAGTCGAACGAAACAGCCAATAGGAGAATATTCATAATAGCACTGGGTGGAATTTTTCGCACGTCAACCTTAGAAACCAGGTTTAGAAGATGACAAGCGCAGCATCGGTGAACTAATAGGATAAATTCGCAGAAAAAAGTTTACTCGTTTTCAACACGTGATAGGAGGATCTAGGTTTTCCCCTATTTCGAAGTCCAACATCTTATCAGTGTGTGATTCAAAACCGAGATATTCATTTTCTTCTTCTGATACGAAATTGTAGTCTAGAGTCGCAGTTACCAAAGATTACCTCCCCCTCTCAACACCAAACCAAGAAACATCCGCCACGACACCAGCACCAACTAGGATAGGGCTAAAGGGCTAGCCTAAGCCCGAGAACTAAGGAACTCTGGACACCAGAGGGACACCTTTTAGTACCCCTAAATGAAAATCAAATGAAATAGTTTACGCCTCGTCTTTAAGTAGTTTAAGTAATTTTTTAAAACAAAAATTGTGGGCGTTGTTAGAGACCCATGTCCACATATGTTCAGCTCGAAGGATATCAATCGCTTATGCGAGAAATTTCTTTACAGAAACATATTCTTTAAGATATTGCTTCGTTGACAGTTGAAAATTTAATGCCGATTTAATCATATAATTTTTCATGCAGCGTGTTTTTTACCAAAAGTCGAACGAAACAGCCAATAGGAGAATATTCATAATAGCACTGGGTGGAATTTTTCGCACGTCAACCTTAGAAACCAGGTTTAGAAGATGACAAGCGCAGCATCGGTGAACTAATAGGATAAATTCGCAGAAAAAAGTTTACTCGTTTTCAACACGTGATAGGAGGATCTAGGTTTTCCCCTATTTCGAAGTCCAACATCTTATCAGTGTGTGATTCAAAACCGAGATATTCATTTTCTTCTTCTGATACGAAATTGTAGTCTAGAGTCGCAGTTACCAAAGATTACCTCCCCCTCTCAACACCAAACCAAGAAACATCCGCCATGACACCAGCACCAACTAGGATAGGGCTAAAGGGCTAGCCTAAGCCCGAGAACTAAGGAACTCTGGACACCAGAGGGACACCTTTTAGTACCCCTAAATGAAAATCAAATGAAATAGTTTACGCCTCGTCTTTAAGTAGTTTAAGTAATTTTTTAAAACAAAAATTGTGGGCGTTGTTAGAGACCCATGTCCACATATGTTCAGCTCGAAGGATATCAATCGCTTATGCGAGAAATTTCTTTACAGAAACATATTCTTTAAGATATTGCTTCGTTGACAGTTGAAAATTTAATGCCGATTTAATCATATAATTTTTCATGCAGCGTGTTTTTTTACCAAAAGTCGAACGAAACAGCCAATAGGAGAATATTCATAATAGCACTGGGTGGAATTTTTCGCACGTCAACCTTAGAAACCAGGTTTAGAAGATGACAAGCGCAGCATCGGTGAACTAATAGGATAAATTCGCAGAAAAAAGTTTACTCGTTTTCAACACGTGATAGGAGGATCTAGGTTTTCCCCTATTTCGAAGTCCAACATCTTATCAGTGTGTGATTCAAAACCGAGATATTCATTTTCTTCTTCTGATACGAAATTGTAGTCTAGAGTCGCAGTTACCAAAGATTACCTCCCCCTCTCAACACCAAACCAAGAAACATCCGCCACGACACCAGCACCAACTAGGATAGGGCTAAAGGGCTAGCCTAAGCCCGAGAACTAAGGAACTCTGGACACCAGAGGGACACCTTTTAGTACCCCTAAATGAAAATCAAATGAAATAGTTTACGCCTCGTCTTTAAGTAGTTTAAGTAATTTTTTAAAACAAAAATTGTGGGCGTTGTTAGAGACCCATGTCCACATATGTTCAGCTCGAAGGATATCAATCGCTTATGCGAGAAATTTCTTTACAGAAACATATTCTTTAAGATATTGCTTCGTTGACAGTTGAAAATTTAATGCCGATTTAATCATATAATTTTTCATGCAGCGTGTTTTTTTACCAAAAGTCGAACGAAACAGCCAATAGGAGAATATTCATAATAGCACTGGGTGGAATTTTTCGCACGTCAACCTTAGAAACCAGGTTTAGAAGATGACAAGCGCAGCATCGGTGAACTAATAGGATAAATTCGCAGAAAAAAGTTTACTCGTTTTCAACACGTGATAGGAGGATCTAGGTTTTCCCCTATTTCGAAGTCCAACATCTTATCAGTGTGTGATTCAAAACCGAGATATTCATTTTCTTCTTCTGATACGAAATTGTAGTCTAGAGTCGCAGTTACCAAAGATTACCTCCCCCTCTCAACACCAAACCAAGAAACATCCGCCATGACACCAGCACCAACTAGGATAGGGCTAAAGGGCTAGCCTAAGCCCGAGAACTAAGGAACTCTGGACACCAGAGGGACACCTTTTAGTACCCCTAAATGAAAATCAAATGAAATAGTTTACGCCTCGTCTTTAAGTAGTTTAAGTAATTTTTTAAAACAAAAATTGTGGGCGTTGTTAGAGACCCATGTCCACATATGTTCAGCTCGAAGGATATCAATCGCTTATGCGAGAAATTTCTTTACAGAAACATATTCTTTAAGATATTGCTTCGTTGACAGTTGAAAATTTAATGCCGATTTAATCATATAATTTTTCATGCAGCGTGTTTTTTTACCAAAAGTCGAACGAAACAGCCAATAGGAGAATATTCATAATAGCACTGGGTGGAATTTTTCGCACGTCAACCTTAGAAACCAGGTTTAGAAGATGACAAGCGCAGCATCGGTGAACTAATAGGATAAATTCGCAGAAAAAAGTTTACTCGTTTTCAACACGTGATAGGAGGATCTAGGTTTTCCCCTATTTCGAAGTCCAACATCTTATCAGTGTGTGATTCAAAACCGAGATATTCATTTTCTTCTTCTGATACGAAATTGTAGTCTAGAGTCGCAGTTACCAAAGATTACCTCCCCCTCTCAACACCAAACCAAGAAACATCCGCCATGACACCAGCACCAACTAGGATAGGGCTAAAGGGCTAGCCTAAGCCCGAGAACTAAGGAACTCTGGACACCAGAGGGACACCTTTTAGTACCCCTAAATGAAAATCAAATGAAATAGTTTACGCCTCGTCTTTAAGTAGTTTAAGTAATTTTTTAAAACAAAAATTGTGGGCGTTGTTAGAGACCCATGTCCACATATGTTCAGCTCGAAGGATATCAATCGCTTATGCGAGAAATTTCTTTACAGAAACATATTCTTTAAGATATTGCTTCGTTGACAGTTGAAAATTTAATGCCGATTTAATCATATAATTTTTCATGCAGCGTGTTTTTTTACCAAAAGTCGAACGAAACAGCCAATAGGAGAATATTCATAATAGCACTGGGTGGAATTTTTCGCACGTCAACCTTAGAAACCAGGTTTAGAAGATGACAAGCGCAGCATCGGTGAACTAATAGGATAAATTCGCAGAAAAAAGTTTACTCGTTTTCAACACGTGATAGGAGGATCTAGGTTTTCCCCTATTTCGAAGTCCAACATCTTATCAGTGTGTGATTCAAAACCGAGATATTCATTTTCTTCTTCTGATACGAAATTGTAGTCTAGAGTCGCAGTTACCAAAGATTACCTCCCCCTCTCAACACCAAACCAAGAAACATCCGCCATGACACCAGCACCAACTAGGATAGGGCTAAAGGGCTAGCCTAAGCCCGAGAACTAAGGAACTCTGGACACCAGAGGGACACCTTTTAGTACCCCTAAATGAAAATCAAATGAAATAGTTTACGCCTCGTCTTTAAGTAGTTTAAGTAATTTTTTAAAACAAAAATTGTGGGCGTTGTTAGAGACCCATGTCCACATATGTTCAGCTCGAAGGATATCAATCGCTTATGCGAGAAATTTCTTTACAGAAACATATTCTTTAAGATATTGCTTCGTTGACAGTTGAAAATTTAATGCCGATTTAATCATATAATTTTTCATGCAGCGTGTTTTTTTACCAAAAGTCGAACGAAACAGCCAATAGGAGAATATTCATAATAGCACTGGGTGGAATTTTTCGCACGTCAACCTTAGAAATCAGGTTTAGAAGATGACAAGCGCAGCATCGGTGAACTAATAGGATAAATTCGCAGAAAAAAGTTTACTCGTTTTCAACACGTGATAGGAGGATCTAGGTTTTCCCCTATTTCGAAGTCCAACATCTTATCAGTGTGTGATTCAAAACCGAGATATTCATTTTCTTCTTCTGATACGAAATTGTAGTCTAGAGTCGCAGTTACCAAAGATTACCTCCCCCTCTCAACACCAAACCAAGAAACATCCGCCATGACACCAGCACCAACTAGGATAGGGCTAAAGGGCTAGCCTAAGCCCGAGAACTAAGGAACTCTGGACACCAGAGGGACACCTTTTAGTACCCCTAAATGAAAATCAAATGAAATAGTTTACGCCTCGTCTTTAAGTAGTTTAAGTAATTTTTTAAAACAAAAATTGTGGGCGTTGTTAGAGACCCATGTCCACATATGTTCAGCTCGAAGGATATCAATCGCTTATGCGAGAAATTTCTTTACAGAAACATATTCTTTAAGATATTGCTTCGTTGACAGTTGAAAATTTAATGCCGATTTAATCATATAATTTTTCATGCAGCGTCTTTTTTTACCAAAAGTCGAACGAAACAGCCAATAGGAGAATATTCATAATAGCACTGGGTGGAATTTTTCGCACGTCAACCTTAGAAACCAGGTTTAGAAGATGACAAGCGCAGCATCGGTGAACTAATAGGATAAATTCGCAGAAAAAAGTTTACTCGTTTTCAACACGTGATAGGAGGATCTAGGTTTTCCCCTATTTCGAAGTCCAACATCTTATCAGTGTGTGATTCAAAACCGAGATATTCATTTTCTTCTTCTGATACGAAATTGTAGTCTAGAGTCGCAGTTACCAAAGATTACCTCCCCCTCTCAACACCAAACCAAGAAACATCCGCCACGACACCAGCACCAACTAGGATAGGGCTAAAGGGCTAGCCTAAGCCCGAGAACTAAGGAACTCTGGACACCAGAGGGACACCTTTTAGTACCCCTAAATGAAAATCAAATGAAATAGTTTACGCCTCGTCTTTAAGTAGTTTAAGTAATTTTTTAAAACAAAAATTGTGGGCGTTGTTAGAGACCCATGTCCACATATGTTCAGCTCGAAGGATATCAATCGCTTATGCGAGAAATTTCTTTACAGAAACATATTCTTTAAGATATTGCTTCGTTGACAGTTGAAAATTTAATGCCGATTTAATCATATAATTTTTCATGCAGCGTGTTTTTTTACCAAAAGTCGAACGAAACAGCCAATAGGAGAATATTCATAATAGCACTGGGTGGAATTTTTCGCACGTCAACCTTAGAAACCAGGTTTAGAAGATGACAAGCGCAGCATCGGTGAACTAATAGGATAAATTCGCAGAAAAAAGTTTACTCGTTTTCAACACGTGATAGGAGGATCTAGGTTTTCCCCTATTTCGAAGTCCAACATCTTATCAGTGTGTGATTCAAAACCGAGATATTCATTTTCTTCTTCTGATACGAAATTGTAGTCTAGAGTCGCAGTTACCAAAGATTACCTCCCCCTCTCAACACCAAACCAAGAAACATCCGCCACGACACCAGCACCAACTAGGATAGGGCTAAAGGGCTAGCCTAAGCCCGAGAACTAAGGAACTCTGGACACCAGAGGGACACCTTTTAGTACCCCTAAATGAAAATCAAATGAAATAGTTTACGCCTCGTCTTTAAGTAGTTTAAGTAATTTTTTAAAACAAAAATTGTGGGCGTTGTTAGAGACCCATGTCCACATATGTTCAGCTCGAAGGATATCAATCGCTTATGCGAGAAATTTCTTTACAGAAACATATTCTTTAAGATATTGCTTCGTTGACAGTTGAAAATTTAATGCCGATTTAATCATATAATTTTTCATGCAGCGTGTTTTTTTACCAAAAGTCGAACGAAACAGCCAATAGGAGAATATTCATAATAGCACTGGGTGGAATTTTTCGCACGTCAACCTTAGAAACCAGGTTTAGAAGATGACAAGCGCAGCATCGGTGAACTAATAGGATAAATTCGCAGAAAAAAGTTTACTCGTTTTCAACACGTGATAGGAGGATCTAGGTTTTCCCCTATTTCGAAGTCCAACATCTTATCAGTGTGTGATTCAAAACCGAGATATTCATTTTCTTCTTCTGATACGAAATTGTAGTCTAGAGTCGCAGTTACCAAAGATTACCTCCCCCTCTCAACACCAAACCAAGAAACATCCGCCACGACACCAGCACCAACTAGGATAGGGCTAAAGGGCTAGCCTAAGCCCGAGAACTAAGGAACTTTGGACACCAGAGGGACACCTTTTAGTACCCCTAAATGAAAATCAAATGAAATAGTTTACGCCTCGTCTTTAAGTAGTTTAAGTAATTTTTTAAAACAAAAATTGTGGGCGTTGTTAGAGACCCATGTCCACATATGTTCAGCTCGAAGGATATCAATCGCTTATGCGAGAAATTTCTTTACGGAAACATATTCTTTAAGATATTGCTTCGTTGACAGTTGAAAATTTAATGCCGATTTAATCATATAATTTTTCATGCAGCGTGTTTTTTTACCAAAAGTCGAACGAAACAGCCAATAGGAGAATATTCATAATAGCACTGGGTGGAATTTTCGCACGTCAACCTTAGAAACCAGGTTTAGAAGATGACAAGCGCAGCATCGGTGAACTAATAGGATAAATTCGCAGAAAAAAGTTTACTCGTTTTCAACACGTGATAGGAGGATCTAGGTTTTCCCCTATTTCGAAGTCCAACATCTTATCAGTGTGTGATTCAAAACCGAGATATTCATTTTCTTCTTCTGATACGAAATTGTAGTCTAGAGTCGCAGTTACCAAAGATTACCTCCCCCTCTCAACACCAAACCAAGAAACATCCGCCACGACACCAGCACCAACTAGGATAGGGCTAAAGGGCTAGCCTAAGCCCGAGAACTAAGGAACTCTGGACACCAGAGGGACACCTTTTAGTACCCCTAAATGAAAATCAAATGAAATAGTTTACGCCTCGTCTTTAAGTAGTTTAAGTAATTTTTTAAAACAAAAATTGTGGGCGTTGTTAGAGACCCATGTCCACATATGTTCAGCTCGAAGGATATCAATCGCTTATGCGAGAAATTTCTTTACAGAAACATATTCTTTAAGATATTGCTTCGTTGACAGTTGAAAATTTAATGCCGATTTAATCATATAATTTTTCATGCAGCGTGTTTTTTTACCAAAAGTCGAACGAAACAGCCAATAGGAGAATATTCATAATAGCACTGGGTGGAATTTTCGCACGTCAACCTTAGAAACCAGGTTTAGAAGATGACAAGCGCAGCATCAGTGAACTAATAGGATAAATTCGCAGAAAAAAGTTTACTCGTTTTCAACACATGATAGGAGGATCTAGGTTTTCCCCTATTTCGAAGTCCAACATCTTATCAGTGTGTGATTCAAAACCGAGATATTCATTTTCTTCTTCTGATACGAAATTGTAGTCTAGAAGTGTGGATGTAGCACCTTTGTCTAGGAAGAACCTTATTAATTTAGAACCATTATTCGTTGTTTTTTGCCTCCTTCATTTGGTACTCATTATGCACTGATTTAATTTTTTTAGACAAAACATCAAATAATTGACGTCCAATAATACAACGGGTTACAAAGCAGTTACCTTTTCCTTTTCAGCTATCACTGCTGCATCAATGTATTGTCTCCCCAAGATACCAAGATACCTCTCCAAGACCTCTTCCTACAAGTCCAAGTACGTACAGTAGTATCTTCATCAGTTGAACGAGAAAATGCAGTTTTCAGAACCATACCTTTTTGACTTGTTGGCGGCTTTTGACGATTCGAAATTTTTTTTTCAACTCGAAAAGCGTAGTCTTAAAACCTGCATGTGCTAAAGATTCATGTTTGTCGGTATTTGCAGTGATAGGACGATTTGGCTTGCAGGTACAATACCTGCTGGCGAAATTCTTTGGAAGCCCGAAAGAACCTTGGCAACCAAGAGCCACAAAATCGCTATTTTTGAGATTCTTTCCTTGTTATAGTTTCTATTACTCTACAAAAAATGGTGTGTATTTTCTCATGGATGGTGAAAACATCATTTTCCAAATTTTCTTTTATGAAGGTAGTTTTAAATGCGATGAAAAAGTCTAAAGCCGAGAGGATCTTATGCAAATATGGTCACTTCAAATTTTTGTGTGACTTAACGGCTTTGGCTGCAAAGACGAGTACGGTCTTAAAAGAGGCATGGCAAGAGGAGATCACGCTCTCGTTCTAGCTCATGTTTGCTATATTCGAGATCTCGCTCACCGTCTCCCAAACGCCTCCGTGACGACAACGAGGACGGCTCTCCTGCTAATGTCTGTATGCTTCCTCGGTCCCGTGTCCGCGAAATTCGTCACTGGATGCAGTATGGAGTTGACTCAAAGTCAGAAGGCATCACGTTGCGGTCCTTCTACAAGCCAACCTTTGAAGGAAAGTATGAACTCATGGCCCCCTCTCTAGACCCATTCATAGCTCGCAAATAGTTACGCAACCTAGGCGAACATTCTGATCGTGCCAAACTTAGAACGACTACTGGGAGAAACAACTCTTATCTGTTCAGAGAAAAGTGAAAGATGTCACGGAGCCTCTTTTATTCCTGCTGGGCTTAATGCCCGCTAATTGCGACGCTGAGTTGCCGGTCGCTACAGCCATCCGTTTGCTCGGTCACGTGTTTTCTCACATTTCCAAGCTTCGTCGCTCCAATGCTATGCTCCATATTGATAGTTCTCCGGTATGCTTATTGACCCACTC
This sequence comes from Daphnia sinensis, assembly GCA_013167095.2. Taxonomy (NCBI): domain Eukaryota; kingdom Metazoa; phylum Arthropoda; class Branchiopoda; order Diplostraca; family Daphniidae; genus Daphnia; species Daphnia sinensis. Next base: position 530,380 of record CM023195.1, on the reverse strand, counting down.
CTGTTTTCTAGTCGGGAACATCGCTATCTTTTTGGACTGTATGCCCTTCAAGCGTTTACCAAAAGCTCGGTTGATACTTCGGCTCACCTCTTTCTAGATAATTCAACAGCAGTTGCTTATATAAATTGTAAGATATTGACGATCGTGAGTAATTGGCTGAAAATAATATATTCAACTGACCATAAGTGGCATCAGATTCACACATATATAGTGTAGACTCACAAAAGACTGACAAGAGAAACTGGCGGGATGAATACGGAACAAGTAGAGTGAACCCTCTTCTCACTAGGTTTGCGCATTTCTAACATAAATAAGTGTGGAGGAACACGCTCTCCGTCGCTAACTATGGTGGCTTCTAAGATAGTCTCTTGGTGCGAAGCATGCAGTGTGCCCACTTGCTTGGTAGTCGAAATCCCCAAACAGTTGCCAGATTTTCGGAAAAATCACCATTCGCCAAAGTCAAAAACACCAAAAAATCACCACCAAATTTTTTTTAGTTTTTATTACAAAAAAACGTTTTAAAAGGTTGAAAAGCGTTAATTCTTGTTTATGTATCAATTAAAACACACTCAAATTAAAGTTACAGGTTAAACATTGCTTGTTAAAAACAATTTCTAAATTTGGTATTCTGTGTTAACGAATGAGGAAAAACGGCGCACTATTCATGGATAATTGGTGCGTTCGATTTAACATTTTTGGCTAAAATGACAAGTTCTTTTGGAAATTGGATTTTTGAAGCTAACTTTTCTTCATTCAACATCCAAAACTTTGCTTTGAGAATTGCATCAGTAGTAGGAGTCTCCTGCCGATTTAGCTTATCATCCTTGACTTCCTTCAAATGACTAAATACCCTCTCGGCTGATGCGTTACTGAATGGCAAACATAACAAGAGATACATGCACTCAGTTAGATTAGGGAAAACGGGTTCACCGCAAGGATTTAGAGTAGAGAGAACGGCTTTCCAATAATCGTCAACTTTCATATTATACAAAGCATAGCGATCTGTGACGCCAAAGTGAGATAAGGGCAGACTTGCGTGTTTCCTCCATTCGCTGTCAGCCAAATTAGGATCACAAGATTCCTTCAATTGTGGGAAACGTTTGAAAACTTCAGCAAGTGAGGCAGGATTCAACTTTCGGGCTACAACGCTAAGCTTAACGTTACAACGCTTTAAGCTACAACTACCCCATCGGTTGCCAAGTTTGGTTAATTAAAATTTTAAAAATTAAAATCTCAACCTTAAATTTGAGCAACTTAAATAAATTTTTTTTTTATATCCAAAAATTCTCAAAAAATACAAAAATCACCATTATTTTCTGACACCATTTGAACATTATCAGACAGCCCGAAATCTCCAAAATGGTGACAAATCACCAAAAGTGGGCACACTGGAAGCGTGCAACATTTACAGCTTCTCACTTATCCGGGGAATTGAATTCAATTGCAGACATGGAGTCACGGTCAGCCCTCGATCTTAGCGACTGGATGCTCCTGTCAGACCGGTTCAAGCTGCTCCGCGCACTTTGGGCGATGGAAATCGACCTATTTGCGGCAGCGTGGAACACTCAGTTAAGCAGGTTCGTCAGCTGGATGCCGCAACCCAATGCAGTGGCGGTGAATGCCTTTTCGTTGAACTGGACAGGGCTCTCACTCTACTTCTCACTAATTCCACGGTGCTTAAGCAAAATTACGAAGGAGAAAGCGGACATTGTACTAGTTTGCCCGCTGTGGCCAATACAGCCATGGTTCCCTCTCTTATTAGAGATGAAAATCGACATCCCTCGACTGTTCCGCTTTCATCCAATCCTCTTGCACTCCAGCGCTCTGAATCCACAACCTTTGATCGAGTCCAGAGTATTCCTCCTCTCCGCCTGGAGATTATCCGGAGACGGTTCGAAGAGCGCGGGTTTTCTCCGGAAATTATCGAATTGCTTCTGGCCAGCACCCGTAGCTCCACAACAACTGCCTACCAGTCAGACTGGAACAGTTGGTATCATTGGATCCTTGGGAATGATCAAGATCCCCTGTCTTTGGTCTATGTATTACAATATCTTACAGATCTATTCCAGTCCGGCTCAGCATCGCAGACCATCAACTTGCACGGATCTATGCTTTCAATGACTCTAGAGCCGGTGGCCGGCCGTAACCTCGCCGCTAGTTGTAGAACTCCTAAAGGGTTGTTTCAACTCAAAGCCACCTCGAGCTCGCTATAGCTTGATGTGGGATCCGGACATCGTTTTGGATTATTTCGCCTCTTTGCCAAACAATGACAACCTATCCTTTGCCCTCATTACTTCCAAGTTAGCTATGTTAATTGCTCTAGCGTGCCTTCTCCGTGTTTCGGAAATTGCGGCGATTTCGGTCTCGTCCATCTCAATCTCAAATTCGGCGGCCAACTTTTGTATTTTTCAGCCCCGTAAAACCCAGCTCTCAGGATCTCTTCGGTATTTTTCTCTTCCGCAGATCGTGGGTCGCAAATGTCCTTAGAATGCCTATCTAGTTTTTGAACTCGCTCGTCTTCCCTACGCGATCCGGAGACCACCTCTCTTTTCATCAGCGTGAGGCGCCCTCACAAAGCTGTTAGAGCTTCGTCCATAGGAAGGTGGATAAAAAATTTTTTATCCTTAGTTGGCATTGAAAATTCCTTTTCAGCCCACTGGGGGATCGCTGCATCCAAGGCTGCAAGCCTCGGGGTCCCTGTTGGACAGATTCTTAAGGCCGCCAGCTGGTCAGCTGAATCAACATTTCATCGATTTTATCGACGTACTTCCACGATTAACATCGTAGCCTAGATGGTTCTCACACAAACAAATTGATTGCTTTGAATTCACCGTTGAGGTTGAAGTGGATTAAGAATATAATTGGGAATTATTCGAGGGTCACATAGCGACACGAAGGATAATTGTAATTATATGAATTACGTAACGAAGACCTTAAAGGTTTCAAATATCCCGCCCTCACATCACAATTCATGCAACTTAATTTTTTGGTTTTTTGTTTCTCTCTGTTTATGTCTCTTCAGGGGAAAGCGGCCGTTCAACAAGTTTGGCAATATCAATTGATGTCTCCGCGTGATTTTCATCATCTTGGCCTCCCATGTGCCATCCAGAAATAAGAAGATGTTTTTTCCAAATTAAGGATTATTTTTTTGTGTTCGCATAATTTTGTCTTTCTGAAAAGTTCTGAGGGACTCGCTCTATCGGGCGCCTAGAGGAAGCGATCGGCGTTGACCGTTTTTGCTTTACATTTTTTCTATTTTGTATTACTTTGGAGGAGCTGAAATAAAGATGTTCTACACCGGTAAGGTCTTCGTTACGTAATTCATATAATTACAATTATCCTTCGGGTCGCTACGCGACCCTCAAATTATTCCCAATTTCTGTCGATTCCATCGAACGTGTTTCTGTTTGAATTTGGTTTTCCACCTCGTCCTCTCATTCAACGATGGTTGGGCCATGTTTGGTACTTTCCGCGGTTTCCGAAGCCATATAGAGCAGATGAGTTGTTGTCAGTGTTAGTAGTCCCAGCGTTGCTACTTCCCCGTATTGGGAGGGTTGTATTGCTTTGGGAAGTGCTTGGTAGTGTATTTATTTCAGCGGATCTGGCATTCATTCTTATTTGTTCAGTCACAAGCCGAGCACGTAGTGTCTCCGCCGTTATCTTTTCATGTTCAGGGATGTTGTACCATGCAGATGATAGAAAGTCGAACTGAACAGGTAGGCTGCACATAATTTTTATAATTAGATCGTGCTCTTTGACGTTCACTCCTAGGTCATGTAATTCTGCAGCCATGGATTGCAGAGTTGTGACATGATTCATGATATCTTCACCATTCCTTGGTCTGAGGATGTGGATGTAAGAGAGAGATTGTCTATTACTGATTAATACATAAACCCTATGGAAGTAAATATATGTTTTTTAATCATAAAATATTACTAATTATTAAATATTAATTATAATAAATCAACGGGCTTCTTTTTTGCTGATGAATAGATGCCACGTTTTGGCATCAGGGTTGAACAAGTGAATTATCCCGAGGCATATTGGAAGGGAGAAAGTGGTCCCTATGGACCATCGAGCGTGGGAAGGTTTCCTCTCTCTAAGGAAGGACAACAGCCAATATCCATTAGTTCGTAATTGAGTAAATTGGCGAGCACATTAAGAGATTTCTTCTCCAGAATTCTTTTCTGTGATTGTTTTAAAATTGTGTTTATTACATGTTTTTAACCATGTCTCGCCTTAGGGATGGAATCATCAGTGATCTTTCACTATTTTCGGATATTTAAGTTAAAACTTATTGCCTGGATTCCGAAAAAAGGAGGCCACTTGAAGTTTTTTTCCCAAAACCAGGTAACAACGAAAAAAATAGTGTGTATTGTATTTTTATAGATATATTTGTACGGGTAGATTTGCTTGTACTGTTGTCTTTTGTTCTAATTGTCATACAGCATAATATCAATATATATGTTGTATACAGAAACTCTATATAAGACGTATATACAGAGTTGATATACAGAGACACTATAATGCATTACATATAGTTACCTTATAAGGTCTTATAAATAGTAACCCTATAATGAGTTATACATAGGTATCTTATACAATCTTTATATAATTATATCAATATGATTTACATACTAATTGTTCGCATGATACATTTTGTTTCCCCTATATATAATTTCACGTTAGGAATACTGTATGTAGAAGATGGTGAAATAATAGAATGGTTCCCTGTATATAATGACATTTTAGTGTCGTTATATTAAAAACTATTAATGTCATATGTAGTAACAGTACACTATTCTGTACATAATTTGTCAATTAAGGTGAAATAGGTAATCCTTTATATTGTCTAAGTAGTATAGGTTCTTACATACAGCTCTCTTTTGTTAATTATCTTTTTTCATAATAGGTGCAAAATTCATCATAAAGTGGGGTCTTGATAAATATAAAAATGAATGGAGAATGGACGGTTACCCATGGCGCCAAGAATCTGGGAAAAAACGATTTGCGTGGATGGAGTTAAAATTTTCAAATATTATTTCAAATTGCGAACTGAGCGGGGAGAAACCCAACAGACTTTTTCAACGGAATTTTCAAGCAAAGCTTGCGTACGAGCATCCGGATTATCCCAACCAAATTCTCGTTATCTACGCAGGCGATGATTCTGTTGTCAATTCGAAATACTCGCATGGGAATGCCAGAAAGCTGGAGAAGACAGAGACTACATTCTACCGAACGGCAACTTCAGTCCTAATTTCCGCAAAAGAACGTCTGAAATAGGCTCCAACGAAAGTTCACGGCGACCTAATTGAGTCTGCGGGAAGCCACATAATTATTCAAGCAGTGGATGCGTCTCGAGGCCTAGAGCAAGTCAGAAATGCGCAAAGATTAACAAGAGAAAAAAAACGTATAAGCCACGACGCCCAGTTTAACGCATACGAAGTTGGCATCGATACAAATTTTCTTCGGAAACTAGAGTATCTTCCTTCTGTCAACATATATGTGTTTTATGGAATGGGTATACATAGTAATAGGTGTAACTATTTACATATTTAAAATTTATATATAAATATATATAAATTTGTATAATACATTTGTATATAACATGTATATATGTTTATAATATAATATATACATATATCAATTGTATATATAGGGCCTTTCGACATCTTTTTGTTACTTTTCTACATCGTGCAACGCAGCAGTCAATGTCACATTTCGTCTGCTACGCCCAGTAATTTTTTCCTTTAGAACTGGTGTTGGCATGGCAACAACAGTTGCCATTGCCAAACCACCCATGTTGCCATAACATGGGTGGTTGAAGAGCAAAAGGAGTTGAATAAAAGGGCAGTTCAACTACAAGTGGTGAATAAAAACGAGGTCTTCAAACATTTCAAACCTCCTGATCTCCCAGTGGCCTTTGGAACCCTGTTTAAAAGTTCGCTAGTAGGGAAGTCTTATGAAGAAGTAATAGAAGAATGTGAGCGGTTGCAAGCAAGTTCTATACTAAGTGTCACTGAATTGCAGTCTAATAATGTGAAAAAAATGCACCATTGGACAAAAGAAAACTCCCCTGTGGCAAATGTATCGCAGTGGAAGAGTTACAGCATCAAATGCTTATGCAACTTACAATGCCAATCTAAATGTACCTGCACTTTGGTTACTAAAAAAATCTTGCTACCCAACAGAAAAACCATTCGCAACAGAAGCAACTAGGTAACCCCCAAAGAACGTCTTACCAGCTGGCACAGGTCACTGCTGGGAAGTGACCATGAAACGACCTCTTTTGGCTGGGTAACAACCCGAAATAAAAACCAGGCCATGTCCGATTTACTGTCTATTGCACACGCCTGGTCACGACCAATTGAAATTATTAGGTAATGACCCAGTGTGTGTAATAAACTGTGAAGTGGTGCCAGCCTGGTTTAACTCGGGTAGTGACCAAGCTAAAAGAGGTAGTTTAATGATCACTTCCCAGCAATGACCTGTGCCAGCTGCGGATCAAGAGAAAAACGGTTTACAACTTGATTTACTTCCACAGTTCTTTGTATTTTTGCTTCTGAAACCGGATACAAATAAAAACAATTACTAAAATAAATGAAAATTATACAAGCAGGAAGACCAGCAGTCGAACAATTTTCTGTTTCACTCGATTAATACATTCGAGGATCTCGCAAAATTTCTTCAACGTCAGCCGAGAAACATTCTTGTCGAAGGAGGATTCTTGAGCAATCGCGGGTTTCTTGAGGGAAGATGAAGTATTGCTATCGACAAAAAAGCGCCTCTTGGAGCCAGGAGAAGCTGCGACATGCTGATGACTGGAAACTGAAGACGACATTGGAGCCGGAAGCTGGTGGGTCATGTCACGGAGGGGAGAGAGGGGCTTAATACCAAATGGCTGCTTGAAACGACTGATGGTTTCGACACCATCCTTCTGCGTGTTTAAGATCTTTGAGAAAACCGATTTTGCGAGATTGTTCAAATGACGGGATTTGTTTGCACTGGCTTTAGCAGTGACAGGCTTTTCAGCAACCGTGTTGACAGCGTTTGTCTTGGTAGCGTTTACCTTGGCGGCGTTTGTCTTTAAAAGGTTGGACTTGGCAGCGTTTGCCTTTGCAATGTTGATCTCATTGGTTTTTTTCTCGGCTGCCGACTTGCCTTGACTTTGGACAGGACTCTCTCGTAAAGTGGTAACTTCATTCTCCGATTCTAGATCTGAAACATAAATTACATGAACATTGACATAAATCAGACTTAACACACACCGACATAAATACACACCTTCATCCAAAGCTGGTAAGGTGTCTTCAATCGTTTCTTCGGGAGAGGAGTCGCTATCCTCCTCTGAACTGATAGCGCACTTTTGGGTTGATGTTGAAGGGCCGTTTGTGATTGATCTCTTTTCCATTGTAGGGCTGAACCGAGGAGAAGGTAAAATTTTCTTTTCTTCGGCTTTTCCATATCCGAAGTAAGCACATCCGAATCAGGGTTCAACGCTCTTTTTTCCGACCCTCTGGCAACTTTCCAGTCATCTGTCGAAATAAATGTTCATTATTCCTACGGAAAAACTTACCAAAAATTTTAAGCAACATGTAAGGGTAACTGGGCCAATTTGAGTTGGGAGTTTGGTGACTTCTTACAGCCTTTTCCTATTTCGGTCCCTTGAAGTTTGGATAAAACATGACATCTTGGTCCACTCTCCAATTTTCGGAAACCGTTGCAACTTCTTCCGCCAATGAAGTGTAGAGGATCACCACCAAAAACTTGTGTGCTTCTGGCAGCAAAATTGACATTTCCATTCTACGGCAAACAATATAAATAAAATAGTAAAGACTAAGTTAAGGCAAACAATTAGACGCAGAAACAAACAGTGACCACAAAAGCGCAAAATGATAAAGCAAATTTTGCAAAGCAAAATTTAGCAAAGCAAAATTTGCACAAAGCCTAACCAGCAAAACTAAAAACGTGCATAGCTAGCAATTTTGTCGAATGTAAACAAATCTGGGGCATCTTAGATTACAACAATGTACCAATTCACAAATAAGGTTTATTCAAAATTGACAAACTTACCAAAATGAATTTTCTAGGTGAATTTGTGGAAATCACAACAAATAACTCGATAAATGATGAGGAAAAAAATCACAACCGCCATTAGACACAGCGAAAAATTTTGTGAGTGGCTCTGAATGACGCAACGTTGCCATTCCATTGACTTTGAAATAGAGCAATTTAGTTTCGACGTTTTGTCTTAAATATTTATTTAAAACGTGACAGTGAATTTTTTAATCAATTTGGTGGCATAAGTACCATTTTATACAACATTTGTTATTCGAAATTGTGGGGTTGGTCATTGGTGCAACGATGTGTGATTCTTACTAATGGATTTATAAATGGGGTTGTTATGCTTCAGTCTTCAGTGTTTTTCTGGAGTGAACTTTTATCTAAACAACGGATAAAACTAGTGAAATAGTGACAACTGAAGTGATTCCCGGAAAAAATACTTGAATTTCAATTGTCACAAAGCAAACAAATTTGGACTTTGTGTCGTACAACAAAATCTTTTCTTCTCATCCCGATTGTTTCTTAAAGTGCTATAGTGCTTGACATGCAAGGTAAATCTGTGTTTGTATTTTTATTATTTCTGAGCTAACGACGATGTATTTTTCTTCTATGAACGACAACTTCTCTGCTTTAATATGTTTGGGACAATAATAGTTATGTGCCACTTGAATGTTTTCAATTGAATTAACCATCACCATCAATTACCCGAGGTAAGCTTAATACTTTTGCTTTAATCTATATCCGTTATATTTTAATTTGTGTTACATTCTCAGGTTAGAATTCTTTCCGTTAAATTGGCGTAATCTTCCAGGGTAAACAAGACCTCTATGAAGTAAAATCCTTCGATTTGCACTAGTGGACAGGTTAGCAACATGTTGTGAAAAGTTGTTTACTCATAATTTAATACAGAGTTTATAGTAAGAAAAAAATTACGTAATTTAACTGTATGAATTACCAAAGTTCCGTTTTCAAAATTCTTCGAATCCTAAAGTGTCTACTTCATTCTGTGTAAGGGCCAGGGATAACGCTTCTCCACGCTTGACATGCCACTATGGCACTGCCAGAAATCAAGAACTAAAAATTTGTTACAACACTCTGCCGTCAAACTGAAACGGCACGCTTCTTAGCTTACACGACGATAACGAAAAAAACACTAAAAACAGCACTTATTACAGTTAAGTATCGTTGCACTCGACGCTTATAAAGGCGGAATAAACACAGCAGGTAATGACCTATCTGGACCTTCAACAAGCGATGTAACTGGCAATGGCGATCAGAGCTGCAACTTTGAACACACCCACACTGTTGTGGCTACCGCCTGTCTTTTGTTTTTAGCAATTGCAGAGAAGAAGTGAATCATTCGACCTTGGAGGCGTTTCACCTTAGGGCTCAGATAAGGGAAGGGTTGATGCAAAAGGGGTGGGGAGAAAAAATTGTCACTGGCTGTAAGGCCAGCATTGTCTCAGAGATATGGTATACACTTGTCATTGAGTACCGGAATTAGTGTACTTCAGCACTTTTGGCAAGTGTTGCGCTGGACCACTTAACTCACACTTGCGAGCTATACACATACTATGATTATTTACTATGATGCATTTGCCGCCGAATTCATCGGATCGATAAACAAGAATGGAATCTCGTTCAATGTGAAAAATGCAATGAATGGTTTCACCGCATGTGTGAAAGTTATCCCAAGAAACCAAAAATGCCGTGGTTTTGCAAACAATGTTGCTAAATTCGCAACGAAGCTGTATTCATATTGCGATAACCAAGATTGAAACCAAATAAATTACCCAGATCAAAACTTTAATCTTACTATAAATTATTTGATTTTATTACTATAAATAATTTATTTAAAAATATTCTTAGAAAAAAAAAAGTTTTATGATAATGAATATGGCTCCTCGACTCGATAAACCGCACCGACCTACCTGAAAAATAGCGAAACGGTAATAACTTTCCCAATTAGTATTTCTTAAGCAATATTTTTACATAATTAGATAGATCTTTTCAAGACATATCTTTCCTAATATTCTTAATACTTTTCATACATATAGATGTATTGTGGCGATTGTATATCCCAAGATCGGGTTTTAGAACCCGTTTTCTCTCCAACCCGCACCAACCCAGTAGCCCAATGGTTAAACTGGTTAACTCATAATAATTCTAAAGAAAACATACCAATAATTAATTTATTCCTGTGTTTAAAATGGACAAAGATGTTATAAAGTTAAAAATAGTTCAAATCTTCCTCGTTATGTTGTAAATTAGTATGTCACGTAATATTTTATTATTAATATTTATAATATTTACATCTTATATGCATATGAAATATTTCATATATAGCATCCGTATATAATAGTTATATATATTATTTTTAGACATATCATTTATGTATACAATATAAAATGAAAACGAAACCATTGGAGAACAAAATTTCTTTATATTATGCAGACCTTTACATAATAAATATGCAATGTTTTCATGGATTTGATGTCTTTTGCCTTTTCCAATATTGGCGCAACCTACGTTTGTCGGCTGCAGTCGGACGCACTCGATTGAATTTCTGTGAAATAGCATTTTCCAGTTTCGGTGGCAAACGATGTTTTTTCAATTTCACATTTAGCATAGAGCAAATGGCATCCAAGCAAATAAATATGATTAAAATACAATCATTAAACAATATTTTAAAAAACTCTTATCTTGAATTTGAACATACTCCTCACGCGGAATAGGAATTTTAAGGTCGTCCCCGTGTGTAGCTTTGGTGCAACTTTTCTTGTGAAGAAGGAGGTACTGCGGTGAATACAGCGTCCCAACCAGATTAAGGACAAACTTGCGGTCATCACTGGTACCGATTTTTTTCAGAATTTCATTATTTACTGGAAACGCATCCTACAACGATTTTTCTTGGTTACAATAGGCAAATTATAGGACTGCTGCGAATTTACCTTTCAAGCATGAAAAGCGTCCTCGTCCTCGTCCTCGTCTTCCTCTTCCTCGTCGCTACTTTCTTCAGCCGATGAAAAATTTGTTTCTTCAGCGACATGGCGGGAGCTTGTCGATGCAGCTGGAGATGATCGGGAAGACGCTTGGGTACCCAATTGAATCACTGCCGTCGCCTTGCTCACTAATTCAGGAAACACTAAATAGCAATACATATTGTATGTTAAATTGTGCATATCATTGAGCATAGAATAAAATAAACGTTAGAATAGCTTTTGCATAGTCTAGTAGGCGTAGGTTATACATACAAATAAGTAGTACTACTATATATATTTGTAAAGAATGTATATAATAGTTCTATATAGTAGTTCTATATAGTAATATTATACAGTATTATACAGTAGTATATACACAGGGAATAAATAAAAATTTGTAAATTATTACAATATAAATACTTTATACAAGTACTATGTAATGCTATATATCGTGTTATGTATTGTATTGTATATACCATTAACAGTATATACACTAATATCATGTACATATTTAAAATAAAATTAATTAAAAAATTAACGTTCAGACTGCAAAGAAGCTATTTTCTGGAAATGGAGATATTATGTCAGTGGAAAAAGAGCTATTAATTTCATAACTGTTTAACTTACCTCAACATAGTCTTCCTTTTGATCTTGTAATGCTAGTTCTAGCAGCATTACCCTATTGTAGAGGGAAGACTTCTCCTCTTCAAGGACCTCCGCTCTCCTTTTCCACTCCTAAATAGGGGTTGACCAATTTCTAGAATAAATGGATTAAACAAATGAAAAAGAAGTTAGAGTTACTTCAGTTGTGGCAGCACAAATTATTTCATCACTGTTGGCTGCTCGAACACCAACACTTGTGTAACTCACTTCCTTTATTGACTCATGTACGATGAGAGGCTGGGGAGACATTGAATCCTCTTCCTAGAATACTGACACAGACTCGTTTCCTGGATCCATAACCTAATAGAAATACAAGTTAATTTATTAATTTTATATTACTTATGATAAGAATTGACTAAAAGACTTGGTGGTAGAAAGACTAGGTGTCTTAGACACTTGTAAATGAGGCAGATTAGTGGCTTTGCACTTTCTTTTAGGCCTTGAAGACATTGTACTTTAAATCAATGTTTTAAGATATATTAGAAAAATAATATACAAATAACTTATATAAAAATCTATCTAATTACCTTGGCTATTGAGTAAAAACACAATGAATCCCACGTGATGCAGTTTGAACTGTTGTTTAATTTTGTCTGCTGTGTACGTATGGTGGTACACGATCGCTTTCCACGATATACCGTGGAAATCGATCCATTCCACGACGCTTTTCCACAATATACCGGTACGCGGTACACAGTACGCGTACACGATATACCGTGGCCCTCTTCAGGTACATTATCAATTCCCTGAGTTGAGAGATGAGTTAGCATGACAAAATTTGGTAATGTTTATATTAGGTTCGTGTTCATTTATACCTCAACAATATCCTGCAAGTCTTTTAGACAGAAGAGCATTTCCATATTGTGTTTCCATGTTGTGATATCTTTGCCATCAAATTTCCTCAGGTGCTTGATTGCATCGAGAGATATAACGATTGCCATTCTGGTGTTCGTTGATTATGCCACGTGTTCTGGGCCCATAACCTGTTAACGTGACACAGAGGTTTGTCTCATTGAATGAATGTATTTCCACGTACAGTCGTACAATAGTATCACATGGATTCACTTACATTATAAGAATCTATAGCTTGTGATACTTGTATACAACTGCGTACATAAGATAACTCTAATCAAGAAAGGAAGACTCGGTACGATACGTTGTTCACCGCATGGGTTGCCCACGTCTGTCTGTGTCTGGTTAGCAGACGACGCACAGTGTTCCCCGGATTATCAGACATGCAACGTCTCACAACTCCGTGTTTTTGGGTGCACAGCAATTTGTCCATGTTCCTGATGGCACTCGAAAAAAGCTGGATGCTAAGGCACGTGAGTGCATTTTCTTCGGGTATAGTGAAACATCCAAGGCGTATCGTACCTGGGACAAAGTCTCTCGGAATATTGTCATAAGCCGAGACATTATATTCGATGACAGATCTTCTTGTGCATCACAACAAGAGGTAGAAAACTATCACTTTGACTACCCAGTTGCAGATGAAGATGTCAACACTGCTTGGCCTATTTCCCAACAAGTATCAAAACCACCAACCCCAGTGAATAACCAAAATCAAAACACAGTACTACCCAAATCAACTCAAGAAATTTCAATGGAATCGCCAGAAGTAGAGAACGAATCCATAGATGTCCACGATGAGCCAGAAATCCAGCCGAATGGATTCCATGGATGGGATCAAGACAAACAACGAAAGAGAAGAAATTTCAGCGACGCGCAGATCACAACACCCACCAATATACACGGAGAAGTACAAACAGTACAAAGGTCTCTCTGCTTTGACATCACTGGTGTCCAGAGCAGCTGAACCCCGAACTATTAATAAAGCTCTGTCTTCTCAAGAGGCCCAATTCTGGAAAGAAGCCATCCAAGGAGAGTACGAGTCGTTAATCAAGAATGGAACATGGACCATAACGAATCTTCCAGAAAATCGTACAGCCATAAAATGTCGGCGTATTTTTAAAATTAGGCCCGGCCATAACGACATTCCAGAACGCTACAAATTTCGGTTAGTAGTCGAGGAATATACACAGAGGAAAGGTATTGATTTTCAAGAAACTTTCACCCCGTTTGAAAAGTTTGAACTTAGTCGCTCTACATCTGACCCATGTGTGTATTGTATATTTATTTTGCGACAATCAAAGTGCTATTCGTCTTACAAAAAAACCAGAATTCCACCAACGCACTAAACATGTAGATGTTAAATACCATTTTATACGGGATCAGCAAAGCAGTGGTATGATTGATACCAAATTTGTGGCCTCTGAAAATCAGGTGGCGGACATCTTCACTAAACTACTACCAAGACTTCGTTTCAACAACTTACGAGAAAAAGTCAGCGTAATGGAACCTCTGCCCGGGCATTCATCATTCGTTTTGAGGGGAGGTGTTGGAAATATTGGCAAACCAAATGAGAACCTTGCTGTTTAACACTTACCCGATAGTCGAGGCTAAACACCTTCCAAGTAGCCGGCGTCTGCTCTTTCTCTGTAAAACTCATCCACTCATACTTTTGGAAGTCAACGTGTTACTGTCTCTTCAGTTTGGTATGTCTGTTAAATTATATTTAAATTGTTACTGTAATAAAAGGCTGTCTCTAACTGTTTATATATAAATTTTAATGCTATACTTAATAATATTGATTTAATAGGGAATACAACGCACTCAACGGCAAAAAATAGATCGGAGAGATCTATCCGGTTCCCCCAACATCTGCAACACTATTATATGGAGGGCATCCGTTTGGTGGCCCCTTTTTCATTACCAAATTCCACAGTTTATTGTTGTGTCTCTCCGCCCGACTCTTTGTAACCACCTTGTTGGCCTGACGTAGGCCAATCGAAAATAAACCACAACTGCTTACACAACTGGGATAATCTAGTGTTTGCCTTAATTTTTTTAAAGGTATTAGACGGCACGACGCAAAAGGTCTTTAATATTTTCATTTTAGGCTTTGGTCTATTTCGTTTGGGCCGTTCGTTATTAACACGCCGTAAAAGGTCTTTAATATTTTCATTTTAGGCTTTGGCCTATTTCGTTTGGGCCAAAGCCTATGGATTGAAAGCTATAGAGATGCCAATATTAAACAATTGGGGAAAGACTGTTTATTTAAATTTGACAACAATGACATTACAAAAAAAGCGGCAAAAAGGGAAAAAAATTATGAAAAATTTGGAAGAAAACTGATAGACTTGTCTCCCGCTTGCTGACTGTCAAGTTGACCGACTGCGAACTGGTGAAATTTGTCCGTCTTTAATACGGCGAAGCAGAGAGTCGAATTTAAAGTCAAATAAAGTCAAGCGTCTCAAAAATATAAGATCAGGCGGAAGATGGCTTGCTTTACTGTTAAAGTTATGATAATAGAGAAACTGTTAAAGAAAGCGGGCCATTCGGGACAATAAATTTGGGGTCAAAACAGGACAACGGCTGAGTGGTACGGACAATAAAAGCAGCATGTTGAATTTTACCGTTTGAATTTTGATTTGCTCGGTGGATCGTTACAATGTATGGTTTGAGCTTCCTTGTCGGTTGTCCATATTGATGGAAATCACTATTTCATAATGTTAATGGCTATTCATGCTTCCAATTCCAATCACCCATGAAGTGTTGGTGTTCTACATTGCAGGTGGCATTTTGTGTTACATGGAGGCATTGTTTGCTTCTCATGCCAATAAAAATCGAGCAAGAACTATGTTGAATGGACTGATTGATCGAGTAAAGATGTCTGGCTCTCCTATCGTGCAAGGAAAGCCTATCACTGTTGTGTTACATTATGTTACTCCTATTACTCTGACGTTAGGAGTGATCATGGTCGAGAAAATATTTTAAAAGTATTTCAAGCTTCATCGTTGCGGACTAAATTGCCGAGTTTCATTACTGGGTGGTCTGTTCACAATCAGAGGATCGAGAGACTTTGGGAACACGTATGGGCAAACTGCGTAATTTTTTTTAACCAGTTTTTTTTTATTTTATACCGTTATTAATAAATCATGGTATCTGTTAATTTTTTACAAAATAAATACTTTTATACATTTCCGTCTAAACATCTATGTTAATTGAAGTACCTACTTTTCGAATATCCATTAGCGTTTTTTCAACCCAATGTGCAGCGTACCACAACAAAATTTTGGCTTTCGATCTCAGTTGGTACTTGCGCTTAATAAATTATAGTTATATATCATCTATCATCCATTGCTTTGTGGATGGGAGACTGCTTGAGCATCAGAGATGATAGTGGAATCAATCTTCATTTGTGAAAACAAAACAAGTACATTGCAGGGTGGTCTGTTCACAATCAGAGGATCGAGAGACTTTGGGAACACGTGTGGGCAAACTGCGTAATTTTTTTTAACCAGTTTTTTTTATTTCATACCGTTATTAATAAATCATGGTATCTGTTAATTTTTTACAAAATAAATACTTTTATACATTTCCGTCTAAACATCTATGTTAATTGAAGTACCTACTTTTCGAATATCCATTTGCGTTTTTTCAACCCAATGTGCAGCGTAATTATTATTTACTTTACAACTTAAACCTACTACTTAACGCAAATTTTGATATTATATTCCAAGTATATCACTATCAGCGATATTTTTCTTTTCTCAATAAGTGTCCAACCACTTAACTTTCTTTTCCCGTACGTACGTCAACGATTTTGTACCTGTCTTTTCCTGCTGCTGTTTCACTTGTATCGCGAACACTGCCACTGGTAGCATCAAATCACGTTGACCCAAATTCTACTTTTTTTTCCCTGTTTTGTTCTTACACACTAGTTTGCGACTTCCCTTGTATCCTAATGTTTAATAATACTAAAGGTCAAGATAATAAAATGACAACGGCTAAGTGGTACGGACAATAAAAGCAGCATGTTGAATTTTACCGTTTGAATTTTGATTTGCTCGGTGGATCGTTACAATGTAATGTTTGAGCTTCCTTGTCGGTTGTCCATATTGATGGAAATCACTATTTCATAATGTTAATGGCTATTCATGCTTCCAATTCCAATCACCCATGAAGTGTTGGTGTTCTACATTGCAGGTGGCATTTTGTGTTACATGGAGGCATTGTTTGCTTCTCATGCCAATAAAAATCGAGCAAGAACTATGTTGAATGGACTGATTGATCGCGTAAAGATGTCTGGCTCTCCTATCGTGCAAGGAAATCCTATCACTGTTGTGTTACATTATGTTACTCCTATTACTCTGACGTTAGCAGTGATCATGGTGGAGAAAATATTTTAAAAGTATTTCAAGCTTCATCGTTGCGGACTAAATTGTCGAGTTTCATTACTGGGTGGTCTGTTCACAATCAGAGGATCGAGAGACTTTGGGAACACGTATGGGCAAACTGCGTAATTTTTTTAACCAGTTTTTTTTATTTTATACCGTTATTAATAAATCATGATATCTGTTAATTTTTTACAAAATAAATACTTTTATACATTTCCGTCTAAACATCTATGTTAATTGAAGTACCTACTTTTCGAATATCCATTAGCGTTTTTTCAACCCAATGTGCAGCGTACCACAACAAAATTTTGGCTTTCGATCTCAGTTGGTACTTGCGCTTAATAAATTATAGTTATATATCATCTATCATCCATTGCTTTGTGGATGGGAGACTGCTTGAGCATCAGAGATGATAGTGGAATCAATCTTCATTTGTGAAAACAAAACAAGTACATTGCAGGTGGCATTTTGTGTTACATGGAGGCATTGTTTGCTTCTCATGCCAATAAAAATCGAGCAAGAACTATGTTGAATGGACTGATTGATGGAGTAAAGATGTCTGGCTCTCCTATCGTGCAAGGAAAGCCTATCACTGTTGTGTTACATTATGTTGCTCCTATTACTCTGACGTTAGGAGTGATCATGGTGGAGAAAATATTTTAAAAGTATTTCAAGCTTCATCGTTGCGGACTAAATTGTCGAGTTTCATTACTGGGTGGTCTGTTCACAATCAGAAGATCGAGAGACTTTGGGAACACGTATGGGCAAACTGCGTAATTTTTTTTAACCAGTTTTTTTTATTTTATACCGTTATTAATAAATCATGGTATCTGTTAATTTTTTACAAAATAAATACTTTTATACATTTCCGTCTAAACATCTATGTTAATTGAAGTACCTACTTTTCGAATATCCATTTGCGTTTTTTCAACCCAATGTGCAGCGTACCACAACAAAATTTTGGCTTTCGATCTCAGTTGGTACTTGCGCTTAATAAATTATAGTTATATGTCATCTATCATCCATTGCTTTGTGGATGGGAGACTGCTTGAGCATCAGAGATGATAGTGGAATCAATCTTCATTTGTGAAAACAAAACAAGTACATTGCAGGTGGCATTTTGTGTTACATGGAGGCATTGTTTGCTTCTCATGCCAATAAAAATCGAGGAAGAACTATGGTGAATGGACTGATTGATCGAGTAAAGATGTCTGGCTCTCCTATCGTGCAAGGAAAGCCTATCACTGTTGTGTTACATTATGTTACTCCTATTACTCTGACGTTAGGAGTGATCATGGTGGAGAAAATATTTTAAAAGTATTTCAAGCTTCATCGTTGCGGACTAAATTTTCGAGTTTCATTACTGGGTGGTCTGTTCACAATCAGAGGATCGAGAGACTTTGGGAACACGTATGGGCAAACTGCGTAATTTTTTTTTACCAGTTTCTTTTATTTTATACCGTTATTAATAAATCATGGTATCTGTTAGTTTTTTACAAAATTTATACTTTTATACATTTCCGTCTAAACATCTATGTTAATTGAAGTACCTACTTTTCGAATATCCATTTGCGTTTTTTCAACCCAATGTGCAGCGTAATTATTATTTACTTTACAACTTAAACCTACTACTTAACGCAAATTTTGATATTATATTCCAAGTATATCACTATCAGCGATATTTTTCTTTTCTCAATAAGTGTCCAACCACTTAACTTTCTTTTCCCGTACGTACGTCAACGATTTCGTACCTGTCTTTTCCTGCTGCTGTTTCACTTGTATCGCGAACACTGCCACTGGTAGCATCAAATCACGTTGACCCAAATTCTACTTTTTTTTCCCTGTTATGTTCTTACACACTAGTTTGCGACTTCCCTTGTATCCTAATGTTTAATAATACTAAAGGTCAAGATAATAAAATGCTTTGTATTTTTTCTTGAAGGGAAGATTTGAAATTGATCTTTGGTAAAAATCAGATTGACCATCGCAAAGATAAATAACGCTGGTAGCCAAAATTTGTACTAAAACACGATAAATCATTTTTTCACTGTGTTCAGGTGGTCCATTACCACAACTCTAAGGATCACATTTATTTAAGTAAGGAACCAAGAAATCTGTTAAATCCTCTTTTAAGTGTGTTGTTTCTCTCATGGAAGGAACAACTTTCTCCATGAATGTCTCCACTGTGAAGTTAATCATCTAGTCCAACTGTTGTCACGGGGTGTTCCTAAACGGCGGAAGCCGATTGGCGGATACTAAAGGTGGAATCAAGGCGGAATGGAATTTTTTTTGGATTTGCCTGTTCCGCCAACTAGCCTGCTCCTTGTATGCCTATGCTTGATCAAAAAGGCGAAACGGATTAGCAGAACAAGTAACAACAGACCTACTTGTTATTGTCTATCACTATTCCTACATATATTACTAGATCTAATTGAATAACACACTACTATAACTATATCTGTAATTATAAAAAAATTATAGGCCAAATCAACTGTTGTTCAGAGACGTATTCCGGACGCGAACGACGATCTTCAAATCACAAAAGGTTTGTCCACACTGGAGAAAAAAAACTAATTTGGATACTACACGACCAATTGGCAAAAACATCCTAGAGCAAAAACATTGGTGGACTTTTCAATGTGCAGTGGGAACAAACAATAGAGTTTCCGGCAGTGGAATCATCCTGCTGGATACAGATTTTACATACCGGAACCAATCATTGGATCACCGCAGCGAATGGGTTTGGCAACAATAGTAACATTATTTTATATAATAGTTCGAGCAGTATAAAACCGAATTCTCATACCGTTTACTGTGTTACAAAAATGCACCACACTGATGGCAACAATTTTTAAAATTTCTAATGATGTCTTGTCAAAATTAACAGGATGGATTCAACTGTGGCCCATTTGCTATTGCGTTCGCAACTACCCTTCATTTAATCCCAACTCATTAGAGATTAGGATTGACAAGGATAAAATGCAAAAGCACTTAATATGAGGTGTATTTCGTTGAGGAAAATGGAACCGTTTTCAGCCATGCCTGGTTTTCGAAGAAATTCGAAGTGCCGACATAACACATAATGGACGTTCCAAGTTAATTGCGTGTGTAGAATGCCATTCAATGATAAATACTGTGGTATTTTTGAAAGGTTATCATCCTGGTTGCGATATTATTCCACTAGATGTTCTGAACGAAAAACACGCAGTGTGGCTTTGCTCCAAGTTCGCTGATTAGCGAAAAATATATGTTTCCAAAGTATTTTACCGGAAACGTGTTATAGCAAAGAAATACAAATATTTTTGAAGCTAAAAAATTTAATTTAAAAAGTTTTTAATTTCTTACATTATAATAAAATTAAATATCCCTATAGAAAGGGTTAGATATAAGTTCAAAAACAAATTAATGTGACTATTCCGCCGCCATATTTTAATGCCCATTCCGCCTTGATTCCGTCGTTTAGAATCCACCATTCCGCCTCCGCCGGTTAGGAACATCCCTTGTCACGGCTATTAATTTTTAGGCTCTCAATTTTTTTTCACAGCTTATATTCACCATTTATTTAAAGAAACCCCGTTAAACTATTTGTTGACAAGAAAATTGTCTACTGACCATGTTGTAATGATGTGCACGATTCATGGCATGGCTGGAGAAACAATTTTGTTACGTTTCGTTTGCTACCTTACCCATAGATGAGATTTTTCGGATCAACTGGTGTATTCTTTAAGTGAATACGAAGTTCCGCTGTGGTTGATTGGCTTGTTGGCAGAAGCGTTTCATAGGTTTGTTTACTTGGAAAACTTAAAAAAAGAAATTTTATTCCGTTACTTCACGTTAGTCAACTCACGCTCCAAGAATGATTCTGAGCCCATAATGCCGGCGTACTTGAATTGGATACAGCAAAAAAAATTTCAAGTATCCTATTCGACTTTAAAAAGGAAAAATAAGGGGATTTTCTTCAACCAATGAAAGCCTTTATACATCTCTCAGCGCACACGAAATCAAACTGCCAGTTTGTTTTTACCTTTCAAAAGAATAAAATTCTAAAAACTGCTAATAGCAAACTTGCACATCACCCGTCAGCTGGGATGCTGTTTAGCATTCCAGTAATTTAGTATCGCGTAAATTTTTGAAAAGTGCCGCGGAACGGAACTTTTCCCAGTATAAAAAAATTATGGTAGTATTTAGGCTATTCAAATTTATTGACCATCGAACAGCAACCTTTCAGAATTCTCACCAAATTAATTAATTCTGGTTGGGTAAAAAATGTATCCACCAGCACTGAAATGGCGTTTTACAGTACTTGCGTTAATACCGCAGCAAATCGGTAGTACCGCTGTACTTTTCACCTCAATGCCCCAAACCTGACATGGGAAATACACAAATTAGGTATATTTGGTGTGCAAAGGGTAGCCAGCTGCGCAAAGCTTTCCCTTTTCTACAGCTACCCGCTAACAAACGTGATTACTTGACTCGATTCGACCAGTACAAGCAATCAGCTGACTCCTCAGGCACGGTCTAACAGGAGAGGTAGAAAAACGCCATAAGAGCTGAATGGCTCAGTAGGGTGGGAGGGTTCCATGGCAATCCGCTAGGAGCGCCACGAGATGAAAAGGGCTAATGCGAAAAGGCAAAAAAAATATATGGTGCACCTCAGTATCGCTCAAGCATCTATGAATGGCGGGTACAGGATTAATACGAACTAGCCCTTTTCTGCGCGTGGCGCTCCTAGCGGAATACCATGGAACCCTCCCACCCCAGTGAGCTATCCCAGCTGATGCCAGGGATAGCGCGTTTGTCTACCTCTCCTGTTAGACCGTGCCTCAGGCGTCAGGCCTCTCTGTCTTTACAAGGATACGTAGGAGGAGCATACCCGACCGCTATCTAGTGTTCGCACAGCTTAGCATGGGAAAAATGGGTTGGTATGGCAACGTACCAATGAGGATCGTTACAATCTAAAACATCAAACTTTGAGGCATAAAACTTTGGGGCATGAGGTATTGGGGGCAATAGTTTTCGGGGCGAATTGTCGGGGGAAAACTGTAGGAAACAACAGGGAGCATTTATCAAAGAGGGCGATCGTTACTATCCTTTGATGTCTAGAAAAATTTGGGTAATAACGAGTGTTGAACTACGACAATATGGGTCGATGGGTAAACTACGACAAAAAGGGTTGAGTAAATCTAGGCACATTTTTTTCATATATATTATGATAGTATACTCCAGCATTTTTAATAGGTCAGGACATTTCTTCGGAACACTCCAGGTCAATTTAATTGTTTACCATTACAAGCTAGCGTTAATTATAGCTGTGCGTTTGTAATTTATGTTGTTTATGGTTTATGTATTAATTTGCATGAGAAAAATTTCAAATTTAGAAGTAGAGCAAACAGGAGGTGTACAAAACAACATAGAGGATTTCTACGCTGCCGGACAACAAGAATCTTGGGGTGAAATTCTGAACTTTTGCCAAAAAGATGCTTGACTTGAAACGGCAAATTTTATACCAAGTAAAGTACTATTTTTTTTTAAGTTAGCGAAACTACAACATGCGTTTAGGCGGATAAAGTGGGTCGACCGAAAGAGTCGGACAGGGACTTGATGTGTGAGACGGGCAGAGGCAAAGAGTGGATCGACGGGCAACTACAGTGGGCGTTTTGGCGGGCAACGAGGAAGTGGAAGGGCAAAGGCTGAAAGGGATAAATGGACAGAGACAACGATAGATTCGACGTGCAGTTCAGTGGGCGTTTTTGCGGATGGAAATTGGGCCGGTGGGCCACTGTAGAGGGCGTATAGGCGTACAGAGACTGGGCCAACAAGCAGAGACTGTAAGAAATTAAACTACCAGAGACAAAAACCGGTCCGACGGGCAATTTCAGCGGTATTTTTACGGACAAAGTGAGTGGAAGAGCAAAAATTGTGAAGGATTAGACGGGCAGAGACAACGAATGGCTCGACGGGCAATTACAGCGGGTATTGTAGCGGGCGGTAACAGTGAACGGGTTGGCGGGCAAAGAAGAGACGACGGGCGAAAAATGGCAAGGGAAGAGTGGCAGAGTTTAAATGGTGAAAAAAAAGCGTTAAAAATACGCTAGCGCCACCTATCCCCCGGCTCTGGACGAGCCTAAAGTTTCTAGTTACACCTTATATAAAGCTAACGCAGCCCTTTTTTAAAAGACCTAACTCATCTTTGCAGCCCTAGCCGATAAGTTACAAACAAAAACTAAAGTGACAATATTTTGCATAAGGTCCTCTTGCTTTTCCAAAGACTTGTCTTTTTTTTCTTTTTTTACCTACCCTTCCCGCAAAAAAATTCTGAAGAAATTAGAGATGTTCTCACTATAACGACAACATACGCACGAATTTTCGTAGAGTTTAAATGAAAACTCTAGCAAGGAGAGAACCGCAAAAACTACGTTTTTGCAAAAGGTTCACTCAGGCTTCAAAATTCTTCTTGTAGGTACTGTTTTTAATGTATATAGAATATTTTTATTAACCTATAATATTTGGAAAAATATCAATTCTGTTCTCGTGATAAGGAGTCACCCGATTTACTTTCTGTGCGCGCCAGATCCCTGTATTCGCCATCGCCTCCGTCATTACTTTAGATTGTCAAAACTAAATTAATATACTGAAAATCAATTTCAAGTTCTTCAAGTTCTTCTTTAGCACTCGGTCCCGCGCTAATCGGGGAGCTTTTTAGTCGATTCGGTGCGGGGATCATTTTTATCGGTGCGGTGATTTCGGTGATCGGTGCCTTCCCCGATTACCTAATGGCACCCATCTACCATCCCTATTTTTTTTTTCAACAAAATTTTTTTCATAGACCAGTTTCGGATGCTGGGTTGCAAAATTTAAAAAAATCCAGGGGGTTTCGACTGCAGGGGGAGATAGGAAAAAAGGGGGTTTTTGATTTATTTACCCTAGTAATACTTTTCCAATTCAGGAAATGTTCTAGAATACTACACTTTAAGACATTTTGCGTCTTCTCCAGTCTTTATAATATATATATAAAGTACATTTATGTATACATACATTGATACACATGTATACATTTATTGCTAAATCCTACAGTATTAACATTATTTTATTATTTATTTAGGTAGTTTATTATGTAAATTTAAAGGGTATAATTAAGTACTACAAAGTTTATTTTACTCGCGTGGAAAAATTATTGGGGGTGTCAATTCAATAAAATGATCTATGATAAAGAATAATAGAGCAGTAAAACATCCTGCGTTGCATTCATTTGTTCATTTCCCATATTTTTTTGTAGCCCTAACCCCTAATTCTATCTAGTTTATTTTTAATTAGTTATTGTTTGAGAATGGATTGTTGCTCATCCCTTATAGCAGACGAATTTCTGGCAGCAAACGAAATTCTTCGGCTAAAAGAGACGAGCCACTTAAAACAACAATTAAAAACAAATAAACTAGGTAGAACTGGGGTTTGAAAAAAATATGGGAAATGAAAAAATGAATAAGCTACCCACTGATAGGAAGAAAAGGGGGAAAACCTTAATAAATAGTTAAAAACTTACTTACCTTCGAGCATAAACTGATTGGATATTTTTTGTTGGTGTAATTCGACGGGTCGTGAAATTAAATTAATAACCCAGGTAGCACACAGACTCTGTTTCAGGTCTGTTACAGATCTGTTTTTGAGAGTCTGTAAATTGTTTGTAGTGTCCCACTTTTACAGACTGTCACACAGGTCTGTGACAGACCTGACTTACAAAATCTGTATAACAGGTTTGTTACAGACCTGACTTACAAAATCTGTATAACAGGTTTGTTACATAACGCGTACCACAGTCTTTGTACTACCAACTGTTTACAGATCCGTCGTTTCAATAATACAAGTATACAACTCACGCGATTTAAAATTTGTATTCAACACGCATTTCATTTTATACACCACTTACACATGATTGTCCAAGCAAAATTATGTAAAGCTTTATGAAATTTAGCAATAGTTTTCAATACGGAGCGCCCATCCGATATAAGTTGGTGATGCACGGCCAATTAATTTCGCATGATGGAGTCGGGACTGCGGTCCGCGGATCAATTCTGGGAGCACTATTGTTGAGCCGTTGGCAGCATCCTCTGGCTTGCCCGACTGTGCAGCTTCAGCCGGTGGGGCAGGAGGCTGTGGTTTGGGTTTGTTCAAAACTGGATTCATGCTGCTTTCAAAAGCCTGCAAGGAAATTTAAATGCATGTTAATTATCGTGACCTAAGAATTAATCGTGATGAGGTAGGGAGAGTGGGATAATTTACCTGGTGTTCGATGATTGTTATGTATTTTCAAACCTCAGCTAAGAGACGAATCCAGGAACGCTTGTTTTTGGTCACATCGCTTCCTGGCTTGTTAAATCCTTGTGCCAATTGATGAGCGATGGCAATATCGATAGAGCGACCTCCCAAGGCAGGATCGAAGGTGCAGGCCAACATCTAGAGATAATAGAATAAATGTTATTGCACAATGGATTAAGTTAGGATGAAGTAATAACAATAAAAATGTATACCTTCACTTTGCCTTTGTGGAATGCTGAAATAGCAACCTGCAAAGCCGAAGAACCAAAATCAACGAAAGCGACATGACGGGCTGTTCGGCATTTGGCAGGTCAGTGGAAGTGCGATAAAGACCATATGCTACTGCAGCAGCGCTAGGCTCATTCAACAAACGCAAAACCTTTACATAAAAAACGATTAGAATGTTTTCAAAAAATTTGGCACTTAAAAAAAATTTACCTGAAGATCGGCGATGATCCGTCAACTCTTGTATCTTTATTGTTGAGTAAAACTGCTGATCTAATAATTGGCCTGTATGCGCCAAAGCAGTT
This sequence comes from Daphnia sinensis, assembly GCA_013167095.2. Lineage (NCBI taxonomy): Eukaryota > Metazoa > Arthropoda > Branchiopoda > Diplostraca > Daphniidae > Daphnia > Daphnia sinensis. Next base: position 504,589 of record CM023195.1, on the reverse strand, counting down.
TGGAACAATCTGTTCCAGAATATTCCAAACAATCCATCTCCCGAAGAAACATCATTGTCACCGGGTAAAATCTAAATTGAAATTTGTGTATGAGTTAGATGACTTATTTGATTACGATAGATATGTTTGATGCATCACCATCACAACCTCAGCAACCTTGTCCGAGTGATGATGATGCAAATGCTCAACAAATAGAATTAAGCAACAGCAGAGACAGCTCATCAGATTCAAGCAAAGAATACTTACCTCAAAAGTACAACAGAGAAGATGATGATGGAACGGGTGATGAAGAAGCTAGTGATGTGGATCAGCAAACAGGTTTTGCTGAGAATGATCGGGACATACCTGCATCCAATTTCTCTAGCACACCTAAAACAAATATTAACAGTAAGAATAGATGAACATTTTACACAATTATAAAATAATACATACATTATGTGTATAGAAAGAAGATCTCGACTGGAGTTCGGGCATGATGAAGACGATCAAAGTGAAGCTGCTCCCCAACATGAAAAAATCCGAATAGAATTCAACCAAGACTCTCTTTTAAAACTATTCCAAATGTTACCGAAGATGCACTCCACAATGAACGAGGTTTTACGGCGCCAAGAAAATATGATGAGGCATCTGAAAATGCTTGATCAAAAAATGGAAGCCATCACAAGTAAACTAGCAGGCGTCACAAACAATGCTGGACCATCTGAATCGGAGCACGTTGCCAGATTGCTTTTAAAACTACCGCTAAACTCAGTTAACGAAATGACTGAATTTGTTGGAGAAATCAATGATGCGATTGCTGAAAAAGCATTACGATTGGGTATTTAGTAAGTAAAAATTAACAGGGGTATTTAATGGACTTATTTTAATAGTTTTTTTTTCCAACTAGAGAAATGCACTGAAACTTGAGGGAGGCTCGACTGCAGAAAAACTCACAATTAACATATTAAAAGCCGTGGTTTCTCTTGAAATAGCCAGGAAATTTACTTATTTTGGAGTAAAAACTAAAGACGGCGACGGTGACAGACAGAACTTTGATCACGTTGTCATTTTTTAACAGTTAGTCATCAACAAAGAAGTTGAGGAACATTTTAAAAATGTGTGCATATACTCATTTTGAAGCTCTGGGTCATCTCTATTTTCTTCCCTTGTCCTCTCAACAGTCATCACGGTCTTATCACGATCTTTAACAGTTACCACCGATCTTCTACTTCCATATCCGGAAACCGGAAGCTTTTCAACAAATTATAAATATTCTTTCGACCTTTAACAATGTTTCCATTTTGCCTTGACCAAGATTTGAACCTTCAACCTTTCGAGTGCTGAGCTTAACTCTTAACCATTAGCCTAACACTGACTTATATAAGTTGTCATCTGGCTGCATGGTATTACACTGTAATATATGAGAAAACATTTAAGTCTGTTTGCTATTGGGAATCCAGAAATGTACCATACCGGGGATACAGACACAGATCAGATTATTACTGACATAGGTGTTACAAGGTAAATACAAACCCGTAACATACCTGGGCCACAAACCCATAACAGATAATCACTGAAGTATGTTTTACATAGAAAACACAGACCTGTAACATACCTGAGATACAGACACAAAACAGATGATTTATGTCATATGTTTTACAAGGAAAAAACAGACCTGTACCATATCGGGGGTACCTACTGAGAACAGATGATTTCTGTCATATGTTTTACAAAGGAAATACAGACCCGTACCAGACATGTAGTACAGACACATAAAAGAAATATATTTCACTCGGTAATACAGAGTAAAAACATGCATGTAACATACGTGTTAGACAGAAGAAAAACAGAATGTATTTTTACAGAATAAAAACAGACAAGTGACAAACATGGGAAACAGAGCAAAATCAGAAACAATTTTCTCAAGTAAAAAACAGATCTGTAACAGGTCTGTAGTACAGTGAAAAACCAGAATTATGTAATACAGAAAGAATACAGATCTGTTCCAGATCAGTGAAACAAACTTTTACCAAATCCTGTAAAACAGAGCAATTCCAGACAAATTTCCTGTCAAACAGAGATGTAACAAGCGTGATACGGATCTGTTTCACAAGTATGTGAAACAGATCGGTTCCAGGAGTCTGTAACAGCTCTGTGTGCTACCTGGGAATAATCAGTAAACTAGTAAGTTCTAGAGCTAAAGAAAAAACGATAGGTTTTGATAAGATTTGTCCATTTTTGTAAAATTATTGCTTCAACAATGCTACTCTAGTAGTAAACCAATTCACGATTTTTCGTGCAGGTCGTTGCGGTTTAACAGTAACAGGTCTCGGGTCATCCAATTAATGCCTAAACTATGGGATTAGCGTAAGCGTGATTTTCCGCCTGGTGCGTGCGCTATCTAGCTTTTTAGGAAGAACAGTTTTTTTTTTTAATAATAATAAAGTAGTAACCGTCAAGCTGCATGTGAGTGAAGTAAAAAGTTATTTAACTTCCGCCATTCCATTTGTCATTTTTACTCACACGCAGCTTGAACGTTACTGTTTTTGTGGGGGGGGGGGGGGTTTACTTTTCTCCCTGAAAAGATAGATGGCGCTCCAACCATTCGGAAAATCACTCTTACGGCTACTGCCCGACCCAAAACCCTCGCTCTTTCGTATAACATTCTCAATTTCTCATTCTCCATAGACGGGTGCTCCTTTTCTGAGAGGGAAAATAGCCATAGCTGAACAACCAGAGATCTATGATTCTGATCTGAATGGGCCAGCCAAACCAGCTTAATATCGGAAGATACTAGCGCTACTCACGTTAAATGTAATTTTTGATGATTTTCACCAATCTTCCAGTACACTCCGTTATTAAGCTGATCAAGGTCTATCCATATTTACACCGGGGCTGATCGCTAACCGACATACAGTGCAATGACTAGTCTATCTGATTGTCTGAATGATCCAAAGAAAAAAAAAATAGACAAAACCAATAATATTATGTCTTCTAACTCTCGCCGTTTTTTTTTTCCAAAAATCCCAGCTTCATCCCATCCCACATTTCCATTTTTGGAACTCGAAACTCTCAGAAAGTGAGAAAATCCCACCAATTGGAAGCACTGCAATGACTGCCCAGAAACAATTCTCTACGACATCTAGCGCTCCGAAGGTAAACGATGAGTGCAAACGAAAGATTTGACCAACTTCAGTCATATGACAGGAAGTCACGAGATTGACTGTACACTTGCAATCAAAGATTCGTGTCAGCCAAAGGAGGCAAGTTCATACTTTCCGTTCTTCTAAAATTTTCGACAGTTACTTAGCATCATTCTAGCATCAAAATGGCTAGTCAAACCCAGGGTATCCAACAACTATTAGCTGCCGAAAAAAAGGCTGCAGATAAAGTTGCTGAGGCCAGGAAAAGTAAGTACTACTACTATTATGAGCTGTCATTTTTTTTATTTCTTAAAAAACATGGAAAACTAAATGTTGATGGTTTCTTTTTAATATTAACCATTAAGTTGCAGATATGGTTACTTTGACTATGTTTGCTTATGAGTACTTTTCTTGCCTTCAGTCATGAGTTTGATTTTTAGTGATTTATTTTAAATGATCAGAAACAATGGAAATCAGTTGTCTGATTTACATTATAGAATGGTCAATAGATAGTTTTGTTCCATGTATCATTCACCAAAACTTGTAATCAGAGCTGGTGGATTTTCCATAAAACTTCAAACATGAATTAATTTTTTGGTATTTTTTTCAATGTGATACTAGGGAAAGCACGCAGACTCAAACAAGCCAAAGAAGAAGCTCAATCAGAAATTGAAGCCTATCGTCTTGAAAGAGAAAAGCAGTTCAAGGAATTCGAATCAAAGGTACATGGAATATAATAAAATCTGTAGAATGTTGCACAACTGTAAAATTTTTGCAATACAGCATTTAGGATCTCGTGACGATGTAGCAGCCAAGATTGACAAAGACATGAAAATGAAGTTGGATGTCATTAATCGATGCATGGCATCCAACAAAGAACTTGTAATTCAGCAAATTATGAGTTATGTGTATGACATTAAGCCAGCTATCCACAAGAATATCCGTATAGATTAAATGTGCATTCCAAATGAGCAGAAGGGGAACTCTATCATAGTTAGCTCTGCAGACCATCAGAACACTTATAGCATGTTTGTTTGGTAAATGTTTTCATTACTTTAAAAAGAAATTTGTTTACTTCTATGTTCAATCTTCAAATATCGATAAAATAAACGTAGTAATCATAAAACGAAAGAAGTTGTAAAAACTGTTACCCGACGTTATCATCACTAAATAGTGAATGTAGATGCAGATAATAGATCCAAAAAATTTTTTGTTCATTTCTTAACACAATGTGTCAGCACAATTGGAGCAAGAAGTTCACATGAACGACCATAGCAAAAAAAATAACAGACGCATCATAGCCTGATAGAATAGTACCGAAAACCCCAATCGATTGTAAAAAAAGCTACCCAGTTCATTCGTTGACGATTCCTAATTGTATCATGCTTGTATCCTGGAGATCTGGACGTATTTGCGAAATCATAACGAATCGTCTAAACAGACAAGTGGTATCGAAGAAGAGGCTTGAAACACCATCGCTGTTGGACGACTATTCGCTTTATCTCCAGATAACCATTAGGCCTATCCTACTCAATTCACCAATTTGATAGTTATAGAATAGGAAAGCTTCTGTACTCTTCTACCTCATGATTAGACGTTACGCATTGGAAAAAAAGGAACCTTTCTGTATGGCCTTGCTTGGTAAAAAATCAATTAATCGGGAGGATCTCTAGGTAAGAATCTTAAATTCCTACTCCGCTAAGCAGTTAAATTCTAAATGGAAATTTAAATTGTTGCTATCATGAAAATTAACCGAAATAGCTAACCATTTATTCAGTGTGGTTTTAAGAAAACTGCTTTTTCTGACACTTGCATGACCGGTTTAACAAATTAATATACATTTATTGAATGGCAGGGAAGTTTAAAAAGAAAAAATTGGGATTTAGACCTTCATAAATATTATATTCTTCTTAGTTGTTGTCATGAATGGAAAAGAGACATGCATACGAGCTCATCGTTACGCGATACAGTGTACACGTAGCGACAAATCACATATTTTTTTTTGCGCAAAATCACTGCGTTATTAGGAGTGTAGAGTAAGCTGAAAATAAGCCATTTGCCTGTGAGCTGCGAGTCAGCATTCCTGATAATTTCCTCTCGACGGTTATAAATCGTTCGAAAAACGAGTTTCCGGGTTCAAGCTGCATATCACACAATTAAGATTTCTATTCTTACTTATACAGTCGACTAAGTGAGAGCTGCGTTATTTGCCATGGAAACGCGCTGTAGGTCAATAGGTTACGTTTAGGATGGATGTTTAAAGAAACACTTCCAGAGAAAAGCCGACGCCCAAAAAGAGTATACCGCTTCAAACATCCGTTTTGAATTACCAAAATAAATAATGTTCGATCCGGAACCGCTTTCTCGACACAGGTTAAACGCAAATTTTAAGCCTTTTCGACCTAGTGGTGCCTAACGCATTTGAAGAAACTGCTGCTTCGACGGAATAAACAGCTTGTTCCGGCTTCGTTCATAATTTCATATACGATCTGCTCTTTGAAAGGCTTCACAGTCTTGACCCAACAGTGCTGACCTATACCAGCAATGTTTTTGTACTCTCAGCAGAAGTTATATTTTTGGATTTTCTTTATCCTACCACATAGTCTCACAGGGGTCCAACGTGTTAAAGGTAAAAACTTTAAACGCGCAATTGTTTTTTTATCGCTTCAGTTTTAAAATGTATAGCGCTGGCTTTCGTTCGAAAATTTATTTCGCATACTTTCGACCAATTATATATCCGCGTTTTGGAATTGTCTGGCAAATTGTTAGTTCAAAAAGTGACAATTAATTAATATGTTGGTCATTCGCAAACTGCTCATGTAAATATTGTATCTTCATGGGACACAGTTATGTGGTGGGTTCCACGATATTAAGTAAAGTTTGGGGCGAAAAAGAGTATCATTTTTGGTAAAACAGTGCAAAAGCCGGAACAGCAACAATACGATTCAGACAAAATATACGATAGTTTTTTTTACTTAACAGATGGACACCCTACCCTTGATTTGAAATGGAGCTACGGCATGAATAACACTGCAGAACATGTTGGAGTAGATCAGACGTTCCCCCCGCTTTCGTCAAAAATGCTTTTGGAATGGCATCACTCCTTTCGCAGTGACCCGTTTAGACCTGATAAACGTGAAACTAATCCTTCCAAAAATATTAAAAGATTCGATTTTAATCCTCCTAAATCAAACGTGCCAACGAACAAAAATGCCCTGCAACCCCGTCTATCGAACTTCAACTTCCGGCCACCAGTTTCGTGTAATGTGGTCGTCCAAAACCTGTTGTTTTACTTGCAGAGCCCACTGTATCCGCAGCAGTATCCTGAAAATATCCGCTGCTTGTATGTCTTCAAGAAGACATTCAACGTTTGCTCATTAGAATTCGACATTCGTGATTTTTACTTGGAGCCAACGGTGGATTGCTCCAGGGATTGGCTTCGTATCGGTGATCGGAGATATTGCGGATTCCATCGTCCTCGCAAATGTAAGATCAGCAGAGTTAAGTTAAGTAACGTTGTATTTTGCTTTTAAATTACCAGGATAATCGATTGTGCAAACCATCGTGCAAAGAATTAAAATGTGACAGTAATTTCTGCTCACAAATTTTCAGTGCTCGTCGCAGCAAACAAGTTCCAGGGCCAAGATGTTACAATTGAATTTCGTTCAGACTCCGCTCATCAATTTCGTGGATTTTACATCACTGGACGACAAATACCTTGTCAACTGAACTCATTCTCTAACCCTGGTTTCTTGAAGACGACTGAGCAGCGCCCGTTTCGACCTCACGTATCCTTCACGGCACCTTTTCCGGTTCCTTACCCCGCACGTCCAACTATCACCGCTTCACCTCCTTCCGGTTTAGTTATTAAACATCCTAGAGTCATTCCCGCTCCTTCTTTAATACCACCACAGCATAAAATTCTTTCAAAGTACCCTACACCCAGGCCTTATCCTCCATATTTCCCACCGCCATATACATCTGAATCACCTACAACCTACCCGACAACAACGCAAACGCCTCCTCCATCGACCACACCTTCTTTCACGTATTGCGACGTGACATTCAACACACCGGAAGGCGAGTTTCAGTCGGTGAACTATCCACAAAACTATGGACCCAACCTTTCTTGCGAGATCAGGTATTCTGGAATTGCAGATAAAGAGGATTGAGCAGGAAATTCTAAAAACTGATACTTTACAATAATTGAATGACGTGACAAAGATTCTTCCCTGCGAACGAGAGCTTCTGCGTACTTGAATTATATTTTCAGGATTTCCTGTTAGAGGAGAGCAAAGGATGTTGGAAAGACGCTCTAATCATTGGTGGCAACCGATATTGTAGTTCATCTTTGATCGATCAAAGACGTGAGTTTTTGTGTTTACTTTTTTATTATTATGCTATCATTTTTTTTTAAACAGTGAAAGCGATGCTTTCAAACTTTCTAATGCAATGCAATTTTCCCGTTATAGTAAGGATTTCTTTTGTTTCGCAATCGTCCATCAGTCTGAAGTTTGTTACGGATGCGACGGGAAGCGACAGGGGTTTTAAATTTCGTTTTCGAATGCTACCCTGCGATGGGTTTTCGACCACCCTTTCACCGAGCACAACACCACCCGGTGTTACTTGCGATCGCGTGTTTAGCGACCGACAGAACGCTATCACAAGCGTCAACTATCCGCTGCCTTACTTGAAGAATCTCGATTGCATCTACACGATTGAAAAATGGTCGCCGGTGAGCACTGCCATATATCATCCGTTTTTTAAAGTAGATTGAGCATTATCGGCAAATGGGTAATTCATTGCACATGAATGTCCTATGCAATTGGTGGGCGGCTCGTTATTACTAGTTTGTTTGGATTTCGAAGAGGTTTTCTTCGCCATTCCACTGCCTGCTGTTATTCATGAATCTTACGTATTGAAAAATTTAACGGATTGCGTATAGCTGTAATTTTACAAAATATATGATAAATTTTATTATAAATCTAAATTATACCCAATTGAATTGAATTAATTTTCTTTTTCTTGTACTAGATTGTTGATGAATTGGAAATTTACTTCGTGGCCTTTGATTTACAAAACGGGACAGACTGTCTCTACGATTACCTTGAAATCGATGGAATAAGATACTGTGGTGTTCAGACAGGTTTACGATTTCGAGTGCCATTTTTAAGTGACAACCCATTTGAGATTCGCTTTCATTCGGATGGAGCTGTTCAACAGACAGGCTTTAACATAAGCATATTACAGCTGGATCGACAGGCTACTTCTCCACGTAAGCAAATTTTTTTCTTCCATAGTCTCTTCTACAGCTACCAATAAAATGAGGTTCCCGAAGCATTAAAAAAAATATTTAGCGCCAAATTTACAAAAAGAAAACGGAATTTTAGCTCGCAAGATGTCTGGAAAATGTTAATTCACTAATCTTAAAAGAGTAGTATGAATTACTATAGAACATTTTACCACCGACCGAAGTCTAGTAGATTCGAGAGTACATAATTTGATACTTGGAAATCGCTTATCGAATAAAATTTTTTATTTTTACATGAAATATGCGTGTTCAGCACCTCCCACTACACCTCCACCAGCTTCTCTTTGTCGCACTGAAACTTTTAGTGAATCCAGCTTTCTCATAATTTCTCCGCAATTTCCTCAGCGTTACGATCCTGGCCAGGACTGCAGTTACCGTGTTGTCCGAAGATCACAGGTGTGCATGAAAATATTTTATTCCATAAAGCTAGAACTGTGATTCACTTTCGTGGCATTTTGCTCCGTCCACTTAAAAGTCCCACAAAAGTCCATTCTATTATAGATAGATAAATTTACTAACGTGTAACTAAAATTAGTTTCTCTTTAGGACGTCTGTGAATTGCAGCTGAAGTTCGTTTTCTTCTACTTGCCTGAAGCTGTTGATAACGATTGCCAAGAGGACTATTTAGAAATAAACAGCATCCGCTACTGTGGAGCTCTATCGGGCCAAACAAGTATGAACAACCTTTTGTAATAAGGCGGGTGTTCATCATATATTGTAATTATTTGACTATATTTTGAATAGGAAACGTTCCTTTTGATAGCTTTCTTATTGACATTCGATTTCATTCCGATTGGGTTGATAACGAAGCTGAAGAGTTTTCAATTCATGTTGTGCAACTTACTGACTGCACTGTGCCTTCACTGGAAACGACGCCGCTTCCGTCCAGAATTGAAGAACAGCGCTGTGGAACGTCACTTTTGCTTGACCAAGTGAGCAATTCAACTGAGATCCATTCAAGAAATAACGACGGATGCATGTACGTCATAAATGAGGAACAAGACAAGAGTTACACACATTTATAGTTTTTGAAGAAATTTCGCATTCAAATAGGCCTATATTGACAAATGTATCCGGCCATCAGCAGTAGTTGGCTATTGCCAAACTGCCTGTAGTATCATTCTTACCATACTTTCTTACTCATACTTCCCGAACGTAAAAAAAATACACAAAAAAGTAACTAATTTTTTTTAATGTAGACAATTCCAAAAAAATTTTTCACTTTTTTGCGAGAAGTGAGAGAGAATGCGTGAAACGGAAAATAAAACTAAACTTCAGTGTTTGCAACCAAATAGGCTACTATATTTCAGTTATTAACACAAAAATGGAGAGAAAAAAACAGTTTAACCTACATTAAGTATTTTTTTTACTTTGTTGCACTCAGCTCTTTGTAGGTGAGAAATTAAACGGAAAGAACGGCGTCACCTAGTGCGTAACCCATTCGGCAAATAGATACCATTTTCGCGTTTTCAATCTGCGTGGGGTCTGGCTCTTCATCACCTGGAGTTTTGTTCGCGTTTTCCCGGAAATTAAATTTAGCCTACTAGTCGTTTCAGTTAATAGTTTTGGAAACCCAGTCTCTTTATTAGTTGTAGTCGCAGCCGATCATTTGGCAAAAAGAATGCCAAAATCGATGGTCTAGTTTCCATCCTCTGTTGGTCTAGGCGGCTCAAGAAGCTTTCAGTCAAACGCAGAAGAAGGAGGAAGCATAACAGAAGCTCAGCGCGATGGCTTACAAAACTAAGACGAGTCCCATCAGGTAATCTCTATAGGAATCGCGAAGAGAACTCTAAAATAATATATAGGCGCAATTCAAATGTGGATAGAGTCCAAACAGCTTAAAGAACACTTTTACCACTAAACACTGCTTTGATTCACAAATTTCGATTCGTAAATGCTGAAGTTAGGCCACTCTCACGGCCACTCTATATATCTTTGGCTAAAGGGGGAAAAAAAGAAATGAGACTACGAAAACCGAAGCCAAAAAAAAAACAACAAAAAAAACAATAAATATATATTATGTAGGTCTATACGTGCAAATAAGCTGATGGGCAACCAGTTTAGATTGTTGCCAATCAATGGATTGCTATTATACCTAACGCAAATAAATAGCTTAGGAAATTCTCCTATATCCGATGGCGACTTCGGCCTTGCAACTTTTGAGCATCGTTGCACAGCATCACGTTGCAACGTTACGACGAGAAGCGTATAAACAGATCAATCTATGGTCTGAAGTAGTATCTTTTCCGACATTATCTTATTGCTCAGAGCTTTTCTCTGAAACAGATGATGAAGGAAGCCTCCGACGACCAGAAATGAAAGAGGTCGGAATAAAAGGCTAGGCAGGCCTGTTTCTGGTGCCATCGTTTTACCCATATCAATTGCATTTCGCAACCGTCCTGGAACAAGCAATGGAACAATTTTCGCACCTGAACAAGTGGATAGTCAGTCACACGCTCTTGTGGAGTTGCTCATACTAGCTGCATGTTGATTTACTGAAGCCACTATAAAAGGTACACTATCGCCTATCCCAAAACCGGCGGGTGTTTACAACGTAGTTCTAGGAATCCCCGCCAGGTTCGCTAGTCTAGTAGGCCGGTCGTCTACAGGGGAGATAGGGCAAAACACCATTTTTTATTTTTAAAATTTATTTTTTACCAGTTCGTACCTTAGAAAAGTGAATGCACTAAGGCTCCTTTTCATTCCCGATTTTTTGGGACCAAAACCAAAACGACAGTGCAATTTGGGAATTTTTTATTAATTTTTGAAATTCACCCAATTTTCAAAAATTGCGCCCTTTGCGGCGTTGCCTATTTTTCAATTTCTTGTTTTGTATCGTATGACTCGACCAGTGACGGCAGTGAGTCACTTTTGAGGCCGGTACAATGTAGTTTTAAATCAAAATATTTGTTTGTTATTAGCATGTAGATACAAATATACAATATAAATACGATATAAAAGACGTCGTAAAAACTGTCGACGAAGCAGACGTGTGCGTTGGTGTCACAATTTCTAACCTGAAAGAAAATAATCTACACCATAAGCTAAAGCTAATGGAGTGCGCCGAAGGCTTTTCTGACGGAAAAATCTGGCGATCCTACAAATGCGAACTACTTTTAAAACCATGTTCCTTGAAGTTACATGCATCGCTTAAGGTCGTGGCATGTAAGGCATGTCGAGAGTTAAAAAATGCATTAAATAAAAAAGTATGGAACCTCAATCAGACATCTATGAACGGGACATTCGAAAAATGTAGAAGTGCTAAAGCAAAGGCAATAAGAACATCCGCGCGCAAATCGTCAATTCTAAAGGTAATCTGTTTGCTACAATTTTTTTAATATTATACGACTAAAGTATAAAGAATTAATTTTCAGAGGGTGAAATGCGAGCTCAATGAGATGCGCACTAAACTGTCAGTGACATCGGAGGATATGTTCCATGAGTACATCGACACTCTTCAACCACAGGTTCCGACATAGATTATTTATCATATCTTGCGTATGCATGCAAATAATTTTTTTTATCACGAGTCAGAGATTCTGTTTTTGATATTGAAATTGACCGATATTTACTATACCTAACGCTTGTTAAAAACTTTCTTTAGAATAACTCGATTTTGCTTTAATTTAACTATTATATTCATTTATCTATTATACATGTTAGGACTTACAGAGCACTTAGTCTTTACCACGGAAGTGGATTTAACGCATTGACGATGCAAAGCAAGAAGATTCTCGAAAAGAAGGATTCCTTTGTGATTCGGGGTTTTTTAAAACCATGATTTCATCTCGCCACAACTAAGTAATGCATACTTCAAAGAGTAATACTTTTTATGATTTATGATTCTTAAAAAAAACCCCAAAAAAATAAATAAAAAAAATACGTAAAAAAAATACGTATAAAACAAAGCAAAGAAAATTCTTTTTACTAGCGTATGAGATAATTTCTGGTCTTACACCTCCCTCCCTGCTAGGATCCATGTCTCAAAAAGTTATCATACCAACGTTTTTTTAGTTTTCCATAAAATCGTCATGTTTTTTTGTGCCGTTGCTATTTTAGCAGTTTACTTTCAACCCTCCTTTCTTTCGCTTACCGAAAATATATAGATTTTCTGGGATTACTGTAAAAAAAACCAAACGAGTACAAGAATAGCAATTGTATTAAAGAAGATTCGCCACTACAAAGGATCCTATATATTTGTAAAGGCAGGCGTAGCCCGGGTGTAGCACATGGCATTCTGAGAACTCCTCTTCTTCCAATGCCTAATCGCCCTTTTCTAGTAATGCTATCGAATTTGACTGCAGACCTTAATTTTTACTCTCCTCATCCGCAAAAACGCCTTTACCTAGAAAAGTCAACATAATGGAACGAGCACGAGCCATCTGGTAGTTTTCTTTTTTAAATGTCGAAGTGATATAGGCCTACTTACACGTTGATGCCTCCGGGATGCCTCGAAACTGACAATCCTAATGCTGGCTCTCAGATGCTTCTTTACTGGGCGTGTCATTAGAATTCACCCTATCACAGATCGCCAATGAAGTCTCGCTGTATGGGTAAAAACGTGCCAGAAACGCCATTGAAACATATGAGAATAAAACGACATTTTATGGAAGAATCTGAAGACTTCCGTAGGAAATAATTTCATGCCAATGTGATAAGCACACACAAACCAATGGATTTCTAAGAAGAATACATGGCAAGACACATCAAACGTGCGTGCTGGCCTGCTGGGTACCATACCAGCGAGAGCCATATTACAACCGACTGGTGTGATGATCAGGGGGACTATTAACTATTTCGCGAGTGACGAAGACATAACGTTCCAGCATTCCTCAGTATTTTTTGATGAATCAATCCGTTATAAACGAATAGCTCTTTTCAGACTACCAGCGGTATCAGCTACCAGTGATACTGTGGTAGATTCCAAGTACAAAATAGACTGGAGACCGCAACGTTTTGCGGCCGAATTTTGTATGAGGAACGTTGTAGGAGAACAGAATCATGTCTCGATGAAAGCTTACCTTACTCATGCGTATTTGGCTTTTTAAAAGCGGAGTTATTATATTAAGACCTCTTTGTTGCCCCTATATCTCAGTCCAGATTCTTTTTGCTTGACATTGACCCGAGGAATTTTCTCAGGCTATGTAGATGCCTCTTGCCGCGAGCGGTAGAAGGACATTACCGGAATTAGAATGCGTTATTTTGGCTTAGTCGGGGCTTAGTTTGAAAATAAACACTCTTCGATGGCTACTTTTAAACACTCTATTTAATTCAAGTAATGCGGTTTTACTAAATAACTGTGTTGGAGTCTCACCGGCAACCATTAACCATTTAAAAAATGTATACGTAACGTTCTTTTGTCGAGTATTTATAAGGCAAAATTTTTGGAGGTCAATTTTTGAGTTGTTGGAGTTCTGCTATTGAGTCTTTACGCATAACCAAATTCCAAACAAAGCCTTAACATTCTGAAATGTAAGGAGAGGTTAGGATTGAGCGGGACACGGTTTAGTTAGGGTGAATCGATTTTTATAACCTAACACTTTATTAAAAAAATTACGAAATGCCTAAGCAACGTGCGTGCCATTTATTTGCATATGGTGATGAACTTTGACTGTGATCCAGCGATGTATTCCTTTAAAAAGAATGGGATACTGTAAAGATAGCAAATGGCAACCGTGCAATGATCTTTCAAACACGGGCGATCGGTTTCAAATGCTTCCAGCGAGTTAATTTGTTTGTTTGTTTGTACATTGATCTACGATTTCTCCAGTAAATCATGGCATAAACTACTGTACATTTGAGGGGACCCTGGCAGTTGGCAACGCACAAAAATATGTTATCAATTTAATGGATAATGGACGCAATAATGAGATAAAGAGTCTGTCGAGAATTATTCCATCCCTGTCTCAAAATATCACGATGCTGTAGTGTGAAAACTGAATTTCGGAAAAGGAGTCAATACATTAGGACTAAGGAAATTCAGAGCATCTTCTTTTAAAAAAATACAAAACCTACAATTATGACAAATCTTTATCTAAAAGTTAGGAATGTTAGGGAACTGTAAAAAATACATTTAGACAGGATGAATTTATTGGTAAATGAAGTTCCAGGTCGTTCCAATCGAAATCAAGAAGTCAAAATATAATAAAAACGAGATTGCTTCGTTTCGCCTATTCCTGGGTCCTGGTTTCTCGCACTGCTTATGATATTTTATTTTTCTTCCACATCAAATTACAGGCTTACAGCCTGCCTTCAGTATACTGACTGAACCTTTTCCTCTATAATTCTTCATCTATTCATATTATTAATCATGGCTCTATACTTCTGATTTTTGCGTGTGTGTAATGTGTATTGTTATATTGAATATTGTATGAAAGAACGAAAATGAAGCACAAATACACAAAAACATATTACACAAAACAAACATCTTCCAAAATTGATATTTTATTGAAAAATGGCAACGCCACCCTAACGTTGTGTCGTCTTGAGCCTAAAAATTATGACAGTTCTATCGGTTCTATAACAGGGAGTTTTCGTAGTCGTGATCGCGTTACAGTTTAGCCCAACTTTTGTTTGCTCACACCCAGTTTTCATTCGGTAATAACGAAACGAAAAATAGAACGGAGTAATTATATTTCGTTCCAATAGATCTTCTGGTACAGTACAAATACGTAAAAAATCCATTGTCCTACATTTTAACTTGTCTTAGGCAGTGTAACCTAATACATCTAATTTGATTATACAGCACGGTAAAAGGAGGCCAGAAAAACAAAACAAAAAATGTCCGCAGGACCGTATAATTATTCCTACATTTTCAAATACATTATTATTGGTGACATGGGAGTAGGAAAATCCTGTTTACTTCACCAATTCACTGAGAAGAAATGTACGAAAACTTCTTATTTGCTGTTTTTGTCTTCATAAATTCCATTATTTTCTCTCTGTTGTTAAACATTCTTTTTTTCAACAGTTATGGCTGATTGCCCTCATACAATAGGTGTTGAATTTGGTACAAGAATAATTGAAGTGGCAGGCCAAAAAATCAAACTTCAAATTTGGTAATGTAAAAATCCTCTGATAACCAAGCTTGACAATATTGACTGTTGTTTTATCTTATAGGGATACTGCTGGGCAAGAGCGTTTTCGCGCCGTTACTCGATCATATTATAGAGGAGCAGCCGGTATTATCAGCACAACATTAGCAGTTTTATGTAAATGAGCTACTAGTCTCACATTTATAAATTTAGGTGCTTTATTGGTCTATGATATAACGCGACGGTCTACATACAACCATCTCAGCAGTTGGCTATCCGACGCCAGAAACTTGACGAATCCTAATACTGTTAGTACACATTTTATTTCAGTTTTAGCCAATATTTACTTTTATCAGTTGCTAATACTCTTTAATAACCAATAATCGAAAATATGTTTTCATACCAAAAATTTTTGTAATTGTATTTTAATCTCTGCTTTTTTGTATACTTGCGATTTCCAGGTAATTTTTTTGATTGGAAACAAGTCTGACCTAGAAGCCCAACGAGATGTAACTTACGAAGAGGCGAAACAATTTGCGGACGAAAACGAGCTACTTTTCATTGAAGCTAGCGCAAAAACGGGTGATAATGTCGAGGACGCCTTTCTAGAGACGGCAAAAAAGATTTATCAAAACATTCAGGATGGCAGGTAAGATTTTTCATATTTAAAAAACGCATTTCGGTAATACCCGTATCTAATGTTTTAAATCCACGACCGAAAAGTTTGGACTTGAACGCAGCCGAATCGGGTGTCCAGCACAAACCGCTTCAACCTGGGAGAAACCAACCTCAAAATCAACCAAATCCAACTAAAGAAGGCTGTGCGTGCTAATTCAACCAGTGGATTATAATTTAGCTGTTTGTCCAGCCAAGTGAAGAACTATGTCCTATGTATTACAAATCTTTCAGAAGTTGGGAGAAAAATGGATGAGAAATATGCTTGGTTCAAGGAAAAGTGTTAGTGTATCAAATTTGATGCATATTAAACTTTAATGTTTTTTGGGATTACGAGAAGAGAAATAAAAATTTTGAATCGTTCTTTACATTCCTTTGGTTATTTAAAGTTTCATCAGTTGGAGCTTATGCCTTTTTAAAATTTCTTTATCTCGTAATTTTTAGCTTTTGTCATGGATCTTTTGGGTAACACCGGGCGGGTATCTTTGTACGTTATGTAATATTTTGTCATACGAATACAAAAAAAAATTCTCCCGTATAGTTAGAAATGTAAAACTCGCAAGCTTTCAATAAAGAATCGCAAAAATTATGTTTCTATTCGGTTGTCCTATCGTTCTTGTTCTCAACTTATATACAGAAAAGATCAATCACTGAACATTTCAACTTCGTGTTTTTTAACCTAACGCAGTTTCTAGTGCTGAACCCACGACGACCGAACGACCAGCTCTACATCCACGCGCGGAAATCTCTTAGTCAAACTTTTAAGAGGTCAGTGCTATTTAAAAAATAACCTGAATCTTAAGGACAACTGGCATATTCAAATCCGGCTGACACATTACTTTTCCCTCTGTTATGTTTTTTTTATTTCAATTTTTTTTAATACTTAGGTGTACACAAAAATTTTGCGGCTGAATTTCATGAAATTGTTGTTTTCTACATTTGGAAGTCCACTAGCAAATTGCCTGAAAATATAATGAAATCTATAATGAAAAGAAATCAGAAAGGTAAACAGGAAGAACAATTAAATGAGTTCTTGATTGATGGTAAATAAGTAAACAAAAACACCAAGAACCACGTATTATTTTAAATAAAACTTTTGACAAAATAACAATACCAAAAAAATATCCATTTAGTGCAGGGAAGAACAGAATTTGACGCTCATTTACCTTTTTCCATCCAGAGAGACGACTAAGCTGTTCCACGCGGTTTTCCACGGTATATCCACTCCCCGGACCACTATGGGTTCGACTCCCCCATGCAGAGGGATAGCAAATGCTAACTCCTCTATACTTCTCCATGGTATATCAGTAAAATGGTTACAAAGGTATAGCGCTCACGATGGAACACGAAAAACAGTATTGTAGCAGTTGAGACAACGAGACGTTCCCTGAGCTCATTGTCAGAGATACAGTATACATGCTCCCCTCTTTTCTCCACCATCCGTTTTGTTTTTTACTGCCATAATTTCAGCATTCAGCCCATCCAAAAGCGAATGTTTTGTTTTTTCACGAAAATGAAAATTTTCTTCCGGAAGACATTTGGTGTATAAGATTCTAGTAGGCGAAACCTTGTTACTGGAAACGGCATGTTTAATGTTACGATACAAATCCTTTTACAAATATGATGAAAAAGTAGAACCCATATCGAAATTCGTGGCAATCTCAGCAACGAGGCATGGACATTCTTTCGCATTGTCTAGCGGTAAATGCTAGATCATAAAAGCCTAATCGTTCGTTTAACGACATAACGCAATGACACACCCGACAAGCATCAATTCATCAAGTTTCTTGAGTCAAAGCGCTTGGAAGGCAATTAAACCATAAATAACAAAAAAATGTATGAATTTTAATTGACCCTTTACAATATTCTTTCGTATTAATTCACGAGAAAGGAGGACGCAATAAAGCATAAATTCAAAAACATCCAAGGGAAACTGAACATTTGAATTCAAATCAAGATGCTCGATACCTCTTCACTTGCACTTGGTAAATCTGCAGAACCCAAACAACTCCAGAATAAGAATTCCAAAGCCATACTTGAAACAAAAAACAGAATACAGAAAGACTGGGGGAAAAGTAAAAGTATGGAAACAAATTGTAACTGCTTTACCGACATGGTGTATGACTGAAGGGATACTTCTGGAATATAAGAGATGTTACTTCTTCGCACAATGTGGCATCTGACGCTAATTTATAAATGGATAGAAAACGTCCAAAACTAATTAGGTGGGCTAAATGCGTCCAGATGATGTGTCCATAGGCGACGATGTTCCAGAGCTACTACGAGGATGAGAAGCAGAAGTAGCTGGCGACGCAGGAATATGTGGAGGTGCGGCTTGTGGTGGGACGGCTGGTTTCACAAACCTCTCTTGCGATATTCGTATAAGAGAACGCGGGATACCAGTAGACAAACCCTATGACAAAAAATATAATGCAATTAAAGTCATTGTTCGCCAAAATTTGAGGTGTAAACTTGATCTAGACACACCGCATGAGGGGGGGAAGATGAAGGTGCGCTAATTGCATGTGAACACGTTGGACATCGACCCATCGGACTTGGTGGACTAAAAGGGTCTCGCCCAGTGCCGATTGAGGATGGTGCGGTGGGCACACCCACCAAACCTTCTCTGCTGAATGTCAGCAAACCTGTACGATCATAACATTTCGGATGTCACACGATTAAAGAGACCGACGGTTGAACAATGGAACTTATAAAAATTAACCAATAATTACTGGGACTAAGGGGTCGATTTGATGGAACTGGGCTTGAAGTGGTTCGGGAACGATTGACAGGTGTGACCGTAACTCCCAACGACCCCACATGACCGTATCCAGTAAGTTCGTTATAATGACGTTCCTCTTCCATTTCCAAGCTAGAACAGAATAAGGAGAAATGGTAGGACTGAACTAGAGGTTAAAAAAATAAAAGGAATTATTATTAACGGAAGTTCCATATTCACCTCGACTCCGATTCTGACAAATGTCGACAAAGAGCTTCACGTCGCTCCATTTCCATCTGAAGCCGACGCTGAAGACGAAGATTTTCGTCTCGTATATGTTTCTCTTCCTGAGCATAATGTGCCATTTTTTCCTCTTCTAAAAAGCAACAGATTCGTTTTCTTTTTCAGACAACACATACAGAATTTTTTTTTGAGTGGGCACAAAACTAACATCAACACAAACAAACCACTGTGATGGGTACTTGGTAATGACCAACAGAAAATGTCTAAGCTTCACACTGTGACAGGACATCAGAACCTATATTGTAATTAAGTGAATCATTTAGTATATGCTTACGTTCTTGCAGTGAAAGTGTGAGCTGATGTTTCAAACGAGAAACTTCATTTCGCAACCACTGTATGTGGGAAGTTAGCTGCTCTGGAGTAGAATTCGTTGGAGCACTATCCCCATTGTTTGTGTCTCTGGGAGAAGGTGGAGCTGATACTGGCTGGTCAAGCTTAATTTGCAGGTTTCTATTCAACACAAACTGAAGTACACCATTTGGGTCAAAAGACATCCTACACCAACACTACCTTTTTTCTGTCTCCAGTTTATCCATTCGTTTCCATAATTTATTCACTAGGGCTTCTTGTTCCTGTTCCAGTGTGTTTTCTAGTTCTACTTTTTCTCGTCTTAACTGTTCCAAATTATTTTGCTTGACATGAGTTTCTGCTTCTAGCTTTTCAATTTTCCTCATCAATTTGTTCACTAAACATTCTTGCTCTTGTTCTAATGTTTGTTCCAGCTGAACTTTTTCTTGCCTCAGCTAAAATAATAATAAAAAATTTATGAATCTTAATAATCCTTCATGGGAAGCAAAAGTAACCAAAAAACCTGGTTCAGTTTTCGTGATAAATCATTTGTAAGGCACTCTTCTTCTTGTTCGTAATTCAATGCCAAAGTTTCTTTTTCTTTTTTAAGTGCTTGGATTTTTTTCAATAAGGTGTTGCTGATAAATTCTTCTTCTTGTTCTGCTCTGGCTTGCTAAAGAGAAATTAAATAAAAAAAACCAGTGAATGAAGTTCACAAGAATAAAAAAAGATTTTTCATACAATATTAACTGACGCTTGTCTGAGAGCCCGATTCTCCTCTTGTAACTGTTTAACTCTTAGTTTGTATGTGTCCAATTCAACTTTAAGAACTTTATTCTGTTGCTGTAAGCTTTCAATACGCTTGTGGAGCTGTTCTCGAGAAACAGGAGACGGAGGCATCATAATAGGTCCGCCGTCCACGCTGCAATCACTTTCACTTGCACTATCAGCCATATTAACGCTGTTTCTACCGCTCTCCATTTTATTTTGAAAATTAAAAGCTAGGCAATAACCAACTTTTATACTAGCTTAATGCTTAACTAGGTAATTTTAACTTGAAAATATGAAAAGAACTTATCAAATTCTCCAAAACTGTAGACTTTTACAATGAAACATCGAACGTTTGTCTTGAGTTTCTTTCAGCTATAGAGACTAAGCAAAAGACAGCACAGAAATAGTATCGCACGTAGACGTAGTGGTAGAAAAAATGAAGTTTCAGTTTCCTTTCTTGAACAGAGTTGCCAAATATTGCCAAATACCAGAGGTTAACGATACCAAATCCGCATTCCGCAGTTTCGCATCATAGATTTCATAGGCTGCCAGAGTCATGGAAACCAGAGTCATGGATACCTGGTTGGTTCACGCAGAGAGGAATCCCTATACCGCGTTTCGTTGGTTGGTCTGTCATGGTCATAGACCCCTGGTTCCTTCACTATGGGTAAATTTCCTCTCGGAAAAGGTTCCGAACCCTCCTCATGCGGCCGGGGGTTACTAGACAAAAAACCCGGGTTGTGGATCGGGGCGACTGAGCGGTTTTCCACCCGGTGGCACTGCCATCTAGCGATAAATGATTTTTTTGCGTGGAGGAGAACCACACACCCGCAAGAGGCGCTCCCACCGGGAGGAAATTTCCCGAGAGGAAATTTACCCACAGTGGATCAACCAGGCCATGGGCACAGATAATGAGCAGAGAGAGTGGTATTTATCTATGCCATGGGTCTGTCTAAAATTTTGACGGGTTTCGGGTCGGGTTTCAGATGGAAACTCGAATCAGATTCATCTATTGAAAGAAACTGAGTTATTCTTTAAGTCTCTAGAGACTTCTATTACTCTGACTCTGCTCTGACCATGGTCATATACCCCTGGTTGATTCACTATGGGTAAATTTCCTCTCGGAAAAGGGGCTCTTGCGGGGTTTACTCTCTATGACTCTGGTGTTGTTGGCATCTGTGAAAGTGTGAACTGTCACTGTGATGCTGTGACCATGCTTTCGGGATTTTGACAAAAAAGAAAAAAAAGGTTGGCAACTCTGGTTTTGTCTGCTGCTGTCGTCTGCTGCTACCAAAGATTAATGAAATTTCTCGTATTCACGTATTGCCATTTGAGTTATCGTTTAGCAAGCATAAGAAATAAGAAATGAATGAAGAAACCAAACTTTCAATTTTGTTACGGATAGCGTTGGCAACGGCATTTACGTGTATTGCAGTGAAGTGGATGGTTGATCAATTAGATCCCACAAAGGAAAAAAAAAAAAAAGCCAAACAACAAGCTCAAGCCCTCATGACTAAATTGCGAATAAAAACCAATTTACAGGTATTCAAACTAGAAAAGGCTACATTATACGGTTGTGACACGATGGCATTTGTAACATGTTTTTGTAATAGTAGGGGATTCTTTGAACATGCAAACACCGTGAACCAATCTTGTTCAGTTAATCCATTTTTGCAAAAAATTTAATAGTTTTTATTCCACCCTAAAGTGCAAAATTTTTTAAACGGGGTTCTTTGCAGTATAAGTTAGATGGTATAATGTGGTTTTAGGTGTGTCAACTGGTCAGTAGTCATTTTGTGTGTGTTATTCTTAAATTTGAAAGCATTTTTTCCATCAATGTTGACTACTAAATATTGAAATGCAAACATTTTTATTAGTTATTTAGTTTTTATATATTTAGCAAATAATTGCTCCTTTTTAATGTAGTGTAAGCGTGTCAAAATAAGATAATGATAAACCAGACAAAAAATTGATTTTCAATATTTTAGTTGACAGAATATGAACTTGCAATTGCAAGTAATTTAGTGGATCCTGAAAGCATTCCTGTATCCTGGAATGATGTCGCCGGTCTGGATAGTGTGGTACAGGAGCTGCATGACACCCTTATCTTACCCATCAAAAATAAAAAGCAGTTTCCAAGCCAGTTGCTTCAGCCTCCAAAAGGTTCTTAGGCCTTGAAAAGAATTTTGTAGTAATTGATCCTTCTATACAATTTGATAAAAATTATATAGGTATACTCTTGTATGGACCTCCAGGGTGTGGAAAAACCATGGTATTAATTTTCTAGTATATTTTCTAGTATAAGATTTTGTTCCTTTTGATATTTCATTCTCTATTCTAGGTAGCCAAAGCCACTGCAAAAGAAGCTGGAATGAGATTCATAAACTTGGATGCTTCAACGTTAACTGACAAGGTAAAAAAAAAAATTTTTTTGTACTAGAAGAATATTACTTGGGAAAAAAATAAATCACAAAAATTTTCCAATTGCAAGTGGTATGGTGAGAGCCAAAAATTAGCAACGGCGGTTTTTTCCTTAGCAGTGAAAATTCAGCCATGCATTATATTTATCGACGAAATTGACTCTCTCCTACGCTCCAGGTAATTGAATCAAGTTTTTGTTCTAAAAATGGTGATGAGCTTTTTTCTTTGTTCAAGAGATTCAAACGATCATGAAGCGACCGCCATGGTGAAGGCCCTTTTCATGTCGCACTGGGTATAGTAGTTGCTATAGACATTCTTCTATTGCTATAATTGTCTCGCAGCTGCTGGTCTGCAGTGTATGGAATAGCCAACGACCAACACATGTTTTTTTCGTTAGCTATCGCAAAGAATATGACGTAGTTGTGTAATAGTGAAAAAAGTTGACACATCCTTTACCGTAATTAAGAAAGAACGACTTCAAGGGTACACCCCAGATAAGGCGCTTCTGGTCAATTGTAATGGATGATATACCAATTTTACATATCCCGATAAAGAATTTATTCATTAACGTTGCTTTCGTGTTGGTACGCAGGATGGTCTAACAACAGACAATACAAAAAATAGCGTCGGTTAGTAGAATAATCTAGGTTTTTTATTAAACTGATGAATAATAGAATAATTGTTTTTCTGTTTTCCTCATGAAAGTTGTTTTAGGTGCAACGAACCGACCGCAGGACGTCGATAAAGCTATCTTACGTCGAATGCCTGCATCTTTCTACATAGGACTTCCGGTATATCGTGACACAGAATTTGTAGCAAATATCTATTAATGTTTTTAAAATCTAAATCTATTTCGATCTCAACTGTTTAGGGTGCGGAACAGCGCCGGCAGATTGCGCAGAAAATCTTGAAAAACGAACGCTTAGCTACAGGTACAAAAAAGATTGCTGTTTTTTGTTGTTGTGAAAATTCAATTAATTTTGCAATTAGACGTCGATCTGGAACACCTGGCAAGGTTGACCGAAGGTTTTTCGGGCTCGGACATTAGAGAACTTTGTCGAACTGCGGCTGTTTATGGAATGCGCGACAGTTTGAAAAGTACGACCAACGATACCCAAATAGAAGAATGTATTACAATGGGAAACTTCGTGCAGGCGCATGGGAAGTTGCGTGAATCAAAATTACATTGTGGGACATTGACGTTATCTCGCATCGATTTAGATTAACTGTCTAGAAACGGCGAAAATAAAATTCGTTTCGGTACTAAATTTTAGCGACTTTTTTTTGTACTAGATTGATC
Source organism: Daphnia sinensis (assembly GCA_013167095.2). NCBI lineage: Eukaryota > Metazoa > Arthropoda > Branchiopoda > Diplostraca > Daphniidae > Daphnia > Daphnia sinensis. The sequence goes on along the minus strand of CM023195.1, from coordinate 480,645 downwards.
ATGCAATTTTGCTTGAATGTATTGTCCAATATATAAACGACACAGTGTACATACGCTTGGTGAATCTAGCTCAAATGCAAAATAGTCGGTAAATACAGGTGTAGTTTGCTGCAACTGCAAGGTCCCACTTGGTGGAAGGCAGCCAGAGTGGTGGAAATGTTAAGCTTTCTGAGGGACGGAGTCTGTGCAGGATGGTTGAGGTGGGTTAAGACAACTGAAGACGGCAGATGGAAACTTGCAATAAAGCTGTGGTGAAGTACGAGAAATAGCATTGATGTTAAAGAAATTCGGGATCGAAATTTTTTGAACCTCCGCAACACCTTTGTGATCGCCGGGCCCGTCGCAAAGCGGTTGCCGACGACAGGCCCGGCGATCTCTTTTTGATCGCCGATCGAGTGACCCACCCACGACCCACCCACGATCCACCCTCAACCCACCCACGATCCAACCTCAACCAACCCTCAACTGCCAGAGACAATCGTAACGTAGTCCGTCGGCGTTGCATTCCAATTTCCAAGAAAAGCGACAAGAATGTGTATCGATCATGATGAGGCACGATTAACGCATAGTACACTCCCCTTTTCTGCGTTAAGGATCGTTCAGACTACAGCTCTTTTCTACGTATAACGTATAACGTATAACGTATAACGTTAAAAGTTTACGTTTGTACTTCGTAAATTTCGCTGCGTTTTTTACGGAGCCATATTTACGTAAATGTGTTCGTAGTCTGTTCAGACTACACTGTTAAATTTACGTAGAGTAGGCTAGATTCTGCGAAGATTCTAGCGTCTGCTGTAGATTTTTGTACCTGTTGTAGCTCTTTGTTATATTTATTGATAAAAGTTCTGAGGACGAAATTTCTGAAAATAGTGACGAGGATAACTTTAGTAGGCTCCATATTTATTTTTAAAATAAAAATTAAAAAAATTAATTATTAAATTTAAAATTCTACATCTGACATATTGTCACACTGGGGTTGAGGTGTAACACGAGGGTATTAAGACATCCACACTTTAGGACGTCAAGTAAGCGAGAGAGATACAAGGGACACTACATCGCCTATTTATGGTAGGCGAACAGCAAGGTTGAAGCATCGAGTGCTTTCGCCCTTGCTGTTTCTACGAATACTGAAGATAACCCTTATGACTTATTACTGAGCAAGGCTGGTTGTACGAGTACATACGCCCTTGCTTGTTTCTACGAAAGAAGACAATAGAGCAGTAAAACATGCTGCGTTGCGCATTTTCCACAAATGCGAAAAATCTCATTTGTGTCTAAGTTGTCTGCTGCCGCTGCAGCCTCTTATGGAGAAACCGTCTTCTTCCCGTTAAACAGTAAGTTTTTAACTATTTATTAAGGTTTTCCCCCTTTTCTTCCTATCAGTGGGTAGCTTATTCATTTTTTCATTTCCCATATTTTTTTCTAGCCCCAGTTCTACCTAGTTTATTTGTTTTTAATTGTTGTTTTAAGTGGCTCGTCTCTTTTAGCCGAAGAATTTCGTTTGCTGCCAGAAATTCGCCTGCTATAAGGGATGAGCAACAATCCATTCTCAAACAATAACTAATTAAAAATAAACTAGATAGAATTAGGGCTAGAAAAAAATATGGGAAATGAAAAAATGAATAGGCTATCCACTGCTAGGAAGAAAAGGGGGAAAACCTTAATAAATAGTTAAAAACTTACTGTTTAACGGGAAGAAGACGGTTTCTCCATAAGAGGCTGCAGCGGTAGCAGACAACTTAGACACAAATGAGATTTTTCGCATTTGTGCCATGACGTCAAGTTTTTTGGCTGCCGATGCACCTTGTTGATTTCCTGTTGCACGGCATTTAACGGCCATCTCTGAGTACTCTTTCAGCCTTACTTTCAATGTCTGAACTACTGCTTCTGCTGGTCGTATATCGAGATCTGTGATGACTGTCCAGAAGGATTCTCCAAACGCAACGCCCGGTTTTTCGTTGAACACCACGGTATCTCGGACAAGCAAAGCATCTACCTTGACTGACTTGAGGAAGGCCAACACAGATTGTGTAAGGCAATAGCAGAGCAAGGTATCGATCCGGACCACCAGCTCGACGAGCTGGCTGTATCCGTGTGGGGAGGTGGGGCTGCCTGCTTGCTGTCTTTGGCTGACGAACTCCTCCAGGAGAAGGTACTGGAAGAACGCTGTTGTCAGGTAAAACGGCTGCCTCCTCACCGTGGTTTCCGCTATCTGTGCCCGTCTCCCGATTGCTCTCCACCGGTGGTGGCGGGATGTTGGCTAGGGGTGTCTCACGTACCACCTCTGTAGATTCTGCGTCCAAATTCGGTTCTTGTTCGACCAAGTCGTGATGAAAGCTTCATCTTTATGACATGCACAATATCTGATTTTCTTGATCTGGAACTTAGTTTGACTTCGTAGTTCACAGGAGTTGTCTGTGGGATCACCTTGAACGATCCCTGCCAGCGGTGAAGTAGTTTTTTCTGCTCTTTTCACTTTTCGAAAGGGCTTGTATACCAGGACTTGGTCTCCTATTTTAAATTGAAGTTCTCTGTGGCGACTGACGTACTCTCTTCGCTGGTTGTCATGGGCGACTCCCAATCGCGTGTGCACCCATGCTCGAGCCTTTGCCAATTCGGTCACAACTTGGGTTCATAATCCGGAGCCGTTCCCGCCGTAACCAGCCGAGGATTGGCATCAGCACCTAATTCCAAATCAATAGGTAACATCGGTTCACGTCCGTAAAGCAAAAAAAATGGTGAGAATCCCGTAGGTTTCTGTCGTGCCGTATTGTACGCAAAACACACGTAGGGTAATGCCTCGTCCCAGTCTTTATGGTCGGCGCCGACATACATTGACAGCATAGCTGCCAAGGTATGATTCATCCGCTCAACCAATCCGTTAGCCTGCGGATGGTAGCTGGACGTTGTCTTGTGGTTGCTTCCCAGATTCTTCATTACTTATCGTGTAAGCTCAGCTATAAAACATTTCCCTTGGTCTGAAATGATAAACTCCGGTGCTCCGTGACGCAGCACAATTTGCTCGACAAAAAATGTTGCCACCTTATCTGCCTTTCCGTTGGGCATAGGTATTAACTCTGGCATTTCGCGAACGATTTTTTGCGGAAATTCTTGGATGAATTTGTCAACAATTTAGTTCGAGAGTGGCCCTACTAATATAACGGGGCGTATTTCTTTGCAGTCATTTCTTTCAACTCGAGCATATGAAACAGGACGCGGAGGAACCGTTTCCTATTCGTTCAAAGAATTGCAATCAGCTTACACGTATTGCAGAAAAGGCAGTGCTAATTTTTACCTGGACGTAGGTAGAAGAGAGGCCTAAACTCTCTGAAGATCCTGATTGTAAACTTGCATCGGAAAAACTTGCCTCTCTCTTCTCCTTTGAATCTCTTGATGAACTACGCGTATGCTTCCTCCTTCTGAAAAAACTGCGTGGTGCCTGATGTTGGAGTACGTCATGAATCATGATCCAGGTCAGCCAGACTTAAGCGTTCAAGCGTTCTTCTTCAATATACTTGGAAGTTGTGACACCGCAGCGGACTTTGCGACCTTCGTGGACTTTGCGACCTTCGTTATCGAAGTCAGTGGCCAAAAGGGCCACGCTGCGTTGTATTAAACACGACACGACACGAGGTTACAACACGGGAAAAATTGGGGCGGCAGGTTGCGACTGCTACCACACGAAAACGTTCCTCATGCTGCAAAGACTGACCTCGTTGCTGCATTTTCCTCTGTCTTTGACTACGGCGGAAATGCAGGAGAGGGGAAAAACAAAAGAAGGGCGCTAACGCGAACAATTAGCTTTAGGTGTAAATGGGGGGCGGAAGTGTTAGATAGGGTAACCTATTACCAAAAAACAAAGGGTATTAGTTCAGCCAAGGTCAGACAAGTTCATATTTGTCTGCCCCTCGGCGATAACACAAACGCACACGCACACATACATACATACACGCACAGACATACAAAACGAAAACACTATATTACATTAACTTCTAATGACTTCTATCGCTAACAGGGGGGCCTGTTACTGATTACAGAGAGAAAACAATTACACATCAGTAACACCAGATTCTAATAAACATAATTTAGACATCGGGAGGTGGTATTCTCCAGTAGAGGTCTTGACGAACACCGAACGGACGATTCCATCTGGACTGTGGATATTTCGGGTTACTCTACCAATAGGCCAATGCCCTCTGGAAGAATTTGGGGCCACCACAAGCAGAGTATCGTCCACTGCCAAATTCTTCTGTATTTGGCGAGTTCTGCACTAACAAAAAATGATTCGGGGTAATTGGTTCGGGATCTCGAGGGTCCAAACTGACGTAGGACAGTGGCCTCCATCCAACAATGATTCGGCCTGAATCACAAAACCACGTAAAAGCTTTTCGGTAAGCGGACGTGATTCCGCAATGGCTTCCAGAGTCACCTTTGCTAATTTTACGAGACATTCCCAAACGCTTCCGAAATGTGGTGCTAATGGTGGTGAAAAATGCCATTCGATTTCTTGCTTCACCATTCGTCCAACGATATTTTGTTCTTTGAGACGCTTGATGCCTTGTTTGATTGCTTTGCCCCAGCAACAATTTGCGTTCCATTATCGCTGTACACGACTGGCGGACGACCTCATCGGGCTGTGAACGAAGCAAAGGCGATCAAAAAGGACGACAAGCCAAGTGAGGCTGCAACTTCCAAGTGTACTGCTCTAGTGGTGAGGCACGTTATCAGTAAAACATATTGTTTTACTTTGCGGTGATAAATGGTAACGTTGCAGGGGCCGAAATAGTCCGATCTATTTCATGCCCCAGCTAGTTCTCATTCGTGGATGTAAACGAGAGACGACGTGTTCCAAAGTCATTCCCGATTCCAAATCTTGCTCATAGCCACCAGTCCTCAGGGCATGCATAGCTCCGGTTGAGCTTGGCTAGTGCCTCTGAGTCATCATCTCGGATGGATGGAAGATTCCTAAGAGCTATCAAATGGCTCCGAGTGACTACTTCGGGTTGACCATATCGATTTTTTAGTTCTATTAAAGCATCATAATAAGTGGACGAATTGTCCAAGTATTCGGCTATGTAAGAACGCACTTCTGTGGTAAGCAATTGCTTTAAGAAAGCCTGGCGTTGAGCGTCCGATGGTACCACATTATCAGGCTTGGGAACCGATACTTTCAAAAACCATTTTCGATTACGATAGCGATACCCTTGTTTTTTTCTATTTTCGATTATCGGGCGATAGTTCAGAAAAAAAGTATCGGTATCGCGATGAACGATGATTTTGCGATGATTTAATTTTTGAAAAAAAAAATTGAATAAAAAAAGAATACTGTACAATAAAAGGAGCAGGAATATGAATATGAAAAATATGGATATGAATTCCAGAATACATTAGTGACTGAAGGCGAGACTATCAACAACTTTCTTATTACTACGCAGGAAAACAAGCATTTCAAAATTAATGTCGCCTAAAAGCGTGCGCATAGGAGTGAGAATGCGACCACCGAGAGAAAAGAGACGTTCACAAGCAGCACTTGCTGGGAGACCATCATTATAGTAGTGGAACAGTTGCTTTATCAATGGAAATTGATTAAGGCATGAAAGCTCAGCGGTGTTCTTGGATTCAAGGTAGCGACTCAGTTCCATTTTCCAGACACTATTGGAAAAATTTTCTTGTTTTCCTCCTTTTGAAAGAAGAGTAAAAAAATCTCTTTCGTCTTCTGGTGAAACAGATTTGTTTAAACTTGAACTTTTTTCTGCATCGATTGCCTTTAGTTTAGTTTCAATCCTTGTAATAATTTGGTTTTTCAGTTTCAAGTCTTCTTCATCTTGGTAATCCAACCAGTTAAGCTTAAACTTGGGATGAAGGACAGCTGCCAATTGAAAATATTCTAGTTTAAAAAAGCGGTCAAAACGTTTCGAAAGGCCTTCTTGTAAAGCTTCCACAAGGGGTTTGCAAATTGCAAGTGGTGGTTCCTTTAATGCAAGTTCGGCAAGGCGTCTGCGAATCACAACTATAGTTGGCAGCAAATATCCAGATGAAACTTGAGTGTGTTGTTCCCCTTGTAAAACATCCAAAGCATAAGAAACTGGGGTCATCACTGATACATACTCAGAAATGAACAAGTAGTCTTCAGAAGTAAGAACTGGTATTTTTAAAAATTCACAAACTGCTTTCAGATTACTTTTCACTTTCTTCACGGTGACTAAATCTGATACCAAGTTGTGCACATGCTTGATTGCGTCAAACCAAGCATTCCAACGAGTATCGTTGGGAATGACAAACAACGTTCCTAAAAACGTAAAAAAAAAATAAATAAACCTAACTGCAAAATAAACATCATCATCATCCCTTAACTCTTGAAGTTCATGTAATTCAAGAGTTAAGGGATGATGATGATGATATGAATCATACCCAATAGTTCCTTTATTTTGTCTTTACTTAAAGAGGATCGCTGTTGTTTATTAAAGATGCCTTGTAATTTCCCAATAGCTGATTTTGACTTTTTCTTGAACTGAGCGTTTGATAAGGCACTGTCTGCATCTGCTTTCGCTAAAAGACTTAATAGGTGCGCAGCACAAGGAAAGTGCATCGGTAGTCTATAAAGTTCTTCTTCGGAATCTATATTTAACAATTCAAAGTCCAAATCTGTATGGACAACATCTTCGCCATTAAAGCAATCATCTTCTTCAGCAGAGTCCGGCTCATTTATAACTGGCTCTGCTCCAAACAATTTGAACGCCTTCAACATGTTTGATCCTGAATCGGTAATTGTGAGGACAGTCTTATTTTCTACACCAAATTCTACATTGATTGCGTCTAGACTAGATGCAATAACATTGTATGTGTGTCAGCCAACAACTCTTCGAATAGCAAGACATATACTATTCCTTTCGAACGTTGTAGGGTGTAGCCAATGACAAGTCATCCCTACATAAGACTTCCCATGAGCAGTCCAAAGGTCTGCGGTTGTGCAAACATGATTAAGTTTCAATAAATGATCAATGATTTTCTCTTTTGCCGTGATATATTTAGCCAATAGTCTCTTTGCCAAAGTTTTCCTGCACATTACTACGTGATCTGAAAAGGTAAAAGAAATTTAAATATGTTTGTAGTAATTGTGAATCATTGAATCATACTTGGTGAAACTTTTTTCATGAGTTCACGAAATGGATCAGTTTCTACGTGTCTCAAAGGCAAAACACTGTCCACGACGTAATTTAGAACTACATTGTCAAATTCTTCTTGCGTGAGAACAGGCTTTGGTGGCTTCCTTAATTTTAATGTAAGTGATTCTTGGATTGTAGCTTGCCTTTTACTGGGATTATTTTCAATTCCGTCCAAATCTACAACTTCGTCACATTTTCTTTTTTTCGGTTGCGATTCGCCACGAAGGCAAGCAGCTTTAAACGATGACAACAATCCAGGGTGTTTGGACGACAAATGCGAATACAAGTTTTGTCGAGATATATCACTTACAGAAATTGTTTTAACTTGACCACTGCTCTTAATTTTACTCGGACAATTTGCACATATGTACAGAGAATTACCAGCCTTTTCTGCGGGTGCATGAAATGTAAAAAAATCGGGATGTACGAAAATGGTCGGTTTACTCATGTTGACAACACTACCAGGTTTGACAAATTGAGTCAAGAATAAACGTCTGCACTTTTTTTTATTTTCAAAAGTATCGGTATCGGCTATTTCATCGATCGATGGTTTTCCGATTATCGATCGATACTCATTTCAAAAAGTATCGGGCGATAGTCGGGAAATTAAAAAAAACTATTTACGATGACTATTTCATCGAGTATCGGTACGATAGTCCCAAGCCTGCACATTATGGATCATGTCCCTAAACGACGAGATAAAAGTTGGCCATTCCTTTGGATCACCATTGAATGGTGTTATCTTAACCTGTTGCAATGCATTCATTAGCCAATTTAGGCAGAATCCCGCTGAAGCTTTCCTTTTAGGAGGTGTACGCTGTGAATCCAATCATCGCTGCTGAACGATGTCATTAGAGGGGGTGGTAGACCACCTCTGCTCGATGGGTCTAATGATCTAGGATTATATTCAGGCGCGGATGGGCTGCCAATTGGCGATACAGGTCGAGAGGTATCGAATCTGCATCGATTATCCGTTCTATTCATCGAATATCTTGGCACTGGATCATACGTCTGGGGATTCGGATCGCAGCGATATTCATCTGCTGTGAAGAAAGATTCTTCATCAGCTTGGCCCAGAGTAGCGCGACTGACAGTAGATGCTGGAGAGTTACACCGATCCTCACGGTAATAATCCACTGGTTGCAATACTCCTCGAACATGAATCTCTATACCTATAATATAAGTGCTGTCATCGGCTTTTTGGCTTTCCATAATCTTAGATTGTACAAGAAATGGGCATCTCGCACTTGACCCAAGCGGCTTTGGATTTGCGCCTTCAGGTGTTTTAATAATAGCGATGGCCACGGATATTAACCATTTGTTGAATTTCGCGACACTGTTGCTCAAGAATAGCGACTAATGTGCTTCTTTCGACACGTGCCGTTTCAATTGCTTGAATTCTTTCTTCTGGTGTACGAGCCGTTCGACTTCGGGTGGAATCCGTTGATCCATTTTGGCGGCCAACCCCAGTATCACGTCAATTCGGATAACTGGGAATACCAATATCTGGCATACTAGTTATGCTGCCGTTACGTGACCGGGGTGGAGCCATGTCGCTATGTAAATAAGCTTACAGTGCACTTAAAGTTTCTTCCGCGAATCACCACTAGTAATTAATCAACGATTAATTGACGATCTCGCCCTACTTGTTAGAATAAGACAAGTTGAAGCGATGGAATTCAATTTCACTTTTATATTGTGAAACCAACACGGGAATTAACGTACAATATTCAAATGAATTATTTCCTGTGAGGCTGGTGATCAGGATTTCCGAAAAGCTGACTTGAGGTTACCGTGCGTACGATCTGGGTCCTTGTGTTACGGATTCTCCAGCTCCTAACGGGTTGTTATGCACGGCACCTGTTTGGGTTCCGTCCCTAGTTTCTGGTCAGCGATTTCCAAGTCCTCCTCTTGATCTTCACGCAGTTCTAGAGGGTGGAGACTCTGAATGGCTCTGTTGATTAGATTGTCATTAGGGGTTTTCAGGATGACGGAACGGACTAGTCCATCCTTGTTGGGAATGAGTTCCTTTACTACTCCAACTTTCCACATGAATCGTTTTGCGTTGCCGTCGTGAATAACAAGGACTTCCCAGAGGCGAATCTTCTTCCCGGGTTTTTCCTTGACGTTGAAGTTGTCCAGCTGTTTTAGATAATCTTCAACGAATCGAGAGCAGAGATCGTTTTACTCTCTTCTTGTTTTGTCCAACTCCTTCAGCGTTGCGCTCGTAGAATTGGGAGCCATCAGCTTGTCCACTGATGCTGATGGGATCTGGCTGATGGCTCCGGGTCTGCGCAGGTTGACCGCCGATTATTCAGGAATTGGTTGGTGAGAGGAAGCGGGTCGTCGGCCCCGTCTCCTATGTAGTTAAAAAGCCTTGCGTTGATGAAGCTTTCGATCTCGACGAGACTAGTTTCAAGCTTCGCATTTGTTAGGCAAGCATTGCCATTGGAGCGACGGAGCAGATCCTTCATGATCCTCACCATGCGTTCCCAGAATCTACTCCACCACAGAGCGAGGCTTGCAGAGAAAATCCAGCGGGTTTTCTTCATGGCGAGAAAATCTTGGATATCTGGGTCCGCGTGCATCCTTAAGTGTTTGTTGATGCAGCGGAAAGTTTGAGCATTATCCGAATACATGACGGATATTGGGCCTCGCCTAGCCTTTGTCAGATTTCGTCAGTTCCAGGTGTACGGCTTGCGTGACCGCACATGTAAATGAGCACGTGAAGCTCTTGGGGTGCTTAGTTTTGCGACCCTTCTTTTGGGCAGAATTTTTTTCGGTGACGTCCGCTTCTATTTACTCCACGAGTTTTCATTTCCACAATTGGTTCCTGATTAGGCTCCCTTTCTGTGGTAGACGGTTCATTGTTTGGTTGAGGATCTGGGTTGACCGTTGGATCCGGGTTGGCTGACGGATACTGGTGCGTTGGCGGGTTGCTATCCTATACTATACTAATATAATATATACTATACTAATATACTATACAGGCTTGTAGAAAAGCGGTCCAGCAAAATCAACTCCCGTGATTTGGAACGCTTGAGCTTGGCGGAGTCGGTTGAGCGGTAGAGGTGAAGCGATTTCTTGAAAGGGCGGAGTTGTGAGCTTCTGGAATAGTACGCACGTGAACCACATCTTTTTAACTTATTGTCGAACATTGACTATCCAGATTTTTTACATTAGCTTCGAGAGTGTGGTCTTGACACCTGCGTGCGCTAGTGTTTCGTTTTTGTAAGTTATCAATAAAGATACGACGACGTAGCTCGCAGGTAGTAGAATAGAGAAGACCACGTTCACGTGATTCGCGACTACGGTTTGCTTCCAGTCGAGAACCAAGCCGGGAAAGAATTTTTAGTCGAAGTAGAGACAATAGTCTCTACCGAAGAGACTGCAACTCATCAAGCCGAAGGGAGTATAATCCTTCAGGATATAGGCAACCGAGATATCCATCCCACAAACGATCTCCGTATGGGAACGGATACCCCCAGCCAACAACTAAATTTTTCAATTGCTACAGACAGCAAGGACATAAAAAAAACAATACTCACAATAAAACATAACTCAGTCACCCATCTTCGAGCTACTGTCGAAGTCGAATCGAGAAAAAACTTGCTACAAGTGAAACAGCAGAGGACGTATTGCAAGAGAATGTTGGACCGATATGGCAGGTACCAACAACCCAGGCCCCCGTTGACCATACAAAAACCAGAATTTAACTCCCCACTAACATTCGATTTAGAATCAGATGTAAAAGTAGAAATCCCTAAGCTAATACGTATCCCAGTTAAGATCTTTAACAAGCAATCCACCACTGAAGTGCACCAAATTCATGGACCCCGTTTTTTTTCTTATTCCGCTATGGGATCTAAAATTCTAAAAAAATACAAGCCTATCCAGTTTTTGACTCCGGATTTGCTTGTTATTTTCAGAATTCTAATATTCCCTGCCGTTCGGGAGATATTTTATGTTAAAGTTAGGGTTTTTTCTAATTTTTGAAATTTGGGGGGGGGGTCTTTGGTATCGCTTTTTGGGAAAAAGCGAAGCCTTAAAAAAAATAATTGTACCAAAAGTTTGGATGGCCATCCCTCAATGCAAATCCGAAAGGAAACCCAGCCTAGCAGCCATTTTTTCCGGATGACTGCCGAAGCTACGCTTTCTTGGCCTTCACTTTAGACCGAGGGACATGCTGTAGGCCCTCTCATATAGTCTAACGGCTCAATCATTTTTGAAGCCCGAGGTGCAGAGAAAGCGTAGCTTCGGTAGTCATCCGGCAGGAGTGCGAGTGAGGGGTGAAAAAAATGGCTGCTAGGCTGTGTGGGAAACTGGCCAAATGAGCCCTTTACTAATCCTTTATCTCCTTCATTTAATTAACCCAACTTACCCTATCTACGCGACCGTTGTGGTCATCATGGTGGTACGACTAGAATCATCAGTGATCAAGGTACGGCGTTCTCATCTCATCAAATGGAAGAAAAAGTCCACGAGTAGCGAACCGACCACGTATTCGCGACGGCAGATCATCCCCAGACGTCTGGACTTGTTGAGCGTGTTAATAGGACGATGAATAGCGTTGGCAGCCTACGTGAACGTTGAACATGACGACTGGGATCGTCATCTACCAGCAGCCATCTTTGCTATCAACACTGCAAGGCAAAGTGCAACCGAGATCTCACCGTTCCAGTTGGTGAGATGAGAAAAAACTCCTTCCAAAAAACGTTGGTCCGTTTCAAGTTGTCAAGAAAGTGTGCCCAACAACTTATCTGGTGGAAGATTTGCCAGCCCAGCGAAAGAAAATGAGATTTTGCCGGTTCAACGCGCATGTTGTGCTAATCGGTAAATTTTACCCGAGAGATGACGCTGAGTGGGACGATTGGCCGGATGAACCAGAAGAATCGAGTTCAGTTCAGCCGTCATCAGGCCAACCGGCTGAAAAAGAATCGTCAGTTGCACCTCCAGTGTCCAAGTTTCAGAGTTCCGCTTGTCATGTGTATATAGTTTTTTTTGTTGTTATTTACTTTTTTTGGGTTGTTTGTATGTGTCAAATCAAATCAGGATGGGCCGACTGTTGTAGACGGTCCGCCCGTCTCAGTACCCTTTATTATGTCAGTGTCCTCACTCCATCTGTGTGTGTGTATGTGTGTGCCCAGAGGGCCTGTGTTGTAGTTGCCGAGTGAGGGCGTGACGGTCTCGTAAGCTGGCCAGCGAACGAACAGGTGTGTCAGTTGTCACTTGTCTCTCTTCGTCTCTTGTCGTCACCTGTCCTGTCTCCTGTCGGAGGCGTACGTATGTGTGTGTGTAACACGCTGTAAGACTTACGTTCGTTTTAGTCGTCTAAGGAAGGGTTGCGGCGTTTGCCTGGCCACTTCCGCGTAGTGTCTAATATATAAGAGTTACCCCCCCTATCTATTGTGTCTCCTCTTTTTTAAATTATTTATTTATTTATTAAGATTAAGTGTTTGGCCGAATCCGCTCGCTGGACGAACACATTGCAACATGAGGTTCCAAATTTCTATCTGCATTAGACCGACCTTGTTTGAAGAGTTATTCCTGTTAAAAACTTTCTTTTCTCAGTAACTCGTTCTGTAGCTCGATGTTTTGCATGGTGAGCTCTTCACGCGCAGTGCTAGCCAAAATAACACAATTGCTAAGTTCATGGGCTCAATCTAGCCAAGTCTGCAGCATGTTTCGGCTATCTTCCGCCACGGTGCGTACTAGTCGACTAGCCGCACGACTTTTGGCTAAGCGGATACGAAGCAAGTCAAAAGTGGTCTATATTAAATATTTCGTATTATTAGGGGGAGGGGGGTTCCTCGACCCGATAAACCGCACCAACCTACCTGAAAAATTGCGAAGCGGTTTTTTTTCCCAATTAGTATTTTCTTAGCAATATTTTTGCATAATTAGATAGATCTTATGAAGACATATCATTCCTATAATTGTTAAAACTTTTAAACATAGAGTTTTCCCCATAATCCCAAGATCGGGTTTTAGAACCGGTTCAACCCGCACCAACCCAGTAGCTCGAGGATTAACCTGATAACATACCGATAATTAATTTATTCCTGTCTTATGAAATGAAAAAAAAATTTATAGGTAAAAATAGTGTATTACAGAATTATTAAATAAGAAACAATAATTGTAAACAACAATAAATAAAAAACAAAACAAAAAACAAACAAATGAAGGCGGTAACCCGACTTCTTAACATTTCACACATGCGACACCCCGACACGCCATACGCCAACGCCATACAACAAAAGATCAGAGAACGGAAACGATTCCATTCCCCACCACTTGGAGGATCCGTTTTTTACCAACACGGAATCGGATTTGTACCAGTTTACCGATGAAGAGCAGCGGTAATGCGTAATGCAGACGATCCATAAACTATTGTACACGCACCACGCAGTCTTTATCTTGCCCATGTTATTCCGTCTTGCGCGTTTTGGCGTGTACCTGGTTGAGTTGAACTCAACCATAAGGTTGACACCAAAATGGATATTAGATCAACTCGGTTGGTCGAAGTTGGACTAACCAAGTTTACGTTGCAGTTGACGCCAAAATGGAAGTTGAGCCGAAGTCACGCCCAACACTCCATCATTCGGCAAAAACGAAAACAATAAAATTTACCTATGGATTTTATAAAGGAATCTTTAACAGTAATAATATTTTTTTAAATTTTTTTATTGGGCATTGATATACTTACTATAGAGCAGTAAAACATGCTGCGTTGCACATTTTCCACAAATGCGAAAAATCTCATTTGTGTCTAAGTTGTCTGCTGCCGCTGCAGCCTCTTATACCTCGAACCAGTGGCAGTGGTCTTTCTTTATATAGTATACTTTTATCTGTGAATCTGTGATATCGGCATGCTTTCGAGATTTCGACAAAAAAGTGGTTGGCAACTCTTGTTTTGGGCTGCTGATAAGAACCAAAGATTAATGAAATTTCACGTATTGACATTTATGAGTTATTCTTTAGCAAGCATAAGAAATGGTTGAAGAAACAAATTCAATTTTGTTACGGTTAGGGTTAACGTTGGCAACGGCATTAACGTGTGCTGCTGCAGTGAAATGGATGGCTGATAAATTAGATCCAACACAGGAAAAAAAAAGTAAAGCCAAACAACAAGCTCAAGCCCTCATGACTAAATTGCAAATAAAAACCAATTTACAGGTATTCAAACTAGAAAAGGATACATTATACAATTGTGACATGATGGCATTTGTATCATGTTTTTGTAATAGTAGTGGATTCTTGAACATGGAAACACTGTAAACCAATTTTGTTCAGTTAATTTATTGTTGCAAAAAATTAAATAGTTTTTAATCCATCCTAAAGTGCTCAATTCTTTTGACAGGGTTCTTTGTACTGTAAGTTAAAAGGTATAACAGGGTTTTAGATGTGTCAGCTGGTTCGTAGTCAATATTTTTGTAAGTGTTCTTATTTTTGTAATTCTTAAATTTGGAAGCATTTTTCCCATCAGTGTATTAAAATGAAACAATTTGTAATAGTCACTTAGTTTCATATATTTAGAAAATAATTGCCCATTTTTAATGTAGTGTAAGTATGTCAAAATAAGATATGGATAAATCAAACATAAAAATGATTTTGAATATTTTTAGTTGACAGAATCTGAACTTACAATTGCAAGTAATTTAGTGGATCCTGAAAGCATTCCTGTATCCTGGAATGATGTCGCCGGTCTGGATAGTGTGGTACAGGAGCTGCATGACACCCTTATCTTACCCATCAAAAATAAAAAGCAGTTTCCAAGCCAGTTGCTTCAGCCTCCAAAAGGTTCTTAGGCCTTGAAAAGAATTTTGTAGTAATTGATCCTTCTATACAATTAGATAAAAATTATATAGGTATACTCTTGCATGGACCTCCAGGTTGTGGAAAAACCATGGTATTTATTTTCTAGTATAATAAGATCTACCATAGTTCCTTTTGATATTTCATTCTCTATTCTAGGTAGCCAAAGCTACTGCAAAAGAAGCTGGAATGAGATTCATAAACTTGGATGCTTCAACATTAACTGACAAGGTAAAAAAAAAATTTTTATACTAGAAGAATATTACTTACGGAAAAAAATAAATCACAAAAATTTTCCAAATGCAAGTGGTATGGTGAGAGCCAAAAATTAGCAACGGCGGTTTTTTCCTTAGCAGTGAAAATTCAGCCATGCATTATATTTATCGACGAAATTGACTCTCTCCTACGCTCCAGGTAATTGAATCAAGTTTTTGTTCTAAAAATGGTGATGAGCTTTTTTCTTTGTTCAAGAAATTCAAAGGACCATGAAGCGACCGCAATGGTGAAGGCCCTTTTCATGTTACACTGGGTATAGTAGTTGCCATAGGCATTCTCCTAAACTTGCTATAATTGTCTCGCAGCCGCTGGTCTGCAGTGTATGCAATGGCCAACGACCAACACATGATTTTTCATTAGCTATCGCAAAGAATATGACGTAGTGGTGTAATAGTGAAGAAAGTTGACACATCCTTTACGGTAATTAAGAAAGAGCGACTTTGAGGGCACACACCAGATAAGGCGCTTCTGGTCAGTTGTAATGGATGATATACTAATTGTACATATCCCGATAAAGAATTTATTCATTAACGTTGCTTTCGTGTTGGTACGCAGGATGGTCTAACAACAGACAATACAAAAAATGGCGTCGGTTAGTAGAATAATCTAGGTTTTTTATTAAATTGATGAATAATAGAATAATTGTTTTCTGTTGTCCTCATGAAAGTTGTTTTAGGTGCAACCAACCGACCTCAGGACGTCGATCATGCTATCTTACGTCGAATGCCTGCATCTTTCTACATAGGACTTCCGGTATGTCATGATACAGAATTTGTAGCAAATATGTATTAACGTTGTTTAAATGAAATCTATTTGTATTCCAACTGTTTAGGGTACGGAACAGCGCCGTCAGATTGCGCAGACAATCTTGAAAAACGAACGCTTAGCTGCAGGTACGAAAGAGATTGTCGTTTTTTTTGTTGTTGTGAAAGTTCAATTAATTTTGCCGTTAGACGTCGATCTGGAAGAGCTGGCAAGGTTGACTGAAGGTTTTTCGGGCTCGGATATTAGAGAACTTTGTCGGACTGCGGCTGTTTATGGAATGCGTGACAGTTTGAAAAGTACGACCAACGATACCCACGTAGAAGAATGGATTACCATGGGAAACTTCGTGCAGGCGCATGGGAAGTTGCGTGAGTCAAAAGTAAGTTGTGAGACATAAACGTTATCTCGCATCGATTTAGATTAACTGTCTAGAAACGACGAAAAGAAAATTCGTTTCGGTACTAAATTTTAGCGATTTTTTGTTGTACTAGATTGATCAATGCAATATTGCTTGAATGTATTGTCCAATATATAATCGACACAATGTACATGCGCTTGGTGAACTCATATGCAAAAAAGTAATAATTCATACAATAAAAAGAAAGAACGACAATCCGCTAGAGACATAACAACGTTAAAAATCGGTAAGTAACCGAGAAGGCTGCCCATCACAAATGTAAATGCTGTACATTAATTCACCAGATTGAACCACGAGGCACCCACAGAATTTTTGTTTGCTCCTAAAAAATTTTTTAAGCAAATTTGAGACAAATTACCCAAAGAACAAAATGCTTATTCGGACGAATACTAACCTGTTCAACTACTGCAGATACTTGTGTACACAAACACGCCAAATTGCCACCTGCTGGTATTACGGCTGTAGAACAAAGGACAATACACAAAAGGGTTAATCGAAGCACCATTAAAATACAAGACGTCTCCATGACAACTTGAAGTCAATGGGCAATAAAAAAAACAGAGAAAAAGTGCATTACCCGATATGAGATGACGATGCTCAGCTTCCACTTTGATGACATGCTCATACATTTCTTTTGCTGCTTTCGCTGCCGTTTTGTCGGATGGTACGCGAGTATCTTTCACCTCACGAACATGTTTAACCGACTTAAACTTCAAAAGAATAATAATCGGGAAACAATGTCGGTTATGCAATCGAGACACGGCATTTAACGAAACGTCTAAAACGCCATGCAAGTTCTTTTCGCCAACACTTTGAACAGCAGATATGGTAATGCATTCATAATGCGTTCCTTTTCGTCGATATTCAATGAAGTTATTTTCTTCAAGGTTTTTCTCCATGTACGATTCAGGGTAAGGCATTAACTCTGGCATTACGCGAACGAATTTTCGCGGAAATTCTTGGACGAGTTTGTCAACAACATAGTCGGAGAGTGGCCCTACTATTATAACGGGGCGTATTTCTTTGCAATCATATCTTTCAACTTGAGCATATGAAACAGGACGCGGAGGAACCGTTTCCTATTTGTTCAAAGAATTGCAATCAGCTCACACGTATTGCAGAAAAAGCAGTAAAATTTTTTACCTGTACGTAGATAGAAGAGAGGCCTAAACCCTCTGAAGATCCTAATTGTAAACTTGCATCGGAAAAACTTGCTATCTCCTTTGAATCTCTTGATGAACTACGCGTGTGCTTCCTCCTTCTAAAAAAACTGCGTCGTGCTGATGTTGAAGAACGTCGTGATTCATGATCCAAGTCAGCCAGACTTGAGCGCTGGAGAAGTTCTTCTTCAATTTTATACTTGGAAGGTATGACACCGCAGCGGACTTTGCGACCTTCGTTATCAACAAGCCACGCTCTCCATAATCCTACGGGAAAAAGATGGTAAAACGCATATTTTCTAGTAATTAACACAAAAAAATTTCCCAATTTTATAACCAATGAGCAGATATTACCTGGAACGCCATTAAACATTGTGTTATCGATATGAAGAATATCGTCGCGACGGAAGCAGAGTTCCATTTGTTCGTGGCTTTCGAATGCCATCTTATCAAACTGAGCTCGAACGTAGAAACTATCACCTGGTTGCTCGGCGATTTCCCGATAGCGCTCTATGTCATGTTGGACAACCAGCGTCACCTTTTCAGTGGGTTTCGCTAGCTCGTACGCCGCTTGTTCAGCCGTAGAATCTCGTAGGTTAACACTGTTGAACTCAAGAATTCGGTCGCCACAACGCAAACCAGCCTAGGAAAAAGGTAGTCGACGATTACATCACTTCCAAGCTTTTGCAATCCACGACAGTAAAGGATTAAATACAACTTGGTTTATCCAAGGGAAATTCTCTATAATGCATGTGCCAAACAAAGCATACCTTAAAAGCTGGAGAATCATTTTGAACAGCGTGAATGAAAATTCCTACAGCGTTTCCACCAACCAAGCTGATCCCAAGGCTGTGTGCTTTTTTCATCTCAAGATGAACAAGACGCGGTTCCCTGTCACGATCCCGACAGTTACCGCCATTTTCGTCAACTACAGTAGCCGGAATGATTACTGAGGTTGGCCTTTTTAAAGTGGCAAGAGCATGGTGACGTGTAAGAGTGCCGTGAATCGAAGGAGGCCGAACTATTGAAGAACGAGATTCACTTCCACGATCTATCAACCTTTGAAATAAATGAAAAAAAATTAACAAAATAAGAACGGGAAAAAACTAATTGGCTGCAACTTTTAGATTGCGCAATATTTTACCAGGTATTCAACGGTTAGGAATATTCAAAGACATGACGTGGAAAAGGATACCTTATGTTTTGGAACACCAGAAAATAAGTTATCTTTTCCCACATCTATCCATACAGCAAATGGATGGATAAACGTGGACATAAGCATAAGAGCCAAGATATACATAAGAGCATAATATACATAAACACTTGAGCCAAGGCTGTAATTCGGAGGCCAAAAAAAAAAAACATACCGATCGAACTGTAAGGTGTTCCTTAACGATGCTGAAACTGGATCAATAACGTCAGCTTTTGAACTGCTTCCATTACCACTATTGTTGCTGTGATCTCGCGAATGCCTGGGGGAATTACATGGTGTAGGTGATCCTGAACGCGATTTGGACCGCTGGTGCGAACCTGCACCATTGCCGTCGCACTCGCTGCTCGAGCTCGTCGCTGAAGGTGGCCCCATTAAACTCATTCCGTTCATTTCCTGTAATTCTTGATACTTTGTTGGATTGTACTGAACTAACATCGTTATGGAATCCCCACATTGGTGAAGGACACAGGCAGCAAGCTGGTACGTGGCACTACGCATATTTATGCCACAAACTTCTAATAGTTGATCGCCAACCTGCAGTCCAACTTGTGCGGCCAAACTAGATTGGTGCACCGAAGAAACGAACACCCCACCCGAATTGCGACAGAAGATTTGAATGCCCAACGGTTCTGAAGATTTTTCTATGTACACCCTACGAAATTTGATGTAAAAATCATGGAATTAGAAAACATTGGTTTAAGCATAAACGAAAAATAAAATTTGAAGTACCTGCGTAGTTCGTCCGGTGCCGGCTTAAATTTGGAACCGGTACCAGTAGTCCAAGAATATTCTTCAATTGACGATCGGCTACCCACGCCAGTCCCTGGTCGACCTGGACTCAGAATTTCAACGTGAAAATTAGGCATCGGGCTTCCTTGTTCGGATAGACGTTCAACACTGCTGGTCGATATTCTTCCAATGCTGTTTCTGCTGGTTACGCTTGGGTTTGAGGGAATTCGTATCCTTGCTGGTTCTTTTTTAATTGTTCCAATGCTATCAGAATAAGGAAGCTGTACATATTCTGTATGGCTCCCTCGGTTCGATTCGTATCCAAAGGGTACAGGGACAGAGGAATGGTTATGGCTGTGCTTGTGCGTCCTCGAATAAGTCGAATCAATCGATGGAGACTGTGTATGGCTGTACGATTTGTTGGAAAGAAGACTGTGTGGTCCTCCCAATGGAAAATCGTATGGGCTCTCCGTTGGTTGACGAGGAAGTGGAGGCGGCGAGGAATAACGCGGCGGAGACAAATTGTGTTGGTGGCTATGCATATGCCCGACATGGGGAGACACTTTATATTTCAGCGAAGAATGTAGCGCTGTTGGATAAAGTTGAGACTGTATGCGCAGATGCGTTGGAAGGGTAGAAGGCAATGCTGCGTGAACGTGAACAGGTCCGCCTCCAGACAAACCACTGGCAACGGTTGTAAGAGTCTGAGCCCCAGAAGAAGGGGCCAATTGCCCATTTCGACAAACTTCGGTATCCGCATCGGCTTTGCACGTTGTTCCGCAACCAGCGTTTCCTTTTTTTTTCAAGTATCTACCTAAATCTTCTTTGCCTAAGTTTCCAGATTGTACGGAAAGGTCTATGCTCCCATCAGATGGTGGATCAACAGTTTCCATGCTAGTTCTGTCCCCGTACGATCTGTAGTCACCACTGGGAGCTGTTTGGCTGTAATAACAACAAATATTATTCCACATGGCTTAATATCCTTTACTAATGATAAAACGAAACAATGAATAAGCTGGTTTAAAAATAAAAAAACGTATACGAAAAGAGGTCTAGATTTAGGTGATTATTTTTAATTGCTTACCCCGAATCTTTGTCATCATCGGTCGTGTCGTCAACTGCCACCTCATCTTTAGAAGTCTTGGAGGCATCAATAAACACGGAAAGTGGTAGCCTGGCACGTGGGTATTTATAACTATGAAATAACGTATTAGCTCCTTCCAAATATTCTCCGGAAACGAAAGGAGATCCAGCGCGACATCGAGGCCATGTGCCGCCACTGTTCATTCTCGTATCATCTCTTTTACACTCAGATTTCGAACTGCCCATAATTCGTTTTCTCCTACTTAGGGTAACGAGGCCAGAACCCATTTCATTTTTTTTCTATTAAAAAAAAAAAAAACGTCAAGCATAATTAAAAAATTTTACGAATACAAAAAAAAAATTATTTGTGCAAATGAAAATACGGTGAAATTACTTTATGAGTTCCCGAATTAGAAGCCGCATCATTGTTGGTAACAGCGTGAGGGTTGGTAACGGTGTGAGGGTTGTAACGGTCAATTACGTCTTCTAAAATTGCGATGGCAGCTGCCTCGCGGTCAGTTCCGCTTGCAATAGGGCTGTTTGTAGTGTTGCGGACTGGCCGTTTTCCGTCATCCGTATGATGATTACTCTTTTCTTTACCATTAGGTCGTTTTGGGCGACCGAGTGTTTCACGGAACATGTCCCAGACAACTAACCCAGCAGAGGCAATGGAACCAGCGCTTGAGACATTACTCGGGGCATTGGACGACAACGAGGAACCTTTCGAATGTTTACTCCCTTGGTGTCGTCGAGTAGTAGAAAAATGACTGTCGACCTTGCCTTGTGCCTGAACATCATTGTGGCTTTCTTCTTCAGTTATGTTATGTGCACTTGAGCTGCTGCTTGGAGATCCAAGCGAGGGTAGTGACACAGGAAAATTCGTAGACGCGAACGATCCTCGGATAACTGTTATTACAGGCCCATCATTTTTGCAAAAACTGTCGTCTAAGATTCTGCAAACCTGTTCAAACAAATGGGACAATTGCATGAGTTTGACTGCAGAAATATTGGATAATAACTGTATACCTCGACAAAACTAGCCATGCTGTCCAAAATTCTACCATTAATACTGCATAAGCGATCTCCAACCTTGAGGGAGCTTTCTCGAGCAGCCATGCTTCCAGGGGTAATGGACCTTATGTAAATTCCATTTTCCAATGTCAGTCCGTGAGAGGCACCACCCAAGGGTAACTTGACCGAGTACAATCCCTGATATAGGCACCTCTTTCGTTTGACGGTTAGGGTAACGGGCATTTTGGAAGACCGCAACAGATTTAGAACCGATTCGGCATCTGCCGCGGTGCAACTCAATGTGCCAACTTTGAGAAGACAATCGTTGATCTTAAGTTTACCGTCGGCAGGGCCTCCCCGCGTTACAGATACTACGTACAGACCATAGTCATTACTGTAAACGGGACGATTTTTCCCACCCGCTAGCAGGAAGCCAAAATCCATTAGAGAGCTCGACCAGTCAAGTTCAACCTCTACGGTTTCGGTGTCGCCATCGGAAAAGTCGGTCCCCAGAGCAGAATCATAGCTATGATTCAGAGGTGCACGGCTTTCTTTCTCCTTTTCCTTTTCCAACTGAAGATCTCCCAGCTTTTCTTTCAATTCTATAGGAAACGTTAGAACAGAATCATACAGGTGGACTATAAATTAACAAAAGAAAAAGTAGTAGTAAAATACCTTTAAGCTCTTTAAAAGTTTGATTTCTCTGACGTTTCACATCATCAGAATCTCGAAGAGCTTCGGCCAAATCAGAGACGGCTCTATCTCTTTCGCGTCTCAATCGATCGCATAACGTCCGTATTGACTCTCTTTCCAAGACAATCTTATCTCGTTCACCAAAGGCCCAGTCTCGGCGTTGTTTTGACACTTCGGCTTCTTGTAGCGCTTCTGCATACTCAGTTTGGAGTTTTTCAAGCTGTTTTTTGAGTTGCTCAACCTCTTGATCGCCCCCATCTACTGCGTACAGTTCACCTCTTCCACTTTTGGGTGTTTCAGTACGGTCTTTGCGAACCTGTTCACCTCCCAGGCATCCGTTTCCAATTCCAAAACGAATTTTTCTTTCTTGGTCATCCAGACGTAAATTCTCATTCCATTGAGGTTCTTGGTATTCACCATATCTTTCTCGCATGTGATGAAGTTCCTAAAACAAAAATTGTGCACCGATGAACCAAAAAGCAAACCGCAAAAATGGGGATAATAATAATAGTATAAAAATCCGTGCACTTAAATAATATTTTTTTTTTTGAATTTAAAATATAAAAAAAAGAAAGAAAATTTTGGAGTGAACAAACACAGCAAAACAAAACAATGAACTCAATTCTAGATATAGAAAGAATACCTTTAAGGCGTTGTCTCGATCATCCAAAGCAGATTTAATTTCTCTACGCAATGACTCAACTTCATACAGCAACATTTTCTTTTCATCATGGGATTCGCTGCTCTTAATTTCCAAGGTTTTCAGTTTTTTGTTGGACTGTAGCAGATCATCTTGAAGTTTTTCGATTTCTTTATGAACAGTGTCTCTCTCCCGCATGACAAGCGAGTATTCCTCCATAGCAGCATTCCGCTCTTCAGTTAATCGTTTCAAATCTTTGTTGTTCTTCATTCTCTGAGCCATTCCTTTATTTATTTCTTCCTCATGCTGAAGTTGGATTTTAGTTAGATAATCCATATAGGTATTTCTCTCCCGGATCGCTATGTCCCACTGCATAATGGCTTGCGTGCACTGGGACTTTAAAACGTTTCTCTCACGTACGGCAGCATTTCGTTCCTGAATTGATTCTTCATATTGTTTCTTTAAGCGTGTCATCTCCTCCTGAGCAAGTTCAAGCTTGCTTACGGCAGCTGAATGGGAGGCGACAAGATCAGCATATCTTTTGCGCAACGAATCATGCTCATCTATAAAGACCAAACACGAAAATGAAATCTAGAGACACTTCTCTGAATAAAGTAATAAATACACTAAAACATTCCAATGATAAAATCCAAATTTTAGTGCCATGTAATTACAGTGTAAATCATTTCAATATTCTATGCTCATGAATATTGAGACATGAAGAAATTGCAAGCTGTAAGATGAAATAAAATCTAGTAATATTTTAACCTACCCTTGATTGCTTCACATTTTCGCAACGTGCTTACATAAAGCTGATTAAGTGTCTCGCTTGTCCCATTTCCTTTTATCACAGCTTCCTGTTGCTGTCTTCTCAAATCATTGATCTCTTTTCGGTCTTCTTCTCTGGCTTGACTCAAACTATGAACTTCTTGTTCCAAACGCTGTTTTCCTGTTAGAACATCACCATACTTTGACCTAAGTGTATGCATCTCCTGCGTAGTGGAATCTAGTTTTGACAAGACTGATCTATGTTGTCCACGATAATATTCAGATTCCTGGACAGCCTTTTCACACCTATCATGCTGTCTTTTTAAGGACTGTAACTCGCTCATTGCTGCCTCACATTGTCTCTGAAGGGCATCATAGTCTCGTACTGAGGATAATTGCTGTGAGTAGTTGGAGCGTGGTAGTGTACCTAAAAATTAGTTTGAATAAATACAAAATCAAATAGATAACATTACTACAATTACCAGCAGAAGAGAAGTTAAATGGTGCTGAAACAGAAGGTGAAGGGGCATGATGCTGAATTTTCGATAACTCTTTTTTTAACAAATCTCTGTCATGAGTCACTAACTGCTAATAGTAAAATTTTATTACCATATCTCAAATTGTACTTTATAAAATGTAAACCTTAAGTTCAGCTTTAAGGAGAGCAAGATTGCTTTGCTGAAGATCATAATCAGGCCCCATGCCAATTGGTGAAGCATTTTCACAAAGAATTTGATTCATTCCTAATGAAAGGTCATTTCCACCAACACTGGACTCATCGGCATTTTCCATCTGTAAAACAGTGATAATATTACAAAAAAATTACAGTTAAAAAAACTTATACTTTAAGCTGGCACTGAACAAGTAAAACTACTGGTACACCTGTATTACATACTCATGTTTGGGAACGAAATTCACAGCAAGATATTTATTGGTCCTGTTGACAACTGACAGGCATTTGACACAGATTCCTTGTAGCTTATTGTATGAGGTCCAAACACAAGGTGACATCCATAATACATTTAATAACAGTATAACTAAAAAGAAGAACTCTGTCGCGCACAACACAAGTAAAAGGTGTCCATATTTCTACTCTCAGGCAGACATACATTACACTTTTCTCATTTACCTGCTTCTTTAGCGTGAACAATTTGCTTACCTTAATTATCCAGTTGTGCAAAATTCAGCATTCGGTAACGAAAGTTTTCACACAAGTGTAGAAAAAGGTTCCATTGTTGCACTAGCGGATTCCATAATTAGTAGGGGAAAAAAACACCATATTTAGGTTCACTTTGAAGCAAAATCACAGAACAACCCAGAAGCCAGAAGTCTTGAGTGGTTTTGACTGTCCCTTCCATAACACTGCTATACTGAACAACGCAGATAAGGAGAAGGGAAACTTTTTCAGCAACGCAATGTTACAAAACCACACAGCACTAGCGCTCGAACGGTAAAAAAAAAATTTATATTATATATTTATTACATATTTTAAGTTAGATTATGAACAGTGAATTCAATGAGCGGCCGAATCAATTATAGCCTAACTTAAATTTTGATCTAAATTATGATTTGAACCTATTCTAAATTATTTTCAAATTTTTTATTAGAATCAGTTTTAATGAGAATTTTTGATTTTATTTCGCTATTTTTGAACAAAATTTAAACAAAATTGTACAAAATTTAAAGCAATTGACCTTTTTCACAACGCAAAAAGCATGGAATTTTCTATGCGGTAACAGCGAATTCGGTCATTTTTTCCCCGTGTTTTTCTTTTCCCGTGTAAATTAGAAATTACCCATTTAAATTCATCGTGTCCATAGTTTTTATTTTTTTGTTTCGATTTTTTTTTCAATAAAAGTGAGGAGAGAAAGAACCTCTTCCTCGATTAAAAGATAACATTTTAAAATAAAAAATTGATTTATTTGACCAGGTAAATATTTGGTCGCACCTATTGTCGGAAGTTCCGACATCTGAATTCTATAACCTGGATAATACGGTAGCGGAGACGAATTAAGTCATAGACGATTGAGTGTTTGTATACGCGGAAAGAAGGAATCAGGAGTTCGAAAGAAGGTTTCAGGAGTTGAATCTGGGGTCGCGAAACACACCATCTTGAAAACGGGTAGAAAGAAACCAGGGTCAACAGATCGTAGGATACCCAAGTTTAAGGAAAATTACACCCCACTGATAATGGGAACGAGAACTTCAGTTAGTTGATTATATAAACAATAAATTAAAATTCAGTTCAATCAGACTTGCCGTACGGTAAATTTTTTCAGTTTGATCCAACTCAAACTCATCTTGAAATGAGTTGATCGTGCGATCACAGACTACGAAGTAAAGACCGCTATCCCCCTATCTCATTGTGTAGGCGATGCCTAGTCTTACCGCTAGGGGCAGGACTGTGTTATTTTTGAAAATTTTCCACTTTTTGTATGTGCTTCACAGTTCACACACACGTATTTGCGGGAATTGTATTTAACTTTACGTCTTCAACTTTACACCTTAATTTTCCAAATCCCCTTCCTGTATCCCAAGAATTATTTCAAAATTTAATTCTAATCCTTTGGTATGGGTAAAATATTATACCAGATTATACATTTACCCCTTCTTTCCCCATTTTTCTGTAGTATAGAGGCCATCGTGAAACCCTGCATTCCTTATGATCTGTCTGAAATATATAATATAATTACCAAGTTACTTCTAGTGTTTCTTAAATTTTATTTGACATGTTTATACCCGTACGGGACATTATTTGGAATGTCCCGATTTAGACATTTCAAATTATCAGGAACATAGCAAGAAAAGTAATGTGAAAAAATTTTTGTCTCACTAATGATGTCCCTGAGCTACTGCATGTAGGCGTGAGTGGGGTCGTACTGGGCAAAACCTTTGTTTTGTCTGTAATTCAGTGTGTAACAATGTTATGCTGAAATAAATTAGATAAGTGTAAAGAGCGTTGTTTAGATAACATTAAGTAATTTTTTTATCGCCATACGTTATATTGTTTACGAGTTATTGAATTTCGAAAAAAGGGGAAGAATTGCTGTCGATGAAAATTAATTGAATTAACAAATAATAAATTAATCAAATTAAATTAATAAAATTAAATGAAAAATTTTTTCGAAGCAGACAACACTTTTAAACCATGATTCAAACTTAATGGCTCCGCCAATAAAAAATCGGTTTCGTCCGATTTTACCCTCCAAAACCGTGTCCAGTGCCACCCCAAATGAGGGTCTATTTTTAATTCTTTAATAACTCTTAACCGTAATCCGTAAAAATTTTTTTAGACCGGCTCCGTACAAGTAAATGAATTAACTAGCTTCTTTGATTATTATATTAATTATTAACGAGTCATAGCATGGGCAATACCAAAAAAAGTCCTTTAAATAAAAATGAAAAGACAGCGCTCTTTTTTTATTTCCTCTATAACTCGTATATATTTAAGAATTTCATGGTGTTTTTTTTTGTCACATATAGAAATTGACATTGACAACATCCCAGTATTTCTCCCCTCCCCCAGTTCATCATCACCAAGCCCGTAACTAGTCCTAACTACTACTCTCCTGTTTGGTACGTGTCTTGTATAACCCCGCTCTCCCCTACCGCAAGAAACACCAGTACTAGAGGAAACAGCTCAGCCATTGACAGAGGCATCTGTGCCTAGTAATAGAAGAACCACCCATTCCTGGTTTCGGATATTGGCAAACTGCAATTACCAGGAGAGTGCTGGAGAAGTGGAGTAAAGACGGGATAACGACGATTGCCAATCCTGTGACTAAGGCCCCCTCGATTTTGCTACAGTTGCCTCTCCTCCGAGCGATTCGTGCACCCCAAAACTAATGCCCCCTCTTTTAACATAACAATTGACCCCCGTTTATCGGCATTCAGGAGATGAAATACGGTTTTTTTTTTTATCTTGAGCAAGTACATGGAAGTTAGGGTTCGTCTATTAGGAGGAGTTATTGGAGAATCTCCATCTGCTGAAAGGTGAGGAGGTAGTTGCGTGACACGACGTGGCCGACTGGCTACCGGAGTTATTTCAGCAGGACGAAGATTATTCTGCTCGACAGGAGGAACATTAACTGGCTCAACTTATAAAGAGAGAGAAGGGATGAAATACGGTTTATTTTTTTTTATCTTGAGCAAGTACATGGAAGTAAGGGTTCGTCTATTAGGGGGAGTTATTGGAAAATCTCCATCTGCTGAAAGGTGAGGAGGTAGTTGCGTGACACGACGTGGCCGACTGGCTACCGGAGCTATTTCAGCAGGACGAAGATTATTCTGCTCGACAGGAGGAACATTAACTGGCTCAACTTATAAAGAGAACCGAGTGAAACATGGTGAACTGAATACAGGTGTCCTGATAGTTATAACCGAAAACCGTCTTCTAGGCTGAATGATTTGCCTTTCATTCGAATGGGCTCGATTTCGAATTATCAGATGAAAGAACAACTGAAAAGTTATTATTACTAAAAAATTTTAATTATTACAACGTTTTTAAATTTACGCCTGGTTCAGTTAAGTTTCTCGATTTTTATCACGCATGGAATGGCAACCTAAAAAAAATCCGTTTCATTTTTGGCAATGGCCTCATTGCGTTTACACTGCAACAGGGGTTGGTCGTCGCGTTGTCCTAATATCTTCTGACTCGGCTAGGAAATCTCGAGCTATTAAATCCTCAGCTTCATTCAAAAAATCTAAAAAAAACAAGCATCATTTAAATTATTGTTCATTTGTTGTTTAAATTTTACAAATTTAACGTGGTTTTTAAAAGTATTTTAGCATTATATTTACAAATGAAATCCCAAAGGTTAAGGTGTGATTTTCCCATGTGGTCATTCACCACCTATACCACAATGCCACCAAATTATTTGACCGGTTTATACGGCCAAAAACGCTGAATTTTGGAATTTGACGTTTCTCATTAACTAGAGGATGGAACTAACTGTTCTAGTGAACCAAG
Organism: Daphnia sinensis; assembly: GCA_013167095.2. Lineage (NCBI taxonomy): Eukaryota > Metazoa > Arthropoda > Branchiopoda > Diplostraca > Daphniidae > Daphnia > Daphnia sinensis. The sequence goes on along the minus strand of CM023195.1, from coordinate 451,939 downwards.
TAAGTTTGATGACTAGCCTTAATAAAAAAAGTTTATCTCAATCCTATACATTTGTATTTTTTTCTTTTTAGATTAAGCAACTAATGCTGATAAATGTTTTAGCAGTGATACTGAGGAGGCTGGTGGGACTAACGAATCTCCTATTAAGCCGTTTGATTTCCTTGGTAATTTTTGCTTCAATTTTCTTTTAATTTAATTTAAAGGTTATTTGTTTATGTGACATTTCTTTATAGATGGCCTTGGCAAATCAAACCGGCTAGTGTGGACTTCAACATGTTCTCATTTCCTAAATCCTTTAGTAATGAAATAAACAGTAAGCTAAAAAATGGAAAGAGCCGCTCATTTGCTGAGTAAGGATTCATGTGTCGAGGAATTGTTCAGTATAAAGCGAATTTACAACGCATCCTTATGTAACTTCTCTGCGATACATTGATAATCTACTACTCGGAGAGTACAAAGCCTCACTCGTTGGCCAAGAAGTTCCACTGGTGGTTGCGGTATGTAATAATTCAACAACTGTTCTGCCATTTAAAAACTCTGGATTTATTGTTAGAGCGTTTCTACTAGGAAAAGCTATAGATGGCGTTTTTCTAGGCAACGGAACAAAGACAAAGGAGAAGGAAAGCAAGTTACGCGAAAAAAAGGGTGAGAGGCATTGAAAACACGTTACCTCGAGTACTGAACAGGTCCGTCTTAGCGTTTTTTTGTCCCCTACGTAGGGACGCGAAGTATTCCCCCCCCTCGCCTTATGTCAAAGAAAAAATCTTGTTGCGCTTTTTTCTTGGTTGGCAATTTTTCAAAGATTTCTGTATTGTTATTTTTATCAAAACGAGTACAGTTATTTGCAAGTTTTTCCGCAAACTGTTCAGTGATAGACTCAATATCCAACAACTTGACTATATTGTCACAATGGCTTTGTATTGTTTACACAAACATGAATCAATACAAGAAGTGTTGACTAAAATTCTAAACAATGTTCACTCTTAACTAGCAAAAAATAAGGGATGACAATACCCAAACTCGGAGAAGGTCTGAAGACTCCACAAAAGCAACTTGTATTTGAAGCACTTACACCACTAGAAGAACGCAATCGGCAACCACTAGCTGACGATTTCTTACAAGATGAAGACAACCAGTCTGAAAAAGAAGACGATTTCGACGAAGTAGATTTCTTTTTAAGGGATAAAGATACATCAATTGAAATGCTGAACAAGTACCCCCAAGTAAAAGCTTTGTTCGTGAGATATAACACCTCTATTCCGCAAGCGCTCCTGTCGAGCGACTCTTTAGTATTGCAGCAATCGTGCTCACGGTATGGAGAAACAGATTGTCTGATAGGTTGCTGCAAGTGTTAATTCTTTTGAAAATTTTCCTTAAACGTGAGTAAAGAAAAAACAAAATACAGTTCTCTGGCATTCTCTATATTCTGCGTTTAGTCAGTACCTAAAATTTTACCGTGACGTTGAACGTCAAATCTGACGTTCAAAAAAAATGGCGTTACGTTGACGTTGAATTTTTTGACGTTTGAGGTATCCGTTTTCGATTGACGGTGACGATTGACTAAACGTCAAACGTCACCAAATTCCGTTGACGTTCCAAACACTGACAATTAGTAACAACAGCGGAAAGAAAAATACGGAGAATTTTTTGTATGTTTGGAAAAATTGACGACAAGTTTCGGGCCTTTATGAATTTTAACAGATGTAAGGCCGTAATATTTGGTTTCTTGATTCGACTGCTTTCATCTTCGGCATTATGATGCTGGTTGGCTTCAAACTCACGAACTGAAGAAAAGAATGATTTGAAGTGAAGGCATTCATTTCCCAGTATGTAGTCCACATCCTTTGGATATCGTTTGACTAGAGCTGCAGCAGCCTCCGTTATTTTATACGATGTTAATTTGTCGAGGTTGGTCAAGAAAGAAAATCTGAAGAAAGAAAAAGACCCAACAATCATTGTGACTTTTATATCTGTTAATATTTATATTTCATATTCTGACATATTCATAAGTTATATCTACTATTATTGACGTAAGTGACGAACAACACATACTCAAACAAATTGAAAAGTATATAAAAGCGTACTTAGAATGCACCAAAACATAGGCTTGTTTTCTTCTGTTCAGCTCACTGATGAGATGATCAAAGATTTCGTTGATATTAGCCTTCATTTTTTATTACCTTGTAAAACTTGCATCTTCTACGCTATCTTTTAAATTACAATTATTCATTAGAATGTAATATAATAAAGTAGCAAACATTGAAACAAAAAATACCTATTTCATCATGTTAACGTTTTCAACTTTTTTTTTCTTTATTCATCGGCGGCATACGTTTGAATTTCAGGTAGCATCTTCGATTCTTCCTCGTTTTTTTCAGAATTCGACCGAGCAGGAGACAGGACAAGTGACGACAAGAGAGACAAGTGACAACTGACCCACCTGTTCGTTCGCTTGCTAGCTTACGAGACCGTCACGCCCTCACTCGGTAACTACAACACAGGCCCTCAGTGCACACACATACACACACACAGATGGAGTGGGGAGACGGATATAATAAAGGGCACTGAGACAGGCGGACCGTCTGCAACACTGCTAGGGAATCATACAAATCAATTACTGAACCGAAGATCCATTTCAACGGACTGAAGTAATTTGCTTGTTTTATTCACTCTTTCAATATAGCGTTCCAAACGACGGTCATTACGGCAGTCTCGAGAGAATTTAACTTGTTTGATAGACTTCTGGCTTCATTTCTTCTGCTGGCCTTTTGACTGGTGTCTGAAGCGATTTCATCAAGCACTTCCTTAAACAACGGATATCATTCATGTAGGGCAGTAACAGCATCTGCCCGAGCACACCATCTAGTTGCCAAAAGCCACTTTAGTACCTTAATTTTCTTACCATCAAGGTGCGATAATACCCCCCCCCCCAACTGTGAGTCGAGGCAGACAAAAAGTTGTAAATTTCTTGAACTAGGCCAAAAAATCAATGCAAGCTCCGTTACATTCAGCTGCATACACTCCAACAAGATTGAAAGAATGAATACCACACGGGACGCACTCTGCTAAGCCGTTTCTTTCTTTGATAATAAAAAAAATTCTAAATCATTTGATTATCCACGGCAGTCTTCAATAGAAATCTGGAGCTTTTCAATTGTTTCCTTTACAAAATCTTTCATTGCAGCCCTTGAATGGCCAGACATTGGTATAAAACTAACAAAACGTTCAACTGGATTTCCATTTTCCAATGCGCAACGAAAAAGAAGTGTTAATTGATCTACACGAGACACGTCAGGTGTTGAATCAACTACAATTGAGTAGTACTTTGCTTGCTTTAATTCTTTCACAATAAACTACAGCACTTGTTCTCCAATTAATTGAATAAATTTTTGGCACATATTGTCACACTGGCTTTGTATTGTTTACACAAATATGAATCAATACAAAACGTGTTGACTTCAATGCTAAACAATCATTTACTTTTAACTGACAAAAGATAAGGGACAACAATACCCAAACTCGGAGATGGTCTGAAGACTCCAGGGAACTCCATGAGCTTCCCTAACGGAGCCCAGCTCCGGGAGCTCACCCGATGGAGACTCATTTAATGCAGATTTGCGGCAGTGTTTTATACTGTCGCCGTAAATAACTCCCCTTCCGGTCTGCGTATCTTCGTATCTTCCGTACAGCTGACTTCTTCTGATAATTTCTTCACTGCAGTCGCAGCATTGTTCAAGGAGCGGGTGACTCATCTCTGCGAAGAGATAATCACTCTCCGTTTTCACCCGCGACAATATTAGCCGATAAATAGGACACATTTCCCTTTCCTTTATTGCCGTAGTCTTTAAGGTGATTGACTAAAATTGTGTCGTATTCAGCAATGATTTTAGCAAAACAAGGTAATTGCCGTTTTGGTGGGAGCAAATGATTTGGTTTGAACCACGGAAGGCAAGACCTCTCGATGACAAGGGATGCTGACGTTCGCCCGACAAAACTTCTCATCGACACCTTTTCGACTTACTTTCGACAGGAGGCGACACTACCTCGACAAATATGCGAAACGATTTCGACAATAAATGCGAAAGTACTTCGACAAATATGCGAGACTATTTCGACAAATATGCGAGACTTTTTCGACAAATTTGCGAAAGTACTTCGACAAATATGCGAGACTGTTTTGACAATTGAACCGTCTTGAAAGGAATTTGTATGCTGTCTGTTGAGCCATTAGCCCTTTAGCCCCAATCGCCGTGTTTTGTTTGATTGGAATGTTTAACAGTTGTCTGCTATTATTAGCTGTTTAACAGTTGTCAGCGCTTATTAGCTGTCAAAATTTTAGTTATCTACTACTTTTTATCACAAACATAAAGCAAAGAGAAGACATTTTCTAAAAGGAAAACAATTAAATCAATCGAAGCCTGAAGAAGAAATTTCGACCGGAAAACCAGCTTAGATTCAGGTATATTTTCACAGTTTTTTTTCTATATTTATGACAACTTGTATGTTTCGAACACTTTAAATTTGAATAGCTAGGAAACCAAATAGTTGAACCTTATTGTTTTAAAACACAAATCAAACCATTTCATCTAAAACAGTTGAAAGACTATACGGATTTCTTAACCATGGTAAGCCATTGTGGTAATTTCTGTTTGACTTTTAACGTTAACCTAAGCATAATAATTAACAGTTCTTTTAATTTATTCATTCTAGGTATTATATCACATTTATTGCTGAACAGTGAATTTTTACTAGAAAAGCATATAGGAATGGAACCAGAGCCACCAGTCCATAAGCATGAATGTGAATAACATTGGAATCCATAGTTCATCGGCAATATGATTCTTTGCCCTCTATACTTCTGATTCTAGTTGTTCTTATTCTGATAGTGAATCAAGATTGCCATAGGAATCATTCAATGGGAAAAAAAGGAAGATTCCCAAAGCATGTGGTAAAATAACACTCAGATGTATCGTTTTCTGCATTTAATCTAATCCCAATATAAATATTTGGTTTTCATTCGTCATTTATAGGGGTGTGCACACTCGTTCATGCACATGTTTGGTATCCTCCAACAAGTCATATACATGGATGATTAGTTGCCTTGGCAGCCAAAGAATTACGCACGGCGAATTTTAACTGCTGATTGATATGTTGAAAGAAAAAAATCAGACTTGGAAAGATGTCCTTCCCTTGACCCTGAAACTTATTTCAATTTCAATTGATGACTTCAGATCCAATCACACTTTAGATTTTTACTAGAAAGTGATCGAGACGATGACGAAGAAAACTCAAACAAAATGACACGATCTTGTAAAAAGGTATATTTTTTATGTCAGCAGAATATTTGACAACAATTATACCGAATCTTTGGTTCATATTGTTTCGTTAATTCGACATGCCCTGAAGGCAGTCGCTCGTCTACATTTCACACTGACAACGAAGAAGATTCTTTCAATGAATAATCCACTCCAACTCCACGCGTTAAAAGTACCATAACCTTCGGATATAGGTTCTTTGAATTTGAGAACTTCATTTTTTCGCAATTCTCTTAAATTTTACAATATTTTATAGATGAATGACTAACGTTTGAGTATAAGAAGAAATCAAATTAGAATTTGAAAATATCGATTTAAATCAGGAAGATAAATCATGGAAGATGGATATTTCAAGTTGTTTAAGTCGGTTGTGGAGAAGATTACCAACACACGGCAAGGTCAATGCGGCAACTTTTCTTTGCCGGTGAGGCCGTGGCGGTGAGTATTTGCGGCACCCTTTATTGCTTGTAGTTGGTGTCAACCTTGTTAGCGAAGACCACAAGGGACTCATCATTCTTACGTCTCTTACTTCTCCGCAACTGACTGAAACCTCGAAATGACTCTGTCTCTGGATTGGCCAGTGCATTCTGCATACGACAAATAAAGACGTATAAAGACACGTCAAAAGTAAGACATGTCAATAAGGTATTTTCCGTCTTCTTGTGAACATCATCTTAATACATATCGCTTTGAGTGAGTTGTATCATCTGAATCATGGAAGAGAGAATTGACGTAAGAGAAGAACCCGGTGACAGACATGGCTCAGTTCATTACGTTTCAAGTGACGATTATATTTACAGTAAAGATCGTGGAAGGTATTTACAAAACTGGACGGGAGCACAATCATGGCCCTGGTATGTTAGGCAAATTATTATTTTTCACTTGCAACCTAGTTCTTCTAAATAGTCTTTCTTCCTTTTGTTACCAGAAACACAAGAATTGCGCCGGATTGCTGCAGTCAACGAATGTGTTCGCTTGGCTGGAAAACGTCACGGAACTCTGAAAAAAAATTTTCGAGGAAGTCCGTCAACGGTAATTAACATATTTCTTGATACTCATTACTTTTTATTAAATTGATCTCTCCTGTTTTTAGCACCAATGTCACGTTGACTTTTGACGCTGCGCTTGAAAAGCGCATGCAAGTTGCTCGTATGAAAAACCATCCACGTATACCAGAGACATATGCAGAGATGACGGATATTCTCACCAAATATTCGAAATACGGGTAGCTATCTTTTTTTCAATAAATTACATTTCATTTTTAATTACAAGTGAATCGGAATTTTACAGGAAAACCAAAAAGGGTCACAATTTTTTCAGTGGATGCGTCGAAGAGGAGACCGATGGCGTTAGATCGAATGCTTTTATCTTCTTGTCCTTGAACATTATGTCACTGCTTTCCGAGGTGACACAACTTGCTTCCGACGGCACCTTTCGTAGCTCACCAAGGATGTTTCAGCAGCTATTCACCATCCATGTTACGTATCGTGGCAAGGTTAGTTCAATCACAGATGGTCCGAATTTTCAAAGATTATTGTATTTATGTTCGTTACAGACTTTACCTTTTGCTTACGTCCTAATGACTCATCGAAACCGAAAGATCTACGACGCCTCCCTACGTCACATTCTTGATGAGTTCAAAAAACACAATCCAGGAGCGTCAATTGATCAAATAGGATTAGTTATCTCGGACTTCGAGCCTGCTATTCTTAGTTCCATGGGCAGTGCATTTCCGAACGCCAGACCGCGCGGTTGCTGGTTCCACTACGGACAAGCAATCTTCCGGAAAACGCAAGAGTTTGGCCTTCAGCAGAAATATCAGAAAAAGGGGGTTGTTTACCTTATCGTGAAGCAATTAATTGCGCTCGCCCTCTTACCGGAGAACGAAATCTTCCAGGGATTTTCGGTATATTTTGAATTTCTTATGAATTATTACTCAATATGTTTCAATATTGTCAATATAATATTGATTTACATCGATACTTTTTTACAGGATATCAAAAGAAAATATGCGGATAAACTTTCCAACCAACCCCAAGTCGTCCAAGATGCCGTCAAGTTACTCTATGCTTACTACATGAATTATTGGCTTCTTGAAGTTTTACCGGTAACATACAGCGTCTATCGTGACCACAATCGAACAAACAACGCCATCGAATGCTGGAACCGTTGGTTCAACGAGCGCGTCCTAGTTGCTCATCCTGGTTTCTTCGAGTTCATGAGTAAGAAAATATTTTTCATAAATAGGCTAAGAAAAAGAAACTAATTTTTTTGTAAAGCTTTTTGGATTGACGCCAATGACTGCTCTGAACGAGATTTGGAAGGACTAAGAAGGGGCTTGAGTTTATCCCGCGATAAATCTGCTTCTTACCGTACAGTCGATAGAAAGTTGATGAAACTTTGGGAAGAGTTAGATGACAAAACCATATCCCGTGTTCTTTTTCTGGAATTGGCCTCTAATTTCTTTGAACCTGATCGGGTAACATAGATCATAGAATATGTTTTTGAAACGTTTAGTTAGACTTAATTTTTTTTTGCTTATCTTCTCATAGACATTGCCACGTCCCACCTTTGACACCGCTAGAGCTCCGGCAAGACCAAGGAATCGCCGCAACGAAAGGGCAGCAACGACTTCGAGCTGGAGCAGCACAGCCGAGGACTAATAGAGCCAGACCAGCAGCTCCTGGTAAATTAAAATGCTGATGTGTTTGAGAATATTTAACAATTTGTTCTTTTAATAGCTCCAGATGCTCCTGCTTTGCCACAGCAAGCCGTGCCGCAAGAGCAATCTTTGACACCACTGGCTGCGCCAGTAGCACCTCCACGAACTCGACGAAACGCCACTCGACTCGCAATCACTGCAACGGCTGCGGAACCCATTGCTAATTCCACGACTTTCGAGCCCATCGCTTCTACTTCATCGAATAACCGTTCGAAAAGAAGAGTCGACATCGATGTTAGTGACAGTAGCCGCCCCAAGCGCATCTGTAGAATGCCTACTCGTTTTAATGATTTTGCTGTTTCGGAGCACCCATCGACTTCTGCAGACAAATCACGAACTTCACCACGTCAATCTCCTGTCTCAGAGCGTACTCCAAATTCACGATGTCGCAACTGTTCCATCAATCCACAACAATTCACTCTTCTTCCATGCAACCATTCTCTTTGCTCCAGCTGTATGACCATTTCTATCCCTCTCCGTCAGTGTACTCGTTGTCAACTGCCATTTCAAAATATGACGGTGCATGTTTGATATTTGTGATTTAATGAACCCAGATTTAATATGTAAATGAGAAAACCAAGCATCAATTTAATACAAATTTTCACACTAAATTGTTAGCTGGAAGTTGAATACAGCTGCTTTCGCATATAATTGTAAATTTAGATTAGAAATTAGAATATACTGTCGAAGTCTTGCATTTCTTTTCGAAGTAGTCTCGCATTTCTTGTCGAAATAGTCTCGCAAATTTGTCGAAATAGTCTCGCATTTCTTGTCGAAGTACTTTCGCAAATTTGTCGAAATAGTCTCGCATATTTGTCGAGGTAGTGTCGCCACCTTTCGAAAGAAAGTCGAATAGGTGTCGATGTAAAGTTTTGTCGGGCGAAACTACCCATACCGTTATTGATTAACTTCCGATAAAACATTGTTCGGTTTGCCAATCGTCTTCGCCCTTTTGCACCCTCTCTCATTGAAGCTGAAAAGTTTTTGAGAGGCACCTTAGTAATGCTTTGATTCAAAACGATGTAATCAATTTTACTTTGATTGCACCTTTCCCATTTAGCCGGATCCAAAAAAAATTAATCGAATATGACGTGGTTTCCGGATCTTGAAAACCGCCTGCATGATATAGGCATAAGTATATATATAAAATTGAATGAATCCATTAAGATCGTTTGCATTACGGAGCAGCCGAGCAGGGCATATAATTACATATATATAATTACAGGGCATATAATTATTACGCCTTGGGGAATGGGGATTTAAGAATAGGAGTACTAAATCGAATTAAAAATTTCAAATAATACCGTAAAAAGTTTACAATTACCTATATCGACCACATTGACGTCTTTGCATAGCTCTCATGCTTTCGCCGACAAAAGATTATCCAAATTATCCTCATAATCCTCATCTCCCAGTTGATTGAGTTAACCATCTTGACCATCCATTTTTTGCAGTAAAGAAAAAAATATTTATTTCAAAACGATTTGCTCAAACCTTTACAGTTTATAGGCACACACAACACAAAACAAGATTCTTTCGGCAATGTCCTTCGGGCAATTTTTTCGAAAAAAAAAATTGTCTATAGACATGTAACGTGGGCCATAGCCATTTGATCCCACATAAGATTTCATGCGGATCAAAACACTTTCGAAATTTTTACCTAGCCAAAGAAAGAACACATATGAAAACTAGTAAAAAGCTGTCAAGAACTTTTGTTCATGGAAAAAAATGTCAAAAGTAAGCATCAATACAAATGTTTAAACAAACTTGCGCGAAATTATTTTGTTATATACTTGGGGTACTTAAGTGAACATATTGCAGTATTATATATGGTAGTGACTTTTCATACTTCATGGAATGCGATCTTCCAAATGTAGCTTGCAATTCAGCTTTCCCCTTCATAATAAAGGTATTGATGATTACTCTTTCCCATAAATTGTAAATAAGTTTTTTATAGTAGAATGCCAATTGCTCTCCAATTCAAAACTAGTTTATTGGTCCAATAATTGATAACAGCCTACATCATTATTACAATTTGTAAATAAAGATGTTTCAATGTCAGTATTATGCAATTTGTTGGCACTCTTATTCGACAGATTCTTTTTGTCTGTTTTGTAACTTTTGAGTTTTGACTCTGGCAGGCCATGTTTTGCATTGTCTATGATATTCTTGGTCATGTTTTTTTTTCAGGTGAATAGGTTTTTTCCATTCCACATACTGTGATGGGATGTTCATCATCACTTTCACTATTCCCAATAATGCAGATTGATGATGGCTGAATGTCAATGTCTTTCAAAGCCTTTAGATTTTCAGTACGTTTTTAATCAATTTCATTATTACTGCATTCATGAAAACGATGTTATAGCAAAACCTGGTAGTGCAAAGACAACAACATTGTTACGATATGTTCCTGATTTGTAATAAATTTCCTATAAAGTAATGCTAGAAATTTACTTTACCAGTGGTATCTGCCATCGATGTAGACTCAAGTGTAACGAGTTCTTTTTTGAGTAAGTTTTTCCTACTAGGATTACTTTTGTTGATTAAACTAAAAAAATCTTTCAAAGGTGTCCAACTATATCTGGCGAGTCTTGGAGTCAGCAGCTGGGTGCCTTAAAGTGTTTTTGATCTCGACAATCGAACACCCAAGAGTACCTATTTAGTAACAATTTTTGCGTGTAATAATTTTTGCATCTAGAGAGCACGTCTGTTGAGAGCTAGGAAATTTTCCTGCTTCTTGGCAATCAGAGTTACCAACCTGTGGGTTGTGTAACCCTCTAAACATGCCCTCCCAGCCCTTGCCCCCAGTCTTCATAAGACGAACTGACGGAACAACTTTCAAGGCTAGGAAATCAAGAAATAGGCCAAATCACAAGCGAACTAGAGAACAAATTAGGCTTTTTTGCATCAAGAATCAGCATAGCATCAGGAGGAGATCTTTTCATTCGACCAAGCTCCCCAGAACAGCAACAAGACTTGCTCAAAACAACAGAAGTCTTAAATGGAATCAAAATCTCGTGCTTCCTTCCCAGATCACATGGAACAAGCAAGGTAGTAATCCACGGTGTCCCTCTCGGAGACGCTGATGACGAAATCCGGTTGGACCTCGAGGCTCGAAAGGAACTACCCGATAAACTACGTTAGAAGGATTACAAGAGGAACGGAAAGAATACCAACTCCAACAGTCATACTGGAATTCAAAACAGAAAGGCCTCCAGCAGATATAACCCTCAACTAGATGCATTTCAAATGCCACCCATACATCCCACATCCAATGAGATGCACAAATTGTAATCGGTTCGGGCACACAAAAAACGTTTGCAAAGACAAGCGGAGGTGCAAAGAATGCAGCCTTAGTCATGCAGAAGGAGAGAGCTGCGACAGGCCAAGATGTATTCCCTGCAAAGGAGATCACCCGTCGGATTCAGCAGCCTGCCCAATCTTTGCTAAACTAAAACAAACATCGAAAACTGCCATAGACAAAGGAATAAGCCTACATGAAGCCCGCACGCTACTGTCATATAGTGAGGTCTAAAAAAAGAGTGTACACACACAACCAAGGCCAGACATGGAGATTGAATCCCGCAAGAGCCAGGTGACTGCCATGCAAACGGAGATCAGAGGCCGTAAAACAGAACTGGGAAAAATTAAAAACCTGGAAAGATCCGTCGCAATCCTCGAAAAATCGATAGAAATATCCCAGCAAAGCCAAGATCGCCTAGAGAAAAAATTCGACAACATGAACCACAAACTAAAGCAAGTAATCACCCTACTCGGTATTAACGGCGACAGCACGAAACCCACAAGGAGAAACGACTCGGAAAGCGAGATGGATGATGAACCCATCGATATAAAACCGGAAGTAGCCAAAAACACAACTTTACTTAAAAGAACGCAGCCAACTGTAGCCCAAATTCAAGAAAGACGCGCGTACACCAGCTCCCAGAGCACTGGCCCAACCCCCAAAAAACAAAAAGGCAGGAGCTCCACCAACAACAAAAAATGTTAAAAATCATCCAATTCAATGCCCGCAGCCTCACCAGGACAACACTCACCCAATTCAAGGCACACATGCACCAACAGAAACCCCACATTGCTACACTATCCGAAACCTTCTGGAAGGATACATTCGAAGTCAAATTCAAAGACTACTTCGTCGTAAAGAAAAACAGACAAGGTCTAGTCGGAGGAGACGTAGCTATACTAGTCCATAAATCTGTACAGCACACAACTATAACACTGCCGCATCTTTCCACAATTGCAGCAACAGCAATTTCTATATTTGTGGATGGTTAGGTGCGACGAAGAAGAACTTGCTATCCTCGCTAACGTGAGCAATAACGCAATTCTGAGTGGAGATTTCAACGCTCACCACGAAAGATGGCAAGGAGGTTGCCGAAATCCGAACAGGAGTGGGAGACTAATAGCCGAGCTTCTGGACAATCTGGACCATCTCACGTTAGCAACACCAAAGGATCTAGGAACGAGACAGTGTTATAATTCATTCACCACCTCTACCATCGATCTCACCATCATGCCACCGCACTTAGCAGCCACGTCGAAAATAACAAGAGGACCTGATTTGGGGAGCGACCACTTCCCAATACATATTGAAATAGGAGTTCAAGCAACCAAAACAGGCAACTGTGTCCAAAGATGGATATTCAAAGATGCGGACTGGAAAACCTGGAACTCGCAAATAAGCAGCTGCATCAACAACATTGAATTCTACACAACCGAAGATTCAGAAAAAAATACCTTATCCTTCGAGAAGCAATGATACAGAGCACACAGTACAGCAACATCAGAATGTCGAAACCGAACCAGCAAATTAGAGCGCTCCCCACTACTCCGTGGTGGAACGAAAAATGCAAGGCAGCTGTAGCAAAGGCCAGAAGAGGAAAAAACGCTTGCGACCCCAAGAAAGGAGGCATATGCTGTGCCACAAACAAAACCATATGGAGGCGCCTGGACAACGAAAAGAAAAGGATCATTAAAGAAGAAAAAGAAAGTGCGTCCAACAAATTCATCAATAACCTGAACCCTAGATGCTCAACCACGAAAACTTGGGCGTTCTTCAAAAGCATGGTAGCAAAGGCCCCTCCTCCGGACTACACCTCCTCACCTATTAAAAATCCAGAATATAACGAACTCGTAACTACTGAAAAAGAGAAGGCCGAAATATTCGCAAAACAGTACAACTACCAGAAAGGAAATATACCAGACAACCAGTACTACGAACCACTAGAACCAACTCACAAGTACCAAATGCCCTCAACTCCCCCATCCTAGACATTGGACATTGGAATATGGGTTAAAGAACCTAAAAAGTAACGCAATGGGGAAGGATAAAATCCACAACCTCATGGTAAAAACCTCTCGCCGAGCAACCGAAGACACGTCCTCTACCTCATGAATCACATGCTCCAGAACAAATACGTCCCAGCAGACTGGAAGCAAGCAACTATAATCCCAATCATCAAACCAGGCAAACCAACAGATCAGCCAGAATCCTACAGGCCTATCTCACTCACCTCATGCCTCGGCAAAGTGATGGAAAGGATAATAAATCTAAGACTATCCTGGTACTTAGAAAACAAAAGATGCCGATTAAGAAACCAATCAGGTTTCCGGAAAGGAAGAAGCAACATCGACAATATCCTAAGCCTTGAACAATACATACGTGAGGGATTCAACAAAAAGCGTCCCCAAAATACATACGCGATTTTCCTCTTCGTCGCCAAGGCGTTCGACACTACGTGGATTCAGGGACTATTAGTCAAACTCAGCCTACACGGAATCGAGGGAGAAATCCTGGGGTGGCTAAGAAATCTCCTAGAAGGAGAGACATACTGCGTAAGAATCGGCGATACACACTCGGAGAATTACTCCCTGAAAATAGGAGTACCACAGGGATCACCACTGAGCCCCCTATTATTTTCAGTTATGATGGACGACTTTCCTAAAATCGATGCAGGCCAAACATTCCTTTTCGCAGACGACGTGGAATTTCACATATCAGCATCAGACGGAGAGGAAGCGGAACGATTACTGACACCATACATGGAAAAAATACAACGTTGGAGTCGTAAATGGCGAATTAAATTCTCGGCTACTAAGTCTAGCCTGATAAACTTCACGAGACAGAGAAAACAGCAGATGGACCCGATCCTGACGGCATACTACGCATACCCAACACTAAAGAAGTAAAATACCTTGGGGTCTTGTTAGACCAAGGCCTCAGGTGAGAAACTCAGACGGAAATCGTAATCGAAAAAGCTCGGGGACTCAAGAACCTATTCAAGATCCTCGCACAATCCAAACATGGCCCAAGCATTGAGTCACTACGTACCCTCTACATAGCCCTAATGAGAGGCAAGATAGAATACGGGCTAATAGTCTACGGCGCATCCAGCAAAACAAGACAACTAAAGCTAGAAAAAATCCAAAATAGTATCCTGAGGACGACACTAGCGGCACCAATAACTACACCCATAAAGGAGATGCAATGCGAGCTAGCCCTGGACCCCATAGAAACCAGAAGACTAACCTTGGCAGGACGTTACCTATTTAGAATCGAGCACATGCTCGACCACCCACTGCACACAACCGCAAGAGAATTTAGACAAACTCCCAAAACTTGGAAGGACCTAAATGTCCCTGGTCTGAAAATGGCAGCGGGACACATCGTGTCAGCAGGTCTAGACCTCTCACAAGAGGTACCAATACACTTCCAACGAATGGAACCCCCGTGGCGTCCCCAACAAATAGAACTGAGGTACTTCCCGATGTCAAAAATGGAAGCCTTATCCAACTCAGCTGCCGCGAAAGCGCTCTTTCACGAACTCGTAAGCAACCTAAACTCTGCCAGAATGTCCTACACCGACGGCTCAGCACAAAAAGACACAGGGAAAACCACATACGGGATCTACATACCATCTCTAGACTTGGAGGAAACTGGCACAATGAGGAAAGGTACCTCCATTTTCACGGCTGAAACCCACGCCATCCTCCGAGCTATGGAGATCACACACAGCCATCACGACTGGACAGAAGAATTAGCCATCTTTACCGACTCCAAGTCAGTGGTGTAAGCGCTGGAGTCACCTAACAAAGCAAACCACCAAATAATTCACTCCATTATAAGTATAGCAGAAAACCTAAAGAGTTCTGGTACTAAAACTACGATATACTGGGTACCTAGTCATGTAGGTATCCCAAGCAATGAAAGAACCCACCAGCTTGCTGCAACGGAATATCCTCAAATCTCATCCCCACCAAAGAAATTTGCAACCTGCTCTCAACAGGAGAGCAAGAAGTTATCCTACGGGAGCACCTGAAGAAAAAGACCATGAATGAACTCAGACATGGCAATGAAAAGATAAATATTCACCTGAGGTCCAGGACTGGCATGCTCAAATGGCACATGCACAAATCCAGGCTGGTAACGCGAGCCCTGTTCAGGTTGAGAACAGGGCACAACAGACTGGCAGCAAACCTTGCTCGATTCCAAAGTCAACTGGACCCAGCCTGTCCCCACTGCGGGGAAAATGAAACTACAATCCATGCCATACTTCGCTGTCCAGCCACTGAATTGGAGAGAGCTGAACTGAGCAAAATTCTCACCAAAGAAAAACTGCAGCACAACCTAGAAAACGTATTAGGACTAAACCCTAACTTACCACCAAGCATTCAACACGAAATCAGTAACGCTCTGGTAAGGTACATCAAAGAATCTGGCCTGATCCTGCGCATTTGACGATACACAAAACAAGTATGAATTCAAAAATGTCGTCCACAAAAAACTGAAAAAACAAAACAAAAACAAACAAGCAACAACAAAAACAAAAACAGCAAGAAGTAAATAAACAAACAAAACGTCGCAGTTACCAAAGATTACCTCCCCCTCTCAACACCAAACCAAGAAACATACGCCATGACACCAGCACCAACTAGGATGGGGCTAAAGGGCTAGCCTAAGCCCGAGAACTAAGGAACTCTGGACACCAGAGGCACACCCCTTAGTACCCCTAAATGAAAATCAAATCAAATCAACATTATCTGGCAGCTGGAATTTGTATCACTGTTCGGCAAAATTCATACAGTTATTATGTAAGTTGTATTACTAGTCTGTTGTAAATTTTCAGTCCTATTTCTCCAGTCCTATTTCGTTTCGGTCCTATTTCACCGCCAATCATTTCAAATGGAGCTTGCTTTATGTTATGTAGCGGTTGCCAGAAACCAGTTATTGGAAAGGATGAAACATAATATTTTCCAATCTGTGCCTGATGTTTCTTCTTTGAAATCCTCATCGTTAACTGAACGAGAAGATGAACTATCTACATGATTCCTGAAATACCAAAAGCGTAAGTCAAAGTAGAATACGTTTGACTGCCTTAACTCTCATTAGATATCTGTATTTTCCTCCCGTAGACAAAGATGGGGCATCAACCTTGGAACGGACAAAAAGGGACAGAAAGAATAGTCTGCTGAGACCTTCTTCGCACTTGTTTTGCTGCATGCAGAAGAAGTGGCATACTAAATACCTGTGTCTTAACGAGGAAGAGCTGGAGGAGCTATCCTGTTTGTCACTAGGCATCAAGTCAATCATGTACTACAAAGAATGGAGCAATCTTCTCAATGGACTTATCTTCTTAATTAGAGAAGTATGTTTTACAAATATACTAAAAGAAATGTGAAGTAATCAATGTATTTGTACACTTTAGGAAAGGTAAACAGATCTCAAAAATGTGTTTTCACTATTATCTTC
The DNA here is from genome assembly GCA_013167095.2 of Daphnia sinensis. Taxonomy (NCBI): domain Eukaryota; kingdom Metazoa; phylum Arthropoda; class Branchiopoda; order Diplostraca; family Daphniidae; genus Daphnia; species Daphnia sinensis. Next base: position 435,132 of record CM023195.1, on the reverse strand, counting down.
CACCATTGAAATAGAACTTGTATGTTTATCTCCACCAACCCTGAAAAGTGGGAATGTAAATGTTAAAAATATGATGATCAAATAAAAAAGTTTGTTACAATTGTATTAGGATATTAAGGCAGTTTATTGTGACTTAATTACAATTATACTATGAGCACGCGAAATTTCTTCGAATAACGGAGCATAAGTTCAAACAATGCAAAACTGCACAAAGAGACACCATCGTAATTTACTCAACATCAAATTAATTGTACAAACCATTGACTTTTTTCACAGACAACAGATATTCTGTCTGTGTAACTATTAATTGAATTTAGGCGTAGCCCTTGTGACTCCATGTGCTACAAGGTGGAACACCACGTATGACAGCCTTTCATCTTTCCTGGCTCATTACAAAAGTTTAGAAAAAGCTAACTCCCTATTCAGTCTGCTTGGATTGCCACTTCTGACCAAGAAAGACATTGATCTCTTGATAGAGTATGCTGGTGATGAAGCCTCTTGCTGCGGTGCTCGATATATTTCAGCGTGAAAAGGAGGGCTTTCTTGAATTGAGAATAGTTCTACCTCTACTGTCCAAGCTGAAAAAACAATTGAAACAGAGATTTCCTAATCTAGGAGCTATTCGGGACCGGATTATTTCGTCGATTGACCTGAGGTAAATGCAATCATAGACTATTTGTTTAACGACACTGGCTGCTTCTTTTTCTTAGATTTTCCATGTTGTATGACGACCCTTTAGCTGTTTTCACTGCACTCACCCATCCCTTTTTCAAATGTAACTGGATTGAAGATGAGGAGAAAAAGAAAGTTTGCAAAATCCAGTTCAAGCAATTGCTGAGCGATACGGTGTCACCAGTGAGTGACAAGAGTTCTGTTTCTCTTTCTGACGACTTTCTCAACTTCTGTCCTACCGATGTAGCCAAGCCGGACGAAGTTGATTTTTTCTTAAGAGATCCAGAAACTAGCATACAAATGCTGGACAGATATCCAGCTATTAAGAATCTCTTTATTAAGTACAATACGTCCATTTCGTCTAGTGCTCCTGTTGAGCGTTTGTTTAGCCAGGCAGCATTATTTCTCACAGTACGACGGAATAGGCTGTCGGATGTATTACGTGAAATGTTAATATTGCTCAAAATGTCTTTGAAATAGTATCGAACAAATTTCGATCTAATTAATAAATGCAAAATGGAAATTTGACGTGTATGTGACTTAAGTCATGACTTGTGACGTAAGGAAATTTTTTCATGACGTTTGACGTTTTGACGTTGACTTTCTCAGGGAAGAAACTTCCGTGAAGTTGACTTTGACGTTTTTTAAACGTCAATTTTTTGGTTGACGTACCATTCACTGTTTAACACCCTTCTCAAGCACGGTATTAGATAAGGTAATTTTTTACAATTTCAGTTTTCTTCTGAGCGAGATCTTTGAATCGAAGATTAGGAAAAGGCTTTGTAAAGGCTTCTGCCAATTTTTTTATGTTATAGGAAGCCTCAACTTTACCCCACTCTTGTTTTTTCGAACAAAATCAGATCAAATCACTATGTGTTTATACAATTGGTGAATTAGATATATTCTAATTCTATATTCTTCACTAGCTTGATGGTGCTGTCATTGTCACACAGGATCTGAATAAGGCCATTTTGGTTCATTCTTGTTCATCTCGCTCAATCAACACAGGTTGCACTGAGCCAGCTCAGGTGGGGGTGGGCTCGTCGACGGAACCAGAGTCATAGGTGGTTCGCGAACTATGGGAAAATTTTCCATAAGCCGTTGGTACGACTTTGTAGGAGGCTGGGGAAGTCACGTGTTCTCCCCTTTTGCCTGTGAAAGTGCCGCCACCTAAGAAAAAATGCATGCAGAAGTTTTTAACCTGATGAATCCCAGAAAAATATATTGAGAAGATACCAACAAATAGCCTAGTGGTTAAAGAGCATGGCTGATAATATCAGTGATGTTTGGTCAAGGGTTCAAGTCCAACTTAAGCCTATCCTTTTTTTCGTTTTGTTCAATGGTATCTAGTCTACCAATGCAAATGGTAGGCAAGATGGAAGATGATCTATTTTAGCCTAATTTTTAAAAATCGTCTGGTTTTCCGTCCAAATGGTAGCGACTTCTTCGTTTCGCTACAAAATGATAGCTAAAAGTTGTGAAAAAGCAGAAATAAAAAATTGAGAGTGTTGTATGAGTATAGAGTAGTAATAAATGCTTTTCAAAACCATAAATATTTCAAAGTTAAAACAGAAAAACATTCAACTAGTTATTTTGTACAAGCGCTAAGCAGACGGGACATATGAAACCGTGATTAGGTATAGGCCGTATAGCACAAAGCTATCAAACCTGATTGGTTTCTGGGAGTCATGTGTGCAAGAAGCCCCGCCCTTATCTGCTAGGTGGCAATAGTGTCAGAGGGAAAAAGTCGTACCAATAGCTTATGGGATATTTTCCCATAGTTCGCGAACCATCCTTTCTATGACTCTGACGGAACGGTATTCCAGAGATCCAAACGGCTGATGGCCGCAACTCGTCCTTTGCGTCAGACGTGTTTTTCTAAATTAGCTCACCCCCGCCTGAGCTAGCCTACTTCTTCATTTCAATCATCAGGTGTTTAAATTATTCGTATATCAGAAATTTTCTATTAACGTTTTTGAACTGTGAGTGTGATGGAAAACTCTGACTGTGAAAAACAAGTGATGAAGGTGAATATCTTCAAGTGAAACCAACGAAAAGTGTTTTTGGAAATTAAAAAAAATACCTCTCGTGATAGGTGATGGATTAAGTAAAACCGTAAGAAAATGTTGCATTAAATAAAAGGTAAATACGTATTGCTTTATATTGCCTGTTAAGTGTTAATCAATTATGTTTGATATTTATTTCTTATACAGGCTGAAAAGTTATGTGAGAAGTTTAAACTAGAAATGCTGCTTGGAATGCAATTCTCTACAGATGTTAGAAAACGCTGGTATTTTTAAGGTTTTGGTATATGAATGAAGCAATTTGCTGATGAGACTGCCATTCGATAGAAGATCAACACTGACTTACAACTTTTACCAAACAGTTGGTTTGTAGGTTCGTAGTATTCTATTCCCTTTATCCATGAGGGTATATATGTATATATACCGAAGGACTATAACAATTTTAGGGTGTGGGGTATAGGGGGTAGGGTAGTAGTAGTAGATCTCAGAAGGTTTAATGTCCATTATGTATTTCCATATACGTTTCTCTCCTGAATGACCAATCGTCCCAAAATTTTGTACAAAATTCTGTCAACATTTTATTCGTGGTATTTCTGTCTTCTTGACTGTGATTGGTTATTGCATTATTAGGAAATTTTGCAGATAAACCACAACATTTTGCTATGCAAAGCATACCACGACATTCCTGGTGTCACAAGGAATCGAAATATTACATACATAACCTGAAATAAGCAAATGTAAGGCCCGAACGAAGGGCCCAAAGTTTACGTCTTTTCATCGTTTCTCCTCCTCCCATCTACCATCCCAAAATATAATCACAGTTATTGGACAAAGTTTGGGTCTAAGATGGAAAACTTTAATAGAAATGAATAGCCCTTAGGAAGGGCTTTCGATATCTGTAAAATTTAACGCAAGAATTTCAAACAAAAAAAATTTGCTAAATTCTTTTTCAAGTTTTTGCTATCCATATACGTACTGGACCCAAACGATAAAACGGAAACAATTATCTCGTTCTCGAACTTTTTTTTTTATGGAAATCCTGTGTATTCATCAATTGGCGAATGAAAGATAACAAAATTTTTTATGATTTCTGTTGGTTAGACTGAGCTGTGTCCATTACATTGCGGAGGGAGAGATTCGGGCAAACATACTCGCCCACAGTTGGTGGGATCATGGTACTGAAAGGATCGAAGTAGCTGGTCCCGTCAAAAAGTGGAACTTGATTTATTTTTACTTCGTATGTTGTTGGGTCCCGGAAAACATGAGCGTTTTGGGTTGTGCAGTATTCAGTGAAGATGCAGCAGGTAATTTTTGTGTCGAATTTAGTTCTTTCAGCTGCTGGGATGTGTACGAGCGCAATAGATCCAAATTTACGCTTAGATTTGTAAGGTCTTGTTTTTCTTTGTGCCACGTCGGAAACGGTTTGAGTTTACTTGCTTTTCATGACACTCGATTCAACGTGTAGACTGCAAAAGCGACTGCTTCTGCCTAAATGCGTAGCTGAGGTTTTCTGCGACTTCAACAATTGTGTGATATGCACGTTCGGATATTACATTATGTTCTGAAGAATGGGGAGCGCGAGTTTCGTGCCTTGATAGACAGTCACGAAAAATATTACTGCAGCACCCACCACGTTGTCAGTTCTTAATGCGTCGACAAAGTTATTGGTTTCGCCTCGAAATAGGTTGACATAATCTTTGACCTTGTAGGGAGTCTCTGATTATATTTGGAGGAAATACACTTGTCTCCAGCTACTGCAGTTATCTGAAAATAGAAGGATAAACTTTGCACAAATTAATGAGGAGGGTTTGCATTGGTCCACAGAAGTCTGAGTGAATGAACTGGCCGACTTATGTGGCTCTTGTCCGAAAGTGGAAAAATTTTTTTACATTTTTCCAAATGCGCAACCGGGGCAGGTATTTTCTGGAATACTATAGGTTCTTAGAAGAGAGAGACCGTTTACTAGGTCTGAGCTGGACATTTCAACAGTGGTGTTCATATAGTTCATATGGGCGAGGCGCTGGTGCCAAATTTCAATAGCGGAAGTCTTTACATCTAATAGGTGAGTAGTTTCTTCTTTTTAATGATGGTCTTTTTGGCAAATCTCAATGTCTAGATAATACAACTGTCTGTCAATGCGGTTTCCTGTCATTTTGACTTCGTTTTGGCGTGGAAGTGAACTTTCTTCCCAGAAACTGTCACTGTCATTTCGTTGCTTGTCGTTGCTGTGATGGAAATTAAATTTGCGCCAAGTTTGAGGGCGTACAACAACTGGTCAACAAGACATTTGTGGCATTGCGTAAGACACCGTTGACGATTGTTAAAATTTTTGAATTACCACATCCTTGTTGAGTAATATGGCTGGTGCCTTTGATAGGATAAGAAAGGAAAAAAGAAAACGGAAAAAAATCGGAAAATACTTCTTACGGATTAACGTCTTATGTGCCATTGCTCCTGAGTCAGCAATCCAGTGTTACCACATAAATATCATACTGAGCGGTGATGATAGGTAGCAGTCGTCCTATAGAAGAACGGACACGAAAGATTACTCGTTATTACTTGTTGTGGCCTCCTCTTTTTTCTGTTTTTCGTCTCCTATGTGTACTCTTCAGTTATCGCAGGTGTGAGAGAATCCTGATGGCTCATGGCAATACGTGCACTCCTCATTGCTGAATCTTTTGTATCCACCCCTTCTTCCACTTCCTCTTCTTGAATTACTTTGTGCGTAGGGTGTTGAATGATTGATATTACCAACAAAGGCGGGAACAAAGGTAGTTTCGGTAGCTCAGGCACCTTCATTCGACCGCCGCTTCCTTACGCTTTCTTCTCCCAGTAGTCGTGATGTAAGAAACTGCATGGTCTTTTCATTTCCCGGTGCGTTGTCCCAGGATAAGAAAAAGTTTTCAAAGGCTCGAGGGAGTGTACATCCCTTGAACTGGGTCTACTGCTTCTCCAGCGTCATTTAGATAAGTGGTCATTGTCTCGATCGCAGTGATGTGAGCCATGACAGCGTGTTCGGGCTGCTACTTGTAGTCGTGAAAACGTTGTGGTAAGGTATGCTGATATTACCCAGCAAACGAATTTCCAAAGAAGAATTTCCATCAAATTGAGCAACGTATTCAACATCTTTTAGTACATGGCTATTCATTCTGATTTACGGTTATGAAACTGGCCTCATATCTGTTAGAGTTTGGGTTTTTGACTACCCAATAAAAGGCTAGGCTAAAAAAAAAATAGAGAGAGGCTCTTTTAAAGATGTGACGTAACCGAAATTGAATAGCTTTTCATATTTTTCACCGCGGCAGTCGCTTTTTCTCGTACACTTCCGTTATTCGTTCCTCCCTTCGCGCAACGCATTAGGGTCAGCGAATAATGTTTAATAAAAGGGAGGGGTGGAACAAATAAAAATTAAACCGATACTTAAGTTGACACAAAAATAAATTTCAGTTTGAAAGTTGAGTGAAAAACTCAATTTTCTTTCCTGTATTTTCACATCAAGTAAACGAGAAAATGTTTTCAGTTGGTACTACGTCGCCAGATTTGGCTGATTATCGTTGTGGTCTACCGTCGCCAAACCAACGTTAGTTAGGATATCAAATTGCGGACGGTGAATGATTGCGGTATAAGTATCAATCAATGATACTTCATCAGGTATGGCACCCCGAGTTCGTTGCCAAGATTGACTTAGAGATCGCCGTAGTAAATCTTCAGCCACTTCTTTCCAAATATGAGACAATAGCACACGAGACAACGGAATGAGAAAATCTTCGCACAAATCAGATCCCAGTTTAAATCCATGTTTTTCGATGGAATCTACAATCCATGATGTCAAACGTGGATCAGGATCATTAAACAAAAACGAAGCTTTGGGGAACTGCGTCGTAGAGGAAGAAGCACCATCAAGCTCTATTAAAGATTCTACTTCGACAGTTACTTCATCTTCGGACGACAACTGTGAATTGTCGAACTGAGGTTTGGTGAGAGTAAAAATCTCATAGGGTGACGATGCTGGGTTGACAAGAGATTGGCATTTGGTGAAAGTGCTTGATGTCTGTGACCAGCAACACATGGGAGAATACCCTTGTCTTCTGCACCAGTTCATTATGACCTTCGTGGTCCAAACATTTTCGCCACTTGTGAAGCTGCATTTTAATAGTGTTCGACGTATAAGTTTGGCCCGCGTCCATTCAGCACTTCGTCGTTTCCCAACATCTGTTTAAAAATAAAAAGCATTAATTGTTAAAAGTTAAAGTAAAAAATAAAAGCAAAACATTTTACTCCAAGAAACGAAGACTTCTAATGATGGCGATGTATAAGGATGCAGAGAACGATAAACCGGATCTTCAGCCTTAGGACTGACCAAAATGAGATTGCGAGCCAGGACACGAACACAATCTCTAACGCTGCTCCACGCTGAAGTGCATATTTGGTCAAAAAAAGCATCGCAACTCTTTCTTTCATTGCTGAACTTCGCTTCTAGGCTGATTTTTTCTCGTCGACTTGTATCCACTTTCGGGATTATTTGAGATTTTGGTGTCGCAGAGACAACTTTTCCGATGACTGGTTGAACAACATCAGCGGGCAAGTCAGAAATTTTTGGCGAATTAGAAATGGGAGAACGTAATAAAGACTCCCCTGTTTTCGCGAGACGATACGGTTGTAAAATAAAGGCATTTCGAAGTAGGGCCAATGGGAGTTTGAAAGTTTTTCCATTTTTGTTAAAACAACGAACCAAAACAGGTTTAACGGCAGCATCAGTTGTTACTGAAATTTTGTCCGTATGCGTTGCTAAACAAGAAGTTGATGCTAAACTAGGAAATTGTTTGCTGAATTCCTCGGCGTTTCTTTCCGGCTGTGGTAACACCAATGAACTGCTGTCAATTGCTGTGGTTTCATTTTCTGTACGCGGATCACTTCCTGTTATGAAGTAATCGTGATCTCTATCAACAATGTTGTAATCCCAGGCTTGAGATATTTCGTTTTGTGAAGGTTTGTTCGGTATGTCCATTAATACGGCAACTTTTGAACAACCATTGCTTTTTATCAACGGGCAGCCAATTTCTTCGTTGTCACATTCGGTACTACAAGCACTGATTTCAGATGGATTACATTGGGACGTTACGGCAGTAGTCGCATCCGAATACTGAGGAGGACTACCGAATGACTTGATTGGAACGTTTGGTTGGACATTGACCCCTTCTTCGTTTGCAAGGATAGAAATACTATCCAATTTCGATGCGGATTTTCCTATTTCTTTTTCGTCGTTAAAGGTGTCTTCGTCTACGGCTGAGAGAGACGAACGATCAATTTTTGAATCAAAAATCATTACATCGACAATTGTTTCGGCTCCTAACGTTTGTAGTCCAGTGTAACTCCTATCCAGTTTGAGATTGTGAATTATATTTACTGGTTTGCAAAGAGGATTCTGAAAATGCACTTGGATACGCAGAGGGAATTCACCCCATCCACGTCGCGTTACATGAAATGGATGTGACCTACAACAAAATGTATGTAAATATTCTGACATATCTACTTCACAACTTGTAAATATCACTTACAGTACATGTATAGTATCATGCGGTGCATAACTAGGATGAAGGAAAAAAATGACTTGGCTTACAAAGGACGATACATTTGGTTCTTCCTTAGGACCTCGGACATAAACCTGAGAAATGACTATGTTAGAAAGAGACAAATGCATGCCTGCAAGCCTCTTCACTGGTACGCATTTCATATTCCATTTCATCAGGCATCAGCGCATACTACTGGTATGCTTTTCAGGAGGTAAAAAGCACTACCTATAAAAAAAAATAGAACCTTCCATACCAGTCATATTATGCGCAAATGCCTGAGAAAAATTCATAACAGTGAAGAAGTTTATAAGCATAACTATATATTAGGAAAATGAATAATGAATATATAATTCTAGCGAAGTATAGATAATACGTTACCATCCATTTATGGCTTGCGGTGTCGTCTCTTTCGGAAACGGGAATCCATCTTGATATATTTCCTATGATGAGCTTTTTCTTCATACAGTGAAGCTCCCCACGGACTGGGGTTGCAACAATTCTTTCAGGAAGTTTTGGAGGAATGTATCTGGGAACTTTAATGCTTTCACTAGTGGGAAGATTCCCCTGATTTCCTGCAACTTCTTCAGCTGGTTCAACAGAAGGAGAAATATTTGGACATTCCAACAATGTCTTGGTTGGTCTTTTACCAAGCATATTTTTCAAGGTTGGGTGAATAGTACTCTGAGATGTCAAAGAGGTGCCACTAATTTGCTTAGAAAATAACAAATAAATAGGTAAATAAATAAACCAAATAGCAGGGAATGGATACACATCTTAGCTTACCAGAGTTTTGGGGGAGAAAAATGACCGATTGGCAATGTATCTTAATATTTGTAATTTTTGTTGCACTCTAGAAATAGATTTATCTATTTCTATAATTTCAGCGTGTTGCCGGTTTCCTTCAGATTCAAAATGAGTTGTCAATATATGTTTCACACGCTCTCCTAATCGTGTTTTTGCTAAAAAATTCAAATATTAGAGAGAAAGTTTGCTAAGTGAAACATGCAGACAACCAGGTCAAGTCATAATGTCTCACATGCTCTAAGTAAATACCATTTTCCTCCAAATGCTTCAGTCGTTTCCTATCTGGGGCGGCAGCCTCATTGTAATCGGGGTCTTGATCTTTACCGTCTCGTTTGGACAAAGTTTTAACAGTGCAATTACTACTACAGGGACTGCTATCCATAATGGTGTCAGTTATTTTCGTCAACACTTCGTCGAAAAAAAAAGTTCTAACTGTAATGCTGCAAAAGCGTATAATAGATAGAAAAACCTTCCGACATTCCGATTCGCTTTTCTTTTTTCTAATCACGAACTGCTATCGCTACTACTAGTACGGTTATCCAACATAGAACAAGACAGGTAATCTCAATCTGTCTCATTCCTCGTGTAAGGTCCTTTTGTCGTCTGCAAGAACGTTTCTCCTCTGCCACCTCTGGGTCGTATCAAGTAACTGAGCGCTATGTTGGCTTGGATCAGCTGGTCTCAATGAAAATTTCCACTAGATGGTTTGGAATTTGGATCAGCGAGAATTCTTGAAGCCTCATCTCACTTTTTCTTTGTCTCTGTTGAGTAGAGCTTGGCGCTTGGGGTTGGGGCTAGGCTACCATCCCGTATACCAAGGTCATGGTATACGGGATGGTAGACGTGCGCCTGCAACCAAGGCCTACTTAATGGATAAGGCCTGTAAGCTTGTATATTCCCCATGAAGGCGACAGAATTCCCATCCCTGCCCCTGTGAGAGCCAATCAGACGAAAAAAGGAGGCGAAGACTTCGCCATCTTTTTTGATCATCTTCAGGTAAGGCTTTGAGACCATTTTTTAACTAGCGTTATACCCCTTATAACACCCATCTAGCGGTAAGAAATAAAAGTTTCTACATCTAGTTTTTAGAAGCATGCAGCCATTACAATTTACTTGTTAATGGCGTTTCTCTGCATGCACCGCATTGTCGTTCCATCAGGAAAATTGGCGGAATGGCAAAAACAAATTGTCAAACCTGGGTTGACAAAATCATCAAAGTTGTGTGAGGCACATTTTGACAAAAGTGAAATTCACAAAGGAATTAGAAAAGAAATTGAAAAATAGGCAACGCCGCAAAGGGCGCAATTTTTGAAAATTGGGTGAATTTCAAAAATTCATAAAAAATTCCCAAATTGCACTGTCGTTTTGGTTTTGGTTTCAAAAAATCGGGGTAAAAAATAAATTTTAAAAATAAAAAATGGTGTTTTGTCCTATCTCCCCTGTAGACGACCGGCCTTCTAGACTAGCGAACCTGGCGGGGAATCCATGAACCACGTAGTAAACACCCGCCGCTTTCCCCTACAGAGAGTGATACGGCGATCGTGTACCTTGTTATTATATCGTGGTTTAACTACCGATCACAATTCTCTCGTAGCAGTCTAGCAGACGAAATCTATCATCGATTGCTGCGTTGCCACGATGGCAACATATGTTAAAAAAGATGTCGAACAGCCCTATACGACCCTGGTGTTAGCCTGTCTGGTAGACTGGTAGTCTGCTATCTGTACTCTCAACACGGTCTTCATCGGTAAACTGGTACAAATCCGATTCTGTGTTGGTAAAAAACGGATCCCCCAAGTGGTGGAGAATGGATTCGTTTCCGTTCTCTGATCTTTTGGTGTATCGGTGTATGGCGTGTGTGAATAAGTTGTGCTGCCGCCTTCATTTGTTTTGTTTTTCATTTATTTTTGTTTAAAATTATTGTTTGTAATTTACGGATTCCGTAATACACTATTTTAACCTCTATAAGATCTTTTTCCATTTCATAACACAGGAATGAATTAATTAGTATTGGTATGTTATCAGTTAGACCATCGGGCTATTGGGTTGGTGCGGGTTGGACTGATTCAAAAACCTGATCTTGATAAGGGCTATCCATTTCTACAAAAAATTAATATAATTTTGCTAAACAAAAAAAATTTTGACAACAAGTTGTTTGAACTTTTTGTGCTCTAGTTATATACTAGATCCAATACACTTAAGTAACAATGTTCATTTTCATATAAACTTTTTTGTGTAAGAATATTTTAAAATAAATTATACAGAAGTGGATAGCCCTTATAGGGCTTTTCGACATCTTTTTGTTACCTTTTCTACACCGTGCAACGCAGAAGTCGATGTCACATTTCGTCTGCTATGCCCAGTAATTTTTTCCTTAGAACTGGTGTTGTCATGGCAACATGGGTGGTTTGGGCAATGGCAACTGTTGTTATTCAATAATCCAATAACCAACAAGTAAGGTAATATCGTAAAAAGCGTTTTTTTTAATAAACCCAGTTGTTAAGTATAGTTAAATTAGCGATCGGCCAACGATTTCGGGTTAAAAATCAGGGTAGGTGGGTAGAATGATGTATAATCAGGGTTGTATGGCAAGGTTGTTCGTGCCAAAAGCAACTCAACCCGCACCTCCCCCTCGGATGCTTTTCGTCTACCCCGCTATGCTATGGTGCTATTAGAAACGCTATATGGCCCCGCTATTTTGAAAACTACCCGTGAATCCTATGCTGCCACCGGACGGCGAATCGCAGAAATTGTGTAATGGAGCTACGAGATCGGAATTTAAAAACTCACCCAGACCACTAGCGTCACTTGGTGTTTGGCCCCGAAATTTGTTCGTAGTAATTCCATATTGCCACCACCAGCGTACGCTTTCGAAGGTATGCGGAACATTTCGTACGTTCCAAAGCGTTCGAAAACATTCAAAAACCAAAGCATTTCGTCAGGCAGTTTTTACGATGTCGCAGTGTGAATTTCTAACAGTAAAATTTCCACAGAACCGACGGTGGATCCACATGTTAGACAACTTCAAAAATGATGCCCAACGACATGACGCCAACCTCACAGTCTTTGCCGTTGTAGTTCAACGTAAAATATGTTGAGATCATAAATAAAAATCTAGTGAACGGTTGAGCCCAAGAGGCCATGCGCGGTTGAAATTGTAACCGTTGATAAAACTTTTAAAAACGTACGAAACGAAACGGAAAACTCGCCTTTTTACTGTGTACTGTCGGGTAATATGAGCCTATGACCGTGATTTAGAAAACCCAATTTAAAAAAAAAATTTTCACCGTCTACCCCTCATCCCATATTTATTAAACTTTTTTTCTTAACATAAATTACTTATAAACGACGATATAGCATATGGATATGAACCCTTAATACGTTACACTCAAATCAAATGAATAAAGAAGGAGTTACCAGCATTATTTTATTGATGAGTTCTACGCCATTCTTAACTCTATATTACTCTGGCTTCAATTTTTGCTATCGATTCAATTAAATATGGCTAATGCGCCCGACTATCTGTTAACGCTTCAAAAAGTTGAGAAACCACGCAAACGCGTCCATGTCATCCATGGGATGCAGCAGATGTATTGGTTCATGATACACAAAAGACGAACTCATTAACGTTTGGTGGAAGGCCGCGTTCTCTAAGGCAACGAGAAGAACAGGGGTTCCGTACGAAACTTTTAGCTGGTTTTGAGCTAGAAATCAGCTAAGAAGTTAGGTGTATTTAGCTAAGAATTTCCAGGTAAAAAAGTTTTAAATTCAATATTGGGAATATGAAGGTGAAAACCACACACAAATTTTTACATATAAAATCAACATACTAAGATTATAGTCTGATTGTTTCTAAGTTCAATACGTCGTTTTGAACGGCGGGTCTTGTAGACATTTTCGTTCTCGAGTCCAAAGTTGAATTTTCTTTCTGATCATCGACATGAAGGCTACTATCGTCAGATACATCATTTTTGTTTTCATCTCCCCTAGTGATAAACTGGCAAACCCCTTCATGTCTGTGTCCAAGATGTTCATACTTTTCCTGGTAACCGTGCAAGAGGTACAGTACGATGTTGTAAATTGCTAGGAACTTTAGTATTACTGGTGATGAGTTTTCAGTTGGCAAGTTAAGTGGTTGGGGGTGGGGGTAGATTTCTGGCCAGTCCCACGTTTCTGAGTTGTAGATGATTTTTGAGCTGACTTTTTTGCTACTGCCTTTTAGACAACAATGGGAGTTTTGATCATGGCATTCCTAACTGACACCCCCACATCTTTGTCTTCTGCACGACAAAACATGTATGAAAAAGTAAGGAATCACCTGAGTACGTGATTACTTTATACGATCCCATTGCATATTGAACTGGTGCTCTAGATGTGGGTGTCGAGTCAACTGGGAGGCTCCAACCAGGACTGATGGGAAACATAGGCCAACTAAATTAATAAATATTTAGCAAAATAAGAATATGTAAAATAAAAAGCCACACGCTTACTAGGGATGTCAGCCAACACCCTATTGGGAAAAGAAGAACATCCGCCGCCATCTCCATTAGCATCGAGAACCAGTACTTGCTGAGCAAGTAGGGACGATTAAGACGATCTCCACTTTCTCCTGGCGAATTTTTGAAAGGCAATAGGGAATTCGGCTGAATGAGGGAGGCAAAAAGCTGTGAGGTACTTCCAGCGCAAGGACAGAGCATATCTTTTCCATGTAGCTGGTTGTAGAAAACGGATGACAAAGTCTGCAAACTGAGCAGGAGCTCACCTCTACTTCCGTCCTCCAAATCGATTGAATGTTCTGGAAAGGGAGCTGGTGAAGTTTCCAGTCCCCGGCCAAAAGCAGTTTCCTCAATTCGGCATAGGCCAAAATATTTGTTATTTCGGGAACAAGGTTTTATCTAACTATAACTCGATGGAAGCATTCTTTGCGTGAAGCATTGGAGGGCTCTAAATGCTGCTAAGAGCTCCAAGAAGTTTATATGTTTTTATCTGTCACTGCTTAACCAAGGGCCTCCTGTCCTAACTTCCTGGCAAACAGCCCACCAAACCAGTAAACGATGCGTCGCATGAGATGAAAACTACTGGGGACAGAAAGTTAAAGCTTTTAGGTTAATAATCGGATAGAAACCAGCCGATCGTTTTGCGACTAAAAAGAAACTCGTTATGATGCGACCCCGATCTTTACCACAACTCCTTTATCCGAAAGAAAGCCTTATGGCCCCCTTTCGATTGGGACGTTTGTTTGAACGGAATTTTTGGGGAGTCGGGACAAAAATTCTTACTGAAAACCATGGGATATTCTTGATAAGTTCCATGGGTCAAGGGTCAACTTTGACTGCCCCTTTATAAAACAGGCAATGTGCCAGTCAAAAAATTATTGAAGGCTAACTTAGCTGCCAAATACAGATTAACTGACTGAAGTTCTAATGGGCTCCTGAAAAATTGTGTGGCGTTGGCGGACTTTTGCTGTGTCCTGACTGTTGGTGGCCCCTGGTGAAACCTCATGAAACCGGTCTCTCCCCGGCGTTCTCAAGGGCGTTCAGGGTTAATTTTTTCTACTAACTACTTTTGAATTTTGGACCAAAGAGATAATTCCCATCGCTGGGTAGAATTTAGGTGTCCTCTAGTTTCCCTTGCTTTTTTCAGTCGGGTATCATTTAAGCTTGTTACCACCAATCTGGTTATTCTTGTAGACTTAGCTTTTGAGAAATCAAAACTTATTGAAAAACTTTTTTCTTTATCAGAAGAGCTTGAATCTGAACCAAACTCGAGTAGGACGTAGATACTTCGCTTGACAAAGTCTTGCACAAAGAAAGCTAAAACTGGTCTGATGAGTTTAAATGGAACATACAACCTCCTGAGCCTTATTTAACTCTTCCTGCCTCTTATTTACCTTTTTTGTTTTCTAAGAATTCAATGTTAATAAGTAAATCGAAGATTTAAAAAAAATTTAACCATAGTGGTAATATTCTAAATGAGTACGATTCGCCTTAAATCACTAAGTTCATCAACAAAATACATCATTGTAGGTTTTTCTATATTTCTTTAAATTATCTTTAATCTTCTATGTGGTCCTCACATACACTTTGTTTTGACTCACGACATCTTAAACCGGCAATTCAAATCACCGGATCGTACATATTTCTTTGGTAATGCCATCTTTCGACATACATATTGTCCCCTATTCTTGACACTAAAGGTTTCTAGGGACCAATCACGAATCGCAATCCACTGTATTCCTACGTATCCGAAGAATATGTTCAGATATGTAATGGAAAATGGAGTCTGGAAATCGTTGGTTCTTTTCTTCTTTTAATTCTATCAAATCAGTAACTTGATTCATTGTTCGATCCTTCAGTTTTTTTAAAGAACTAGAATTTCTTGATAAAAGGAAAATGACAAAGCCAACACATATCTTTCTAAATCTTTCATTTTTGATTTTGTCTTATAAGCCACCGAAAATCAAAGAATTTCCAAATGCAAAACACGCTAGCGTCTCATAAAAATAGCAATCAAAGAGCTTTACCTCCAAGAGAACATCTTCAATTGCTTATTTTGTTATTGTTTAAAAATTTAAACCAACTTCTTCTAAACAAGATTCTTTGTCAGGATAACAAAAGGATTACAATTTTTCCATTTGCCGGAGAAAAAAACCCAACGAAAAAAGGAACCCGAGGAAAAGGGACGGCAAAATAGACCCAACGAAAAACGAGAACACAAAAAAGAAATTTTTCTGAAAAAAGGTGGCCCGGAGGGAATTCCATAAGAATGTCTACTCTAAGTACGCTCATAAAAAATAAGTTGTTCAAGTTCCAATATCAACAGCAAGATAAAAAAGAAAATGGATGAGAAGTGGCAGTTTAAATGACTTTTCTACGTTTGTCCAACCAAGGCCGCTCTAAAACCAAAACGCGATTAAATCAAAACATTGTGACCCAAAGTTGTCAAGACAAGTTTAGTTCCAGTTTTGTTCCGTTTGTGCAATCCCCTAAAGGGAACCGATGGTACCGTTTGGCGATTTGTACCTTTGATGAAACTATGGTGACAAAAATACAAAATTATTGCGAAGTCGTGCAGTGTTTCTTGCTGAAATTTTGATAAGACAGGTAGACAAAATAATCCAAATTTATATTGACAAATCTTTTGCAAAATCATTCAAAACATTTGTAATCATATAAGTCTGTATTTGCCTCTTCTTGTTTACTAATGAATATTTAAACGTGGTTGAATGCTGCTATGATAATCCTTCTATTATAATCCTTATTGGGTTACATGTCCAACGAATGATTCCGGGAAATAAATTTCTAGTGGTTACATCCCATCCTGTGCTCTGTTTCACATCGTTATATCAATGTTGACTTTTCTTTCTTTTCCCCCATCACCGTCTCCTCTTCCGTTCTCAGTTATATTTTTACAGACGACCTATCCAAGGTTCGTGTCCCTACACCAGGAAAACATTTTCATTTATGTACATTTTCATTTTTTCATTCCAAACGAAACCACTCATAACATGAGATGGCAAGTTATTACGCAATAGACTTACCCTAAATAAACCAGATTTTTAAATCAGCATAAAACCCTTGGTATTATCAAATCTACCAAGCGGTCTTTGATTTCAGGACAAAATATCTTCTACAGCTTAAAAACATGTAACTTACATTCGAAAGAATATGGATTTAAATTAGGAATCACTATGTGAAGCTTTGGCTTGCAGCAGCAGACATGAATTGTTCCTTAAAAGTACAAGTGACCAGAATCATAATTATGGAAAATATTAACCGTCTTCCAAAATGGAAAACTATAATATATGCACAATTTAAAAATCATTTAATAACTCTGTTAGAGCTAATTATTATTTTGTATACCATCATTTGTTTCTTTTAAAATATTAATTATTTATATCTTTTATGGTGACTTTACTCATCCAGGTGCCCGCGAAGTGTATGCTGAAACTAATTTCATCTGCAAGCGCTGCAAAAAACTTAAGGATAATTTCTCAGAAATGAAAAATTGGGAAGACAACGAGAATGAGAAACTTTTTGGAACGTTGTTATACAAGAAAAGAGAGTTGCAGTACAACAAAGTAAAGTAATAGGCAATTTTATTAAATATTATAATAGGTTTTTAAATTTTTTACGTTAAATGTCTTCGGAGGAGAAAAATAAAGAGTTCCATAACGCATGCAAAGTAAAGCATGCAATGGAAAGAAGAAACATTTTCGATTGGAAAATGAAGTTCCTTTCACAAACGGCAAGTTGACAATTGTGTTGTTGTTGACTTCCGCAGTTACGTCTTTTTCAGGGAATCGAATTTACTTCTGCTACCAAGTCCAAGTATCATACGCAGAATGCTTAGTTTCAGAGTGTTCCTTTGGGTTCAGTCAACTAGCTCTAGATGCAATTTTTGAAAAAACTGAAAGGTTGTAAAGAATTTGGAAGATGGGTCACTCTGATGGTTGATGAAATGACGTGTACCAAAGAAATGAATTTTACACTCGAACTCTTGTGTGGAAGAGAATAGTAGATTACGGTGGAAAATTCCATTTCCCTGTTTCAAATGGTATATGGGACCATATTCTCGTTTTTGCGACACAGGCCTTTAAGGGAAAGTCGAAGGGATGGATATAACCATTTGCTTGGTTTGGGACGAAACTTATTGAACTGGTGATAAAAGCGATATCAAAGTTGTTTGAGAAGCGAGCAATTGTGTAACGCAAGTAACAACTTGTGTTGAAGCATTTACATAGAAATAAATAATGTCACAGTTGGGTGTGTCAGGGGTAGTTGTTGGTGTGTACTTTTGTAACGCTCCCTATCGAACCAAAACACAAAATTCACTTCTTTGTATGTGTACAACATCTACTAAAATCTACGAAAAATCATATGTATAAGCACAAACTCGTTCAGGTACGTAATATTGTTAAAGATTTCGTTTGTCAAATATTTAAATCAAAATCCTCTTTAAATTGCAGGTTCCAAGGTGAACTACCAGACGTTTCTTGACGCTTCTTTTTGCACCAAAAAATGATTTTAATCTTTTTTCAAAGTATTTCATTTAAATTTTAAAAAATGCCGGTTTTAACATGGTGCTTATGGGGGAAAAAAGGGTATGTAATTAATCATGTGAACGGGGGTCTATCGCACTGGGCGTTACTCCTACAATTTTTTCATGCATACAAAATTTGTAGAAAAAGTAAGTAACAAGTAATTAAGAAAAAAAATTTAGCTCAAACGGTTTTAAAGACATTTATGCTTTTCTGAGACACGTGGTGCCATAAGAATGCATTGAAAAACGGAGGGTGGAGGGTGTTTATCCCACATATAAATACCTTTATCTTTGTCGGTTCTAGAATTCTCTTTAATGAATAACTTATGACTCATTCATATGGATGAACTTTTATTTATCGGAATTTATTGTTTTATATGACTTTATCAATAACCACAGACATTAACCTTTTGGAAAATTGTCTTGGATCACTGGCTTTTCAGTGAGTCATGGGTCATTAATAGGGATGAACTTTGGATATCTTCATGAGCTGGTTATAAGAAACGGTAATTACAAAGGGGATTAGTGGTTGTAAGACTTAAAGCTTAACATATGTTGTGGTTGTTAATCCTGAGATTATGCCCTACGAGGAAAATTTAAGATTAAGAGATTAAGCGGTGAGCAACAAAACGCAGTTTCTGATTCGTTGGTTTCAATTTAATGTAGTAGCTCCGCCTGCTCCAAATGTTAGAAATATTATAAAATAAGTATTATGATCCTGAAATGGTAATAGTCTTTGCTTTCCTCTCACACTCATACCATGGCT
The DNA here is from genome assembly GCA_013167095.2 of Daphnia sinensis. Taxonomy (NCBI): domain Eukaryota; kingdom Metazoa; phylum Arthropoda; class Branchiopoda; order Diplostraca; family Daphniidae; genus Daphnia; species Daphnia sinensis. Next base: position 416,251 of record CM023195.1, on the reverse strand, counting down.
CCATCTACTGATCATTGTTCTCACTGCAATTGTGTTGTTTCTTCCAAGAAACAATTTTGCTTGTGTCTTCTGTGTAAAGTCCCAATCTATCGGGCATGCTGTGGAGTTAACTTTCCTAGACGTGTTTCACCTACATGGAAAGAATTCAGTATTGCCTATAAATGTTCTACGCGCATAGGTGTTGCAGATGTGGATCCTGTTGCGTTGCCGTTGCCGTTGCCGATGCTGAAGTTGCTGGTCAATCCAAAAGGAAGCTGAAGCATTGTGAAATCTTTGATCCTTCCCATTTCACCAAGAGACGGAAGGATGACCATATTATTGAGAATGAACTCCCATCACACTCTTCTCCTCGCACTACACCGCCTCATTTACTTTCTCCTATCGTTTATTTTATTGTCACCTATTTTCTTTTAACTACTATACTTAGGCCTCCTTCTGGTATTCCGCTGGTCGCTCCACCACGCCGAAAAAGAAAAGGCCAACCCCGCATTGCTGATCCACCAATCCAGATTTCTCCCACAGATCTTCCAACTATCTGCAGGGGAGAAAACGAGAGTGATACAATCTGGCATTAACCTCCCGTGGAACCCAGTGAATCAATACTGGAGGTATGGAGGAATTCTAATTTTTAACTTCTAATTTGTCTCTTCATAAAAAAACCTTTTCTTTTTTTAGCAATCTTCTTTCGAGTAGCCAACTATGCCAACAAGGGAAAAGTGAAATTGACCAATGGATTCATATTTTTTATTTTGTTTTTTAAATTTTTTAAAATTAATTTCGATTGTTATTTAATTGGTTATTTCTTTACCAAGAAAAAAGTAAGTGGAAAACTTTTTACTTGGTGCTGTAGTTCGTGCTCAGCTAAGGTATGCAAAGCTACAGTAACACAGAAAATTTCCAGCACCAAAGATTATTTCGAACAATACGACCAGCTAGACTTCAAGGAAAAAGCACACACCTTATTCGGAGTAACCCAAAATCATGCTCCCGATCACGGAGACCAACGGAGGTTAAGTTAAAATTATGCAATGTTAAAATTATTGAAAATGTCATTAATAATTTATTGTATTAGGTTTCTGTCTTCAAAAAGCCAAAGCAGCATGTATTGTGGAAAAATTTAAAGCACTTGGCCGAATCGTCCTGGAAGAAATAAAGAAAGCAACAGATATTGCAGGGAGGAATATGCCTGATATCGATAACGCCACTAGGTGCCTGATTTATTACACTTATGATTTATAATAAAACTGTAACAAGTTAACTTAATTTTTTAAATAAAAGATTCCAAAGATCAAAACACTTACCACCTAATCCAAGGAAGGATGAGCCATTTTTTTATTTTCAAGAGGAGTTTTTCACACCGGATGTCTTCCAAGGAGCAATCTATGCTGGACTAGGCAACCAGCGAACACATCATCTACTATATTTTTACACCAGTCATGAAGAGACAGCTAGAATATTGTAAGACGTGGTTCATTGACGCTACCTTCCACTTCATGCAGGATCCTATGAAAATAAATCAGATATGTTGGCGATCTTCTTAATTCAAAGACTAACTACATTGATAATGTAGCAATTTACGATGTGGTGTTTTGGTTTGTGCTAGATCTAGTATGTCTTCTTGCGCTGAATCTAATAGTTCAATTGTTTCTGGGGTGCTTCAGTTACTGGATGATTCCGCTGATCCAGATGATTTTCCATGTTTAGGACGAAAGGTGGCTTAACATTTGTTTCCATTGCCATGTTCAAAACTGTTCGCGAACTAGAATTATTAATTCAAATTCACTTCAGCAATCCAAATCATTTCTATGTCGTTGACACTTTCCAAGATTGTATTACTAAAATTTGTGCTCATGTAATGGAAATATTTTGTGACGAACATCTTGATGACCTTATCTCTTACTTAGCAATGGAGTACGCTAAAATTCGACATCATTTCGAACATTAAATAATGTGTTACTTGCAACGTATAATGCTACAGTGAAATCAAAATTCAAGGAAACCAAAAATTCTTAATTTAGTACTAATATTTTGCTTCGCTTACAGTACGCATTATAATTGTAAAACGTATAATTGGAAATAACTGTGGAATGTAACAACATATGCTCACCGACTTAAGACATACCTTTGTCTTCATTTTTCCAAAGTAACAGACAAAGCATTGTCTTAAGATTCGGCTTTTTTAAATACGATATTATTCCTTCCGCTAGTGATTGGTAGCTGTATTTAAAGTTGACTTATTCATATTTTTGTCATTATATGTTAAGTTTAATTTTTTTTGCCGGCCTTACCAAGAGGTCTGATTCTTTCTTTTGTTTAGACAAAGCATTGTCTTAAGATTTGTCTGTTTTAAATACGATATTATTCCTCCCGCTAGTGATTGGTAGCTGTATTTCAAGTTTAATTTGTCATGTTGTTGTCATTATATGTTATGTCTAAGGTTTTTCGGCCGTACTAAGAGGGCTTATTCTCTCTTTTTTTTTAAGACAAAGCATTGTCTTAAGATTAGCCTGTTTTAAAAACGATATTATACCTTGCGCTAGTGATTGGTAGCTGTATATAAAGTTAACTAATTCATGTTTTTGTCATTATATGTTAAGTTGAATGTTTTTTCGGCCTTACCATGAGTGCTGCTCCTGTTTGTTTTTTCTTCAGACATAGCCAAGTCTTAAGTTTTTTTCAATAGTTATTTAAAATTAAATATAAAATTATTTAGAAAATTTCAAATTAAATTTTACAATGCATAATTTTAAATAATTTGTGATTACAATTAATTTTTGAATGAATAATTGTTAATAATTTAATTTAATTTCATCATTTCATCATTTCATCATTAGAGTTTCCAATGGATAATTGTTTATTGTTTTTTTTTTATAATTATTGGTTAAAGAATAATTGATAATAATTTGTTAATAGAAACGAAGCGAGCCTTAGATATGTTGTTTTTCTTAATAGAGGAAGTGACTGACGTGTACCCCTTTGGTTTCGGGGGGTTTAACGCACTCCTTTTGAATCCGCCAAGTTTCCCTCTAGTTCGTGTTTCTCTTTAGTAATTCGCATAGGGAAAAGAGGGTGTCGCAAACAAATATTCGCGAAACCTTTCCAGTTAACAGAATACAACTTGGAATAATGTAATGTGAAATATAATTGAACAAGCTTTATTTTAGTATAAATTTTTGTGACGTATTTAAAAGGAAATCTGTTAAATTTTTATGTTTCCCCTTTTGTTTACTGTTTTGGTTACCAAATCCAAAGAGAATCGGCCCAAGGGAAGAAAAGTGAGAAAAGGAAAGTATTAAAAAAAGGGTACCCATTCTTCTCCCTCTTCTTTCCTCAGGCCGATTACCTGTGGAATCCACAGGTATCCACAGGTTTGATTCAGTCTCTACAACCATAAAAATTACTGAGAAAATTAAAATTTGAAGGATTTTCATTTAAATACGTCACAACAATTTATACTAAAAAAACTTGTTCAATTACCTTTCACATTACATTATTTTCCTAGTCCTTCCTTCCAAGTCCCTTCCTCTATTAAAAACGTTGTTTTAATTTATTTTAAAATTTATGAACTAAATTGTTTGTCAAAAAAATAAAATGTATTGTAATATATATATATTGTGAAGGTTAAGTTATAAATATTGGAAACTGCAATTAACGTAGGACTATGAACTAAAAACGATCAAGACGAAGCTATGTCTTAAGTTGGTGAGCATACGTTGACGGTCATGAAAAAGATTGCTGGGTAGTTAAGTTAGAATGTATGGATACGGAGCTTGTCTTATTTACTTAAGAAATAGCTATGTGTTATGAACAAACACATGGTTTTCGATCACTTCTAAAGAGTGGTTCGAGGTTGCCATCTTGGATAGGTCTTTCTCCCAGTTTGGTGCGAAGAACTAGGGCTGTGGTACGGACGCTTTTTGGCGGTTTTTTTATGGTTTTTTTAGATGGGGTTTTTTTCTTCCGCGGGTCGGAGAGGGTTGGGCCAACTGAGTAAATGGGTTCGCCCCGGGCCAATGGGTCAATAAATTTTTACCGGCCGGGTAACGGCCCGGGTAAAAAATCGGGTCAAACACACTTTTTTTGACAAACTTTAAAGAATTCCCTAATTTTCTTAATTATCTTCTTCTTCCAACATTGACACGACAATTATGTCTTCTGAACACGAACGCCCTTTTCTACCACTTATCCTACTTTTCATGCAACGAAATTCTCGTAGAGCATTTGGCGGCAATATTTTTAGGTCTTTCTTGAAGCCGCAGGCATAGTGAATTACGAGCTTCTCTATGTGACTACTAGATGGCGCCACCGCTCGGGTTGGCCCGCGAACCCGGCGGTTCAACCCCTCGCCCGGTCCGTACAAAATATTCCTCGGTGGGTCGAGTTGGTTTTTTTTTTTCTTCAGCCCGGGCTGTGGCCCGGGTTTTCATGGCCCGGCCCACAGCCCTACCTCGAACCACTCTATATATTTAAAAGGTGGTATGTTCATTTTTTAACTGTAATTTAAATATAGGAAATAAAGAAGTGGTTTTCGACTATCATAGCGCAACAAATAAAAAAACGTTTCGATGCTTGGTAATTAACGCTTTTATATTATTACACTTCCATTGAAATACAAATCAGCGTATTGGAGAACAAATCAGACGAACTTCTGTTCTATAATTTTTTTCCTGCTGGGACCTTTCCTCGTCCTTTCGGTCTTCCAGGCAACCTTCCATTTCCTCGTCTTGTTCCTCTTGTTTTTCCCTGTGTTTGGAAAGGCGCAGATAAACGTCTGACCTTTACGCATGGCTCAATTGCCAATTTGGTGTCTTTATTAAAAACGAGATATTTTATAAGAAAAGCAGCCGCAGTACCCGCCGTACCATCTGCCACCCGCTTCAATGTCGTTTGCGGAGGAATTCCAGAGTTGCTTGGCCCAAATATTTCCCCTTCTGATTGTACCGTAGAGAAGTAAATACTAAAATAATCAGAATTTTAGTTGAAAGAAGACTGATATAAATTATACCTTCGCGGTGTTGATAATTGGGAGACGAAGACCTTGTGCTGGACGGTGAAAGAGGAGCGGAGGAAAGAGGTGATAAATTATTTCTCTCATTTTGCAATGTCAGCAAACTGTCCACATCTGTACACACCATTGAAAAATCAATAATTTAAACACAACCTGAGTGGAAATAATATTATCTTTGTTGTTACCTTCGTGGCAATTTGGTGCAGGATATTGCTTTGCATTTTTCGACGGAGGAGTATATTTTGTACTACACTTCACCTGTTTCTCCATTTTGTTATTTTCTTCTTCTTCTTCTTCTTCTTCTTCTTCTTCTTCTTGATCTTTTTTTTCTTCTTCTTCTTTTTCTTGATCTTCTTCTTTTTCTTGATCTTTTTCTTCTTCTTGATCTTCTTCTTCTTCTTGATCTTCTTCTTCTTCTTTTTCTTCTTCTTCTTCTTCTCCTGCTCTCTCTTTAGATGATTTCATTTTATTGTTTCCTGTCCTTTCATCTTTTTTCTCTTTCGACTTTTTCTTTTTTCCTTTAAAATTTTAAAAAATTTTTAAGCACTTATAATTGCAAAATTTATTAGCATAATGCTTTTTCTACCTCTTTCAATGGAGTTTTTCTGCTCATGATTCTCGAGGAGTACTGATTCATTTTCATGTTCGATAGTTTTCTTCTTTGCTAAATTATATTATGAATGTTAGCACAGGTATAGAAGTAACTAGAAAACATGAAAACCTGTTCTATTTCTTTTGCTGGCTCCTTTTTCAATGAAGTTTCTCTGCTTTGGATTGTCATGAAGTAGTGATTCATTGTCTTGGTCGATTACTTTCTTCAGTCCTAAATTAGAATACAAATGTTAACACAGCTATAAAAATTTGTAGGAAACAAGAAATACCTCTTCTCTCTCTCTTGCTGGCTCTCTCTAGCCATATGCCCTTTTCTTCACACAACTTCTGTCTTTTCTCTGAAAAACATAATTTTAATTTAAAAACAATTTCTAATTTGAATACACTAGCAAAAAAACAACCTTGTTTTTTGTTCCAATGTCGAACCCAAAGTTGATCTATAAGAATGCCATCTTCTGATTGGGCAAACTGAATTCCCCCACCACTGGCTAAAACATATTTGGTATGTTGGGTTCCGTTGGGATAACGAATTAAACATACAACTGAAGCATTGAAGTTCTCAGCCATTTCATCTATTTTGGTGTAGATACTCTTGTGGCAGTGGGACTTCCTCCTGTCAAGGTTGTTTTGTTCGTGGTTACCCAAAGAATTTGAGTTTGACACATCTGATGAAGACAATTACGATTCTCTCTCAGAATCCGAATATTCTGATGAAGAAACAGAAAGCTCATCTAGCTATTCGGAAGATGATGAATCTGCAATATAATTTAGAATACAAATTGCATAATTCTTACTAAAAGTTATGAAAAATAAATGTTTGACTCTTTTAAAGCAATATTGTATTTAATAAAAGTAAGAGAACCTTTTCTCTGATCCGTCCCGTTGCAAAATTAAAATAATAACTAATTGTGGTGCTTGAGAGACGTCAACCGAACAAACGAATCGAAACACCAAGGTAATTCTTCTGAAAAGGCTTTGTCTGAAATTTTTAAATTTCTTTTTTGGCTTTTAATATTAAACAATAAAGGTCTTTTGACTAAAAAAGAAATAATTTGTGTTTTTCTTGATTAAATAAAACTTAAATTACAAAAAAAAATAAGATTTTCCTTGTTTAGTTACATAATTTTTTCTACTTCGGTACTATTTAGAGTTAATTTAGATGCTTCCGATTGTGATTCCTTATGAAGATTGGCTTAGTTAATTAAAAAAATTCTTAGTTAGTAAAAATTTGCATAATCCCCAAAATTACATGGTAATAGCGCTTTCGTAAAAATAGATAAAATCTTAAGACGTTGCTTTGTCTGAAGTATTTTTTAAATGAAAGATTCTTGGATTTGAGAAGTTTTTAAAGAAATGCTAAGTTAAAAAGAAAAAAAATTCTCAAAATGTGCAACCCTCAACATATGCTCTGCGACTTAAGATAAGGCTGTGTCTGAAATTTTAAATGACACCCATACCATTAAAACAGAACATTTTTTAGAAAATTATGAAAGGGAATATAAACGTTTGGACGTTTATGCTGTGAATTGAAAAGGGATAAAATAAATGTATAACCCTCCAACCCTACTGAGACAAAAAGCTCTTATAGCTATATATATGCTGCAACATAGCTCATATAGTCTAACTCTCCTGTTAGACCTTGTTTAGAACCATACTGCCCATACCGCCAAGTCGAGCAATGCTTCCGGATCTCGTCGAAAGGATCAGCGCAGTCGAATTCGTCGTCTAGGGAGGGGGAGGGGAAAAAATGTCGACTGCTTGACTTCACAAATTTATAATCATAAATTATTTCAAATTAATATTTGTAAAATTCCTTTATGAAATTGATAAATACTTTTAAAATTTAATTTTAAATAACTATTGAAAAAAACTTAAGACTTGGCTATGTCTGAAGAAAAAACAAACAGGAGCAGCACTCATGGTAAGGCCGAAAAAACATTCAACTTAACATATAATGACAAAAACATGAATTAGTTAACTTTATATACAGCTACCAATCACTAGCGCAAGGTATAATATCGTTTTTAAAACAGGCTAATCTTAAGACAATGCTTTGTCTTAAAAAAAAGAGAGAATAAGTCCTCTTGGTAAGACCGAAAAACCTTAGACTTAACATATAATGACAAAAACATGACAAATTAAACTTGAAATACAGCTACCAATCACTAGCGGGAGGAATAATATCGTATTTAAAACAGACAAATCTTAAGACAATGCTTTGTCTAAACAAAAGAAAGAATCAGACCTCTTGGTAAGGCCGGCAAAAAAAATTAAACTTAACATATAATGACAAAAATATGAATAAGTCAACTTTAAATACAGCTACCAATCACTAGCGGAAGGAATAATATCGTATTTAAAAAAGCCGAATCTTAAGACAATGCTTTGTCTGTTACTTTGAAAAAATGAAGACAAAGGTATGTCTTAAGTCGGTGAGCATATGTTGATTAAATCAGTAGCTATTTTGATTGATCGATCCTTCAGTCTTTTGAAACCACTAGAATTTCTTGATAAAAGGAAAATGGCAAAGCCAACACATGTCATACTAAATAATTCATGTTTGAATCTGTCGTGTATGCCACCGTAAATCAAAGTCTTTTTTAAAAGAGACGTTGATTTTAAGGCTGAAAGACACAATACACGCCAACGTCCCAAAAAAGTTGCAATTAAAGAGTTTACCTTCCAAGAAAATATCTTCAACATTTAGTTACTGTTAAAACCACCTTCTCAATGAAGAAATTCAACGCCAACACTAACCCGTACCGACAGCGCAAGAGTTGTTCGCCTGAATCGGCAAGGCCAATTACTTTTCAACACTAGACGCAACATCTGGATTCTTACAAATTTATTTGTCAGAAGGATCTAGCTACGTCACAACGTTTGCAAAGCCGTTTGGCCGTTACCGTTTTTTGCGGTTGCCATTCGGTATCTACTCTGCACCCGAAGTGTATCAATTCTTTGAGATGAGAACGATGAGGAACGACAAGGGAGGAACATGATTAGCGTTTGAAAGCGGTCTTCGTACGTCGTGTCAAAGTGAATCTCAAACTGTATTCCAGTAAATTCAAGTTTCTGCAGCCCAAGTTGCTTTGGATAGGACATATCATCTCCCATCAACAGTTGAAGCCATATCCGGCTAAAGTAGATGCCATCCGAGCGTTCAAAGAGCCGAGTTCCATAGAAGATCTACAGCGGTTGCTGGGGATGGTGAATTGTACAGCGGAACCCATTCTGTTCTACCCTAACGGTGTAGACTCATTAATTTTAGCCTTTTTAAAGATTTTGAATGCAACCTTGCATTCTTCCCCATACAACGTCCTTTTTTATATCAGACTCATTTTTGCTTTCGCTTAAAGAAACCATGCTCAGACATAATGTCAAGGACCAGTAGAAACCGATCACCGCCGAGTGAATTTTTTTACTGTCGGGTTTTCGATCCACGTGCCGGTGGTTTCGTGCAACCGGGCGTCGATCGAGAGAGCGACTGAGAGCGTCAATTTCAAATCGACTCGCATCGCCGACATTCTAAACTTCACGAGAGAGACAGGTCTCCCATTGCTTCGCCACGTTACCTGCCGCAGTGGGCTAACAGAGCGTGTGGATATTTCGAGCACGAAGGTTTTGCTTCGGAATTTAATGCAGGGAGCTGCGGTAAAATTCGTATATGGTGTTCATTGAGTTATAAACCAAAAAAGGAGGCAACAAAATTTTTCCCGAAAATACAGAACATTTACACCCATAAAATTATAATTGGTGATTTATTTATTTTTTAAGTTAAAAATCGACTGGATACAGTGGCTCACCGTTTTCGATCATCAACTGTGTTAAATTTACAACAGCATGAAAAAAACGAGGGTGTAAATAAAAAGCATGACGAAATCTATAATTCATGCAACAAAACTGTTTAATTCGGCGATTTACAGTCTCATGCCTCACCAATATTTGTTTTGTTTGCTGATCTGCATGTCCGTTTGGAAGATCAAAATAACGCTGGTCATTGTATCGGCGATCGGCTATAACTTTTTCTCCTGGTTGAAGGGCTTCAACAATTGCATTTCGAGCGAGACGAAGATCTGGCCATTCGCCACACGGAACACCTCCGTGAGCCAGACTGGAGCTGCTAAGTGGACTATTAGCAGCCAGATTGGGGAAATACATAGAGAAGGCGCTCGGAAAGCAAATCAAGAAGACGCTGTGGATAGACTCAACGATAGCCTTCTGGTGGATCAAAGGAGAAGCCGGAAGATGGAAGCAATTCGTCTACAACCGGGTAAAAGAGATTCGAGAGACGTTCAACCGAACAGACATAAGACACTGCCCAGGCGTACAAAACCCACAGACAAACTGGTGGAAAGGACCGGAATGGCTGAATGGGAAAGGTAAGTGGCCGCCGTCACCAGAAGAAGCGACAGAGCAACAGCTAGCAGAAGTCGCGGTAGAAGAAAAACGAGAAACGATCCAGTGTGCCATCTCAACGGAAGAGAAATGGTACACACGGATAGGCAACATGCGCACCATCACACGGGTGATGGCTACCGTCCAACGCGCAACAGACAAATTCAAAGGGAAAGAAAGTCCAGACACTCCGCCCGCAATCATAACATACCAGGGGAAGGCAATGGAATTCCCAGTGCTCTCGACGGACGAGATCCAGAGAGCAACGATGCAGTTGTTCAGAGTGGCCCAGCAAGACCACTACGGACAGGTGATGGAAAGCTTCAGACGCGGACCACCAGAAGTCCCACACGAGCTGAGGAAACTTGGCTTGGTCTGGGACGAAGACAACCGGCTACTGCGATGCCAAGGCCGGCACCTGAATTGGATGAAATACAACAAGAGACAGGCCCTCATATTGCTACCAGAAGGCCACTACATCACGAAACGACTTATCGAACAGACGCACATGAGACTCAACCACAGCGGGACGAAAACAATGATGGCAACGCTCAGATCAGATTTCTGGATCCCCAGAATACGGCAAACGTTGAAGAAAGAGACCAGGCAATGCACGAAATGTCAGAAACTAGACTCGAGACATTTCGACGAGATCCCAGGCCAACTACCAATCGACCGACTGCAAATGGCAAATCCGTTTACCATAACGGGGGTAGACTTCGCGGGACCATTCCCCGTAGAATACCCGGCAAAAAGTAAGAACATATCGAAGGTATGTCTATTCACATGCGCCGTGACCAGGGCAGTACACCTAGAAGTAACAACGGATCAGGACACCGCCACGTTCATATACGCGCTCAGACAATTGTTCGCGAGACGAAAATACCCAAGAGCAATGTATTCAGACAACGCGGGGACATTCACAGTGGCTGCGAAATTCCTGAGGGCGGCGTACCGAGACACTCAGGTGTTCAACACGCTGGTAGACTTCAACATCAGATGTAGATTCTCCCCAAGCCTGTCCCCTTGGTGGGGAGGATTTTGGGAAAGAATGGTACAAACAGTCAAGAGACTGCTGTATAAAACGTACGGAAGCGACGGTATGGACTACGATCTATTCCAAACGGTCTTGACTGAGATTAAGGACACCATAAACACGAGACTATTGACGTACGTGGCCGAGGACGACATAGAGCCGTTGACGCCCAAACAACTCGTGACCGGGTACAGGCAGCAGCAACGACACCCGGTAGACGAGGAAGAGAGGGAGTATGCAGACAGGGTCACCCTCACCAAGAGGGAAAGACTAAGACGTACGATACTCGCCAAATGGTGGGAGGATTTCTACGCGGAATACGTGCTAGACCTCGAGAAATTCCATTGCCCAACACCAAAGCCCACAAAACAGATAGAACTGGGCCAAGTCGTCCTAATACACGACGAAAACTCTTAAAGGACGAGATGGAAAACCGGGAGGGTAGTCAAGTTGACGCCCGGCACAGACGGAAAGGTAAGGAGAGTCAGCTTGCTGATAGCCGATAGATTCAGGGGCTGGGGTCTATTACAATCACGCGGGATCCAAAGTGCCTATACTCGGACGTGTCTTCGGAATGGCCGTCCCAGTCGAGCCGAAGCCGGGCAACCGACTTCAATGTCCCGTCCAGCGGGGGCTCCACGGCAGAGTATAAAGGGGGAAGATCGTATTTTAAAGATCGGAGAATGCATAGTGCATTTACATATATATGGGGACACCTGTTGAGACCAAAAACAAGCTCGTGATGATGCAGTCGAAACTCGCGGAGGGTAACGCGGTTCCCGCCGTAGGAGAGACAGTCTCAGAGCCGTAGGAGCTATCAAGTTCCCAAACGGCGAAGAACTCGATTGCCGCCGCTACCACAAAGGCTGCTACAGGTGCCCTCTATTCTTCCCAATTCAAACGCGATCTGATTTATTGAAAACGCCAACGGTGTATGAATTTTGTGGTATAAAAAGGGTCGTCAGATCCACGGAATACACTCACTTTCACACCGACCTTTGTATCGTGTCGTTCTTTTCGCTGTCCCTGAAAGATTTTCTCCAGGTCCAGCCGCTAAGCCTGTCGCAGTCGTTGCCCTGCCGCCGTCGCCCACCTTCACTCGTGTCGCCGCCGCAGAACCGCCGCCATCCGCCCTCGTCGCCTGCCACCTTCGTCCAGCCATTCGCTCGACCGTAGCCGCCGCCGCCGTTGCCGATCTCCGCCTGCAACCACCTGCTTCAGCGCCGCAAGTAAGACTTGCGAATACCCGGCCACGATAGCCGCCCTAAGCCTCTCCCGATACGGAAGGTCTTAGGCCGTTATCCTTGCCACGCCCGTCGAACGGGATTTACGCCCCGCTCGAGACAGTCTACGGACCGACAGACTCTGGAAACAGAGACCGGTTGACGTAGACCTCAAATCTCTGCGCCGGCAGTTACCGGCCCTTCAGAGATCAAAATCTGAAACTACTATATGACAATTAAGTCACAATCATACAGAATATAAGTATAGTAGCAAATATAACAATAACTTACACCAAAATGTCATCGGTCTACAAAAAAAAGTTAATGAGTACAATAAAAGCATCACTTGTAGACAAAATAATTAAGTTAGAGAAAGTTTTATTAAACTCAAATGAAGAAAAGGAGAAATTGAAGGTAATATAACAGTATTTTTGCATGTAAAAATTTTTATTAATTTATTCGCTTTCAGAATGAGAGTCAACGATATAAAACTTTATATGAAGAAACAGAAATTAACCTGGCAATTCTAAAATTTTACATTTTTATATAATAATTTTTTATTAAATAATTTAAATTTTATACAGATAGAACAAATAACAATACTTCAAAATGAAAAACTTTAGTTATTAGAGAAACTGGAAAATCTTGAAAAAGGTAAAAAAATTTTTGTACGACTAATAGTTTTCAAAACAAATAGAACTTGATAATATAATGGCTACAGATATAGAGATCAACAACAATGTAATAGTAGAACAAGTCGAACAAGAAACTAGCATGGTAACTGAGCACGAAGAAAAAGAAACTATGGAAAACAATGAGTTAAAGGTAAACATATATTAAAACCAACAATAACTATCTTTAATTGCTACACATAAACTATTATAACTACTTAAAAATATACCAGCTATATATAATACTGTATACAAACTATTTATAAACTATAGGCATGCAACTATTCCATATTTCAACTACGTATACCAAAATATAAAAACTTAACATATTATCTAATCTATATAATCCTTTTGTTTATTTAGAAATTTCCAATACAACACCAGTTGCAATTCCAGAAGAAATAAAGACTCTGTTAGAAAAAAACGTTAAGAATATCCACCCAGAAAACTGGGCCGTAGAAACTTTGAAAAATGAAAAATACCAAAAAAGTAATGTATATTAATATAACAAGAAACAAAATGTAAAATACTAACAATGTATTTTGTATTGTAAACACAATGACACATAAAAATGGGCCACCCTAAATCGTGTACGCATCACCGTGGATCGCATCACCCTAAAGCGTGTACGCTAATCGTGTATTTGCTAGACTACGCCCCATAAGGGAGGGGCTTACAACCGTGTCAAATACGCGATTTCCCCTAAATCGTGTCGGAAACCTAAAATTTACCACCAGAGGCACCACTATACACCCAATATTTTTTGCTCAAATTTCTTCCAAATGGCCCTAACTTTTAAAAGCTCTTTAATATAACAGTTTTATTTCATTATTATATTTGAACTGAAACGCACGTGGTACCAATAATATAGTGAATTATGGAGAGAAAACTTAGAACCAGAACCATTGTTCTGTCAGAGGAAGGACAAAATGTAAGTATTTTATGTACAATTACTAATTTATATGTATTTTATTGTGAATGTAACATATAATTTGCAACTTTGGTATAAAATAACATTTTTATAATCATATAACAGGAACAATCTAAATTGGATGTTGAAACAAAACTTTTTAGCATTTATAATTCTTGCCTGTTAGATTCAACTTTCAAGCGTTCCACAATCCTCATACATAAACCAACATAATCAATCTATCATTCTGGAACGTTCCAATTTTGGAAAATGAAATCAAGACCGGTACAGAATGATAATTTTTTATTAGGATAATTGAACGCTTAAAAGTTGATTCCAGAATAGGCCACAGTTCTAAATGTTTTGGATTCAACATCCAACTTACACCGTTCCTGTATTTCCAGAATGTATAGTCTATGTGTATTTATACATTTATTTTGACATTAACAGGAACGTATGGTGGACAGGAGTCTGACGGAAACCAACTAATCAAAAAAGGGGAAATCTCTTTCAAGGAAAAAAGGACAAAATGAAACAGTAAATCTAGATATGTACATATTTACATTTTATATATATTAAAAACCACAAAATATTTTCTACACTTCCAGGATGATTTGATCCAGGAAAGTTCTCCCACTTCCCTGGATGATGTAATATATATTTTAATAATTACACTATAAGTTATTATGATACATCAGAAAAATTTTCTATTTCTTTCAAGGATAATTTCTTTAGTTTTGGGTCCCTGGATGGCGAGGATGTTTTCAACGACAGCGTTTTCGACGACGACGAAATAAGTGTAAGCATCATTATTCATATAGTTTATGTGTTTAAATACGTAGTGCATTACTAAATATAAAATTAAACAGGATAAATTGGTGATCGATGAGGACCCAATATCGAAGAAGTCTGATAGAAATAGAATAGCGATTCTCGAAAAGGTATTAGTAAATATGGTATCAAAATTTTTCTTTACATACATACATAGCAATCACAAAAAATTTCTTTAGGAACTTGACGAATTGAAAAGAGAAAATGCCGCTCTCAAACAACAACTTAAAGAAAAGTATCATACTGAAAATGAGAGGGACGAGACTGAATATCCGGAAAGTGCCAACGAAGAGAGTGACACAGATGATGAAAATGCAACTGAAGATGAAGTAAGTGATGAAGATAAAGAAAGTGATGAATATGGAGTAGTAGAAAAAGTAACGAAATTGGAAGAACTGAAAAGAAGAATTACTATAATGAAAACCAACAAACAAGGGTACTATTCAAACAAGGTAAGAAAATATGTATACATTATATATATATACATTATATATATATACATTATATATATATACATTATATATACATTATATATACATTATATACAGATATTATATATACATTATATGTAGACATCATATATACATTATATATAGACATTATATATACATTATATATATTATACTGTTTATATATATTATATATATATATGATTGAAAAATATATGCTTTGTCATTAATTTATTGGAAAAATTAGATTGTTCATTAACATATTTTTTTATTTTTAGGATGCGTTTCCCATGAGAAAAAGTCTGATAAAGAGGATGAATTGGGTTCGATTTAAAAATACCAATTAGGGTAAAGGAGCTATCCTGCATTCGAAGTAAGTTTTTTTTTCGATTGGAAATAAATCATAATAATAATGAGTGCTTTTTAGATACCATAACAGATATGTATGGGGTTCTAGATTCGAAGACGAAATCAGCGGTCGAGATGAAAATCAGCCAAAAATTCAACATTACATCGAAGGAGAGCGTTGCTTGGCTGAAAAAATTCCACGAATTACAAAATAAAATAGATCGTGAAGTCGATAAAGCCAATTGATTTTTCATTATGAATGATTTACCGTTTATGTGTTATCAAGAAATATACTTTTAAAATATGTCGATGTGTTTTTGTATTATTTACTTTGCTTTCATACAAAAATTTTTTTTCGTAAAATGTGTGTTCTCGCGGAAATAAAGGAATGTTCTCGAACGCAATGAATCACAAGATTAATATTTTATGTTTTAAAAAATTTATTTCTGAATTGATTATTTTACTTTCAACTGTTTTACATTTTGCAAGACTTACAAAACCACGGAATTTTAATTGAATTAATCGCCGTTTGTGGAATTTCTGCACATTCCTGATGATAGTAGTTTTTGCAGGCTGTGCATTGCGCCATCACTCGATATTTGGTTGGAAGCTGGCGACGATCACCAAAATCAGGCATTCTGCAAATACAATAAACAGGTTTTGACAACTTTTTTTTTGGTCTCCAAGTCGACCGAGTCCTGTTTCCGATGGTTGGAAAAGGGACAATTTTTCCCTCGGATAAACAGTTCATAAGATGAGGACGAAGCTTCTTGACGTCAAATCTCAACTCTGACGGATTAAAGGAACACGCCAGCGCTGTTGCAAATGCGATCGCGTAGAGGCCACAGCTTCCCACCTCTTTTTGTTTTTCACAATCCATTAGGCCAATATTGAGAATTTTCTCAGTAGTCTTTTCAATCTTGGCTACACAATATACGACATGTTGATCAGGATCGTTGATTCCGTTCCAGTTGCTGTCGTACAGTAACACGAGGTTGTTGGATGTGTAGCCTTTTGCTGCGACAACGTAGTGATCCCTAGCATTGTGGACGATTTGAATCCATTTGGAGGAGTTGGCTTGATTGTATTCAATTGTTGTCCCCCATTGGCACATTTCTCGTATTTATTCATGAAAAACAAACATTTATCATACACGGTTACGACAATTTAAAAATAATGTAATATTCACAGCAACAAGAGCCTCCCCGAATACAAAATACACGGTATAGTACACGATATGCCCACTACACGGTGATGCGTACACGGCTAGCCGTACACGATTTAGAAAATTTCCACTGTCGTCTGCTACTGCCTAAATCGTGTACAGCCTGCCCTCAAGCCCCTCCCTTATGGGGCGGAGTCTAGCAAATACACGGTTAGCGTACACGCTTTAGGGTGATGCGTACACGATTTAGGGTGGCCCCATAAAAATAAATATATAATACTTTTGAATTATGACAATTATAGATATTTAATACTTTTGAATTGTAACAATAATAAATATTTAATATTTTTCCATTGTAACAACAAAATAGATTTAATACTTTTAAATTATAACAATTAAATAATTAATTTATTAAATATGTATTGATATATGATGAACATTTGAAGAAATACTTTGTTTGAATCCAGACTGCATTTTAAAATGTAAAAAAAAATTCACTGGTCAAAAGCATTAAAAAACCATGTAGAAGATTTAAAAAAAGAAAATGAAGAAAGAAAGAATCTCTTGAAGAGTCCAATGCAAAATTGAAGTGCGCGGAAGAAGAAATGAAAAAACTTGAAACGGTACCTATTCTTAACACAAACTTTGTTATTTTCCTATTTTTTCTGTATATTTCCAATTTGTATTTTAGAAAATAAGTTTAGCATTGGGAAAGGATATACCACACACATCTGGGTTTGATCTAAAAGTATCTATGGAAAAACTATCTATGTTGACCGCGTCAAGCGAATCGAACCTTCCAACGTCGAAGCCATCAAAGGTGCAAACTGCATCTCAAGAAGAACATCGTGACAACCAAGATCCTGTAGTTGTTCCGGTAGAGATCAGCAAATTGCTAATAGGTTGCATTACAAAAGGAGTGACCACCGAGCAATCAAAGACAATATCGAAAAGATATTCTTAGGAGTTTAGTGACGAAACTTTTCCATTTTTCCAACTATTATTTTTTATTTTTTACTCTTTGTCAGGGCAGCCACGGCCAAAGCGCCCACAACTTAAAAGTAGTTGCCAGATTACCCTATTTCGCCCGTTTTCGAAATTGAAATCACCCTCTTGATTTCCCTGTCCAAAAAATCGATAAAACCCTATTTTTTAACACCTTTTTTACGTATTTTAACCAATTTTTTCACGAAATCGAATTTTACTATGTAAAAATAATTAATTGCAGCTGAATTAACCGTTTATTGCTGGTTTAATGTTTTTGGCAGTGAAAATGAAACAATAGACATTAAAACTCATTCCGAAACAGAGAAAATCAAAATTTTGATCTCTTTTTCGGTAAAAGTCTATTTCACCCGACCACAGTAAATTGAACATTACTATTACTACTTACTAGAAACTATACTTAAACTTAACAACTAATCACAAAAACATATATTTATCAATATGAGTTATCCGAAAAAAATATATAGCACTACTCTCCTCAACGACTAAAAACCGTATGACTGGGGGCAAGAGTAATTCCCCCCCCCCCCCCGATGGCAGAGCCTCTTCAGGGTATGTAATTTCCCTACAAGGCTAAATAATTAATCGCTAGATGGCAGTACCATGGGGCAGAAAATTATTCGTATAACCCGGCTACGCCCCGACCCATGTCCATCCCCGACCCATTTGTTTTTATTAAAAACCGCGGGAAAGGGATTCTTTTGTTTTTCCCCCAGGAATATAATTTATAAACAATTATTGAAATGATTTTAAAAGCTTTAAAGAGTACAGTAAAATAAAGTAAAGTTATATATGTTGCTTACCATTTCATTCTTTAAACGCTTAGCGTCAGTTTCTTCTTTAACAGAAGGATCAGAATATAGTTTCGCAGCGTATTGCATGAATAATTTCAAACCGTCTTTTTCTTTCCATTTGCAGCGCAACATAAAAGAAGCTAAATAGCCCGCAAACAATTTTTTACTCCGATAAGTATTCGGAAGAATTTTTTTAGCCGAATTCCACAATCCTAACACAACAACATTTAAGTAATACCTTTAAGTAATTTAGAAAATTTGATTTAACTTCTATTTGGTTAGTATGCGCTCCAGTTTTAGGATCTTTAAAATTTAAACTATTGTTTACATTTAAATGTATATATTCATTAGGTTCCCATTAAGTAAAGTAAATTTTTAATACAATGCATAAATTAGAAAACGAAAAATGAATACATACTCTATTTTATCATAGGCTATAACAATCTGATATTATTATTGATCCAGGTAATATCCATTCTTTAATAATATCCAGTAAGGTATCAGCGGATCTATCAGGAACAACAACGAGGAAACATCACTAAATAGAGACCGATTCAGTAGAGACGACTCAGTATATTGTTCTCTACTAACATTAAGTTAAGTACACATTAAAAATATTTAAGAATACTTTGGTCGGTTAAAAAAGACTTTAATTTCTTTTTCGTATTCATCCAGTAAACGCTTATTGGCCCGAACACTCAAAACTCTCTCAGAAGTCTTTATCAAATTTCGCTGTGCTACTGGTCCATCCTTGAGCTTTTAGCCAGTGTTTTATTCAGACTACGTTTACTAATGTCTTATTAGACAGGCTATTCCTGAGCTCAGTTTTCATAATTTTTAGTGCGCTAAATACCCTCTCGGCACTAGCATTGCTACTTGGCAGCAAAAGCATGAAAACAATAATTTTTTTCAAATTTGAAAATTTAAAAATTGATGGTGTTTGTTCCAATGCAAAATAGTAGTAGTACCCTTCTCTAGTACGTTTCTGCGTCAAGCAAAAAAACTGAGTCTTCACTTGTGCATACGAGTTCTTCACAAGTCAAATTGGTATGAGACCGCCATTTTAATTCAGCCTGGATCGAATCGCAAAATTGGTCCTTCGAACCGGCTATACCGGTGACAAAAAAAAATTTCTAATTCCTAAAAACAATTAGGACTTAGAAGAAAAATCAGAAAACACAGTGAGGACTTAGAAAAAAAAACTAACCGTTCCCATTCTACTTTACAGTGTCGGACAATATCCGAAAGCCCGAGGAAGAGGCCGTGTACAGGTCTTTCGAACGCGCCCTTGAGAACGGAAACCCACATACCGTGTGGGTCGGCCTAGACATCGCTGCGTGCCCAGGGAGGTCTTTCGCCGCCTGGGCCTACGAGAGCCATTCCCTCAAGGGCGCTCAGTCACAACCAGCACCGCAGCCAAGGTCACCCCATCCGCCAGATTCACACCATACGCCAGGCCGGATAGCTCCGACCTTCAGTTCCTGAATCCGGCGGAGAGAGCCAAACTCGAGGCCGTACAAAAAGTTAAGGAGGAGCACGCGCTGGCCAAACTAGTGGCCCAGCGCAAATAAAGAGAAGCGGAGGAGACTGCCGCCTACCTGACCAAGACCTGCCTCATCCGCAAGGAGAGGGAGGAACTTGAGAGAAGGGAGGCGGAATTAGCCCAGTCAGCAGCAGCCAAGAGGATCGCGGCAGCCAAGAGTCCGGAGCCGTACATTCCGACCCCAGTACTCAGACCGGCCACTCTCGTCTCACCTGAGACCCCTGGTCCAAGCGCAGCTAGCTCTTCCTCGGAGGTAGCAACGCCGAGAAAACAGAGGACACCGGGCTCGGAGAAGAAGAAAGATCACTCACCCAAGAGCACTAAAAGCAGCCGGAGCCACCGAAGCAGGACGAGCTCGAAGGGAAAGGACTCTACGACGAAGGCCGCCTCCGAAGCCCTCGCCCGACAGTTCAAGAAGCACGGCATACAAACAGACGACGAAGGCGCGGTTTTGGAGTCCCCGAAGGGGAGCCCTTATTCGGCTTGAGATTTTTGTTGTAACGCTGAAAATTGTTGGAGAAATAAAAATTGTCTAAGCTGACTTACCTGTTCTCAATCACAATAAGAAAAACAAAGACACCGTAGAACGACTTACCTGGTAGCCCGAGCCGGCACAAAAAAGTAAAACCTAAAAAAAAATTAAAAAAGGGTTTAAAAAAATGTCAACAGATCCAAGGTCGGTAAAGACCAGATCCAGCGCGGATCCAGGAGCAGCAAAGCGACTTGATGAGTTGGAAGTAGAGTTAGACGCGACTAAGACAGAAGCACAGAAACTGAGAGCTCGGGTAGAAATACTCGAAAAGGCGTACGACGACCTGGTGAACGCCACAGCACTCGACGAAAAAAGGACGCAGCAGGCGAGAGACCGCATAGCGGCGCTGGAAGCCTTCACCACGAGGTTAGATGGCACCCTCACGTTGGTGGAAGCCAGGTGCAATAAAACGAACGACTTCGCAACCAGGCAAGACGCCGCCACAAGCCGGTGGATAGCCACCATCGACGCAAGTCTGCAAAACCAGACAATCTGGACGGACAGCCAGATAAGAGACATCGCAGACCAATCTCACCAGGCCAGATCGGTTGGCGACATCGCAGCCATAACCGGACAGGTCAAATCAGAGTTGAAGAAAGCGATGGAAGCATGGAAGGCAGACATACCCAAAGACATTCAGACAAGGTTAGCAGCAAACGCCGGGACAGTCGTCAGCGCCACAACAAGCACCCACCATAACTCATCTTGGGCACTTGCGACACAAGGCTAGACCTTGTGACCGAAAGAGATGCGCTTAAGACGGAGCTGTTCGAGGCAACCAGCACGGTAAGGAAAACGTCCGCGAAGGCGCCAGAGAGAAAAATGTACGCGGCAAGAGCCCAAGCAAGGATGGACAGAATTGCAGAGATCACAGATAGGCTGGCAAAAATCTCAACGCCGACAGAAAGAGCAGAAGACCGGGAGGAGTTAGACCTAGCACAGGACGAGATCACAATGATAAAACAAATGACAGAACAAAACGCCACGCCGACGATCACAACAAGGCCAGCACTACCATTCCCGATCTTCAGCGGGGAGATCACGGCCTGGAAAAGTTGGAGAACAGCGTGGGATACGTTCCACAAAGACGCAAGCCTAACCCGCGAAGACAAGTTCCAATACCTCCGGGGGAGCCTGAGAGGGAAAACCGCAGAATTGATCTCGTACCTGCAATACGGGGGAGACCAATACAATGAGGCACTGAAAAAATTAGAGGAAAGGTTCGGCGACAGCAAACGGCTCAAAAGTCACTACCTCGCCGAATTGAAAGTCTTAGTTGCCGCGAAAATCTCAGAACACGACGTGCTATCGCAATGGCAAAAACTACATGAAGGGTTAGAGAATACCATCGCCGCCCTGAAAAGTCTAGCATCTTAGCACAACATCTTAGCAGCCCTACCAAGATCTCTCATCAGCTGATGTAGGGATAAATGGGGGGGGATAAAGACGCGACACTCGATATATCATGAAAGATCTAGAGCGAGAAATTCGGCACAGGGAGGCAGACGAAAGTCGAGACGCCAAGGGTCATCAGAAACAAGCGGGAGAATTAAACGCAAACACCGCAACGACCTACGGAAGACAATTGGTATGCTTTTTCTGCCAGAAAGACCACATCCACTACAGGTGCAACGTCGGAACAGCGGCCCAGAGAAGAACAACCTGCGAAAAAGAAGGCAGGTGCGTGAAATGCTTAGCCCGGTCACACAAAATCGAGCATTGCATATCCAAGATCCCCTGCAGAATATGCGGGAGCTCAGAGCACAGCCCGGCAGTATGCGTGGTAAGAAACCACAACGCAGGCAACCCAATATCCCATCCGACGAACAGAGGGGTATCCCCGCAAAGACCAAAGTCGGTATCAATAGACACGAATGTGCTAGTAACATCGAGCAGATCCAAGGCGGGAGTGCTACCGACGTTCACCGGTTGGCTCGTTGTAAACAACCGGAGTAAGGTTAAAATAACCGGGCTCCTAGATTCCGGTAGTGAGCGGTCGTTCGCTAGAGAAGACACGATGAGAAGAGGGGGGACAACCAGAATAGGATCCGAACACCTGAACGTGAAGGCGTTCGGAGAAACCAGCACGACGGGAAAGACTACGACGTGTATAGCCTCAAATTAAAAGGAACACGTGAGAATTAAGAAGAGATAGTCATTGAAGCAGTGACAAGAAGATTCTTGGCCGCCACATCAACACCAGAACCAAACTCGTTAGCAAACAAGCTACGAGAGCAAGGGAAGACCTTAGCCGGCGACCGACACTGGAACAAGTGCGGAAGGAAAGAGTTCGACCTGATAATCGGATGCGATTATATCTGGTAATCCTACGGCACCAAACAATGGAAGGGCCGGAAGGTCTGGAAGCGTGCGCCAGCAGACTAGGCTGGGTCATCTTCGGAACGCGATCCGAAGACAGCCACACGGACGTGGAAGTAAATTCGGTGACAGCCAAAACGGAAAAACCGATGACAGACTTCAAAGAGTTTTGGAGCCTGGAACACATGGGGATAACCCAGCAAGAACAAGAAGAGCCCGGCTTCCTGGAAGCCTACCAGAAGACAATAAAAAGGGCGGAGAACGGAAGATACGAAGTCCTGTTCCCGATCAAAGCGGAGAGAAAGAAGATTGAGTCTAATAAAAACATCGCCCTGATACGCTTGAAGGGAGTTCTGGCGAAAATGCAACCGCAGGACAAAGCCAGATACCATCAAATTTTCCAGCAGTATCTTGAAGACGGATACATAGAAGAAGCAGACGCGTCATTCAACGGAGCGTGCACATACCTACCGCACAGACCTGTAATAAGAGTAGGAGCAGAAACAACCGAAATCCGGCCCGTATTCGACGGGTCAGCCCACATGAAAGACCCCAGCTAGCAGAGTATATTTCCCAAATATTGCTAAAATATTATATTCCTACAATTGAGATGTTGGTAAAATAGTTTTTTTAAATATTTATCCAATATATTTTTGCACCCGAATTTATTGGGTCACAACATTTTTTAAGTTATTTTACTTCTATTGGTAAAATAACAGATTTCTTACTTTTCAAATGTTGGCGAATGTTATTTGCTTTTTATTTAGCTGAAAACTGCATACATCGTATTTTGCAGAGGAAGTTATTATTGGGAAAATATGAAAGAAAAAAATTTACAGTCCACAATTTGTTTATTTTTCGATTCATGTTTCACGGCGATGTTGGACATAGAATTCAACTATCTGAATGTGATGAACCTGAAATAAAGTACGAACTAATACAATCAAAATTGTTCCTCTTGTTTTTTCTGAAATTGGCTGCTTCATTTCCAGATGATTCCACGTCTTCCTCCGACGATTCAAAGATGTCACTTGCTGAATTTTTTGAGAGATTTTTTTGTTGAATCTGTCCTTCTAAATTTTTTTCCTTGATTTTTCTCTTTCTTTTCTCTGTGCCCCCATTTTTATCTCCAGATTCAATAAAAAACTTTTGTAAAGACGTTTTGAATTGATTGGGGTCGTATTTATAGTGATGTCGGGATAAACAGGCAGCTAAATATAAAAAAGTGTTTATCATTATTATTTCATTTTTATAACTTATATAAATTACGTCAATTATTACCACTAATGCAAGCCAAGATAGTTGGGCAAGATTGAGAAAATTTGTTTTTCTGTATTCCTTTGTCACGAATAACAGATGTTCCTTTAAAAGTACATAGCTGGGATAGCGGTATGGATATCAGAGTAGCCATCATGTTTTTGGCAGTTTGATATACTGAAGTACCAGGTACCATTTGTAGGAATGCCAACTAGAATTTAAAGTTACGTTAATAACATTACACATTGGTTTTCTTTCTGTGAAAATGTAGAAATAAATATAGTGTACGTACCAAATCGTTCTTTATAGAAGCCCCATCATCGCTAGCTATGCTATCCTCAAATTTCACAAGTTCACTCCAATCGTCGAAAGGCATTGTGGGAAGCTTGTCCTTCAATAATTCAAGTCCAGAAGGAGAAAAGACTCCAGCAGTACGATTATTTTTAATCTCTATCACCATTTTTTCTGTTCGCTTACTTCGCTGATCCATTTTGATCAGTAGACGACTCATTTGAGCAGGAGTCCTGGACAAAAAAAAGTATTTAGATGTAGTTGCATAAAATAGAGTATTCTAAAAAAAGGCCATACGTACAACACCATTTCTAATTCTGAAGTATTTTTCTGGATTTTGCTTCGTCTCTTTTGACTGATGAAGTTGATATCGCGGACTTTGCTTGCATTGGTCGCTCTAGATGCCTGCGTTGTCTCCTGGTATGAACTTTCAAAATCTTCTATATGTGATGGTTCTTCAATTGTGTCAATATTGATACCAGAGTCGTTGCTCATATCTTCATATCGCGTCAACGTGACCTGACAATTGCGCTTAAATAATCCTAATAACAATAACAAATTAACTGTTCTGCCAATATATAATAACAACATAATATCTATTGCCATTTACCTTCGGGCGCAACCATATCTTTCTCTAATGATTCGGAATTTGAAACAGTGCTGACTGTGGCCGTTTGAATGACAGCTTTCAAAGATTTGCCTCTATCCACCCCACGTTTTCCGGATACTAATAAAAAAAGTAACTTATTATGATACTACAACTTAATAATAATAATCATATATTACCTTCGGGGACACTACTATTCGGTATAGATGGGAAATTTAAAATGTTTTGTTGTGTGGGCTTCTTGGCTAACGACTTTTTCACTGAGAGCGGCGTAGTCCTGGTCGATTCTTGCGATAGAGCTTTCTCACTAGCTTTTGAAAATTCCCCGATTTCGTAATCATCAGCATACTTTTTATTCGCTATTCTCAAACGCTTTACTTGCTCAGATTCTTCAAACGTTTCTCCTTTACTCAGTCGTTCAACTCGCCGATATGCAGATTTAATATCATCTAGTAGACAAATAAAATATTTTACGTTAATAATAAGCAGATGACGGTTAAGTAATTATAGAGCGGAAAAAAAGATTATAGAACTAGCTGTTTTCAAGGCTACTATGCTAAAAGAAATATAAATGTAGTTCAAGTCATGATTCCCGAATGTAAATAAAAACAAACGCTCTCGTTCGCCATCTGTTGGTAGAATCCACAACTATTTGTGTTGATCTCAATTGAATGCAAATTCAATATATTTTTTTTAATTTGACGAATCAGAGAATAATTTTACCAGTTTGAGAGAAATACACATATGAGAAAGTTATCCAATCCGATTCCGCTGGCTTCATGCTCTCACCACGTTTTTTCACTTGTTCACTAACTTTCATATCAGCAGGAAACTGGCATTTCAATATTTCTGGCTGACACCATTTAGGATTTAGAACACTGAAAACCTGTTTATTTGCCACTTCATCGTCGTAAACTTTTGCGACCCAATACCGCTTGTATGGCTTTTCTGGGAAACGTACTATTGCAGACATCTTGGTAGCAGAACGCAGACTTGATAAACGTGATTGCCTCTGATGATGCTAACGGCACGCAACGTTGCATGACCATTTTGTGAGAAGCTTAATTCGTCTATTCGAGAACTCATCTAGCGGAATAACAATAGTACTACAATAAAATTCCCGTTTTTTTAATTTATATGTATTATTGCCACAATAAATGGATGGCCTGTCATAATTAACCACGCTTGTGTCATGATTTGCAATCATGAGTTCGTCTAGGTGGACAGAAAATAGGGAAGTAAATAAAGAAATCCAAAAGCTAAAACTTCAACAGCAAGAGCAAAATTTGGTTACTTATTTCAGTTCTTCATCAGAACGATCAGGTATAAATAAAATTAATGCATCTTAATATAATACCGATTCAGGCATTTGGTCAAAACTACTTTATTAAATATAGATTCCGGAACAAGTGCTGAAGAAAATCGAAGCGAAAGTTCAGACAATGATTTATATAGTGGAACATCCGACAGAAATTTAACAGATGAAAGTTTAAGAATGACGACAGGTATAATAATTTTTCCGTGCAAAGTGATACAAACAAACTTTCTAATCAATGATTAAACTTTAAAATGTCTTTAAAATATAAAGAAAATTTACTACTTCACCAGGACATTTGTGCTAGGGGACAATTGATTGAATTTGAATCTTCAGGTTTATCTTAAAATTAAATAATACTTTATTATGGCTCAAATCAAATCATTTCTCTGTTTTTCATGTATAGCCTCAGATAGAGATAACAGATCTGCGGTATCTGCGGCACATTTTGACAACTCCTTACATAATAATGACACATCATCTTTATACACAACAACCACAGATTCTGCTGCAATTTATTACAACACAAGTACCGATAGTAGCTACAGCGATGAAATTTTAAACAACTTTGATGATATTGCAAGTGAAAATCCAATTGAGGAAGCTTTTAACGGACTAACCATTACGGAGCGTATCGCACAGATAAAAATCAAGACTAATTGTTCTCTAACAACTATCGCTGAAATTTCAAATCTCTTACGCGACTTGGGGCATAACATACCTAAGGATCCAAGAACCATTATGAAGACGAAAGTTTGCGACTTAACCAAGTTAAATAACGGTGTCCAATGCAACAGCAACTCATTCGTCCACCTTGGATTAATTGAAGGGATAAGGAAAAAATTGATGAACGCCGACAAAAAGCTGATGATGCTTATTCTTCAATTTAATATTGATGGTTTACCGCTCTGGAGGAGTAGCCGCACGCAATTCTGGCCAATTGTTTGTCGCATTATTAATTGTCAAGATAGTAGTGAATTTCTCGTCACTTTACACTGTGGAGTTGGAAAACCGCTAAGCGTCAGATCATATCTTCGGCCTTTTTTGGACGAATTAAAAGCGCTTTTAAACGACGGATTACTTCACTTTGGGCAAAAATTTGACATTCGAATTGGCGCTTTCTGTTGTGACGCACCAGCTCGCGCATTAATCAAGCAAATCATTGGACACACGGGATATTGCGCATGTGAACGATGCGAAACACATGGAATGAGATCTGATAATAGAACGACGTTTCCACAACTAACGGCACCTTTAAGGTATTTATTATTGGTTAAAAAGCTACTGAATTATTTCTTGTAGTAAATTCAAAATGCTTTTCAGAACTGATGAGTCTTTTAGAGCTGGTTCTGATGAACATCATCATAATTCCATTAGCCCTCTTGAAGAAATCGATAATTTAGACATGGTGTTTGACATACCGTTGGATTATCTTCACCTGGTTTGTTTTCGAGCCATGAAACGCCTTCTGAAAATGATTTGGTTGGAACAACACCCCGATTGCCTGAGTAAGCAACAACAACGATTGATAAATGAATTAATCAGATTATGTGCCATGCAACTACCAAAGGAATTCAATCGAAAAGGTCGATCGCTTGAGGATATAAGTAACTGGAAAGCCACAGAATTTAGGACGTTTCTTCTCTACACTGGTATATATATTTTAAGAAACATCCTCCCTTGTCATCAGTACAAACACTTTATTTATTTCCATGTTGCTATTCGAATACTTTGCAATCCGAAATCTACGGTAGACCATATAAAATATGCCGATCAAGTCCTGAGACATTTTGTGACGAACTTTTCAGCTTTATATGGTGATTTTCATATTGTTTACAATATCCACTCTTTGATCCATTTGGCAGGAGACGTTCTTATTCATGGCGCGTTAGATACATTTAGTTGTTTTGGATTTGAAAACTATTTAGGAAAACTCAAAAGGCTTCTTAGAAATTCAAGACTTCCTCTCAAGCAAATTGTGCGAAGGTTATCAGAAATCGATGCTATGCAAAGTGCGATGAAGAGAACTGGATTAAATGAGCGTTGCGGAAAATCGAAATCATATGATACATTCGCTAATATCATTCCACAGTCTAAAAATGATTCCTATATTATCGTTCCAAGGGCTAGGCATCCAATAGTTATTAAAGTTACAGCTATGGATTCATTATTACAGGTTACGCTCTTAGAATAGAAAAAAGGCGTGATGGTAACTTTGAAGAGTTCTACTCGCACCCAGCTAAAGCATCTGAATTAAATGTATATAAAGT
Organism: Daphnia sinensis; assembly: GCA_013167095.2. Classification (NCBI taxonomy): domain Eukaryota; kingdom Metazoa; phylum Arthropoda; class Branchiopoda; order Diplostraca; family Daphniidae; genus Daphnia; species Daphnia sinensis. The sequence goes on along the minus strand of CM023195.1, from coordinate 387,670 downwards.
GCGCGGCTTAATAAGGCAGAAAAAATGGAATAAAAATGAAATTAAGAATGCTATAAAAGCTGTTTTTCTAAGAAATAATGTTATGCGCGATTATGGTTTAGTGATTCCACTACTACATTTGTCATCACAGTAATTATGAAGCAGCAAAATAAATAAACACGTTCAAAAGAAATGTATGTTTACGAATTTATTTGTTTTGAGTGAATTATGCATAAAAACGTCCAGGCTCAAAAAATTCAAACATTCATTTCAAAACAAATAAAACAGTATTATTAATTAATTAATTAAGAATTATCAATCAGTTTTATTTAAAGTTATCGAAAATAACAGTACTGACATTTGCATCCTTAATGTGTAAGACAAATCATAACACGGTGGCGTAGAGGTCAAGTGTTATATTCGTGATTCAATAGTTAGTTGTTCGAGACCTATGAACGACTTCGATTTTTAGGCTATGATTTGTTCATTTGGGCAAATTATGTATACAGAACTAACGTAATGAATACAATAAAAGTTATTTAGGATTTTTAACGCATGGTAAATGAAAAAGAATATAGCTTTTTCATAACTCAACGTTCGATTCCTTACTTCATGGTCCGTTATTGGTAAAATAACAAAAAATAATATTGATTTATTATTCTTTGATAAAAGTCATTTATTGGGAAAACAACAAAAAAATTTAACAGCCACCTTGTACAGTTCGAGCATCAATGAGACACTGGAGACCGGGCCGAACCTCAACCCTGAAGTCCTAGCGGTGTTGCTACGCTTCAGGAAGAACAGAATCGCACAAACGGCGGACATAACGCAAGCCTTCCTGCAAGTAGGAGTGCAGGAGGAACACGCGCAGCTCATACGATTCATCTGGATAGACAGCCCGAAAAAAGACGAACCGCGGCTGGTGGAATACAGATGGAAACGAGTGCCCTTCGGGCTCTCCAGCAGCCCGTTCATACTGAAAGCGGTGATCCTCAAGCACCTGGAAAAGTTCAAAGACGTACACCCGAAGACAGTAAAACAACTACAGCAACAACTGTACGTTGACGACTGGCTCGGTGGAGAAACGTCGGTAGACGAAGCCACGAAAAGGATAACGGAAGCAAACCTGATCTTCCAAGACGCAAAGATGGAGCTATACAAATGGACTTGCAATAGCCCGGAGTTAATAGAAAATTTACCGACACTCCAATTCAAAAAGTCGATGACAAGCGTGACCGGGGAAGATAACCCCACCACGAAAACACTGGGGGTAGCATGGGATCCCGTCACCGACGAATTTCAATTTAACCCGGAACAAGTACTGCAAGAAGCAGCTACAATCGGAGAAAGACCGACGAAAAGGAAGCTGTTCAGCATAGCGCTGAAGATCTTCGACCCCCTCGGACTTCACCCGTTATCACCCGTAACACTGGTGGGGAAATTGATAATGCAGAAAGTATGGACAGCAAAGACCGGATGGGATGAGCAGGTCCCACTGGATGTTGTGCCTCACTGGAAAACGTTCATCGACGGGCTAACAGATCTGAAAGCGACGGTAAGTCCTCGGTGGATAGGCGATCAAGGAGAGGAACTACACCTATTCTGCGACGCCAGCAACGACGCCTACAGCGTAGTCGGGTTCCTAGCGCAACCGGACGGCAACACTCAGATGCTGTGCAGCAAAACAAGGATAGCCCCAGACCCCAAGAAATCAGTCACCATACCCAGACTGGAGCTGCTAAGCGGACTATTAGCAGCCAGATTGGGGAAATACATAGAGAAGGCGCTCGGGAAGCAAATCAAGAAGACGCTGTGGACAGACTCAGCGATAGCCTTCTGGTGGATGAAAGGAGAAGCCGGAAGATGGAAGCAATTCGTCCTCAACCGGGTAAAAGAGATTCGAGAGACGTTCAACCGAACAGACATAAGACACTGCCCAGGCGTACAAAACCCAGCGGACATAGCATCTAGAGGAGCCACGGCAGCCCAGCTGAACAAGCAGACAAACTGGTGGAAAGGACCGGAATGGCTGAATGAGAAAGGTAATTGGCCGCCGTCACCAGAATAAGCGACGGGCAACATCTAGCAGAAGTCGCGGTAGAAGAAAAACGAGAAACGATCCAGTGTGCCATCTCAACGGAAGAGAAATGGTACACACGGATAGGCAACATGCGCACCATCACACGGGTGATGGCTACCGTCCAACGCGCAATAGACAAATTCAAAGGGAAAGAAAGTCCAGACACTCCGCCCGCCATCATAACATACCATGGGAAGACAATGGAATTCCCAGTGCTCTCGACGGACGAGATCGAGAGAGCAACGATGCAGTTGTTCAGAGAAGCCCAGCAAGACCACTACGGACAGGTGATGGAAAGCTTCAGACGCGGACCACCAGAAGTCCCACACGAGCTGAGGAAACTTGGCTTGGTCTGGGACGAAGACAACCGGCTACTGCGATGCCAAGGCCGGCACCTGAATTGGATGAAATACAACAAGAGACAGGCCCTCATATTGCTACCAGAAGGCCAATACATCACGAAACGACTTATCGAACAGACGCACATGAGACTCAACCACAGCGGGACGAAAACAATGATGGCAACGCTCAGATCAGCTTTCTGGATCCCCAGAATACGGCAAGCGTTGAAGAAAGAGACCAGGCAATGCACGAAATGTCAGACACTAGACTCGAGGCATTTCGACGAGATCCCAGGCCAACTACCAATCGACCGACTGCAAATGGCAAATCCGTTTACCATAACGGGGGTAGACTTCGCGGGACCATTCCCCGTAGAATACCCGGCAAAAAGTAAGAACATATCGAAGGTGTTTGTATGTCTATTCACATGCGCCGTGACCAGGGCAGTACACCTAGAAGTAACAACGGATCAGGACACCGCCACGTTCATATACGCGCTCAGACAATGCGGGGACATTCACAGTGGCAGCGAAATTCCTGAGGGCGGCGTACCGAGACACTCAGGTGTTCAACACGCTGGTAGACTTCAACATCAGATGTAGATTCTCCCCAAGCCTGTCCCCTTGGTGGGGAGGATTTTGGGAAAGAATGGTACAAACAGTCAAGAGACTGCTGTATAAAACGTACGGAAGCGACGGTATGGACTACGATCTATTCCAAACGGTCTTGACTGAGATTGAGGACACCATAAACACGAGACTATTGACGTACGTGGCCGAGGACGACATAGAGCCGTTGACGCCCAAACAACTCGTGACCGGGTACAGGCAGCAGCAACGACACCCGGTAGACGAGGAAGAGAGGGAGTATGCAGACAGGGTCACTCTCACCAAGAGGGAAAGACTAAGACGTACGATACTCGCCAAATGGTGGGAGGATTTCTACGCGGAATACGTGCTAGACCTCGAGAAATTCCATTGCCCAACGGTAAAGCACACAAAACAGATAGAACTGGGCCAAGTCGTCCTAATACACGACGAAAACTCTTAAAGGACAAGATGGAAAACCGGGAGGGTAGTCAAGTTGACGCCCGGCACAGACGGAAAGGTAAGGAGAGTCAGCTTGCTGATAGCCGATAGATTCAGGGGCGTGGGGTCTATTACAGTCACGCGGGATCCAAGGTGCCTATACTCGCTGGAGCTACACGCCGGTCAAATAGACGATGACCACACACACCTGGGGCCCTTCAAGGAGAATGAAGCTCCGCTGACAGAGTTAGACGAGAGTCTAACGGGGGGAGTGTCGGAAACTCCGACCAGCGGAGCCCATTCACTACCGCAAGGCGGGCGGGCCCCAGAATAGATCAGACGGCTGCTCTTCATTGAGCAGCCGTAGAAGGGGACGTGTCTTCGGAATGGCCGTCCCAGTCGAGCCGAAGCCGGGCAACCGACTTCAATGTCCCGTCCAGCGGGGGCTCCACGGCAGAGTATAAAGGGGGAAGATCGTGATCTAAAGATTGGAGAATCCATAGTGCGTTTACATATATATGGAGACACCTGTTGACACCTACCAAAAACAAACTCGTGATGATGCAGTCGAAACTCGCGGAGGGGAACGCGGTTCCCGCCGTTAGGAGAGAGAGTCTCATAGCCGTAGGAGCTATCAAGTTCCCACACCCTAAACGGTGAAGAACTCGATTGCCGCCGCTACCACAAAGGCTGCTACAGGTGCCCTCTATTCTTCCCAATTCAAGCGCAATCTGATTTATTGAAAACGCCAACGGTGTATGAATTTTGTGGTATAAAAGGGTCGTCAGATCCACGCAATACATTCACTTTCACACCGACCTTTGTATCGTGTCGTTCTTTTCGCTGTCCCTGAAAGTTTTTCTCCAGGTCCAGCCGCTAAGCCTGTCGCAGTCGTTGCCCTGCCGCCGTCGCCCGCCTTCACTCGTGTCGCCGCCGCAGAACCGCCGCCATCCGCCCTCGTCGCCTGCCACCTTCATCCAGCCATTCGCTCGACCGTAGCCGCCGCCGCCGTTGCCGATCTCCGCCTGCAACCACCTGCTTCAGCGCCGCAAGTAAGACTTGCGAATACCCGGCCACGATAGCCGCCCTAAGCCTCTCCCGATACGGAAGGTCTTAGGCCGTTATCCCTGCCACGCCCGTCGAACGGGATTTACGCCCCGCTCGAGACAGTCTACGCACCGACAGACTCTGGAAACAGAGACCGGTTGACGTAGACCTCAAATCTCTGCGCCGGCAGTTACCGGCCCTTCAGAGATCAAAATCTGAAACTACTATATGACAATTAAGTCACAGAAGATAAGTATAGTAGCAAATATAACAATAACTTACACCAAAATGTCATCGGTCTACAAAAAAAAGTTAATGAGTACAGTAAAAGCATCACTTGTAGACAAAATAATTAAGTTAGAGAAAGTTTTATTAAACTCAAATGAAGAAAAGGAGAAATTGAAGGTAAAATAACAGTATTTTTGCATGTAAAATTTTTATTAATTTATTCGCTTTCAGAATGAGAGTCAACGATATAAAACTTTATATGAAGAAACAGAAATTAACCTGGCAATTCTAAAATTTCACATTTTAATATAATAATTTTTTATTAAATAATTTAAATTTTATACAGATAGAACAAATAACAATACTTCAAAATGAAAAACTTTAGTTATTAGAGAAACTGGAAAATCTTGAAAAAGGTAAAAAAATTTTTGTACGACTAATATTTTTCAACTATTTACAATTGTTTTGCACATTCTAGAATTAAAAGCAATAAAAAATCAACAAATAGAACTTGATAATATAATGGCTACAGATATAGAGATCAACTACAATGTCATAGTAGAACAAGTCGAACAAGAAACTAGCATGGAAACTGAGCACGAAGAAAAAGAAACTATGGAAAACAATGAGTTAAAGGTAAACTTATATATTAAAACCAACAATAACTATCTTTAATTGCTACACATAAACTATTATAACTACTTAAAAATATACCAGCTATATCTAATACTATACACAAACTCTTTATAAACTATAGGCATGCAACTATTCCATATTTCAACTACGTATACCAAAATAAAAAAACTTAACATATTATCTAATCTATATAATTCTTTTGTTTATTTAGAAATTTTCAATACAACATCATTTGCAATTCCATAAGAAATAAAGACTCTGTTAGAAAAAAACGTTAAGAATATCCACCCAGAAAACTGGACCGTAGAAACCTTGAAAAATTGTGGTTGCACTATGTACAGATTCCTCAGTGAATTGATGACTGCATCTTTCACTGAGGAATACATAAAAAGTAATGTATATTAATATAACAAGAAACAAAATGTAAAATACTAACAATGTATTTTGTATTGTAAACACAATGACACATAAAAATAAATATATAATACTTTTGAATTATGACAATTATAGATATTTAATACTTTTGAATTGTAACAATAATAAATATTTAATATTTTTCCATTGTAACTTTTAAAATAAATATAGCACTACTGTCCTCAACGACTATAAACCGAATGACTGGGCGCAAGAGTAATTTTCCCCCCGATGGCAGTGCCTCTTCCGGGTATGTAATTTCCCTACAAGGCTAAATCATTAATCGCTAGATGGCAGTACCATGGGGCAGAAAATTACTCGTATTACCCGACTACGCCCCGACCCATGTCCATCCCCGACCCATTTGTTTTTATTAAAAACCGCGGGAAAGGGATTCCCTTTCCCGATTCTTTGTTTTTCCCCCAGGAATATAATTATAAACAATTATTGAAATGATTTAAAAAGCTTTAAACAGTACAGTAAAAAAAAGTAAAGTAATATATGTTGCTTACCATATCATTCTTTAAACGCTTAGCGTCAGTTTCTTCTTTAACAGAAGGATCAGAATATAGTTTCGCAGCGTATTGCATGAATAATTTCAAACCGTCTTTTTCTTTCCATTTGCAGCGCAACATAAAAGAAGCTAAATAGCCCGCAAACAATTTTTTACTCCGATTAGTATTCGGAAGACTTATTTTAGTCAAATTCCACAATCCTAACACAACAAGATTTAAGTAATACCTTTAAGTAATTTAGAAAATTTGATTTAACTTCTATTTGGTTAGTATGCGCTCCAGTTTTAGGATCTTTAAAATTTAAACTATTGTTTACATTTAAATGTATATATTCATTATGTTCCCTAAGTAAAGTAAATTTTTAATACAATGCATAAATTAGAAAACGAAAAATGAATACATACTCAATTTTATCATATGCTTTCCAACAATCTGATATTATTATTGATCCAGGTAATATCCATTCTTTGAAAATATCCAGTAAGGTATCAGCGGATCTATCAGGAACAACAACGAGGGAACATCGCTAAATAGAGACCGATTCAGTAGAGACGACTCAGTATATTGTTCTCTACTAACATTAAGTTAAGTACACATTAAAAATACTTAAGAATACTTTGGTCGGTTAAAATAGACTTTAATCTCTTTTTCGTATTCATCCAGTAAACGCTTATTGGCCCGAACACTCCAAACTCTCTCAGAAGTCTTTATCAAATTTCGCTGTGCTACTGGTCCATCCATGAGCTTTTAGCCAGTGTTTTATTCAGACTACGTTTACTAATGTCTTATTAGACAGGCTATTCCTGAGCTCAGTTTTCATAATTTTTAGTGCGCTAAATACCCTCTCGGCACTAGCATTGCTACTTGGCAGCAAAAGCATGAAAACAATAATTTTTTTCAAATTTGAAAATTTAAAAATTGATGGTGTTTGTTCCAATGTAAAATAGTAGTAGTACCCTTCTCTAGTACGTTTCTGCGTCAAGCAACAAAACTGAGTCTTCACTTGTGCATACGAGTTCTTCACAAGTCAAATTGGTATGATACCGCCATTTTAATTCAGCCTGGAACGAATCGCTATTCGATTTTAGTACAGGAAACCTTTCGAAAATGTCGGGAAGGCTTGCTGGAGTAAGATTTCTAGCTCTTTATGGTGAAAGGAAGTCCAGAAGATCGTAAAGAGGGATTCGAGATTAAATCGCTGTTTTAGTTGTACAATGGCTGTTATAGAAATTCTTACAGCACTTGACAAACAAAGCGCGACAATTTTCGTCCGAAATATCTTCACAGATTTTTGAGCTGAAATCAGAACCTATAATAAATGTGAAAAGTAGCAATTAATGCGTAATTAATTATTGTGTACTAATTTAAAAATTACCAAAATAAAGCTCGTCTTCAGTACAATATTTATTAGTCAGGTAGGGATCAATCTTCTTTGCAGGTGTAGTTCTTGTGTACAATTTGTACATGAAATTATTGGCAAAATCTTTTTTTGTAAACTTCAGCGCGCACGCTAAAAAGCATAGAGCTTCTGATGGAATAATGGAATAATCTATGATGCTTCTGATTGGAGTAAAGTGTTGAATTCGTTCAAACACCTTAGCGCAGATTTCAGAAATAAAAAGAATGGAGATGTCAGCGAATGCTCTAGAAATTTTATAATTGTCGAAGTTGCTTTTGACTGATCGTCTTCATACTCTTCTTTAAAGTAGAGAATGAGCGCTGGCAATTGTTCAAGGACTCGCAGTACACATTACTCCAATGACAACCAGCGGGTCTGTCCGGGAGAAAGAATCGAGTGTTTGGCAACTTTGACGAGCTCTTGAAAGGCAGCAAATGACCAAGTCTTCTAGCTGATCTTCGGCTAAAGTGCGCTTATAAGCTACGCAACGTCGATTCAGCTTCATCCGGGAGTGCCTTACAAGCGTATGACGCAACATAATGTATCGAATGGCACGACCATTTGATGGTAACTACGTATGACCGGGATGTTTTCGGACAATATGGTGGATACTGAAGGGTGCCTACCATACATGACATTAAAGGTGTCTGAGCAAAATCCAATAAGCCTAATAAAAAAAACATTATATACTGCGAAGAGAAGGAGAGATAAAGCATACTCGCCAAATGGCCTTCTCGCTCCTTGGAAGTGTCCTATGACTGTCGTTACTTAGCCTATTGACTCTGACGAGTGGCCTATTGTATAGTTAGTTTTGGTTACTAGGTTAGATTAGGTTAGGCTAGGTTAGATTAGGGTAGGTAGATAGATTAGGATAAGTTAGGTTAGCTATATACGATAGGCCATTCCCGTCGGGGTCAATAGTTGAAGGGTTGTCTAATGGCACATCGACCACTGTCGGCTCTTAAAAGTAAAAATTTCAAAACTTTAGCACTGTTTCAATTTTGTGTAAAATGTAAATAGAAAGAAAATATATACATCTCTATACACTATTACCTATAACATTGCTTTGATTCAATTTATTGCTGTAAGTAGTTTTGCCCAATTGGTCCTCTTCGTACTCATTAACCCTGTTGGTTATTGGTATACTTTGCTCACTCGTGTTCATACTCTGGAAATTAAGGAGCGATATAATGATAAATATAAAAGTTTTTGATTATTGCAATAACAAAAGCACTTACATCAGTTTCACGTTCCAATGCTTCCAAAATTTCCATATGAGGAGGAGGTACTAGAACGGTTTAAGTTGTTGGTTGTCTAAACTGGCCTGATTCGACAACTTTATTTGATATCGTTGGAATTTGTTTTTTTTAATAGCCAGTCACTTTTTTTGTTTCAAAATTGGCTTTGTGGGCTTTTGTTTTTTACAGGAAGGTTCACTAGAATACTGAACTGGAAAATCTTTGGTCTTGTCGCAAATTGATTCATGACTGCGCATTGGGATTGTCTCAGCCATGATACTGATGTCAACATCGTTGACTACCAAGTTTTTGCTAGGGTCCTCTTTCAGCTTTTGATTGGTATCAATTTCAAATAAAACTGAGTCATTTTCTTTATATCCAACAGCGACTAACTCAACAATTTCAGATGCACGACCATCTGAAGTTGTTGTTTCAAAAAGATCATCAAGACCGCTTTCAAGGCAATCAAGCAATGTCAGTCCTATGGGATTTTCTGGTAATGGTAACAAGTTTTCTGCCATTTTAAAGCTTTCTTTCAAATTCAATATCTTTTTAATTTCATCGTGCTTTTAATCATCCTTCGTTCAAGTTTATCATCAGGTAATGAAAGATAGCGTAGATACGCCATTAACGTGACAAGCAGCCAAAATTAAAAAGGCCGTATAGCAGACCACACACCATCATAATAGGATTAGGCCATTAGGCATTAGCCATTTATATGGTCAAGTAGAGTCCCGTACCGGCGGATCACCAAAATATCAAAGATAAATAGCAAATAATTGTTCGTCAAGGAAGTTTACGGCCTTTGGCAGTATGAATTTCCAAAAAGTGTTTTACCCTAAGAAAAGGATAAAATTCGGCCAAAAAGTCGTTTAACTCCACAGGAGGTTTACCCTGTTTTGAAAAAACCATCGAAAAATCCTAAAAAAGGTAATTACCCTGTTCGTGGCAGCCCTGCCTTTTGTACATCTATGGAAGGGCGTAACAAATGATCAGTGGATTTTGGAAGGGTTGTCACAGGGGGTCAAACTAGACTTTGTTACCTACCCCGTCCAGCGTAGAACACCTTCTCCGGTCACCATGTTAAATGAGATGGTATGAATTTGTGACATGGAAGTAAAAGACCTTTTAGCTAAACAGACGATAGAAGAAGTTACAGACGGATCGGATGGATTTATCTGTTCCTTATTTGTTATTTCTAAGAAGTCGGGAGGGTGTCGGCCTATCGTGAATTTCAAACCCCTTAATCAGTTTATTCAGTACGAGCATTTCAAAATGGAAAATTCGACCCGTTTTCTTTTAAGGAAAGGGGATTGGTTGATCAACGTAGACTTGAAAGACGCCTATCTGACAATTGCAGTTCACGCTGCCCATCTAAAATTTTTGCGCTTCGAATGGAAGGGGCGTATTTTCCAATTTAACTTTCTGGCATTCGGCCTTGCCCTAGAACCAAGAATTTTTACTTTAAATTCTCAAGGTTGTCATGGGGTTTTTGAGAAAACAGGGAATCAAGTTAATTATTTATTTGGACGATACTTTGGTTTAAAATAAGTCTCAGGAATGGACCGCCAGAGATTTTAAACTAGTAGTGGATTTACTGCAGCAGCTTGGTTTTCTCATTAACCGGGAAAAGACCGTCTTACATCCCACCACAAGAATAGACTATTTGGGACTGACATTGGATTTTTGTCAGCTTTCTCTTGCACTGCCAACCTCCAAGGCATCGGCAGTTACATTGATGTGCGAGTTGGCGCTCACAGTACACTGTCTTTCGCTAAGAGAGATAGCCAACATTATGGGAAACTTTACTTGAGCGATTCCGGCAATCCCCTTTGCTCAAGCGCATTTTAGAAGCATACAGAGGTTCTACATTAGTCAAGCGCGACTGGCAAATTATCACTTAAAAACGAAATGTGTACTCTCGCCGGAAGCGCGCGTAGATTTACAGTGGTGAGTGGCCAGTCTAAAAGTAGTCACCGAAAAATTGTTTTTTTATTTCGACGTTCCTGATCTAGAGATTTATACTGATTCGCTTTCTGGCTGGGGAGCTTGCTGTACTGGAGTCAGAACAAGGGGATCTTGGACGAAGGATGACACAAGGAAGCACATCAATGAGCTGGAGTTGTTGGTCGCTTTGTATGCAGTTCAGGCGTTGGCAGCATATTTAACATGATTCGCGATTCGAATATTTCTAGATAACGCCACGGCAGTGACGCTGTTCTAGCGAGAGAAAAAAATAGTCGAGGGGGGGGTAGGCCGTTTCTATTCAAGGTACGGATTTATTGATCAATTTTGCAAGCACATGCAAGCAATGGAACTGAATACAGCAAAAGCACAAATTGCCTAAGTTAAGACAGAGTTAACATACACAGACTTCAATTGAAATGAAAGAACTAGCTCTCACCTAGCATCCACAATTTGGAGCAGGTCAACAAGGGAATCATAGACACAAATCAATTCTAAGGCCTAATCTATGTACACGAGAATAATGTTAGCCCATCACGCACATAAAAAATATATATACAAAATTACCTCAAAGGCTCACAAGGTGAGAATTCGCACCAATACAGAGTAAGACGAGTCGTCAATGGCTATACAAGTCCTAAAAATGAATAATGGCTGCTTTCTGTGTCTGACAAGATACTTAACTGCAAAATCAGCTCTCTACTGCACCGACAAGTGGCTCACCTGGCGGCCTACGAAATTAATCGATACTTCAGACTTAAACTAACATGGGGAAACATGAATTAAATATACAATTCAAATCAAATTAAACATTCCTTTTCTCTGGAACAGGCGCACATCAATCATTGCGAAGGAACTAAATCAAAACAGCTCACGTTGGTATCGGCTGCTCTCACGAATTGGTGTGAAATGCGTGAAATATCGCTAGAGGCTATTCATGTGGCTGGGAAGTTAAACGTCATTACGGACAAAGAATCGCGTGCTCGGCTTGGAAGGATTGGAAGTTTGATCCGGCGGTGTTTGAATGTATTCAAAAACTTAGCCATCTAACGTGGATCTTTTATCTTCCCCGTGGAATGCACAACTACCTTCGAATGTTTCGTGGCATTCGTGGCACCAGGGGCGATTGCAACAAACGCTTTTTCTATCAACTGGAGGGGTTTATCAGGCTACATTTTCCCTCCGTTTTCATTAATCTTCAAATGCCTAGAGAAGATAACACGCGAAAAAGCTACAGTACTATTTGTACGCCCCGTTATGACAGGTGAACCGTAGTATCCATTGTTACTGGAGCTCGCTTGCGACGTTCCGCGTCTTCTAACGTCGTCTCTAGGCGAGACCCATCCGCTAAACTTATCCAACGCGTTACACCTAGCCGCCTGGAAGCTATCCGGACACAACTCCTCAGGCGAGGATTTCCGGCGGCAGTGGTCGATCTTCTCTTGGCCGGCAATCGAACCAACACAACATCTACATACGAGTCAGCCTGGCGAAATTGGGCTAATTGGTGCATGAAGAAACGTGCGGATCCCTTGGCTGGCGATCTAGCAGGCGTGTTAGAATTTTTAACTGATTTGCACACCTCGGGCAAATCATATAGTACAGTGAACGTACACAGATCGATGTTGTCGAAAACGTTAGGGATGATACAAGGAGTTCCAGTAGGATAACATCCGTTAGTCTTAAAGCTCTTTTAAAGGGTGTTATAATAACAATCCTCCAAGACCAAAGTATAATAACATGTAGGACACCGATCAGGTGCTAGAATACATCGTTTCGTTAGGCGAGAGTCCACCCTCTCCACTGATTAAATTGGCCAGCAAAATGATGACGTTAGTTGCATTGGCAACCTTGATGAGGGTTTCAGAAATTGCGTTGATCTGCTACGAGTCAGTTGTTTTTTTTCTGGAAACGGTGTCAAATTCTCACCCGAAGCGCCAAGGAAAGCACAACACAACGGGCCGTTACAATTCTTCTCATTATCAAGGTGCCCAGCTGCACTGCTTTGTCCCGTTTTGGCAATACAAAGCTATTTTGAGAGAACACAGAAGTTCCGTTCGTCAACCAACAGTAATGAGCTAATCATTTCCGTCATCTGTCCGCACAGACCGGTGACATTCAATACCGTGAGTCGTTGGATTAAGACCTGTTTGAAAAGTGCTGGTATCAAAACAGATACGTTCGGAGCGCACTCCACTAGAAGCGCGTCGCTTTTCGCCGAAAGCGACGAAAAGCGGTTTGTCAGTAAATGGTATTCTAAGGGCCGGAAACTGGTCGAACGAGTCGACATTTAAGAGGTTTTTACAACCGAGCCTCTGAGTCGCCGTTTGACTCTGTAGTCTTTGGTCAACAAATTCAAATTTAAATCCCGGCTTTAAAGTCACCCTTAGGGTCTAGCGAAATTAATTTCTCTTTACAATTCGAAATTACCAGAGGGATCGTGTAAACGATCCCGAAGGGTATTTATAATTGTGCTAGAAATAAATGAGGCGAAGACCCTAAGGGTCGATCCCCGACCTCATTTTCACTACCCATGTTCATTTATTTTGAATTTTAATTGTAGCATTTGCTGATTGTTATACAGACCATCAGCCTCCGAAGCTAAGAGGTTACAGAAGCAGCGGTGAACGAGATTTCCCATCATCAGCAAGAAATCGGCCAGCTATCTGAGTGGCTGTAATCTCATCAACAAAGCAGAGCCAGCGGTTGTTTTGCTATTTTTCGCAGTTATTTTATCATTGTGTCTTTCAACCTCCAGATCGGTACCCCAACCAGTACACTAAGCAATGGTTGTAGGAAACGCTTGTTCTACCCGCTACCAATAAGCGGGGAGAGTCGGGTCTTCAAGTAAGTCTGAAAGAGTTTCAATAAATCTGAGTGTAAGGAGGCGTATCCAGGTTGTAAGAAGGAAGCAAAAGATTTTTTGTTTTCTTTTAAAAGCTGAATAAAATTAGTCTACACCCTTAGGGTCTTCGTTTCATTTATTTCTAGTACAATTAAAGTTACCCATCGGGATCGTTTACACGATCCCTCTGGTAATTGCGAATTGTTATGACAAAAAAATATTCAAAAACATACTTCGGTTTCATTCGAAATTATTTCTAAGCTGGAAACAGATGGCGATGTTCCACTCTTAGGATCCTAGAATTAATACCAATATTACTTGAGTTTTGCTGTAATAAACATAAAAAATTTTTAAATTGCATATTTAAATTTCAATACTTCACGAGCACTGTCACTAGATGTGGTTTCCCCGTTGTTTTGAAACATTGGTTTTTTTGTAATCAAGCTCTCCTGCAAAATATAAAAAAACTATTAATATCTTGCTTACACAAGACTATAAAATTATTCAAATACTATTCAAACACTTACCTCACAATCGCTCTTCTTTTTAGTCGACGAGCTCTCCTGTTTCAAATCAAAATTATCATTACATTGCTTATAACACAATAATAATATTGAAATTCTTACGTTACTCATGCTATTTTCGCTAGCGTACAGTACTTGTGGGCATGAAACTCTTAGGGAGCTTTAATTTATTAGCAATTAAGGATCTCTACTGCAACAAAATTAAACAATAATCATATACCTTATAGTAATAAGAGAATAGTTAAACACTTACATCCACATTTTACTGGTCTTCTAATACATATTACTTTTGCCTTTTCCAAGTGTTTTAGTAGTGGATGGAGCAGCCTTATTAATATCACGTAATCAGGGTACTTCTTCCTATAACTTTTAATTAATGAGTCAGCCTGTAAAGCTGCTTCTTTTTTTATGGCTGAATGTAATAATAATATGTATTCACGTAGAAAAAATATATACTGTATGTGTATAATTATTTACCAAACAATTTAAGCACAACCCCTAGAAAGCTTTCCCAACAGTTGGGATCAATTTTGGAGACAGGAAATTTCACATCTGCAATGATTTGGTCATTGTACAACATTTTCATGTTTGCAATGTGTTTTACGTTAACAGCAATCCATCATAGAGGCCGTTTTTTCCAGAATACTAAGACATACTTAGGGTCGCTTTTCGCCATGATGAAAAAGGCAAATTTTGTTATAAAGAGTTTAAAAATATCTGCAAATTATGAAAAATTTGTGAATAAAAATATAATGTAATTAAAAAGTAAGATACATAAGCATTGCTTTACTAGGCAGGCAGGTGAGATGAAAACAACAAACCAAGACTCATGTAAATTAAGGCCGATGCCCTGGTTTACAAAAAAAAGGGAAATCGATATGTCCTAAAAATATCTTTAAGGAATCAAAGGACGATGTAAAGTTGTCTTTCATACATCCAAAAGACAACTTAATGTTGTCCGCAAACTGTCTTGATAGACGTCTTAAAGATAATAATAGTTCGGGACATTTGGATGAAACGAAGGAGTCCACTCGGGACAACCGGACATCTTTGGGAGGTCGTAATAACCCGTTGCTATGTGTTGAAATACATAATTTCTTCAATCTTTAACTTCACTGGTAAAGTTGTCCGAAATGCGCCTTGCTCAGACGTCTTCTTAAGATCCCATTTTTCTAAAGTACAATTGTCTTGAGACAGTCTGATCTTCAACGTCGTTTTTTTAGTCTTTTCACTGCGTCTCGAGTTAATCTTTCCGTGGACATACTAAAGCCATCTTTTTTTGGTTTTCTATTTCACCGATAAATTACTCCAAAATTAGCCTTGCTTAGAAGCTTTAAAGAAATCTTTTTCTGATCCTGTTTTGCCCTTCTACAGCTGTCCTGAATTAATCTGATCTTCAAATTTTTATTTAAGTCATTCGCTGTTATGTCCCCAGCTATTACTTCCGCGGACATCCTAAGGACATCTTTTTCAAGTCTTTAAGTTCAGCGGCGAAGTTGATTTCGAAGACTGAAATGAAAATGTCCGTAAGACGTTCAAGGTCAGGCTTTCTTAGCACAACCACACAGTACCGGGTATATACTTTAGACGTAGGATCTTAAGACATCCCACGGAAATCCAGTAGTCCCAAAGACATCTCGGCTAACTACTTTGGGAGAGAGACAATAGGGTATTTCATTTCCGAAATTGTTTTTTTAAATTTTGCCTCGACAGTTGGAATCGGGGTGTAATAGGTCATAATTAGCTTACTGATATTTTATTTTATTTTTTAAATAAAATTTAGGCCCCCCACCTACTTCTTCTTCAAAATAGCCTCAATTTCAATATACAATGGATAAGCTAGGTAGGACGAGAATAAAATTTTTCTTCAAACGCCCTTCACCTTCGCAGTAGTATTAGGTGCATTGATCAATGTTAGAACCTCTATCCAGGCCATAAAGAAAACTATCGAATGATTTGAAATTTCGTCGTAATACCCACAAACTACGGATTGTCTCTCAGTCATGGGTGTTTTCTAATTATATTCTTACGGAATCGTCGCCTAGCCGTCGATTAACCAACGACACAGACGTATGATGTCCGTAAGCAGTTGATGATTTATACGTAGGGTGTCCGTAAGCCACTGAAGAAGACGAAAGCAGGAAGAGGGGAGAAGGGAGATCGAGAAGCGCCAGTTAGCTTGGGGTCAAGTGTGAAGAAAGAAGGTGTATTGTCCGTGACCCTCCAAAACGTTGGTATGCAGTATGGAGTATTTGGTATGCTCACCTATTGTTCAGACCGTCCAGGTATTTATGTAGTTGGCACGGATGGTCTGGTGTCTTAATCTTGTGTTCAGACCGTCCAAGTGTTGATGGTCTGATTAATTTCTTGACAGTCTTCTATATATACAATTATTTCATGGGGGTTAGAGCAGGACGTCGGTAAAGGCGTCCGCCGTTGCTCGTCATATTGCTTAAACTTATGTATTTTTGGAGCTAACGAAAACAATCAAGTAAAGGGTCTTATCTAGTATTCAGAAACGTAACAATATTGATCAGATTACTCATTGGTAGAAAACTAGAGGAAATTATTCTTCCGTTCGGCAATCATGGCTTAGAGCATTTCGTAAATATCCAACAGTTTAACTGCTTTATCAATGAGATTTTTTTTGCTTTAAAAATTTCATATACGCGGTCCGAAATACGCTGTCAAAGTAGTGAACAATACGTAATACAAATCGACAGTTCGTGGCTCTTCTTGTAATGTCATTCCCCGTCAGGGGCATGTTCAGCTGGTGGTATACCTTTCATCTCTTCGATTTGTATCTGTAACCATTGTTGTTCATCCGAATAGTGTTTCGGTTGGCCATTCTTTCAAATCACTCATCGTAGTAAGCCATTAATGGTATCATAACTAAGTTGTAAGATATTATTGTTTACGTAACATGATCTCTTCATTCTCATCTTGCGTCCTTCATAAACATTTTCAAACGAGAAACTAAGCAAACAAACGCAACTTAGCGGTTAATATTACATTACTAAGGCCATTTAGCACGATTTCATGCAAATGTTTCAATACTTACTTCAAAATCAATATTTTAACATTCTTGTTCAATCAAAATGATTTAATTTACCTTTACGGTGTATTTCATTTATGTGGATGAGCAACTACGCTACTTAATCATTTTCTCTTGGGTGGGAATAATGATATTAAATTTCCGGAATCCTTCTTGATCGGAAAATGATAAACTTTGTAACTTTGTAAAGGGTTCTTCTACGAGCGATCACGGGGTTAGGGATCGGCCCCCTACCCAAATCAAGGAGCATATTTGCCAATCGGGTTTCAAACTCAGGGGCTCGGGCCGGGACATTCGGGGGTAAAAATTGTTCAACGTCGACCTCAATCGAGGTTGTATCGGGGTGTCTATTCGAAGTTGCAACCCCGATTGCAATCAATCGATATACGTAAAAATATAATCGACCTTTCGGCGCTGATCATGAACCATACCGATTCCAGAACCATTTTAACTCGTCTGACAGTATTTTTGGTCTTTGATAGGAAATGCCCTACTGTGAGGATGTCATCTAGATAGGTGACAAAACCGATGCCGGTGTATTCGAAGGTGGGCTCCCTCACTCTTAGTAGCTTGGTAAAATTCCCTCGAACTAGGCTGAGGCAGAAAAGAGGAAATGCAAATTTAAAAAATTAACTCTTCTAAGTGATACAAAGAAACTGTGGTGCCCCCTCTCACGGATTTTATGTCTTACGGTTAAAATACTTTCCATTTTATCCTGCGTTGCACTAGGAACCTGTTGAGGCCTTTCAGGTTAATAATCGGACAGAAAACCTCGACGAAAAATTAACTCTTCTAAGTGATACAAAGAAACTGTGGTGTCCCCTCTCACGGATTTTATGTCTTACGGTTAAAATACTTTCCATTTTATCCTGCGTTGCACTAGGAACCTGTTGAGGCCTTTCAGGTTAATAATCGGACAGAAAACCTCCGATCGTTTTGTGTCTTAAA
Source organism: Daphnia sinensis (assembly GCA_013167095.2). Lineage (NCBI taxonomy): Eukaryota > Metazoa > Arthropoda > Branchiopoda > Diplostraca > Daphniidae > Daphnia > Daphnia sinensis. The sequence continues at coordinate 369,427 of CM023195.1, read as the reverse complement.
ATCTGATGATGATGCCCTGACCATGACCTTTAACCACAGCTTCTTTAACCTAAGAAAATGCTACTTCTCTTTCACAGCATGTTTGCTGATGAGAATCCATTGAAACGTTTGTTTGAATGGAATTTTGGAAAAGTTGGGACAAAGATTCTAACTTAAACCAGAGGATACCGTTGATACGTTCCATGGGTCAAGTGTCAACTTTAAATATTCTGTACTGAAACTGGCAATCCGACAGCCAAAAGAATTGTTGAAGGCTAGATTAGCTGCCACATACCGATTAGACTGACTAAATTTCTAATGGCTCTGCAAAAAGTTAGTGACATGAACTGACTTTTGATGCGCCCTGACTGTTGGATGCCGCTGCTGGAATCTCAACTGATCGCTCTCTCGGCGTCTTGAACTTCTTCGAGTTGAAGCCAGATCCGGCTAAAGTAGATTCCATCCGAGCTTTGAAAGAGCCGAGTTTCGAAGAAGATCTAGAGCGGTTGATGGGTACGGTGAATTGTAAAGCGGAACCAATTCCGTTTTCCCTAAGTATGTAGACTCATTTTTTTTTTAGCTTTTTAAAGATTTCGAAAGTTATCTTGCCTTCTTCCCCCGTACAACGCCTCTTTTTGTCTCAGATTAATGTCAAGGACCAGTAGAAACCGACCACAGCCGAGTGAATTTTTTTACTGTCGGGTTTTCGATCCACATGCCGGTGGCTTTGAGCAACCGGATGTCGATCGAGAGAGAGTCCGTGAGCGTCCATTTCAAATCGATTCGCATCGCCGACATCCTAGGCTCCACGGGAGAGACCATAGATAGGGTCTCTCTCATTCTTCCTCGTACAATTTAAATTAACCTTCGTGATCGCTTCCCGATCACTTCGAAAATCTCCAATTAGTTGTAAAAAATCTGGGAACATGTATCGTCTCCATCTAAGCCGTTACGCGATTTGTTGAAAAGCGATGTCGAGTGGGTGTGGGACAGTACAAATGCTCTACTTTTTTAGTCCGTCAAAGAGCTCGTGTGGTCGGCTCCCGTGCTACGTCTATTTGACTCCAAATTGCTTGTAACGCGTCAACGCGTCCCCTTATGATCTTGGAGCTGTTCTACCAGAAGCGGGTCAGCCTGGTAAATTTGCGTCGTGCTCATTGACGGAAACCTAGCACCGTTATTCACAAATAGAAAAAGAGTTGTTGGCAGTCCAGTTTGGAATGCAACATTTTCACCATTACGTCTATGGCAATCAAGTGACTGTGGAAACCGATCACAAACCTCAAGTAGGCGTTGTGGATAAGCCCATTGGGTTGTGTACCCCTAGAATTCAGTGAATGCGTCTCCATCTTCAAGCCTACAGTTATCAGCTTATCTTTAAGCCGGGAAAGGAGTTTTATCTGGCCGATACACTCAGCAGAGCACTGAAGCCGAGGGAGTACCTGGAGCCGGAAGCCAAAGAAAAGTACGCTACGGCCACATAAAAGACCCTACTCTCCAGCTGGTCGTCGAGTTAGTGGAAAACGGCTGGCCGGGACATATAACTGTCCAGTGCCGACAAAACCTTTTTGGTCAGAGTCTACAGCCGATGGCCTCCTTCTTCGTGGTCATCAGGTGGTGGTTCCGTTTAGTCTTTGGCAGTTATGTTGAAACAAATTCATGATGGCAATTTTGGAGACATCAAACATCCTTGACGACATCTTTTAACGACACAAAGTCCTTGGGGAGAGCTACGTCGGTTGTTTACTGGCCAGATTACATTAAACTAATTCACAATCTGGTTGCAGGATGCATTATTTGTCAAGAACGATGTCACAACAATACGGCACAGCAACTTTATCCTGTGGAAATTTCGGATTACCCCTTTCAACGTGTGGCAACACATTCTTTAAGTTGCACGGTAAATATTATTTGTCGGTCATTGATTATTTTAGCAAGGGGTCCTGTGTTATTGAAATGTCGTCGACAACTAGTTCGGCTGCCGTGAATGAACTTGACACAATTTTCACTGATTTTAGTGTGCCAGAAACGCTAGTTTCTGACAATGGTTTTCAGTTCAGCAGTGCTGAGTTTCGGGCGTTTGTGCGAGGCCTTGGTTTTTCTAAGGTCACGTCGAGTGCGTTTTATCCAGAGTCCAATGGGATGACAGAGCTGTCTGTAAAAACCGTGGAATGCGCCCTAGCTAAGTCCTTGGAAGATGGCCGCTCACTCCAGGAAACGTTGAGGGTTGTTCGTTCTACTCCTATAGGCGGAGGTCTTCCGTCCCCATCTGTTTTGTTGATTTTCAGAAATCTGCGACGAAGCCTACTTTTTGTTACTGAGTCCCTTAAACATCAAAATATCTCCAGTGGATCCGTGGCAACAGACTTGAAACATCGGCAAGCATCAGCGGATTTTCAGCAGGCAGCAGTTTGCTCGTCCAGGCTCTCCGTTTTAGCTATAAATCAACGTGTCAGAGTTCGTGTTGGGAAAAATAGGTGGTATACCAGCGACCTGACTTTTTCGTGATGGCCACAATGGATGGTAGAGAGTTCCACAGAAAACGTAGGGCTATAATTGCTGCGACAATTTTCCGGTCAACACAGCTAGAATCATGTCAGCCCAGCCACGGAAACCATTGTCCACCTCGTCGTTGTTGTACAAGCAAATCGGACGCGTTCTGTTTTCCAGTCCTCTCTTTGCCCGTGCAGTCTGTTGGTGTTAGCCTCGGCTCGTCAACAACACTTTCTCAGGTCACACAGCGTTCAGCGAGTCGGCCACTACCAACCAGTCATATGCCGCCTTCATAGATGTGTGCTGCGTCACTTCCTACAGTCGCAGGTGATGTTATTCATTCCGTCACTCGTAAGACACGACAGACCAAAGTCTGGCCGTCGAGTTCGCGCAGCAGCTCTCATTTGGCGGGGCAACGGAGATATGTTTCCGCAAATCATGCTCGATCCGCCGTCAGAGGCGGCTTACCGAAGTCTCCTTGGATGTTGATTCGCCTTCTTCGTTGTTAACTTTGAGTAGCAGTCTAGCGCAGAGTCAGGCGGATGGAGTTGGGGGTTCTGAGGGAGGTCCAGTTGAACCGGCAGAAATTTCAGGCCTTCCGTCTAGAATCGGGCACTGTTTAGGAGCTCAAGAATAGCAGATTCAATCGGAGTTACTCTCATTATGTTTCTTATGTTTCTTCTTGTCTGTATTCCTTCTCGTTTGCTCCCGTATGATTTTTTGTCGTTCTATTCTGATGGCTCAGTGGGTTTTTATGTGTACTGCCTTGTCGATCTTCTTTGCTATATTGTTGCCTTTGCGTGTCTCTTTAAAGAGGCAAAGATGTTGTATCAGCTAGTGCCACTAGCGGCAAGCGAATCAAATGCAGAGAGGCCCAGCTTCAGTCGCGTCTACTACATTGATAACTTAGTGGTATAGTACTTGATTGTCATGAAAGTGCTTTATGGTTCAAATCCAGCTGAAAGGAGGTTATTCTTAGGTCAGAAAGTAAAGTATAGTTTTCTACTTGTTGACAGACTACTACTTCAGTTAGAACCATAATGTTATCAAACGTTGTACAGCCGCCCAGAACCTCAGATATATTTGCCAAGTGAATTCCAGGAAACCGGTAACGACAACAGGCACCCAACAAAATAAACATAGGAATTCAGTCATGCGGGAAACGCAACATACTCCCAAATCAGCTTAGGGGAAACTTTTGAAAAAAAATCAAAACATTACCGAGAAAACAGAGGCCCTATGCGGGTAATTCTTTAAGCCGTGTTGGCTTTACCAATTAAATTTCCTGGTTTGGTCGACCAAGTTTCCCATGGTAGCTCTCATTTATTATTACATTACATCAGAATGCATTTGATGATTGATGAATACATTTATTATTCATTACATTATTACTATTACATTATTTCAGTTAGTTTTCATCCGTCTGTTCTTGAGTTCCTTTTAGTTCATTAGTTCCTCGTCTATGACTCCAAACACTCAGTTAAAGTACCGGTAAAGTTCAGTTAAGTTAATTCTGTGAAGTGAAGACTTTCTTCTCACGCTGCTCAACTGTTCCAATTGGTATGTCACACCTCTATTATTTATGTCTATAGATTAGACTTAGTAGCCAATACACTTGCATTTGTGGATCAGACGTCTCCTGTTATTTATTTAAACCACTTTAATTTAAATTATTTCGTAGAGAGAACAATGATTAAATCCATGATCCCTTAACACATCTAAGTTCTTCAGGGTCTCTTTCGATTAGAAGGAGTTAGATCGTTTAGCAGGTGTTCGGTACAAGGTACTGTGGTACTTAGAACGTTATGGCAGTGCCGGCGAGTGATATAGCAATAGGCATAAAAGCCCACGGCTACAACACTGCCGTTAAATCTTGGATGATTGTACCATCCTCTTGATGCTCGACTGACTCCAACTAATGAGCGATGTTGCTTCATCCGTTATGTGAAGTTGTGCCGATAACCACTTTTTTCGGCCGCTTCTATCGATTTTAATTTTGAGCCATTTTTTTCCCAAAGAACCATTCAATCATCCAGTTTCATGGGTTTGAAACTAAACAAAGCTTGTTCCAACTCTAGCTTATAGCCTCCTTGAATCGTTTTGAACTCTGCCATGGACAGGCTGTTCGAGATCCATTTTGAAAGGTCTCGTATTACCTGCCTTGAGACTACTACTTTTGTGAGAGCGTCTGGGCCGTCTGCTCTTCCTGACGTTGGAAATACCTCTGGTCCCCCTGGGACAACCATAGGATTGGAAGTGAGCTGCCCCGGCTCAGCACTTTACGAGAAGCCAATTGTTGCACGAAATGTCTCCATGGAGAACGCTTAAATTTTTCGACGCGTTTTCTTGAGCTGCGACTGCTAGGCGGTGAACAGGATGGAACAATGAGTCCGTCTACCTGGTGAGGGAAAATGATCTTGCCCGCTGCACTCGTCTCATCAGTATATTACCGACGGTGATAGTAGTGATACTAGTTGTACTGTTTACTTTGCACATCGTCCTCTTCCTTTCTTCCGTTATCGTTTAAAACCTCCCCGCTGTTTTCCACTACAAATTCCCCTTCCTCTGATGATGGGGAGCTTCACAAGGAGAAAACGTTTGCATGTCATCCACGTAAGAAGCAAATACGGCAATCGATTGATGAGGCATAAGAGCCCCCACGTGTTGTTTCCATCTGAAGATCCATCTGACTAGCTTCTGACATGACTTTTCTGAAACAGAGCCAGACTTATGAGTATCGCTAGCGCTCCCGATAGCAATACTAGTGGCGATGCGTGAAATGTACCGCCAAAAAATCGCCGCTTGATTATCAATTATACAATCGGGAACACTAGCGCTCGATATCGCTGACAGTTTTTGCGATAGCTATAGAAGTAGAACACTACAGAACACAACCGTAAAACTTGTTAAAATGTCGAGGGTTCAAATTTACCCAACTTTTTTTTAATATTTATTTTTTTTTTTATATGCGATAGTGTTGCGTGTTGGTAGGCTACTCTATTCCCTTTACCACCAACAGTGTTTTAACATTTTACCAATTTTATTGTGTAGTCCACCCCAGAGCTTATCTCCCACGTTTACCACCTTTTTCTATCTTCCACTAAAACGTCATCTGCCGATGGCTCTTTCCTTCAGCTTTCCTTCTCTTTGACTTTCAAACTTATCATTTCTTCACATTGCGGTTATATTTACACGCAGAGTGTCAATTTCTTTGAAGACACCTAACCATAGATGACCTTGCTTCTTCGCATAACTATTGCCCCTTTTCCAGATTGCCAGTTAGTCTCATTCGGTCGGTCTCTTACAGTGGGACTTTGGTAGACAGTTTCCTTTTCTAAGTCTTTGACAGTAAATCTCATTGGTATCAAACTCTTTTCATCAACTGTTAACTCTGTCTTTGTAAACATCGAATCGCCGTGTGCAACCTACAAGAATAAATCCATCATCGAGCGCGAACGAAACCTGTTTTTCTTATTTCGTTATTGTCAAGTAGCCCTTGTCACATTAACCAAAACCTTTTAAGAGAGGAGTTTTTGGGGTATCAAGTTTGATTAGAAGGGTGATCAAATTACGAGATGGAGCGTCTCGTCTCATGTTGGTTACAGTGGTCGCTTTTATCGATAATTTTCCCTCGAAATTGTCCTGATTTTCCCAAATACGTGAATACGTGTAAAACGAATACGTTGAAAGTGTTCTACCGGAATGTCGTCAGACGTCCGTCTTCATAGTGCAACTTCGGGTTAAGCAGTCACTTCCGATAGTGACAGAAAATGCCACAGCTTAGCTTAGCTAGGCCAAAGACTGTAAACTATAAGAACATGCGGTGATGCAACACGTTTCTTGTCCATTCAGCCTACCGCGGAATTTTTCAGAAAAATTATCAGAGCTTAGCTATATCTACAATTTCTTTAACCTTTCCTTTTTTCTTTTCCCATCCGTTTAAGGGCTTTCCCATATTACCTGTTTCAGGTGGGACAGCATAACCTTCTTCTTTATGCCTAAACAAATGCCGTAACGAACAGGTAGCACACACGTTCGTTGTCTCGGTGTATAGCTTTATGTCTCTGTATGCACCCAAATTATGTTTTGTTTACAATGAATCCATCAATCGTAAAATAGATTGATTATAAAATTTGCTTCCTCAACAAGCTTTGGAAATTCACAAAACGAATACATCGCAAACGACAAAACTCTAAAAATTCAATGTATGGTACATATCCAACCACCGAAAGAGCAGATCGTGGCAACTTGCATGAAGTTATGACTGTGTTTTAAAGATATGAGTTCTAATGCGGAAACGGATAGGAAACATCGACAAATTGGATGGGGGAATTATCCTTGGAAAAAAGGGAAAAAAAAGCTATTCCAGTGGTGGGATGAGTGGCAGGGTACGTAATTATTTTTAAAAATTGCTCAAAAGAGAAATTACTATTTTTACATAATAGTCGGAGTTACATGCAAGATGTTGGTCCGTAGAATTTGGGGGTTAATTCTTACATTGCCATTTACCAAAGGTAAATATCAAACAGGGAGAAATGGAGAGAGAAAAAGAGATACAAATAGATAAAAAGAGAGAGATGGAAAGGTAATTATAGAAGAAAATGCTAAAGACTGAACAAAAGGGAGAAGGTCACAAGGTAAAGTGTCAATAATTTTTGGCGTAATACTCTCGTTTAAAGCACACAAACAATTTATAAATGACTGACCGATACAAACGCACCAGCTCTGACGCAACCAACGGAAAAGACATATTGGCCTCAAGTTTATCAGGCGATGGGGGTTTGGTTAGGCACAGACTCTTGACAGGGTCACGCTATCATTTAGCTGTAACCGAGTCGGATAGGGGGTCGCTGTGGACCAATTGAATAAGAATGGAGAATTGGATTGAGGCGAGGGGTTGAAGCGCAGAGGAAACAATCAGTGTGTGACTTGAGGACCGGAACCCGATCGATTATCGAGACCTTGTTTGATTTCAGACAATGGCCTACTTTTAACACCAATCATCCTCGTCTGAATCACTGCGCCCCTCTACGGCATGATGCTGGAGGGTGCGATTGGATAGAGGCCTCTGTGCCACTGTGGGCCGATCAGCTAGTCTGCGATCACTCGGTGCTAACGGGGGATCAACGGTGCTGCACTGGCCTGGTTTATAGCCATTTGGCATAGGTGATGGCAGTTGTCGAGCAACACCGCCTACACCGCGTCCCATGGCAAGGGCCTGTTCAAAACTGAGTGGTTCTAAACGGGGCTGTGGCATGTAGTCCTCTTCGTCGTCATTGTTAAGCGGTACCCCACAATTACCAGATCTCTGGTGTGACGAGGCTCCTGGTAACTGAGGTAAGCGATCCCGCAATCTACCCATTTGCCCGCTGGGAATGGCAGGTAAGTGATGAGTCCGAGAGGGGTGAGTTGGAGAAGGACTTAATTTGGGAAAATTAATAGTTCCGCCGGGTCCCATAACGCCACCTCCTTTGTCACCGAAAGGAAAGAAACAAAACAATAGCCATCACGAATTACACACCGAACCACCAATATTTTTTTTTTGACATACCTAAATTACCAGATGTAGGTGACCGTTCGCGAGTTGAACGTTGAGTAGCCATGACAACGGCTCCGGCGACGCCAAAATTCAGCGTTGACGGATTTCTCGGTGTAGGTGGCAGCCGTCTCCCACCGCTGCGACGTTGAGGTAGGGTTGGATAACTATGCTGACTCAAACTACCCTCTTTCACCTAGACGAAGAAACAAAACGCTTTGTTAGGTGCTTTACACAGACCTGTAGTCCAAAACTGCACGAACGAGTTCATACCAAACCATGATTGTTACTGCAAGGTGGAAAATGCTCAGGCGTTGGACTTCTTGAAGGATTCTCTTCTAAACTATTGGTAGCTGAGCGATAGCCTCTTTTGACGGGTATCGGCGGTAAACGAGCCGGCATAGGGCTAGGGACAGGAGAAACTCTTTCGTCAATAAAGTGGTCTGGACTGTTGGAAACGGATCGGTAATGATGGCTCTCGTAGTCCGGACCCTGGAAAGAAAAAACGAAAAATTAGACTTCATCCACGCCCAACCGGCAGCATTCAAACAAGCTAATCAGCATAAAGAAACCAAAAAAAAAAAAAGAATGACTGAATCGTACCATTGATGGATGGATCATTCGAGATCGTAAATGCCTCTCCTGGCGCGTTGGTGTTCTGCACCGAGAAAGGCTGTATTCGTCACCACGCAGCTTGGCTTCAAGTGTGAAGCAAATATTTTATTTACCTACTTCAATATGATTTCAAAAATTCTGAAAATACCTCTTGCTCTTCCCCTGCGGCTGGTTTCGTGCTTGACGATGTCCACGACATCTGAAACAGCGTCACTGAAGCCGATATCATGAGCCCGACGTGGAGGCAAAGGGGACATGTCTCTCCTAGATTCATGAAATAGGACAGGTACACTCAAGCGTTTTATCATCTCGAGCGGTCAGGCAGTTATTCATGTTATACTCTATTCTCAGTTCATCTTCTTTTACCTGTAACGAGGTTGAGGAGAATGCGAGCGACGCATGGTGCAAGGCGAAGGCGACCATGCCCGGCTATTCGATCGATGCACGCCGGTATCGGTTTCCGGCTTGAGCCGATGCATCACCTTGCTTGCGGATTCAACCGACGGTGGCCGTGAATCCTGTTGGTGATCAAGTTGATCCGTCAAGATTTCAAGGGCCTATTCGTTCAGAAAGAAAGAAGGATTGTGTCACATGGTGCGTTCTGCGATTCCATTGCGCAATAGATCAACGGCTCAAAAAAGCTGTCGATAGTGCGAATTAATTAGCTCAACTAATACAAAGTGGGAGTTCACTTTTGCATGGAAGAACCTACACTACATGTACAAAATAAGTATGCGAGCAATACATTGAGATGCGCCCAACCAACTACGAAGGGGCGGAGGTTTGATGTAGGAAAGCGTAATGTAGTAAGAGAAAAAAAATAACATGACAGTATGAGGTAAACGGAAGGGCCCAATACATTGTACAAGCTACCCACCTACCTGGAGTACATCTGAAGTATCAAGAGACCGAATTTACGACGTATATATGTATAGTGATAAAAAGAGGAAAGAAAATGCCAATGGAGCCAAAAATAATTCAATCGCAACTTACCGTAACCTTTATGCAACAAATGGGATTGCCTGAAATACGTAGGGATTCATTCAGTGGAACTCGCTTAGGTTTTTGCTTCCCATTATGAATGGTTTGATTTTCCCAGAATTTCTGGCTTGGGTAAATACTAAGTTAGAATTGCGAACTTGACAATTGACTGCCCAACCCAATTTTTTTTTTTTCATTTTTTTTTTAAGTTTAGATTTTTTTTTTAAGGAATGCAATCAATATGGAGGCTAATGCACCGCATCTACGAAAAGGAAATAGTGAATAATCTACAACGACTCCACTGTGACGGTCAATTCATTATGGTGGATTCCAATTATGGGAGAACCTAACTTTGCTAAACCAATTCTTGGCCGTTATGCTTCCATTTTGAGAACGTATTGTCATGTTGAACAGGGACTCAGACAGATGCACACCTCCACGTATGAAGGTTCGAAAAACTGATACTTTACGTGTTTCGTTTTAAGAGAAGGATAATCTACTCGAGAGATACGTTAAAATGTTGTTGTAGTCGGTCGCTAATGCTAGTCATTGCATATCCAGTCGGCAGCTTACTAGATCTAGGACTACATCTGACTAACACCACATTATCACCACCATGACAAGTCATTCTATGGGCCTTAGTCCATTCAGCATCACTGCCATTGGTCACCTTGTTTGAGCTGCAATAAAAAAAAAGAGAAACGGTGAATTAATTTACTGTAGCAACTATTGGAATCATTATGGTAGGTACACTGGATGATTTAAAACAACTTTGCGAAGTGATCACTGTTGAAATCTCAAAAATTACCTTGAGGAATTTGGCTGGCTGGAGAAGACTGCGGCGAAGCGATCGGGTGCAGGGGCTCCGGGTACTAGATCGATTACCGTCATAGCCTCCTTCTCTTCCTTGTGATGTCCGCCACTGCCGTGGTTTGCCAAGGTGGTGGAACCGGAGTTGGAATTAGGGTGAGAATGGGAATGAGGGTGACTTAGCGAGCCTTTGTTGCTGCCCGTGCGGGCCATACTTCCCATTAACCGTTCGAAGAGCGACTGTTTCTGTAGTAATATCGAATTTCGGCCCAATCGAGCCAGTTGTAAGGGTAGATGGCGATAGTTAAAAAACAAACAAGAGAAAATCAAATTTAAGGTAGAAGAAAAAAAAATACCAAGACTCAAGCAAATCAGAATAGACAATGCTTATGAGAAAAAAGGTGAGACAACATATCGCACTTCGTATGAATTCTTGCTCGTATTAAAATTTGAAAAAATGTCATTCCTAGAAATTTGCTCTGTGTTGACATGCATCAACGCCGTGTAACGCAAAATCAAGAATCGTTAATGAGTGTGGTCCTACCACATTCGTTGCTTAATTGCCGAGTGGCAAAAATGCAAAAAAAAAACGCTTTATTTTACATAGCAATAGAAGTGTGTATGTACTACGTTTGCCTTCAGTAGCCTCAGTTAGTTGTGGCCCACATTCCAAATTGATACCGTGATTTCCAAGCTTTTGGCTTTCTTTCCATGATAACGACAACCCCAAGTTAAAGAAACATTTTGAAGAAACCCGCCCTATGAGTTTTTTAATTGGTAGGCTTGCATTAGTTGCCAACTTGCAAATTCTTTGACAGGAATTTTTGGCTGATAGCATCCGCCTGCTACCAAATTCTGCAATATTCACGCATAGCACCACGATAACCTATTTCTTTAGTGAAACGTATGTACATTATTGCACACAAGAAAAATTCAGGGTAATCGTAGGCGCATGCGGAGTTTTACTCGTTTGGCGTAATAAAGAGCATCAAAAACTCTGCTCCATGTCCCAATTGAAAAAAAATGTATAAATACGTCTACGAATTGTAACGTATTTAAGTGCTAAGATGGAATCCAATGAAAAAACTCTTCGCAAAGCGCGAAAATTGCGAATCGGAGCGACTTTTCCAGTGAGAAAAAAAAGCCATAATATAAATGAATCAGGTGAAAATTGATTGAATTATTCTGCGTTGATTTGCCGTCGGTGTGTGGATAGAAGGGGTGGGAATTAAACCAGGATGAAACGTGCAATCCATCAAATCGTGCATAACAGATTCCTTGTAGGAGGAGGTCAAAGGATTAATATACATGACGAGTGAATGCATTAAACACACCCCCACGACGGTTCAGTTTACCTGTTATTTTGATTTTTGTTTTCTTGTTGTTGTTGTTGTCCTAAACTGAGTCAGCTTTTGACTGCAACTGACTATCTAAGTCTACAAATTCTATGAACACCTAAAAACGTTGTTACGGCATTCAGCGAGCGCATGCCTCATCTATCTACTGCGGAACAAGCAAGGCTACTTACTAAGCGCAAAGAAAAACACATTGAGATGGGGAATGTAGTAAAAATGTCAAGTTATGCCTGAAGCGGATTTGGGGGGGAAAAGCCGTTGGTGCTTGACAGTATAATCAAGCCTTGGTATAATAGCAGAAAAATAACAAAGAAAAAAAAAACGAGGAAAATGAGGAAAACGACGATTGAGATATTACTACCGCTTCAGGAGGAGAACACCGAGAGACGGTCGGCTTCTCCTGGAAAATGCACAACCAATCAAATATCCATTTGAGCGACGAAACCACCGTGATGCAGAGAGAAAAAGAGAGGAAGAAAAAGGCGGTGATGTATGTGAATGAAATCAAGAAAAATGAAAGACCAGTTAGAGTCAGAGTAATTAGACTAAACACTGACTTGAGTCACACTGAAAACGTAGAAACAAAACGTAAACGGAACAATAACGAAACAATTGCTATTTCCGCAATCAACGCAAGACATTGTCGAACATGATCAACGTAAATCACGCAAATCACCCACGGTTCAAGTCTACTAGGAAAACTGTTGTCGTCAATCCGTATTATTCCAAATAAGGGATCATTCGAGTCATACAGGTAGCTATAGCATTTGGTTCTAGCGAAAGCTTTCGATTCTGAACAACAAACAAATGCCAACTCACACTATGTGGCTAAAACAGTTATGTCGAATTTGCTTGTTTGGTTGAAAAAATGTAAGCGGCAACAGCTTCTAAATCCGTTCTTTGCTATACTAGGAGACTATATCTCACTCTAGGAATTGACATTTGTCGCTAATATAGCAAGTTCAACTACTGAGACTCCTCTTAGGATTAGGTCATGTCAAAGAGACTATGGAAAACTATTGTTGTCTCATTAAAAGCCGCTAATTAGAATTTTTTTTAAATATTTTTTTTGTGTTTTTTTTTACAGTTTTTTGTTTAACTAAGCTGGCGTGGATCGTATGCTTTACCACAAGGATCTATAGGGAAGTAATGTTCCCGAAGGTAGTGTACTGTAGGACACATAAAATGATGACTAAAGCGCTGGAAAGACTACAGGTTTCTAGCATGAGGGTTAATGTGGAAGAATATTGGGACAGGTCGACAGGATAGGTTTGGATGTAGTATAAGACGACGGATCCTGCCTGACTAAATCTTGCGCTCCGTAGTTTTCCAAGTATGTAATGATTATTTTTAACCATACGTGTTACGTAGCCCTACCACCCGCAAAAGAAATACGCGAGTTTCCCAAATATGGCAAACATTAAAAAAAACTGGTCGCAGACTTGCCGAAAGTATAAAGAAAAAGAAAAAAAAAGAAAAAAGGAAGAGAAAGAGAAAGATGGTAAAAAAAAGACCACCACCAACGTACCGTTGATGCAGATGCTTCAATTTGACCAAATCGAGTCGTTTTCCAGTTTTCCAAGATGAGCAATCCGCCATAAATCTTACCAACTGTCAATTTCCCCGTATTTAGTTCTTCAATTATCCAAATATGAAAGAAAGCAAAAGTAATAATCCGTTAGTGTGGTAAGGGCGTCAGGTAAGCGAAAAACATTGTGGACGGAACGGAAGAACAGAGAAAACGAACGGCAAGATTCAAAGAAGAGGGCTAAATACCGTTATCTGGCGGAATGATTAGGTCAAGAACTTTTTTAGCTTGTAACGGCCAAATTTTCTTGATAGTCACGCGCAGCTCTTGATTCGCTTCGTCCATCTCGTCAGCTGCACATACATGGTTGGAAAACACACACCAAAAATCATTAAAAATATCAGAATAAGAGAATCGTAAGCTTCCAATAAATGTAAACAAAAACCAAGAAATAAAAAATTAAAGATTTTCTGAGCGCACCAGGTCTCATTTTTATGCTGAGATTTTCGCGGATGAGGGCAAACAGCGTTGAGGTAAACTGGACCTTTCCATCGGCGTCCACTGGCATGTTCATTCGAATAAGTTTTTTGTAAGCAAGGCGGTAGGGACACTTGTTGCCAAAGCCAAGTGGAGGGTCCATATTTTTCAACATGTCAAACATTTCCGTGTAAAGAATTCTTCCACTGTGAACGAAACATGAATGGGTTATCACAAATTCCTTTCTTTTTTTCCCTGAAATTTTTAGATTTACGTTGCGTTCGGATCATATTCGGCCCATATCCGTATGAACTCATCCAAATGATGTGCACCAAGAATGGAAGAGTCACGTGTAAGGTAATCAAAGTTGTCCATAATGACGGCTACGAATAAATTCAGCATCTATAACGAGAAAAATTGCTGTTGAAATCGCTTGCATGAAGAGATACGGAGAGGCTTATATTCGCAATAGCCAAGGAAAATCTCCAGTCACGCTATTTTCCTACCAGAAATGAACAAAGGAAGATAAAAGAGACGAAGTAAGCATAGGCCAAATTGGAGCCGCACTCTTTGTCCTCGATGACCTGGCCGTTCTCGAATTTTAAAGCTCTTGGATCGCACTGGCGTCCGCGGATGCATGACAACATGATATTGGGCCAAGCTTCTCCTGTCGCACACCTTTTTGTTCCATGGTGGAAAATGAATTCAAAGGTTATACACATTTATAGATATTTTTTATGTCAATGATAAGAGGTAGAAGGATTTGATATACTGAAGAAAGAACTATGCAGATGCAATGTGAATGCAAGTTGAGCGAAATACTACTTGCATGTCAATTTTAGAAGTTAAAGAAAAACTCGAGCGTTCTACGTATTCGGAGTAAAATACAAAAAAAAAACACATGCTTTCACTAAGCCAATAGTTACGATGCAATGATGGACACTTTTCTTGCCTTGTTTATGATAGGGCTTCCATGTCCATTAAAAATGGCTTGGCTATCATTAGTCATTACCGTTATTGCGCTTCGTGCTGGCCATAAGCAGATATTTCGAGATCGTGAAAAACGAAATACCGTCCATTAGCCTTAGAACGAAGCATTTCTTTTTTTTACACAGCCAATGAAAGGAAACATGAAAAAAAACGATAGCCAAAGGAAACCCTCACAGACGACTACTTGCCTGAAAAGCAACATCAAGCCTTGAATAAAGCTGCGAAAATTGTTATGGCGATGAATGTGCGTCGTTCCAGGTTCCAGCAATATGTTGCCAAACACCTATACAAGCAAAGTCAGTGTCTCGGATTGCATTACTAGGTTACGTCTTCAGAGAAAAAAAAACTAAATGAGTAGAAAATACAGCCACAGTCCACGACGGTGCAAATGTAAACGACTGCTCTATACAGTAGATGTCTAGCAGTGTGAACTATAATACATGATCAGTTTTTCGAGCCATCACACGGAATAGAGGTATACGTTCGAACTAATCAATACAGGCTGCCTACCGTACACTATTTTTGTTCGAGAAAAAGAAAAAAACAAGGTGTTCAAATGCATATCAAAATTGCCAACCGAGCATGTCCAAAGTTCAACAGGCAAATTCGGGCCAGGGTAACACATTTTCGTTTGTATGCACTTCTGGCCATCGCATCGCAATCTACCATCACCAGTTGACTACCGAACTGACTACTAAAAAGCGAACGTTTCGATCATATTTGGTTCTCTCTCTCGTTTGCAGTTACCGAAAGAGAAGTAAGAGACCGCCTATGAAAGACTGAAAGTTGTTGTGACGGTTGACGGAAGAGTCCGGATCCAGATGTAAATTTCCAAAAACCTTATACACGCATAGACACATGTTACATTTGGTTTCCAGAAGCCCCAGCAGTTCCAGAATCAAACATCACTATACTACTTAAGGTCATCGCTTTGAAATGTGTTACTCAGTTGGTGAACAAAACTTCAGTAAAAACCCCGAAGAACTCCAAACAAAAACCATTAAAACCCAAAAAAAAGGCCAGAGCTTATCTAAATATTGTGCGAAACACACGTACCTGCATGCCGATGATGGCATAGATGAAAAATAACATGGCTATCAGTAGGCAGACGTACGGCAAAGCCTAAACGAGAGAACAGGAATGAGATCCACCTTGATGGTTGGCGGAGTCATGTCGTAGATAACGAAGGTGAACTTACCTTGAACGACTGTACGAATGTCCACAAAAGAATACGAATCGTATAGCCTTGGCGGAGAAGTTTGATCAAACGCGCTGCTCGGAATAACCGTAGAAAGCCAACATTGATGAAGTTTTCCTATTTTTGGAACGAATGAGATGTAGCGCCAGGAAATCACAGCGTGCAAGCGTTATGTATCGGTTACAAAGCTGAAAAAAAAAACGAATATTCACAACATATTTACCCCGAATTCTACGACGAGTGCGTCAATTATACTGCCCACGACGGTGACGAAGTCAAAAGTGTTCCAAGGATCTTTGAAAAAATTCTTTACGCGAAGAAAAAAAAAGAACAGGGCGAGGAACGAACGAGGAAGAAAGAGATGTTTTAGAAATTGAAATTGAACGAGAAGGTAACATCAGGTTAGAGAAACATCGACACCAAACGACGCACGGAACAGAGAAAGGAACGGAGATTAAGAGAGAGATAGAGAGATGGTGGAGACTAAGGAGGAAAGAGTTAGGAAGGAGAGAAGGATATGAGAAATGGGAAGCTTAAAAGTGTGAGAGAGAGAGAGTTCAAGGAGACGAAGGGGTTACTGAATTCGCCTCGAAAATTGGCGACTCAACAGCTTTAGTTCGTTCCATCGTCCTCCATAAATCAATTGAATTGGGGCGTAGAAAGGTAAGAGTGCCTTGTCAAAGTCCAAGCGAATGTCTATAGATTGATATTTTGGGCTAGTCGAAAACGTGAAATCGTACGACAGTGTACAACGATTCCATGAGATGGACAACGAATCGCAATTTTGGAGTGACGGCGTTACGGAATTTGACGGCAGAAAAAATAAAACGAGTATTCCGTACGAAATAGCGAAGAACGATTCTATGTTGGGGACAAAAAACGGGATAACCTTTTTGACAGGGTGTATATATGTAAGTGAACCGAGAGTGGGGCTAGAACGGCGCAAATAATACGAATGTACCTTGATTCCGAAAGCAGCAAGTTTGAGTATACATTCGAGCGAGAAGAGCATGGTAAAGATAAGATTCATGTAGGCCAGGATGTCGGCAAGTGCAGGGGGGGCCTCGTAGTACTGCAGTAGCAATAGCGTAGTTGGGGGTATGAGGAATAGGTTTCAGGATCAAGAAGAATGAAGCAGGTGTTTGTAGCAGAGACAAGGGGAGTGTAGGCCATGGAAAACCACAACAGGTTGTGATGAATAAAAATGAACAGAAAAGTAAAAGGAAACAAAAAGTTAAAATAATCATAATAATAATGAATAAATAAGTAAACAACCAGGGATCCAAAGAGAAAGACCAAGGGAAAATCATAATAAAGAAAAAAAGAGCAATACACGTGTGGGAGCGGATGCGATCCCCCCGAAGAAACAACAGATGAACAACGTAGTGGTGAGGGGAAATGACAGGGGAATGATAGGATAGAGGGGGGCAAAAAATTGAGAACAAACCAGTCCATTAATTATCAAATCATTTCCCAATGAAAAGAAAACATTTAGAGTTGATGACAAGATCGAATACTGAGGTACATCCTGTTCGTTAGTTGTTTTGTAGTTAAAGTGGTGTTCGACGGGTGCTTGTGCCTACATCATACAACGTGTGTCATGCATTACCAGAGTTTTCTAAGCGTATAGTGAAATTGGATTGCAAAATGTACTGGTCGGGACCGTCAGAGGCCCAGTTTTTGGAAAGGTGAGTCATACAGAAACGACAGGAATGCCCCCAACTGAATTCCGACTTTGTTGATGGACTTGGTCAGGAGCCAAAAGTGAAGGTATAAGGCGTGCATGGTGAACCACCAAATCGCGAGCGTCCATGCATGCAAGTCAAATAACGGAAGCCATGACACGTCACTCTCATACTATTTATCTTTAGGTTTAATTGAGACTCTTTGTTTTGTGTGTGTGGCATACTATCGCCATACTGTCCGCCCATTATGAGTCTATTAAAACTGTCAACCATTTCAAAACTACCAAAATGCAAAAATTTGTTTTAAGGCACTACAGTCGCCTGCTGCCAAGACGTATCCTGTATTTATTGGGTGATTCACTTGGATTAACGGACGGCTTCAATAGCTAAACACCAGTAACTGCGGTATGCAACACGGCCGCAATACCGCCACGCGTTTCATTTGTTCCTTGTCGTTAACTTTATGAAGTACGTACGTCTCGCTGTTCACCTAGCTGTTAACTAGTCTCTTCCAGTAAGCCAACGTGACCCATAAGACCACAAGACGAAAAGGAAATGGACAGTCTGACGAAAATGAAAAGCTGAGAAAGCCAACGACAAAACGAGACACACAAATGAACAGCACATACCAATAATCGTCCTAGGTTCCTAATTCAATGACTGAGTGCTTAACGGGGAAGGCTATTTTCCGACTACTTCCCGTCTGTTGACGGTAACGAGGAGTAACGCAAAAGGGCAGTTGGAGCTAAATGAGTCCAATTTTTGAGGGCATTGGTCGGATTACGGTGATAACGTGTAGCATTACTCATCGCAAAGCCTAGATCTGGAGCGAAAGAAAGCGTCCGCATGTGTAACGGGACATGTATAGATTAAGAGTTAGTGAAATAAAATTCAGAAGAAAGGATGAAAGAAGCCTAGGGAAAAAATTCAACGAGAGGATGAAGGATGGATGACAAACTGAAATGAAACCGTGGAGAAAGAATAAAACGATGTGGCGACGACGAACCGAAGTTATGCACACAAAAAAACAGACATTAGAAACAGCGAGAGTGAGATGAAAAGGGAGAGTGAGAGAAAGAATAGAAGAGAACTCGGACTTTGACAAAACTGAGACGGCAGTGCGACTAAGATTGACACGTAAGTATAGTTTTAAAGGTCACATACAGACACATAAAAGGACCACAGTATGTCGATACCGTCTAAAGCGCAATATGGAGACGTCAAGGAAGCGACCGGGCACAATAGAAGAGAGCTGTCGAATAAGTACTAAGAATGTTGGTCCATGGGGCATTCTAACAATCCCAAGTTTTATAATTTTTTTTTTTTTTTTTCAGAATGCGATGACTATTAACTGCAACGCCCGGAATCCCACCCCATCTCGTCGCGTGAAACCATCTGCAACTGCGCTGAGCTTTGTTTGACCCCAGGTTTGTAAACTGCTTTTCAAGCAATCAGGTAAGCGCGTTTTTTTTAGAGGGTAGAAAAGGTAAAATGGGTTGCGGGTGGCGGGTGAAGGGATGTGAGCTTCCGTTATATAGCATGGCACTCGATCGGCTTACCCTCACTCCAAATGAGATGATTTTTAGCATACACTCAATGCTAAACAGTGCGGTGAAGGCTGTATTCATGTAATGCAGCGTCTCCTTGTACAGGACGCTCTGCTTGTAGTACTGTAAACGAAATCGCGCGCCGACGTAAACACCAGCAGGATTTTTTGTTTTTGTTTGGATAGGAGAAGGTGAAGAAGAACGAGGACATGAGGTAGAAAGGCATCGCCAATCGAACAAAGCAAAAAAGTTGACATCATTCATGAAAAAGAAAAGCAAATGTACACCTCAAGCACCATAGCACATAGGAAATTTACGCCATTTTATTCTTGTTACAATTTTTTTTTCTCATTTTTTTTTTCATCGCAAATTCGCAATCGCAAAGCTGGGAAGCTAACGGACAATCAGAGGAAAACGGATTACCGTCTGATATTTCCCCCTTGTAAATCTACTAGTTAACTGTATTGCAATACGATTTAAAAAAACAACAAAATTGCAGGGAAATGATTAAAGTTAGGATCTTTTACTCTTAGGACAGTAATCGGTCACGTTCTTTTTAAGTTTAAATGTACCGTAGATTGAGCCTAGTGCTCGTCGCGTTCATAACCGAAATCCTTCGATAAGTAGAGCTCGGCCTAAATTTTCTGTTCGAAAGAACTTAAGACGAATGAATTGCGTAACCTTTCTACAGGATATCCAATTAGGCTATCGAAGAACGATGACTAACGCTTATTTAGTTTTTTTGGGGGTACGTACCATGAAATTACAGGAAGACGGACTACGAAAACAACGAACGAAGGAAGATTTGAGAGAGAACGGACAAGTGCACACGACACAAACGCGGCAGACATGCACGGTGACGCAAAGACGATACGAAAGGTGTGAAATCATATGGGTTTCCATAAAATCAAACGCAAAGGATTCACCTCAACCAAAACGAAGGTATCAATATAAACCGTTATTTATCGCAAACGCTGTTTTAATTATTGTTCGAATTGGCATCCACATAAAATCTATGAAAAATGGGCGGAAAATTGGCGAAGAGCACTCGGGTTAGGGCGACCTTATAAAAAAAAAATTTTTAAATGAAAAAAAAAATCACGCGTCGTTGTGTAAGTCTGCATGCTATTCCTTACCGCTGGAATGATATCTTACGCAAACACTAACGAATGTTTATCAACCGTGAGGCGTCATGTTGCTTCAGAAATCACACACTCATCCAACGAAAAAAAATATCAAACATAAATCTGCACGATGCCGTTATAAGGAGCAATGCCCATGCCGGATACATGCGCAAATGTATATGAACAACTTTTGAAGCGTGCGCAAGTGCGATATTCAGATTCATGCGCAAGCCAGTAGCTATGTGATACACCACGTTGATGCGGTTATTGGTCAAATCCAGTGGAGGGGGATCAAACGCAAATAGTCGGAATTCATTCACTTGTTTGCCGTAATTTCTAACCACAAACGTGAACGACCGTTTGCGTCCATTTGGTTCGGCGATTTTCCATACCAAGTGCATAGTTCGCATGCCACGGTTATTTTGCTATCATGCCAACATTTAGGAACATGCATGAGCGAGAGCATGCGCAAATGGTGTGACTGTTACGCCGAACCTACTGCTTAACACTACTTAAAAGTTTCAATCCTACCATTAGATATTATATGTTTTGTTTGATTATTAATTTTTTTTTCTAAAATTATTTTACGGTGGTACGAGTTAAACTGTTCAATTTCGACGCCAACCGGTCTCGGTCACCGTATTAATTGATGGCCCATCACAAAATTGATCAAACTGCTAGTTCTTATGTGAAATTGAGTTACGGTTTTATTGAACGTACCTTCATCATCAGCAGGAGCGTGTTGAGAACGATGAGCGTCATGATGAAATACTCGAACGGGGTAGAAACGACTACTCGCCATATCTTGTATTTGAAACTCTCGCGATCCTTCGGCATGTAGCGCTCCAGCGGTTTGGCTTGGATGGCGAAATCGATGCACGATTTCTGTTCAAAATGGATTTTAGTTAATACGCAATCAATTATTGACGTAATTTTTAAAAAATGCTAATCAATTGTAGTCCTATGGTTTACCTGGTTTTTATCAATTTCTCCATCTTGAAGCTCTGCTTCACCCTGTTCCTGGAAGGTAATAATAATGAGGGCTACGAAGATGTTGACGAAAAAGAAGGGGAAAACGATGAAGTAGACGATGTAAAAAATGGACATCTCAATCCGGTAATGAAGGATGGGACCGTGATCTTCTTGCGTTGCGGCCATGGAATTCTGCAACACTCTTTAGAAAGCGATTGAAACGTCGAACGGCAGTTAGCAATGTAGAACACTATCAAAATGACGTCAATAGTCAACATCTTACTGAGGCCATCCTTCGCCGGTTTGGACAGCGAACAGTGTTAACATGGCTGCCATGACGTTGTCGTAGTGAAAAAGCTGTGATTTCCACTCGCGCCGCTTGACTTCTGGCGGCCGCTTATCGTAGGAGAACGTGAAATATTCCCCTCTTTGGAGCAGCGTCGAAGAAAGCGAGTATCAAAAGAATTTGAATTTAGTGTTTAAAAAAAAGGGTTGGTTAGTGATACATTATGTCGCAAAAAAAGTCTACGATGAGAACGTACTGACAATCGTCCTGTGTGTGTTTGCTATCGTCTGTGCAGTAGAAGAATTTGCCGTTGAACAGTTGGACGGCAACAACGGCGAAAATGAAATGGAAGAGCATGTAAACGATGAGAATATTGAAGACGTTCTTCAGTGAATTGACTACACAGTCGAAGACGGCTTTCAGCTTCGGAACGCGCTTGATAGTTTTGAGTGGACGCAGCACTCGCAGCACTCGCAGCGATTTGATGGTGCTCAAATTTTGACCAGTCGAGCTTCCCCTAAATTGACGACAACGGTGTTCCGGTCATTGGTTAATTATTAAAGGAGCTATAAGCTGAGTCAAGAAAGGGAGTGAGGGATAGAGCGAAATAGAGGAAGGTGAAAACCAATTGCGTTTTGGAAGTCAATCAACAGCTACGAGATCAAAGAAAATTCTCAGTCAGCCACGGAAATAATGGGGTTCAAACAAGACTCAGTGCGTTAGAAGCATTGAAAAATCTACTGAAACATCGAATACTGAGACCACCCATGTTATTATACTGCCGATGGCCGCGTGACAATCCCAAGTGGACTTGGTTCTGAAACGGGTGATGACGAAGGTTTTTTCAAAAGATGGTTAATTAAGCAGGTGAATAGGTGTGGAAAAGAAAGGGCAATCGGGTTTCAATGATTACTCACGAGAAAGCAAAGGCGACCAGGGCACAGATAACAACCGTAGCGTCTAAAATGTTCCACAAATCTCTACAGTAGGAGCCCGGGTGAAAAACTACACCTAAATCTATGACCTATAAAGAAGTAGAAACATGTGTCATAATATAATGTGATTTGTAGAGGGGAAACATTTGGCAAAAAGACTCATCCGAGCCTCAGCGGCGTTGACTCGAATGTTAAACAGGGTAGGACAATTAAATACTGGGATAAGAATACCGTACAATTAATCAACCAGTAAAAATATCAATAATAATCAATTCACATGTATACGGAATGACTATCTACGGCCATGATAGACCTACGTTACGGCACGGAAATGGAATGATAATCCCATAGCAGATACCTGGCGGTAAGAGAAGAAAACAAACCTGTAATTCAAAAACTTAATAGCTGCAATACGGTGGATCGAAATATAATCTACAAAGAGTCTTGGGAAAGAAGGAGAAGAACAACAACAAGAAAAAAGGATGAAAAACAAAAAATTTCAAAAGAGCGATAGCCATTGATATTCCTTTCTGGGACGTCGCCGGATCATCGCTCCAAAAACCAACAGGTCCAAGAAAAAATAATTTAAAATTAATGGATGTACACGACGGGCGATTCTAGCGTCTGCAGGAGCAGCAAATTTGTCAAAGGTATGAAATCCGGTTGAGAAAGCTACGGAGTTCAAGCAGAGGCGCAAATTACAAATACCTAATATGTATATAGATATACATATGAATGGGAACCAATGGCTCGTACAGCTGCATGGAACAACCAGTAGATACACAGACCAGAACAGCAACAACTTCTACTGCTGCAACAGACGGTGTAAAGAGGATGTGGTGTTTTTTTTTGTTGTAGTTTAGTTTTTTTACAACGAGTAGCTAACTAGCTACCTTAACGTTGGTTTACCAGTATTTGTGCTCAGTACTCACATCATGTCAAACGTGAAGGACACTGCAGCGCATATGACCACAACAGCATCCATGACGTTCCAAATCTCTCGCAAATAGCTGCCTTGATGAAGTATTATGCCAGAATCTATCACCTAAAAAGGTCATCGACCCAATGGCGCGCAACCACCAGGTAATTGATTCGCATTTAATTACGACCATAAAGGACCCTTAACACGCCATAATACTTGTCCTTTTTACGATGGCAAAAGCGTTTAGATCTATGTTTAGATGGTATTGTTGGTTAAGTATAAATAATTAAATGATGACATCGGTATGTTCGATGGTACTTTGGGTCAACTGACACACGCGAGGAATGCCTTAATTTAGGGGTTCAGCACGTACCTTAAGGACCATTTCGACGGTGAAGACGCCCGTAAATGCGTAATCGAAGTAATTGAGGATGTCGTTTCGGAAGCTTCCCTCTTCCACCGGATCTTCAGCGGCGAGGGCGATGCTACTCAGACTGATGACTACCATGATGAAAAAATCGAAGTAAGGCAGGTTCACCACCCAGTGAGCAGCGCGCCGGACCCTGTATTATACACCGTAATATTAATCCAATGAGATTTGCATCAAATTCATACTCTAAACGTTTGAAGAAAAAATAATAAATGCTGACTCACGGATTCGTTGGAGACAATATAAACATGGAGGAGTAAGGCAGCATTGGTTTGGGCCCCATAATGTCGTCGTCGTCGACATTGTCTCCAGTCTTAGCGTCACCATTTCCCTCGGATTTGTGCCCCCGTTTACTATAGACGAAAGTAAAGACAAACAAATTGGAACCATCGGTTGAAATTCGGGATGTTTTTTTTTTTTATATTTTTCCTTGTCCGCAATCAAGTTTCAGCAAAGTCTTCAACTTACCCTTTGCTTTTTTTAGAGGGAGATGTTGTGTCCAGTTTTGGCGAGCCATCGCTGCCCATGTGAAGTGCTTCCATCTCCTTCTCCAGCTCCTGCTGCTGTTTCTGCTCAATCGAGTTCAAAAAATGGGATTTGAAACAACGTTTTTTTTTCTTTCACATAAATTGTTGGATGCCTCTTGGCCAAAGAACGTGACGCTTGCTTGTAATGTTAGCCAATTGCCAAATGATGGCAGAAACTTTCAGTTTCCTGAGATAAATGGAAACCTTTTAATGCCGTTCATTCATTTACCTCTTTATCTTCCTCTTCTTGTTCTTCCTCAGCAGCCGTCAGTTCTTGAGCATTGGCCAAATTGTCTACAGCGATGGCCAAGAAGACGTTGAGTAGAGTGTAGTTTCCGAAGAGGACGAGAATGATGAAATAGAGAGAGTAGATCATTCCCCGTCGCGATCCTCCCTGAGACTCGATGCCTTGGTACATGACTTCATTCCAATCCTCGCCCGTTAGAATCTGTAACGGCATTCCAAATAGGTTAACCGTTGAATCGGGCAGTGATTACCCATTTAATTCACGCGGATGCCTCCAAAAGTGGTTGTGGGTGGTCACTCGTACACACGGAGGTAAGCAGATTTATTAAGTAGGGTTTAGACAAACCTGGAAAACGGTGAGCAAGGCAATTGGGAATGTGTTGAAGTTTGCTGGTGGTGTGCCTTCGGGGAAATTAAAAGCGCCGCCAAACAGTTGCATCCCCAACAAAGCAAAGATGAGAATGAACAAGAAAAGTAGAAACAGAAGAGAGAGAATTGATCGCATGGAGCTCAGCAACGAAATCACTAAGTTTCGCAACGACGACCAATACCTGAGGGTGAAAGTAAAACAAAAATAATAATAAAATGTCAAATGAAAAAAAAAAAAACAACAAAGAAAAATCATTAGCAGAGCATCAAAGTTGCGATTAAATTGGTACACGGAACGCATGCTGGACAAAACGTACTTGGTGACTTTGAAAACACGGAGTAACCGAAGAGCTCTCAGCACAGAGAGACCAAAAGAACCCGATTTGAATGCGGACCAGATCACTTCGAAGATCGAACCGCTGATGACAACGCAATCGAACCGGTTGAACGAGGATTCAAAGTAAATCCTTGGACCAAGCGCATACATTTTGATGCACATCTCCGTCATGAACAAACCCAAGAAGGCAAATTCAGCGTAATCTGAGAGCAATGGAGAGAATGTAAGCCATTATTTAGTTATTCTGCATACTAACACTTTTATTTTTAAATTAATGATGATAGGAAAAAAAACGGCTTACATAAGAATTCGGTCAGCCACGGAGGCTGATTGTAGTGCTCTACAGCCACGCAGACCGTGTTGAAAAACACCAAAACAATGACAAACCAATAAAACCATTGCTGTTTTACGGTATGTCGGATTTTAAACCTGCAAAGCACCATCAAATGCAAACGCATTGTTATAAAACAATAGACCGAGGGCTCTGCCGAAGAAAAAGCCGTAGCTAAAATGTAACGATAGTTCAATTAGGGAGCATACCGCAATCTTTTTTCGGCTCTCCAAAATCGCTTGCAGGCTCCTTTGTTTTTCACTTTGGATTTGAGATAGGAGGCACGAGAAAAACCTGTAGTCGGAGAGAGGAGAAAACAAACACCACGCAAACAGCGGGGGGAAAGCATTTAGTCGGATGTGCCATTGAAATGAAACGAGCGATGCACCGCGCGCAACTATTGCGACTGCAGCTCGCCGTTACAGTGCATCAGCGAAACGAAAATCAAATCAAATCAACTAAAAAAAAAATAAATAAACCAAAACAAATAAATATATTTAGATACAATAATGAATTGCGCGCTAAACATTCCCCGATAATCAAGGCTACTTTACCTCTGACGTTACATAATGTTTCAGAAGCATGCACGAATATGAGCAAAACCATTGCGTGAACAACATTTGTACGTTTTGAGCTCTAGTTGAGACTACTGTCCAACGCTAGCTCAAAGAATGACAATCAGCTCTACACTTGTTGTGCACACAGATGCAATAGGAAATCTAGACTAGCATGAGCAGCAAGTCGCTAACAGGCTCACAGCGCATGAAAGTCAGCTCATACACGGACAAACAAGGTCTACCGTACTAGCGAGTCACTAGCAGAAAATAGCCATAACCAATCACGCAAGGCGTGTGTATATACATCGTATATAGATATACAATGATACTGTTATGTATATATATACTGACAGTCGTCCAAGTTCAGCAGCACGAAACAGCTACGTATACAAGATTTACGGCACGACATTATATACGAAATGCGTATATAATTAATCAACTTGGTTATCGACTAATGGAAATAGAGACGCGCATGGCAGCAATCGAATCGAGAATTCCCTCGCCTTCGCGTTGTAGGTTCTTTACCTTTAAACCCTTTTTTCTTAGGCACTGCATTCGCCGAGCAGCACACAACCGCGCACACGCATCATCCCCCACGTTTCATAAAGATATTTGCACCATTAGCTTTTGTTATGTTTTCTTTTTTTTTTTTTTTTTTTTGTTTTTTTTTTTTTTTTTTAAATCTGCGAATCAAACTTATTTTTATCATAAGTAAAAAGGGGCACACAAACACACAACAATACAAGTGATCGGATCTATACTATCAAGTGAAGTCTGGTGTTTAGCTCGTTGAAAAAAAAAATGAATAATAGCAATTCTTGAAAAGAACAATCAGTATCGAGACGAGGAGCACAAAAAGTTCAATCACAGAAATGTTGAAATTCTTGTTTGGAAGAGGTATAGATTTATAGAAAGAAAAAAAGAGGGTGGCAAAAAATTTGAAAACTCACTGCACACCGATTCCTCTCTTTTTAAATACTGATTTACTCCTCACTAAGTCACTTCGGTAATGAATCAAAGAGATTGAAATTGCGTGAAGGATATTGAAACATACCTTCGTCGGGTTCGTCTTCGTTTTCCTCGTCTTCAGTGTCGGTGCTTCGGCTCTTACCCAAATGCTTCAATTTTTTCCGCTTGGCCGCTGCTCTTCTCCTGGCTGTGCGGAGTAAACAAATGAAAAGCGTTGATCGCCCGATTTAAGAAGGTGATATTTGCTACTGTAACATCTCTGAACACCGTATTTTCATACCTTCCATGATGTGAAGCTTCTCTTCTTCCGTTGTTCGCTCTTCCGCTAAAATCACTTCCTCTGTTGATTTAAAACGAAACATTAGAAGAGGTCAACAAAGTCCCGACAACCGGG
Source organism: Daphnia sinensis (assembly GCA_013167095.2). Taxonomy (NCBI): domain Eukaryota; kingdom Metazoa; phylum Arthropoda; class Branchiopoda; order Diplostraca; family Daphniidae; genus Daphnia; species Daphnia sinensis. The sequence continues at coordinate 341,834 of CM023195.1, read as the reverse complement.
AAAGAAAAAAAAAATGGAAAAGACAGACAACACGGCGGCAATTTGTTCAACCAAACGCGTAAGCGAATTAGGAAGAAGACGACAGCATAGGAATAGGGTTGCGTAAGGAAGATGGGATGTGGCAGAGCAGAAATTGAGTTGAAAATATATGTTAAAAAAGAAAAAAAAAAAAGAAGAAGAAATGAAAGACTATGCACAAAGTCCACCTGCTTTGCAGATCCATTCAACGTAGCCGTTGAGTTCGCGCTCCAGTTGTTGCTGACGGCGCAATTTCAAGAAAGCTTGCCTATTTTCTACGCGCTCCCTCTCCTTGGCAAATTCCCTATTCATACCGCCATTCAATGTGCACGAAATTAGTTGAGCGAATATTACTAGCAGCAGTCAGCAGAATAAAATACAGCACGTTATAGCGATACCGAAGCATTTTATGCCGTCTCCGCATTAACAGGATGAACAGCTCAACTTTACTTAAAATATAATTAGCGAATTCTTAATTTCGAAATCAGTTGAGTCTAGCTGCGGGGGAAAGCATTTTTTTTTCTAAAGTCTTGTCAACCTATTTAGCGGATAAACGCCTGCTTTTGGAAGAGCAGAGAATTCTGGATGAGTGCTTTGCGTGATTTTTGGGGACAGGAGGCGGGGAATAGGACCAGTAACGTCGTTAGAATCATAACCTGCTCTGCTAACCCAGTCGAAATAGGCCGTAAATCCTTGTGTGAAATCGCGGTGCATCTTCTCTTTGCGGTACTTTTCACGCCGTTCGCATCGCACACGCTCGTTGGAGAATTCTCTTCATTGACGTAAGTTTTAGCATGCATGAACATATTGTTTATGAACAGTTCAAAACAAAAACAAACAAACAAAAAAGCCTTTTCTTTCCTTCTGATTTTTTCAAGTAACAATACGTCGTATGATAAAAATGCACTTTTTTGTTTACATAACGTAATCTACTTGTTTTGGTGGTTATTTTTAACAAGTTGGCTCTCCTTGTTTGGAACTTTAGTAACACAGATAATTAGAATAGTTCTACTTAATCTATTTTTACGTCTAAAAATAATAGTTAAAAAGCGTGAATTGCAACGTACCCGCTAAGTACACCGAGTACTAGATTGAGCATAAAAAATGATCCGATGACGATGAGAGGAACAAAGTACACCCAGTTGTACGAACTGCCCAGGGCATCGTTGGTCTGCATCCATCAAACAAACAAACAAAACAAAATATTCACGGCTTAGATTTTATAACAACATTCCATGCCCTTTTCTTGGCTCGGAAATACTATAGAAGCCTTGACTAGTGCTCCCTTTTAGATAACTTAGATTTGAATAACGTACCCAATAAAGTATGGAAGTCCAACCCTCCATAGTGATACACTGGAACACAGTTAACATGGCGAATCCGATATTGTCAAAGGATGTAATGCCAAAATTAGGACCCTCCCACTTCTCCAGGCACAGCGATGAATTGTAATCGCATATATAGCTGCCAGCCACTGCCTGCGTTGCGTTGTCCGTATTGCACGGTGTGGCCAACTCGCCTTCCGCCAGGATCTCATCTTTGAAATCAAACGCGTTATTAAACTACAAGTTGACAAACACAACAACACGGCTGAGAAAAGTTAAAACTAATCCCTATCACCGTTTCGTGAATGTGCTAGTTAATAATTAGACTACGCGCTTCCCTTACTTACTTAAATCTTCGATGCTGTAACACGTTTTGTGTAGCGCTCCGGAGTAAAACTCGAGGCCGATGATGGCAAAGATGACAATGGCGAACAGCACCAATAGTCCGATTTGAAGTAAAGGTGCCATGGCTTTGATGATGGACTTGAGCACCACTTGCAAACCTTTTTTTTTTTTTTTTTTTTTGGGAGTGGAACGGGACACATAAATGTTTGTTAGCAGCAGTCTGATTCTACGTAACTGCAATGGAAATCTATAGACACTTTGGCTAGATAGCAGAAGGGCTAAATCTAAATCTCTGCTGTTCGATCTATCTAAGTATGATACAAAGGCGTTCTAGAATATTTGACTGGTGGCTGCCAAATGCGTATGATTATAGTCAAACCAACAAAACTGATGACTACAAGAAGTCTCATGCAAATCACTACAAACAACTGGGTGGACATCAAGTCGGCTCACTAAGCTGGTCAGTTAGACCTAAAAAAAACTAGCAATGAGAATGATTTTTGCCTCCGCGTTGATACCAACTAATCAGTTGATGAGGAAAGCCAAATTGTTTCAAAATTAGCCGTGCTATTCATTGGTTTGAAAGAACTCGGAAACCTAAATCATCCCTAATGCTTTTTACTTAAGTTTTCCTTTTGGTTTGGATTTCACAATTTTTACTAACACAGAGAAAAGACTGCAAAAGTTTGGTTGTTTTGTTTTGTTAGTTATTTACAGGGCTTGCAGGACAACGAAAAACTGGAATCGTTGGAAGAAGACGCAGTGCATCTTGTAAACTCATTAAACACATTATTAAAAGAAAAAGCTTATTTCTTTATCCTTCTCATTTTCACTAATATTTTTAGCATTTTTTTTCTTTCGACTTTCAATTGAATTGAGAATTTCGGTGTTGGTAGTAAGAGAAAATGGAGGAATTAACGTGACTTTAAGAGCCTTCCTTATTCACTCGAATAGCTGGATTGAATGACAATTTTGCAAGAACTTACTGGGAATGCCGGACACAAGTTTGAGTGGTCGGAGGACGCGTATTGCACGGAGGGTGCGCAAATCGACGTCCAGTTCATCTTGTGCGAACAGCGTCACAAATCTGCACGGAATATTAATAAGCAACCACATACACAATCCATCAATGTTCTAGCATTGCCTGCGTAACTATGGCCTACGCTAGGACAATGGAAAAAAAAATCTATGAATTCTATTTAAATTGTGACTGTCTAAACCATGTACAGTATTTGTATACTATCCATACAGAGAGACAATATGAAGGATAGCTAGTAGCGTATGTACAATAATAACACATGGAAATCAAGCACTCTAAGGAGACTAGGCCTAGTTTGCTATCCTACTATAAAATTAAATTACTCTGTAGTTATATACATAGGAATGAACTTTAAATAACATGATAAAGAAGGCTGCAGATGATCCTTCGAATAAATTTGATCGTTGACTTCCTTTTTTTGAAAAATGTTATCAGTGACTCCCAGCACAAACAAATTTGGCGTCTGGTGCGCTATATAGAGCGACTGTGAGTGTAGGTTTAATTTAGCATGTTGGAATGGGGGCTAAACCTACACATTTTCTTCCTCGTTGGACTAATAACCTGCATTAACGTTGCCTAATAGAATCAATTTTACGTTAGAGTGTACTTTCTCAGAAATGTGGGAAGAGGAAAATGTAGAAGAGGAGACAATTTACTGTGATCGTTTCAAAGGAAACAAGGAGGGGCCAAACTGTATTACGGTAAAAAAAAAAAGATAGAAAATAGCCAATTATCGGAAGGATCATGAGCAGCGCTTTGAGTGACTCGTTTGTAAGCTATATAGAGCATTTACATCTGATCCAACAGTAGGTCTACTCCTTGGCTAAAGCCAATCAAGCAGTTTACTACGCATTACTTGCGTTAGATGTCCACCAGATACTCGGAGACGAACTGACTATAACCAATTGACATGAGGAAGTATAATGTATATACACAAGTGTTAAATGACAAACGACGAAGGACAGTTGCCTAGATGATCTCCTGAATGGTTGTCTAGTGCTAGAGCTAAAGGATGGCTCTATATGTCAATTAAAAAGTCCCAGTGGAACTATAGAAGAAAAGCCTTTACAATTTTAATCTACGTTGTATTGGCCAAACTTACTAGGAATGCGAGAGACCAATTTGAGAGGCCTCAGCACACGAAAGGACCGTAACATACGCAAATCGACTTCCACATTTGCCTCGGCGAAAATGGTCATGGACCTGCATAAGGTCAGGCGACCCGAGTTTGGAACGATTTCATACATTTAATTAGACGTTCGACTGTGGCCAATTATGAGAAATGATTTTAACGACCAATGTTGGTATACATAGGATCTATCTAGTTGGGAAATTATGGAAGATCACAGGCTAATCACTAGAGTCATTTTTTTGTCAGCAAAACCATGAATTATCGGGCAGATCTAAAAAGTAATGGCACATCGACAACAGAATGAAGTAGAATCAGATTACCCTGTGACGACGACGACGAAATCCATCATGTTCCAAATGTTTCTCAAGTATGAGCCTCGATGCAAGGCGAAGCCAAGCGCTAATATTTTTAACGTGGATTCCACGCAGAAAATCCCCAAGAAATACGGCTCGGTTTTTTCCTGTACAACAACAAAGAAAAAGATTGTCAAGGAAAATTTAAAATTTTAAAGTAGCGTGCTAACTAAAAGCATAGATAAAAGTTAGATGCTAGATGTCGGTATATTTATTTTACTTTCAGGTCTTAAGAAATAATTAAGTACAAACTTTTTGCTAGCAGCAAGATTTTGGAATTCATATGCTGCTTTATATGTGTTGATAGGTAAAATGCGGAATAATACTTAACCAATTTGCGAGCCAAAGGCGTTTTGTCTCCTCCAGGCAGATGTTCCTCAAGGGCCAAAACAAAGCAGTTGGCTATGATGGTAAGCAAAACGGCATACTCGAACGGAGTACACATTAAGTGGTTAAGGAGAAAACGAATTGATTGCGATAAAAAACAAAAAAACAAACAAGATATGTCTGGTACATTTAAAAAGAATCTCTTTCTATCTCTATGCCCTTCTAAAAAAAACACAACCAGGACGTATTCGCATTAACTGGTTGCATTTTTATAGAATACACCATAAATTCAAACTATTTGATTATATAGTGTTAAACAGAATGTCTAGACCCTACTGGTGCTCCCTTCATCAAAACTGCGAACTCGACAATACAGAGAATCTTAATGTTCACTGGATGTTTAGCATCGATCCAGTGCCATTAGAAAGTCACATAAATTTTGTGGCATGGGCCTTTTTACCTTTATTGCACCGATTCTTTAATCATCTCGCCCCGTGCGGCATTGCACGTTTTATTCAACATTAATGCGTACTTCAACTCATCTCTAAAAAAGCGCATGCGATTGTCTTTCGGCCTTCGTCCCTATTGTCATTCCCAATTCCTTCCGAGTTTGCTTCCCCATTATCTGAAAGTGATAAGCACGCTTTGGTCATCTGGCGACTTATCGGACGTGGCACTGTTTAATCCGAAGGGCAGGAAGGGAAGGGGGGGGGGCGAAGGTTGGAAACGAGTTAACGAATTGAGCATCTGATTCGATACGTTCAATTCCCAGTAATAAACTGATGAGTCCCATACATTAGTTTCGGAATAATATTGGATACTTGCGCAATTTGAACTGGAATAGCCAAGAAGCTCTCCAATTCAAGGTGAGAAAATAAAAAAAAAACTTAATAAAGTAAAATAAATAAATAATTAATGGTTTTGTTACTGTAGTTTTTTAACCTGACACTTAAGTAGGGGGAATTCTTAAAGTGAAAATTCGGCAATGTTGTTTGAAAAGGATATGGCCATTCGATGATAAATCTTGTGTAGCGACGAATGATGTTCTTTTCTGTGAGAATGAAGAGCGAAGTGGGTCCCGATCCTGACGAAGCTGCTGCCATGTTAGAAATGGGTCTTTTTGATCCCATTCCAATTGTATTGAAAGGCGATCCGTCTGTGGTAGATCTCTTGTTCGCTTCGCTTCCTCAAGCGAGGAGGGAAGATCGGGATGATGAAGCCCACAGACAGCGGGCAAGTAACTGGGTCCTAGGACCCTTTCGCTCCAATTGCGCCGCACTTCCTCCTCGGCATGCTGCGCCGCTGCTTCTTATGCTGCTGCCCTCCTATCACGAAATGAGAAATGCTTTTTAGACCAGTGTGTATTCACTTCGTTATGCTTTCGTTCGATTCAATAACACAGCCCTATCACCTTTCTCTTTCATCATGCCATCGACCCAAAAACATGGCTGACGCATAACCTCTGAAAATGTTTACCAAGTATAACGCATTGCTATGCTACGAAGCGTTACGATTTATAGGTAAAACGTTTATACCATAGGTTAAATTTCGATGGATTTTTTAGTGTGTTATACGTTTTCTCTGCACAATGTGTGGCTTTTTATAGTGTGGCAGTATTATCGATTGCAATGATGGAGAATCTTTCGTTGTGTGAAGTGGCACTGGCTTCCAGGCTCCTCAAAACGAAAGACATTCAAGGGCGTGAGACAGAATGCAGCGAAGTTTTCTGTGTTTCGTTTTTTTAACACGAAGGGCTAATTATATTTAGAGTTAATTGTCATCATTAAACTTTATCGTAGCTTTAACGGCTGCGGGGAATTAAAAAAAATTTTTATTGATTTTAATTCAAGGGTTTCACCGCTGGCCTCGTTCCGCATCCAAAAAAGTTTGCTATCCCTCAACTTGTAAAAGAGTTTTTCTATATAGTTATACGAGTATAATTATACTGCTATCAGACAGCTCCTATCCGTTTGTGAGTTTATGATTTAATCATGTTCATATCGCGTTATCTAAAGTCAAACTCGATGTAGAATTTTGTACGTTTCTTATTGTGAATGTAATCCTACTTCATGTATAATGTTGAATGGGGGGGGGACTGGAGGACTAAAACAGCTTTAAAAGAGGAAATGTACGAGATTCAAAATATCCAATAATTGTTTGATGCCGTTTGTGTACTTTTCAAAGCGATTTGAATAAGTTGTTATCCCTCCGGGGAAAAGCGGCCGAGGTGATACTGGGAGGGTAGACTGTAGAGGAGGGCATGATCGCAGCACGGAATTCTGGAGCACGGATCGACACTAAGGTCCTAAGAGAGAGCGCTAGCTTAAATTATGTAGAAAGCTGCAGAAAAATCAATAGAGGTACGAGGCAGCAGTTACGCACGGTCAAGTCTAGCTTTATCCAAGCTGCCATCCATCTATTCCTTTATTAATTAAGGTTTTTTTCAGTGCAAGTTTCTCTTTATTTTTATAATTGCTATTGGCACTTTTTATTGTTAAAAATTCAAACTATATTTTCTAAAGTCCTTAACTTAGGACTTGTTTCGAAAAAAATTACATATCAGTTAACTACAAAGGTGTAATAGTAGGTTCTCGAGGATACAAACACTTATCGAGATTTGTAATCAAGCGTGAGATTACGGCAACAAGGGACAATACGAAATTGTACCACTGCATGAAAAGCATAAGCTAACTTTTGAATAATTGAATCCTTCCTAAGTCTGTTCTTCCCAACGCCAGTATGTGCACACAACATTTCTATACGGCCGTTAGCCTGCTAGATGTTTGTGTGTACTGTACTTGCACGGCGTCTAAACATAATCCAATTTGACGAGCTGCTCGCTGTAAAAATTCGGATGTAGTAGCATATATTTTCTAAGTTTAGGCTATGGCTATCCTATTTCATTGGTAAGCTTTTACACAGCAAAGAAGAAAGATGCAGGAAGTTAACGTCTTAGGAATTCATAAATATCTGACTTTGAGTACACGAAATGCAACGGAACAAAATAACGTAGAACACTATGGATAACGAAATATGGAAATACCGTTGCAATAATGGCCTTCGTCATAAACTGTTTTCTCCGCTAATTGTGATGTGTGAATTTATTCGCACAAAAATAATGCGTTAAAATTCTGTTTTTGAAACTTCGGTTCTTCGTTAACGCGTCTCGTTTTGTTAACACTTAACAGGTCGAGTGCTGTGTGCGGCCTGAATGCTAAAGTGTTTGCTTAAAGAAGCAACCATTTCCATATCTGCTTACGTTTCCTACGGTCGGCATAGTTTTACTTTTGCTTGGCTCCGTACATTGTAATAGAAAATTTTGTATTTCGTTGACCCATATATGTGCGTGAGTACCACACGAAATGATTGTAATTTAATTGCGCCTTCAAAAAGCAAATTTTCCCTCAAAAATAAAATTTTTTTTTACACATTTCCACATGGCAGAAAAAAAATTTCAAGGTTCTTTCAAACGGCTTAGAATTTTCAGCAAAAAAATGGCAATTTTATAGTTCTATGGTGGTTATAATTATGTCTCTTGAATGTTACCTCCGTGCATACATTCCCATACTAGTTAAATACCGTACGGCCTTTTTTTCCCTGTAACAATAAAGAAATTTTACAATGGCATCACACGATTCCCTCGATATTAAAACTTGAAACACAGAGGGTCCGTGAACATGGTGAGGGAAATGATTGTGAAGCCCGGCGCGGTGCTGCACCTTGTGACGCACGGTGCTATACTTATTGATCGCTGAGAGTAGAGCATGCAGCGCAGTGTGTATGCGCCCGTGCGCGTACTTGTCCACGTCTATTGTATCATGGCTGTAAATATCTAACATAGTCTGCTATGCCGACACCATGGCGCTACACAGTGGTTGCAGTAAAGCTTGTGCACATTGCACATATCAAGATATGTTGAGATATGATTTGTCAAAAAGGCCTTTTAGCGCCCGAGTAAATTACGAATTCTCCACGATATACATATCGTGCGTTCCTGTATCTCATATTGTTCAACCACGAATTAGGCAAAAGAAAAATTCTCGTTTTCTGTGATGAAAATGTGTAACAAAAATAAGGCGTTGAAACTAAAAAATTATACCTAGCCTCTATCTGGTAAACGGAGCTTGCCAAAACGTAACTGAATTAGCACATTGAATATTTGAGATTTTCTAGTGTAAAGAAATATATGCCTCTATCCTATCTGTAGAACAGGTGGAACACTAAAGCCGTACAATCGCCACTGCATTGCCGTATTTTCAAGTTAGCTAGCTGGTGTGCGCGGACTGTCAAACGAAACTGCACACAGCGAGAGCACTGGTGGTCAGAAGCTAGACTAAAGGTAGGTAAGGTCCCTTGAAGCAGTTTAGATAAATATAAACGATGAACAGACGAATAACAGCGCTGACTCTAGTAGGGATTCTCTTCAGGCCTACCTCAGATAACTATAATTGGTAAAATTAAATTAGGCATTCATTTTTTTTTAAATTAAGGGGGTTAAAAATAACTTGACAATAACCATAGAACAAGGTTTGGCGGGTATAGCAGTTTTGCAGGTCCTCCAATACGCCAGCATGGCGTATGCAAACGCTTCTTCTGTTCTAGAATCTACTAGCCTGAAAATCAATATCCCCGTCTTTCAGGAATGTAGAAATGAATTTCTATCATACTTTTTTTCACCATTTAGAGCGATAACAGTTATTTTAAAAAATAGTGTTGACAACTGCGGTACAATAATTTCTAGACGTCTCCGTAACATTGCTCGAATGCCCTATAAAGTAAATGGCTTTCGCTTTATTCTGTTACGAAATGCGGTATACTGTTTAACTATAATCAAATCAGAAAATAAAAATAGACGTTTAACTTTGCTTTTTCACCTAACTTTTGTACTTCTTCACATGTTTTGCCTAAAAATTTTAGTTAATTCATCAAAATGTGGACATGTAATAGTTGTTGTATGACGTTTAACTGAACGAAAACAAAAAAAAATAATAATAACAAAAAATAAATAAATAAAGGTCTTTTTATTTAAGCTTTTTCAAGTTTCTTACTGCAGATATTTGCTTTAAGCTTTCTTTGTGATTTATAGCGGAACGGGAAATGCCTGAATTCCCCCTCGCTTCTTGCTGTACGATAGCATCCATTCAAAGTAGCATGCGCACAACGCGGTGCGCGCTGAATGAAAAATCGATTAGCAAGCTGCATTGTCTGCTGTGGTGTTACATTGATGTGGAAATGATTTTGGTGAATTTTGACACATTTTTCTAACAACTGAGTGCAATTGGTTGCTTTCTAATCTTGCCATTTTAGTTTTAAGTTAAACATCGGTTAGAACGCAATCAAACATATTGACGGAGATGAGATGTTTTGTTTTCCAGCGTTTCGTTCTTATAGGCGAGTTTAAATGAAATAAAACTGTTTTGCGCATGCGGCCCCTTAACAAATTTGACCATTTTTCAACATAAACTTATTATTTCGCCGAACAACAATTAGTTCATTTGCCATCCGTTTGAAAGCGAATTGCAATATTATTTTAGCAGATCAATACCAGGCGGCTTAGAAAGATACCGTCAGAGAATTCGGGATTGATGGTTAGTTGTATGTTGCTATGGATACGAGCCCAACATCATGAACGTATTGAGCTAAATTGCCAGTCTAATCTATTACAGCTTGTTTGCGCTACGCAACCAGTTATTTTGCATTTTTCTCACAGCACGGATTATAGTCATCAATAAGAACAAACCATTGGTTCTATATTAAATGGAACCTATTCACACAATGGTGATTCAAGTAATAGTGAAGACGAATTACCTCTAATGTTTTTCGATTGAAGTATTCCTTAGGTACAACAATAAAACCGATGGATATGCAAAAACAGTGGTGGCGGAGCACTACTCAACACAGCGATCCAAAAGATTTCACTTTTTTCTGTTTGTGCACACGATCCCACCACCAAGAAATGGCTGCCAGTGAATCGGTGCAATGCTGTAAAGCAACTGCAAGAGCGGCAGCACATTTCCTACCCCACTACTCCCGCACCTTTCACGTCCTTTCTCGCAAACGCATCCTCTTTCTAGTAGTAAGGGCTGCAACCACCAGGGTGACGGAAAAAGCCCCTGCCTATGGCAGTGGTAGTTGTAGTCGTAGCCGCGTTTCTCCGTTGATCGTTCTCTGATGATTTAACAAAAATCAAGAAGTTTGTTTCAAATGGGGTCTAACGACAACGTACTAAAATGTTTACAGTTTCAATTAAATAATACGTGGGACTTTGTGTATCTCTCTTATGACTCTTCCAAGAAAGCAAAGACCGTAAAAAAAATGAAATACCCTTTAAAGGTTTGAAATAATTGTAAATGGTAAAGGAAAACGGATACTTGTTTTTCGGTCCGTAGTCAAAGATATGGTCGCAGCAGGATTTGCCAAGCAGCCGTAGAACCCGCGTAATAATATTAGGTGATAAAAATTTGGCATAATTTAGGTTTTCCATTCTGTTACTTCTGTAAAGAAACTCAGGCATGCCATGCGAAAATTGTCGAGATTTTTTTTTAGTTGATTGATTCCTTCGAAATGTGCTTCACACAAAAACTTACATGGCGATGCTAACTTTTCTAGTTTGTTTTTACTAATTAGCAATTTTTTACGAGCATACCCAACAGCAATGGCATGAGCAACGATAGTTATGAAAAATGACATAAAACAAAATCAAAAACAATTATTATTTTATTTTCTTGCCGTCTGCTCGTCCGCACGGGGAACCTTAGCTTTTACCCCTAAGAGTCTGTTTTAAGACATTCGAAAAGGTGGTGTTTGGGTGATTATGACGGGTAAGGTATTGGAAATTCCTCACCAAGAAATAGTTGGAAAGCAGATATTCCTTTGAAACACATCAGCTCCTAACAATTATCATAAACAGGGGGGGGGGGAGGGGGAATTCAAAGAAAAAAAAAAAGAGGAAAGAACTAGGGCCATATTCGCCGAATCGCCTGTCTCTGATTGAAGGGCAGGCACTAGGGATCTATTGAAAGTATCTCTTCCGAGCAGATGGAGTTCAGATTACCTAATTTCAGTTTCGAGGTTTGAAATTCACTTCGACTGCCTCTACAAGTTATCCTTTGAGCGGTTGTTGTTACCGAATAAACGAGAATGAAGATTACTTTGAACGAAACACGCCTAATGCTTTTTGGTAGGATGCATTTTGGTGAATTGATGAATATTCAAGAACCGCGAAGCAAGGGTGAGGTAAGATGACTTGGAGGATTGCTTTCAATGCTCTCAGACGGACCCACTCCATATTGAGCTATGGTGATCAGTAAACCACGAAAGAGATAACATTCAACGTTGTAAACCGTTTTTTTAGTCGATATAGGCCTACAGATTTGTTTACATCAGACCTCAGACGGTTTTCCCGTCCGTTATCCTTAATTTTTAAACCGCAAGTTCGCAACACTGTTGCAATGCCAAAAGTAATGCACGGGCATGGTTAGGGCTGTGGCCCAGACCAAATGGGACGGTTTTTCTTTAAAGGTTTAAAGTTAATGAGTTTTTTTCCTTAAAGGATTTTGAACCGGGTCGGCGATAAAAAAAAATGACCCGTCCCACTTGACCCGGGGTTCAGAAAAAATAACCCGGGTCCGGTCATGTCCCGCGTAATTATCGGGTCAAACACACTTCTCTTCTCTTCTTTTAGTTTCATCATTAGATTCAATCCTTACAACGTTTATATTTGGAAAACTTCTTTTTTGCCAGCAGCATCGCCTGATTGACAGGGTTTAGGCACATTTTGACGTTAGACAAAAAACGAGGGTTTTGACCGTAAGCTACGTTAATGTTAACTTACTTCTTCATGGTTGAGTTTTGGAACTTGAGAAGTATATTTGTTCGAAGCACAAATAAAATTGGGGAACAACTCAAGGAAAAGTTTAAAATGTGTAAAGAGTCTGAGAGATATATCCTACAGAAGAGAAGGCTTCTTTATACGTTGGGTTCGTGAAGATCGAACTACAAAAATATTAGTTCGAAACGTTTTGAAGGGTAAGTCCGTTCATAGGACGTCTAAAGACGGAATAACATAGAAAAAGAGGGGCGTATAAAATTAATGTTACATAATAGGTAAAATATAAGAAATATAAAAGAGAATTTGTTTTGATTCTTTACATAGCTACCCGGTTCCAAAAGATTGCCTCTCGCAATCGACCAAGGTCAAGTTTGTAACGGAATAGAAAGTAAGCCAATACTGGACAAAAACAACATTATTTAATTCAATGGAACAGCTGCTTCTCGATGCGCTTGTCTTAGCGCTTCCCGGTGAAATTTGTTCCTTTCAGGCTTTCCTTGTAGAAAAGGGGCTGATGGGGCGAAAAATTCCGGGGCGGGTTGTTGATTAGAGGTGGGTGCGTTTACAATAGTGATGGGTAGGGATTGATTTGGGTGAAACAAGAGATGTTTTGGTGAAACAAGTGAAAGGGTTACAAGCACTTAGAAAAGAACAACAAGGTATGTATCTTGTTATAGGGAGCCTACTCCACAAAAATGAAAAACAACGAAACCGATAAATCCCATTCCTAAAAGATTACAAATACTACTTAACCAACTAAAAATTTTAGACGACAGGGAAACGTTTTCTTCTATTCTGAGTGTGGAAAGAAGAGTGCTGAAGTGAAAGGGATTTCTAAGGTCGATGCTATGTTCTTCTTTGGCAGCGGCAATTATTTCGGCGATTGCAGCTGATGTGCTCATTGGGGGGGGGGGAGGGGGTGAGCGCGGGGTGTAAACTTAGTGCGAGTAATTTTGTCGATTTCGTACGGTAGAGTGTTGATCAAACTATGCCCTTGGATTATTACACCGGGGACAATTGGATGCCAAGAACTATTTTTGTAGAAATATGCTCTCCCGTTAATGTTGACGTAATTTTTGTGCCAGTAACATGGGTTATACGGCGTTAGCTCCCACCCTTCTGTATCTAAAGTGTAGTCACCGAGTTTCGGTTGAGGACCACAGCTTGTGATTTCAGTTGTGATTGTTGAGTTTGTTGGGGAGCATTGATAGACGCAGATTGATTTACCATTGGCTATCAGTTTACTGTAAATTGGTAAATTTCGGTAACTGGCAGCAAGCCATCTACTGTGTTGTGCTGTGGCTATAGCAGTTTTGTGTGCCAGCAAGCGATTTTCGCATTGAAGAGCTCGAATTTCTCGAGCTACTCCATTTATTCCATCGGTAGTTTGGTCTCGTGCATATTGTGAATGTGTCGCTCCGCTAATTTCGGCCCGGATGATGTCAGCAATTTTTTCGATGTCTTCCTCCGGTGGTTTACTCGGATAAGCGTTGGTTGTAGTTAAAGGATGTAATCGTAAGATAACTTTTTGCATCCCGATTACTTGTTTGTAGCCTTGTTCTGACAAATTAAATATTTTTGATTGGTTGTATTGTAAACAAAGTCAAGTTATTGTTCGACGTCACGAATTGTTTGTATTCCACTGTTATTAGTCAAGTAACGTTGAGCGATACCTGTTTCCACAAGCCTTCGTTTGCACTGTTGAATTTCTCTTAACGATTCTTTCCAGACAATGGTCACTAAGTTGTGAGAAACGGATCCATTGATCCCTCCCGGTATGTCGCCAATTGGCGAGCTTATCGTGCAGTTAGCGCACTCAGTTTCTAGAGTCTAGAAACTGAGTGCGCTAACTGCTATAAGAATTAACATATATGTAGGTTGTCAATTGTTATGGATGGTAGAAAGACAAAAGCTTACTAGTAAATGTCGGACCCAGTTGGAAGTGTTTTTGTATTGGACCTTTGAGTTCTATTTGCAGAACTTTCACGTTCCATGCATCCACTCTTCTCCTAGCTTACGTTTTTCATCTCTACGAACTATTTCACTTGCCTTTAAATCAATTGTAAATTTCTCTATGACTTCAGGGGTTGGCTTAAAAAAAAATTAAAAACTCCAGTCTCAAACCACTGAGTTTTAATTAGTTGAACACTATAGCCATTCTTTATCAATGATCATAACAAAATTGGTCGACGTTGCCAAGTGCCACCTAACAACGTGAAACGTCGCCGTCAAACGTCATTCAGAAATTTGTCACACGTCAATCGTTACGGCAAACGTCAGATTTAACCAATGACGTTCCAAACACTGTTCTAGAGTAACTTCTTCTAATCGACAGTTGATCAGCTGATCAGCTGTGACTTGAAGGCAGCTACCCTGCACGTTTGGAACACGCTCGAACGGCCACTTATTGTTTCCTAAGTAGTCCATGCTTTTGCCATGGCATGATCGGGAATCTCGCATTTTTCACATTCATGTGCGGTGACTTCTATTGGGACTCTTGATTGACTTGGAGTTTGCCATCCCCAGAAGTCAGTATAGATGTTCCAGCAACATGGTACAAGAATGGCCAACAAAGCGGGTGATTTGGGGAAGAGTAGAATAGACATCATAATATACAGGAATAGCGGGAAGGGGGCTTATTTGATAATCACAATTATCGTTGGTGAATTTTAGGAATCCTTTTGGCTGAGAAGTCGCGCAATTACAAATAGTGACATTAAGGGCATGGAGGCGACAAAAAAACGGTATGATGAGGAGAAGTAGAAGA
Organism: Daphnia sinensis; assembly: GCA_013167095.2. NCBI lineage: Eukaryota > Metazoa > Arthropoda > Branchiopoda > Diplostraca > Daphniidae > Daphnia > Daphnia sinensis. The sequence goes on along the minus strand of CM023195.1, from coordinate 326,697 downwards.
CATAATCTACGAGAAAAAGTATTTCAAAAATTATTTGAATGCTCCATTTTATGAACTATAAAAGCTGCTAATACAAGGTTTTTAACAGAACGAACTAAAGGAAAATTGCTTTAACAATTATTAGATTTTCAAGGAAATTTAAATAATAAGAATTTAAACACGGTTTAAAAATAGAGTTGTTCTAACATGAAATAACATGTTATGTTCATCTACTGAAATAACAGCAATAAAATTTCAGAATTTGACTGCTGGTTTTAAAAGATTCCAAGGACGTAAACCGAGACGATCGACGTTCTTGTCGTATTGGTAAAGCTACCGTCTCTGAGATCAGGTTGGAAGTTGACGAAATTGTTGGTGAGTTAATAACTAAATTTGAATTTTTTTATTTTGCATTAGTTTCTTAATGATTTTTTGAGCTACCTCTTTTTGTTTTTGAGACATGCGGTATGCCCTTTGACGAATAGGATTTTGCCCTTGTGTGTCAATGACATGTTTCACTAAGGTTGTATGGCCTAACTCTCTTGTTTTAAAAGTAAAACTATTGTAATTATCTATAATTAATCAATCTGCGAAATTTCTCTTTATTTTCCTCATCGATGTTTGGAAGAGCTGACTCAACGGCTGCTTTGTCGATTAGAATTGTAGTTACGTTAGTTGAAGCTTATAATTTTGACATTCTTTTTCGAAGTTTTGAAGATATTAAGGGTTCCTAAGACCGTAAGGCGAGGTAAACATATCGTTTTATCTGTTCCATTAACAGCCAGTACACGGAACGAACGATTTGGTGTCGCAGAGATGTAGGGTTCTAAGCTTAGCCAAGACGGAATATTACAGTATTTAACGAAATGACAAGTGTTGAAGGGGTTAAAAAGGTGAGTTTCCTCTTCCCTAGTCTCTAGCAGACTAGTAGAATTTGGAGGAATTCTCAAAGATTTGCTAATCGCAAAGGGATATTCTGATTCCTGAAAGTGATCAATTTCCGGGATTCTGTAGATGGATTGTTGTCTTCCGTTATAGACAAACTGATGTTTCTAGAGTGCATCGCGTCCTAGAACGCTATCTTCAACAATTACCTAATTGCTCGATGTCGTTTACTAGCGACAGAATGGCAATTGTAATTGCCGATCAAGTGGCGAGACCTGGATCCATATAGGTGTTGACCTTGTGTAATACAGCTGATTTTTTCAAAGCAGAAACAAATGACAGTCACCTCAGGCCCTCAGGAACTACGCCCCCTCAGACCAATGAGGATTCCAACTAAACAGACAACCATAACAAAAAATTGTTTAATCTTCTGCCGGAATTCCGCCAACAACAGAAAATGGGAAAGTTTCGGAACATCATTACTTCGATTGACTTCCGCTGGCTCCATTGCTTCCTTTCCTGTAACTGTCATGTTTAAAAGGAAAGAAATTAGAATCGGGTTGGCAATTGGGAATTAAACATATGGATTCAGGTCTCGCCACTTGATCGCCAATCACAATTGCCATTCTGTCGCTAGTTAGTGAATTCGAGCAATTAGCTAATTGCCTACAAGTGGCTCGACCTGGATTCATATAGGTGACTTTAAAGCTTACTGAAATGATGTCTAATGACCCATATGCAATGCGCTTGCTACCGATGCACCCGCAGTCGGGTCACGGTAAAAACGGGTAAATGTGGATTCTGACTTCCAACAACCTGCTGACAAAATAGCATCCGTTGGCACACCCCGATTTGCCACGTTGGAAGCCGAAGCTCCACGCCTAGAGTGGGCCGAGTAAATGGTCGTATCTACTCCTGCCTCCTATAAGATTGACTTGATCGAACGTGCCACCGTTGAACCGCTCACTGAACTTCGAGGCCGACGGAGACCCAGCAGTAGCAATCTAGCTTTTGCCCCTACACGGAACTGCCTAGAGACGGAAATATACTATTTCAATGCCTCCACCGGGCATGCCAAGGAAGCGGGGTGCAATTTTTTAGGGTGATCACTTGGAAAGGGGACGCTCGTTGAGACTTCCTAGGCACCAACAGGGAAAACTTGGCTTGTTCGTCGTCAATCACAATGGAATCTTTGACGATGTTGGCCAGTTCCGAGAACCTGCATAGCGATGAGAGTGCCAACAAAACTGCCAACTTAGATGATAAGGCGGCCAAGGAAAGTCCATCATTAGGGTTCAAGGAGATAATATAATTTATTACTAATGTTCCGATTCCTACAGCCCCGAAATAGTTAGAAGAGGCTTTATCGCAAACGGTATTGTGCCATAGGCGAGAACGGAGGCAGGGGAACGTAGACGACGCAACGAGGAGGGAAGATCACCCTTTCGCGACATCTATTAGAGACAAGAATTCGCCAGTTACAGTCGCGTCACTCGTTTTTCCGTAACAGTATTGTAATTTGTATCAATTGTAAAAATATCAGTATTGAGCTAACGTGCTCGTAAAATAAATACAGAGTGCGAAATTGCCTACAACGTCAAAGTCAGTACGTATCGATAACATTTTGGTGCATCGACCGGGAATCGTGAATCCCAACGAACTGATCCGTAAATTGTAGTCGTCTTATCGCTCTGTATCGTCCACATTGTTTACGTTACAGCACGAAAACTCATGCTGACGTTGTCTCCTATCAAGAGGATCTACAATCAAGCGTTACCTTTAAGACAAAACTTAATTAGACGATTTACGTTCACATGTGCTCGCCCCTATAGCACATTGAATCGTCTACGCACAAAGTACTGTCCTAATAACTTGATTGTCGAAAACCTTAGCTTGTACCCGTCTCGTCGACAAACTCGTGCTTTTAAATAACGTCTAAAGTGCATACTCGCAAATCAGTCCCGCGTGGCAGATCACGTAACACGTTGCGTAAACTGATCCCGTACGTCATTCGTTGTCATTCAAGCATGGCCAACGACGCCTTCCCCCTCGAAGCTATTCAAAAAGAAGAAGCGGAGGAAGAATTGGAAGAATGGCAAAGGACCAACGATCCCGCTCAGCTAAAACAGCACCGCACGCCAAGAGAATCCACACGATGGCACTCAATCAAGCTCTCCTCGCCGTCCGAAGGCTGGAAGATGTTGGAACAATCGAGATTGAGCAAAGAAGCCTGGTTCATGCATACGACATCGTTGACAGAATTCACCGTCGCTACGTAGAAGTCTGCAAGTTCGACGGCGAAGATCTGGACCGAGAAACCAGCTGGGGAATCGATATTTCCATCAAACATTCGAAGGCGTTAACCGACATGCACAACTACATCGACTCCCTTCAGGCCTGAGCAAGATCAGTTGCAGGTTCCAGTCGCAGCAGTGTTTCCAACCGTTCATCTACCTCATCGACACGACGTAAACTTCAGGAGGCCGAGCGGTTAGAAAAGGAAACGCAACTAAGGATTCAACAGGAAAAGGCCGAAGCTCTACAACAAGCCGAAGAGGAAGAACGTAAGATGCAGCTCGAAATCGCCAGAAAGGCAGAAGAAAAGCGGGTTGAAGCAGCAAGTAAGGAACGACAACTGCAAATGGAGCTAGAGAAGCAACGTTACACTAGCTCCTTGTTACGTAAACAACTCGCAGACGAATTAGCGGAAACCGAAGAGACGGATGAAATCGAAACGTCCGGGTTTGATAAAACAGATGTCTGGAAAACTTCAAACGTCCCATTTCAACCACCCGCTACGCCTGCTCCAGAATTCCGCATGACGTACAGACCAGCAACGCCAATTCAACCATGCTCTCAATACGGGCCGGCTGCGTCCCAACAGCCGTTTACGTTTGACCAGCCATCTTCGTCGATTCCTAACCTGAACGTCAACGCCTCAAGCTACGCACCCACAAACATATTAGATCAGGTAGCTCAGCAAATCAACGCCAGTGCACGTCCGCCGTCACATCCAACAATCGCGATGTCGGCGCCTCCCGTACACAACCGATTTACGCAACAAACGTTCCCGTCTCAAAGACCAGTTCCTGATTCGCAACCAACGGTGTACTCCCCTGATACCTGGATATTCGCCGTGAATCGTCATGACGCACCTCCGACATTTCGTTCATCATCGAGACCGCCGAAAGCTGAACCACTGAAGTTTGATGGCAACCCGATAAACTGGCCGATGTTTATCCAGTCATTCAAAGTTCAGATTCACGATACATGTTTCAGTGATGCCGAACGTCAACATCATCTACGTGCAAGGTTGACGACCGAAATTCAGAAAAATCTCGGCGAAGTTCTACTCAACCCTGGATCATACTCCTTTGCATTGAAAGAGATGCATCGGAAGTTCGGAAATCCAAGAATCGTATCAACCGCTTGCTCTTCATCGCTTCTAAAGCTACCTTCGTTTAAAGATAGCGACTACGAATCGTTAAAGCAGTTTTCGTCCACACTCCGTTCAGTCGTCGCAACTTTGCAATTGGGTGGATATGGATTGGAGCTACATAGCAGCACCACATTGGCTCAATTGGTAGGAAAATTGTCGCCCAACCTACGCAGTAAATGGGCCGAAGTGAGCTATCGAATTCAAGATAGATTGCCTACGATACTCGACCTGGACACGTGGCTCGATGACGTTACGATGGCGGAATACTTCGTTCGTGTTGGAGTCAACCCCACACCCCAGCCAGGCAATCATCCGAAATCGCGAGAAAACGTATCCAAATCGTCCAACGAAAAACCGAAGAAGTCGACCACGTCCCCTATGGTCTTCTCCACAACTGTAAACATCGCATCCTGCCCACATTGTGACGGTGCTCATCGCCTTTACCTCTGTGAGAAGTTTAAGGCGTTAAACCCCGCGGAACGATCAGAAGTCGTAAGAGTAAAAAGATGCTGTTACCGGTGTCTCGACGACCGCCATCTAAGTTCCGAGTGTAAAAGGGAAAAGGAATGTGGAATGGAAGATTGTAAACGTCTTCACCACCATCTTCTTCATGGAGCACCGAGGATGTACCCGGAAACGCCACGACCGAGCCCGACCTCACCCTCTTCTCAGAAGACCCCGTTTAACGGCGCGGTTTCCTACGGCTACGAAAACGAAACGACTCTGCTGCCTATCGTCCCTATGGTAATTGAAGCTAATGGCTGAACCTAGACAGGGTATGGATTGCTGGATCCCGGAAGCCAAATCTCAATGATAACCAACGCGCTTGCAAACAAATTGGGACTTCAAGGCGAGAAAGCAATCTCAAGAATCGGAACGTATCACGGCCGCGACCCAACCGCACACACGACAAAGGTGTCCTGCAGAATATCGTCATTGAACAAAAGCAGTTCTTTCGACATCCCGAACTGTTACTCCGTTCTTGTCTTGAAAATCAAGAACGAAAACGTCGATCTAAAGAAGCTCGTCAAGGATTGGCCTCATCTAGCTGGATTGAAAGTTCCCGCCCAAAACTCCATTGACGTGAACGTCTTGATCGGTTCGTGTGATATGGCTCCGCAAGAAGTCCTTGAAATCAAAAGAGGTCCGTTGAACGAGCAAGCTCCGTGAGGTCTCCGAACAGCCTTTGGATGGTGCATAGCCGGGCCGATTTCGTCGGCCGCCGTTGCACAACTTCAGTGCAACTCGCTCTCATTAACGCCCCCACCCGATCAAGATCTTGTGAATGCGATCGTAGGCGATCGTTACGAGTCGGGACTCCTCTGGAAAAACGAAGAGCCGAATCTCCCCGACAACAGCCAGTCTACACTAGCTCGCTTCCTAAAGCTAGAACGAAGACTCATCGCCGACGAAAATCTTGGTAGAAGGCACTCTGCAGCAATCAACGAGTACATCAACCTTGGCAAAGCCGAAAACTTTCAGCCGAGGAGGTAAACTATCGTCCAGCTGGCCGAACCGGGTTTCTGCCTCACCATCCGGTGATAAATCCGAAGAAACCCGAAATATGCCGTCTGGTCTTCGATGCCTCCGCGTACTAAAAGGGAATTTCGCTGAACTCTGCCCTGCTGAAAGGACCTGACCTGCTAACCAACTTAATTGGTGTGTTGCTTCGTTTCCGGCAACATCCGATAGCGTTGAGCGCGGATATCGTTAAGATGTTCCACTAAATATTGATCGACCGCGATTCACATCACGCTACGATCTCTGCGCTTATCTGGCACAGGCCTTCCGATCTGGATCCGCCGGAATTGTTCACATAGTTAACAGCCGTGAGGTTATCTAACATTAACCGCACTGCAACCCGAGAGGCCTGGCTAGTAAATGATTTCAATGCGTATAAGGCTGCAAGCAGCTCCAACTCATTGATATGGCGAGACCGGTCCCGGCCCGTCCATGGCCCTTTTGCCGACACGTCGTTTAAGGTTGCGCCTCACCCTGAGAGGGAGGCGTCGGAAAAAATGATAAGGCCCGGCTCTTGAGTTGAAAGCGGCCTACCATTGGCCGTCTCAACATTGGATCCAGTCGAGATCCAAATTAGATTCCCTATCCAGAGGAATTAGGGTTGACAGATCCCCGCCGGCCTGGGCCGATTCTCTCAAGAACTGCCGTTGGATGCGCCGGTAATGGCCCTGTGTAAAGGGAATCGCTTGAATCGCCCAGGCTAGATTACCCAGAATCTTAGACACTTCTCTTAGAAAAACCGTTTTCGAGACCCGGGCTTTGCGACAAATTTCAATAATCTGTCGGGTTTTGCGGGGCAAAAGTGAAAGCGATAAGGATGTCCATTTTACAATAAGGCCCAAATACTCTCTCTCTTGGGCGGCTACGCCCAACGACTTTTTCCAGTTGATTAAAAACCCGCATTTGGTCAACAAAGCTACCGTAAATTTAAAATCACGCTCTGTCCCTTCTTTGGACTGGTTCAAAATTAGAAAATCGTACAAATAGACCAGTATTCTTATCCCCCTTTTTCTTAAGAAGGCCACCAAAGGTTTAAGAATTTTAGTGAAGGTCAAGGGGGCGGATGCGAGCCCATAAAAGAGGGAAGATCTGAAAAAGGGTTCCCATAAAAATTACAAGATTTTTTAATGTTCTGGGTGAGTGGGAATGGTGAGGTATGCATCTTGTAAGTCGATTTTTGTAGAAAAGTCGCCCTTCCTCATCATTGCCTTCATTACATTGACGCCCTCCATTTTGAAATGAATATTGTTACACCGGGGTTGAGGTGTAACCCGAGTGTATTAAGACATCCACACTTTGGGACGTCAAGTAAACGAGCGAAATACAAAGGACACTACATCGCCTATTTATAGTGGGCGAGCAGCAAGGTTGAAGCATCGAGTGCTTTCGCCCTTGCTGTTTCTACGAATACTGAAGATAACCCTTATGACTTATTACTGAGCAAGGCTGGTTGTACGAGTACATCCGCCCTTGCTTGTTTTTACTAAAGAAGAAGATACCCTTAACCATTTACTACAAGCTAGAGAAGGTGTAAACGTCTTTTGTTGCTAACGCGACATTCAGACAAAGCAAGGTCGAATGCATCACTCGTACATTCACCCTTGCTTGTTTCTAAGAAAGGAAATGAGTGCGGGGGTGTGTCTCACGCGTATGTCACGTGATTTCCACGTGACATACGCGTGAGACGTCGTTTCGGCGCAGTAGGTCGCTGATGAAGTCAATTGATGTGGCATTCGCTTTCGGGAGCTCAATGACGGCGACCGATTTGAATGTTGTTACATTAAATCCCACTGTGGTCAGCGTGGGTGCAACCAGAGGATCCAATGAGGCCTCAAATCGCCCGTCAAGACTGGCGGGGAAGACCCAGTCTTCCGTTCTAGCTGTACATCCAGGAGGGACCTCAAAAATCCCAAACGTAGGCAGCAGCAATGATTGTGGAGGTCCTTGACTGTTACCGATCGGGAAGGAGAACACCAACTCGGCTGTGATGGCTGCAAATGCCCAGCGATTTTCTCCCAGATAAGCCACTTCGGATCCTTTCCACTCCTTGAATTATTGTCTGCATTGCGTTAGCTTTCGGTTGGCGTCATTGGTAAATAACGCAATCGCGCAGGATTTTCGTGCGCCCCATTTTCCTAGACCTGTATCAAAGTTACAAATTAGTCGCTCCAATTTTTTGCAACTTCGAATGTCGTCTGTCGAAAGTTCAATGAATAAAAATTTGGGTAGCTCAATGATCACCACTCCATGGGTGCCATTGTCTGTAGCTCGTGGTAAACTGAAAATTTCAAAAAGGGCATATTGCTGTGCGTGATCGTAGATCGGAATCTTGATAAAGAGACGGAAACGTCCCTCCACCGCCGCCACCGTGACCGTGGCTTCACGATAGGTTACCCATAATTCTTCACTCGATACTGCCTAACCCATGGGTTGTTGTCGATTAACTGCTTTCAACACCGACGTCATTTGAGCAGGTGGGAATATCTGCGGTGCTAAACGGCCGTTAGCCAAGAGGGCTAATCCTTCGTCAAGGGCATCTGCCAAGTCTCGAAGCCACTGTAGGCTAGCTTCCACCGACTGAAACGCCGTGTCTAAATTGATGAAAAAGTCGAAATACTCAATCATGTACGCTTGACGTTCCGCCATGCGTGTCAGCAAATTGTTGTAATTTTTTGTTAGTTCCGTTGTCTGTCCTTCCAACTCCTGGATCAACTTGGTATTTGTCCAGATTTCCCAAAGTGATTCATTTACCACTGTTGCTTGCTGGTCCATCAAATGGACTATTTTTTTTCCCTGCGTGTAAGACCGGTGATCTTTTTATTCAATCCCGCTAGATCCGCCTGAGTTGCTACTCCAAACAACCAATTTAATGCTGATCCGCCTCCATCGATCACAGCTCTACGTTGTTTGGACGGGGAACCAATGGCGTCCCGAAAAGTTGCTAGTCGGTGTTTGGATTGATTCAATTCACGTTCAAACCAACGCCATTTAACGTCAAGTTTTTTGGCTGCCGATGCACCTTGTTGATTTCCTTTTGCACGGCATTTAACGGCCATCTCTGAGTACTCTTTCAGCCTTACTTTCAATGTCTGAACTACTGCTTTTGCCGGTCGTATATCGAGATCTGTGATGACTGTCCAGAAGGATTCTCCAAGCGCAACGCCCGGTTTTTCATTGAACACCACGGTATCTCGGACAAGCAAAGCATCTACCTTGACTAGCCCGAGGAAGGCCAACACACAGATTGTGTAAGGCAATAGCAGAGCGAGGTATCGATCCGGACGACCAACTCGACGAGCCGGCTGTATCCGTGTGGGGAGGCGGGGCTGCCTGCTTGCTGTCTTTGGCTGACGAACTCCTCCAGGAGAAGGTACTGGAAGATCGCTGTTGTCAGGTAAAACGGCTGCCTCCTCACCGTGGTTTCCGCTATCCGTGCCCGTCTCCCGATAGCTCTCCACCGGTAGTGGCGGGATGTTGGGTAGGGGTGTCTCACGTACCGCCTCTGTAGATTCTGTGGCCAAATTCGGTTCTCGTTCGACCAAGTCGTGGAAAAGCTTTATCTTTATGACATGCACAATCCCTGATTTTCTTTATCCGGAACTTAGTTTGACTTCGTAGTTCACAGGAATTGTCTGTCGGATCACCTTGAACGGTCCCTGCCAGCGGTGAAGTAGTTTTTCTGCTCTTTTCACTTTTCGAAAGGGCTTGTATACCAGGACTTGGTCTCCTATTTTAAATTGAAGTTCTCTTTTGCGACTGTCGTACTCTCTTCGTTGGTTGTCTTGGGCGACTCCCAATCGCGTGTGCACCCATGCTCGAGCCTTTTCCAATTCGGTCACAACTTGGGTTGCATAATCCAGAGCCGTTCCCGCCGTAACCAGCCGAGGATTGGCATCAGCACCTAATTCCAAATCAATAGGTAACATCGGTTCACGTCCGTGAAGCAAAATAATGGTGAGAATCCCGTAGATTCCTGTCGCGCCGTATTGTACGAAAAACACACGTAGGGTAATGCCTCGTCCCAGTCTTTATGGTCGGCGCCGACATACATTGACCACATAGCTGCCAAGGTATGATTCATCCGCTCAACCAATCCGTTAGCCTGCGGAAGGTAGCTGGACGTTGTCTTGTGGTTGCTTCCCAGATTCTTCATTACTTCTTGTGTAAGCTCAGCTATAAAACATTTGCCTTGGTCTGAAATGATAGACTACGGTGCTCCGTGACGCAGCACAATTTGCTCGACAAAAAATGTTGCCACCTTATCTGCCTTTCCGTTGGGAATAGCCCGTAATTCCACCCACTTTTTTAAGTAGTCAACAGCCACGATGATCATCTCATTTCCGGTGTTGGACGTGGGAAATGGGCCTAAGAGGTCGATTCCCACCTTTTGAAATGGACGTGTCACCTGAATACGCTGCAAGAAACCGGCTGGCCGTTTGTTCACGCCTTTTCGACCCTGGCAACTAGGACATGATTGCACATAATTTATAACATCGATCGCTAAACGTTCCCGAAAGAATCGATTAGAAATTTTTGTTAGGGTACGTCGTACTCCCATATGCCCCGAAATTAAGTCATCGTGGTATGCCTTTACGACTCGTTCCCGAAAGGAACGTGGGACACACAGGCGACGATACTGTTTACCGTTTTTAATGGTCTTTAAGTATAGTCGCCCATTGGATAGACAAAAGTTTTTTAGTGTTGCGCGACCTGCTTCCAACTGGTCCATCAGACGACGCCACCACGGGACCCGACGCTGATCCGCAACGAATTCTTCCTCCGGTCTAAAATCCATGGATCTGCCACTGCTCACCAGTCTAATGGCCACACAGCGATCTTCTTCGTGATCTTCGGTCACAGGTAAAGGGTATCGCGAGAGGCAATCAGCATTGTCGTAGAGTTTTCCGCTTCTATACCGGATTTCAATGTCATACTCCTGTATCGACAAGCTCCAACGAGCTAGCCGTCCCGCGAGGTCTCGTTTGGTTAACAGCCAACACAGCGCCTGGTGATCTGTAACTACCACGATCTTGCATCCCCATACATAACCTTTAAATTTTTTCAAGGCCCAAACCAAGGCCAGGCATTCTTTTTCGGTTATGCTGTAATTTATTTCGGAGCTACTTAACAGGCGGCTGGCATAGGCCAACGGATGTTCTTTTCCTTCCACACGTTGTGCCAGTACTGCACCAATGCCGTAGCCGCAGGCATCGGGAATGATCTCCATCGGTAGATCGTAATTCGGATGAGCCAGGACTGGGGCAGCAAGCAGCGCTTGCTTCAGAGTGTTGAAGCTGGACTCCTGGTCAGGACCCCAATCAAACACTGCATCGTTTTTGGTTGGAACAAAATCAACGGGCGGGCAATTATTGAAAAATCTTTAATGTGTGGGCGATAATAAGAGCACAGGCCTAGATAACTCTGTACTTTCTTCACTTTAAGAGCCACTGTCTTACCTTCGTTGCACGGTGGAAACTCCCTTACCGCTGCTAATTTGTCCGGGTCTGAACGAATACCCTCCACGTCCACCACATGCCCTAACACTTTTAAACTAGTTTCCGCAAAATGACATTTGGACACTTTCAACTTAAGGCCTGCTTTCTTTAAACATTCCAATACCGACCTTAGTCGTTCCACGTGAAGGTCGATAGTTGACGAATACACTATTACATCGTCTAAGTAGACGAGGCATGCTGACCACCGGAGTCCGGCCAGTATAATATCCATGGATCGCTGGAATGAACTGGGGCCGTTCGACAGGCCAAATGGGAGTACCTTGAACTGGTACAACCCATCTGCTGTAACGAAGGCAGTCTTGTGACGGTCTTCTTCTCTCACCGGAATCTGATGGTATCTGGCCTGTAAGTCAAGAATGGAAAAAAATTTTGCTCCTTCCAATCGACTCAACACATCCGCAATCCTTGGTAGGGGATAAACATCCCGCAACGTGAATGAATTCAGCTTTCTGTAATCGACACAGAATCTCCATGTTCCATCTTTCTTTCTGATTAGCACCACCGGTGCGGACCACGAGCTGTCAGATGTTTCGATAATTCCCGCCTCTTCCAAAATTTTTACTTGTTCGTTCACGATGGCTCTAGCCTTCCACGCGCTGACATACGGGGCTTGATGAATCGCTGGGGAATCTCCCGTTTCAATGTTTTGTTCGGAAATGTTACAGCGTCCCATTACCGAAGCGTTTGCCGCAAAACATTCTAAATTCTCTTCTAGCTATTGGAACACTTTTTCACGTTTGTCTTTCGGAATGCTGTGATTGATTTGCTTTTTAAGGTCGTCTGTGAGTGTCTTCCGCTGATCCCTTTCTTCCATTGTTGGTGGACTGGTCATTGCGGGGTCCTCTTCTTCTGTCGTTAGGCCACAGCTCAGTACTTCTCCGTCGTAGCCACTGACGACTCTCAGTGTCGTCCCCTTTTGAATCCATACGCTAGTTGACGTTAAATTGGCTACCGGAACAGCATTCACTTTGGCTGCAAGCAACGCGTGTCCCACCGACACTCCCTTGGTTTGTAGGAGTTTTCCCCAAGGCTCGAAACAGAAGTTCTCCGCATATAACGCTGGCGTTACTGTCACCACTGTGGCTACTGAGAAAGAAGTGATTGTTATATCCGTGTTGGTAATAAATTTAACCGACCGTGTTGGTTGATCTGTCCGCTGTGACGTAATGGCTGCCAGCGGTTGATCTCCAAAAGTAATTGAGGTCTTTGGCTCACGATAATCGATTTGCACTTTGCCATATCGCTTCAGGAAATCATTGCCCAAAATTAAATCAATTCCATCCATCCCAAATACCACCGCTTCGCCCGTTGCCGTTCCCATTTTGTGGCTGACCGAAATGGTTGCTGCTCCCATCAACGTTGCTTGTTCTCCATTCGCCATCACCACTCGCGGGCCGTCCCATGGACGCATCACGAACTGGGATGCCCGTAGAAGCTCCGGTGATATAACTGTCAGTGCCACCCCTGTGTCGACAACTGCCATCTTTTGCCGTGTTCCACAAGTGACTTCTTCTCTGATCAGGTTGCTAAAATCCAGTCTATTTTAAATCTCTCAGAGGATAGGCTGCTCCTTTATCTCGTCCTTTGTCGATGATTCTGCCGCCCTCTCGGCTAGCTGGGACACGATGTTGATTGGCGCAGGGGGACCCGATGCCCCCTTCTGTGGGCCAGAAGGACCTGAATAGAGATTTTGTCGAAAACGAGGAGATTGTGGATTTTCCCAACATTTCATGGCCATGTGTCCCGTTCCGTTACAACAGTAACATTTGGAGACTCCGTTATTCGTTCGGTAGATTCTCTCCGACTCTCCCCATGTAATTCTCTTTTCTGTCTTCTCGTTTCCTGGTCTCTTCGGTGGGGGGTTTGCTTGACTCTTCAAGTTTTCTACCGCACCTTGCAGTTCTTTAATTACTTTCCATAATTCCGCATCAGCCGCAGTTGGAGCTGGTTTCGGATGGGTCCGAATGAAATCAATTGGCACATCCGCCGTTCTGGTCGCCGCCGCCCCGAACGCCGCGTCTGGCCAGTTTCTATTGGCCAAAAGCTTAGCATCAGTAATCCGTTTCGCCGCCTCTAAAAATTCTTCGCTTGTTTTGAGTTGTAACGGGTACAATTTTTCTACCAGCGATGGCCGTAAACCCCCAAAAAGGTAGTCTACTTTGGTAGCTTCCGCCATTGTTGGATCCACTTCCCTACAAAGATCAATAACATCGTAATAGTAGTTAGTTGTCGCTTCTTCGATACCTTGAACCCGGTTCCGCAAACATGTTTCCTGGAACAGCTTGTAGTTTTGTTGCTGAAATTCTTTCAAGAACAGTGTTCTCACTCCAGTTACCGCCGGAAGGTCCGCTGTGTTAGGGCCGACGCCCAGCCTAATGGGTAAGTCCATCCATTCCGTCGGAAGCGTAGAGCACAGGTACCATTTCCTTGCCGCTCCATCCAGATACATACTGAAATGTGCCCGTAGTTCCGTGTCGCCCCATTGGTTGTATGCTCCTGTTGACTCGTAACGTTCAAGCCAATCGAGGGCGTCATCTTCCGGTGTTGCCTTAAAGACCTTCGGACTCAAAAACTTTATCTGAGGAGGCATAATGCCAGTAACTGAATTACCATCGGTATCTGAAAATAACTGCTCCTCGCCAGTGCTGTCAACGTTTTCTTCCTCTTCGCTTTCTTCGGTACTTTCGTGTGCGTCGTCAATACTCTCCTCTACGTTAGATTCTTCAAGATCTTTCGCAGAACTCTCCAACTCGTCGTTTTCACTTTTTTCGCTACCTTCTTTAGCCGCCTCAATACTCTCGTCTACGTCAGATTCTTCAAGATCTTTTGCAGTACTCTCTAACTCGTCGTCTTCACTTCTATCGCTACCTTCTTTAGCCGCCAAAATACTCTCGTCTACGTCAGATTCTTCAAGATCTTTCGCAGTACTCTCTAACTCGTCGTCTTCGCTTTTGCTCGCCCGCTGCTCACTTCCCACTACGCCCTCTGTTCTGTCTGGCTCAACAGTCTTTACTTCCAGCTGCTGTTCCAGTACCGGGTGCGTAGATGGAGGCAAAGGGTGTAACCGTCTGCTCGGATCCCTTGGACAACTAGGCCAACGTCGACTTGATGACTTTCTCATTTACCTCCAGCCAATAAATATTATTAATTGCTTGCTGCATTAAAATACCCCAAAAACTTGTCACAATATTCCACGATTACCCTGAGAAAAGCTAATAGAAATCCAATAGTCTCACCCACTGTCAGCCGAAAACGTAGCTCCGTATCCAACAATTAAAGATTTGGCACAACCCGTTGGTTAAACCGCTTGTGGTAGAGCCCCTAAACGATATTCGCCTCTGACAATGAATAATAATATAAGATAAACTTCCTTGCCTTGTCTCCTTAGTAATTCTGCAACTCCACCATCTGTTACACTGAGGTTGAGGTGTAACACGAGTGTATTAAGACATCCACACTTTGGGACGTCAAGTAAACGAGCGAGATACAAAGGACACTACATCGCCTATTTATAGTGGGCGAGCAGCAAGGTTGAAGCATCGAGTGCTTTCGCCCTTGCTGTTTCTACGAATACTGAAGATAACCCTTATGACTTATTACTGAGCAAGGCTGGTTGTACGGGTACATCCACCCTTGCTTGTTTCTACTAAAGAAGAAGAAGGGAAAAGAAATTGACGAACTTGACGAACTTGACGAAGAATACATGTTCTCTCTTTGAAAGCTGAAACGGTCTGAAGGGGCGTAGTTCCTGAGGGCATGAGGTGACTGTCATTTGTTTCTGCTTTGAAAAAATCAGCTGTATTACACAAGGTCAACACCTATATGGATCCAGGTCGAGCCACTAGTAGGCAATTCCATTTACAATGATGAATTTCTGCCTAAGTGCTTGGCGTGGCGTTTCTTCTACCACAAAAAAGTTAACGGCAATCGTGCCTTCCGTGACAAGGGGCCTATCATTTATGCTGAAAATATCCCCATCTTTAGTGAAATTAATTACTTCTTTTTCTTCTTTAAGCTTATGAAAAATATACTACTAATAACGCTTCTCTCAGCTCCAGTGTCAAACAACGCATTTACATAAGAATTCCCTATTTTAATTATAATTCTAGGAACTGAAGTTTTTAATGCTAAACTATTAATATGATGCCGGGGCTTTTTCTTAGTTCCACCGAGGGGCCCAACGCTTACATCGGTAGTTTTGAGTTTCCCCTTTCTTCAAATGAATTGAGTCTTTTTCCATTCCCTTCATACCCGCTGGAGGACTAGATTTCAAATTTTTTATCTGGAGGCAAAAATTTGCTCGGTGTCCCGTTTCTTTAGAACGAAAGCACATATCATTAAATTAACTCTCCCTGGCTTTACAATTGTTTACTGAGTGATAGCCTCAATCGTTATAAAAATGGTAGAAATATAAGTTTCCTGTCTTGTTGATTGGAGGGTTAGACTGTGGTGAACGCTGTGAAAAACTCACGTTTCTTCTCTTTGATAATTGCCTTTGCATTTTCTCCATGTTTTCTTCTAAATGTTTTTGGTGAGAGTTTGATTCTACCTTTGTGCTAAGACGGTCTAAAGCCTCCTTTACTTTAGTCAATTCTTTATTCGGTTCAGCATACTTTGCCTGAAAAGCATTTAATCTAGACTTAATTTGGGCTTCTTCTACCGCAAGCGCCGTCATTTCAGCTTTTTCTACGAGTTTCTCAAAACTTTCAAATTCTTTATACTTTAATCTGGTTTGGACGTCAAAAGACAACCCTTCTATGAACCTGTCCATCATGATTTGTTCTCTTGAGAAAGCTGTTGCTTTATCTATTGCGGAATTCATAGGATACGCTAAGTTAAAGTCCTTGCGTATACGATTCACATAACGTCTCATATTTTCCTCGGGTTCTCTTTTCATATTATGAAATTCTACACTTTGCTTAGACCTGTGCGCCCCTTTGTCGTAAATCTGTGCGCTAATTGGATTTTCAAGCTTAAAGTTATCTAATTCGTCAGCAGCTTCACCATACAATTTGGGGCGCAGTAAAATAATTTTTCGTGACTCTTCAAAATCACCTAAAACTAGTATTCCAGATGTGCGAGCCAGTCATCAAAACGACCAGAGCGTTCGCGGTCTATGTAAATTCCAACAATACTAAATAAAGTCATTGCTTGACTTTGTTGTAACTTTTTATTCTTAACGATAACGTTAGAAACAAAATTATCTGTGTCTCCTATACTGTTTACTTTTGACGGAGTCATTAATAACGGATTTTTATTTGAAATAGAGCTTGTTACTAGGTACTTTAGAACTGCCCCGTTATTACTTTTCTTACTGTACATATCTGGACTTTTTACACTTTGCTCACTTGTCGCAAATGGTTGTGTGTGTAAAGGGGTTGAGGTAAGATAAGTTGCCACAGAAGGCTTGATACAACGTTTGGTGTTCGTTAGAACGTGTTGCACGATTCAATCAGCTGCTTTAGAAGCATCCTCATAATCCATTCCGGATTCCATCAAGCCACTTAATTCTTTTACGTATATGGTATATCTTAACAGACATATCCTTTGGTTCTAATGGTTTGTTTTGTACAATTTTTGATGGGTTAACTGTCGCCGTCGAAGTAAAAGAGAGTCCTTGATGAGGTAAACAGTTACACGGAGTCAACGTTAACTGTGATTGGGGGGTTTGCGTATTTGCGCTTGGCTGTGAATAATTTACTCCCGGGCAACTGGTTGTAGGAGTTGTTATAACATTATCTAAAGGAACCTGTTCTACTTGCGTGTGAATTTCCGCTCTTACTGTTTTAGTGAGCGCGTTTTTTTTCTAGGAGTTTCCTTCTCTGTTTTTTCAAGTGTTCTTGCAAGTTGTGGTGCTAAGTCTGATTTTAGGCTACTTTGTTGTTCTTCTGAATGTACTGATTCGTATTCTGAATCGATATTTTCGTAGAAAGATTTTAGTCCATGGTGCATAAAGAGTTGAATTGGAGTCAAAATTGTGGATTCAGTTAAGAGTAATGATCTTAAAGCGGTTCCTACTTCTTTGTTTGTCAACTCTATTTTTTGTCGTTACGAAGCAAATATTGCTATTCAAAAATAAGATCGTCAACTGGAATTTCTGTTATTGTGGTATTCCCGTATTGATGATAAAACCATTCCCGATCTTGATTGTCTTCTTGTATTAGTTCTAGATTTTGGAAATCTGTAGAGGTCTCTCTCGTGGTTTCTATCCCATCCTTTGTTTTTTCAACGTTTGTAATCATCCGAGCCTGTTCTAGGAGTTGATTATATGATAGCAATTCTCTAGCCTCATCGCCTATCAGTGGTTCGACTACGGTTTCGTTTTCTTGTGACTCTTCTTGCATATTAAGTACTTCGTTTCACTGATCATCATTCCTCAATTCTCTAATTTCATAGGAATCAAGAAGATCAATGTCAGATTGATGTGGACTATCAATAACTAATTCAACACTCTGGTTTTCGTTATTTCTCAAAATTGACGGCGACCCACCTCCTGATCGTAATGGAGTGAACCATTCGCGCACTGAACGAACAAATCTTTGAATGAGCGGCCCTTTTCTTAGAGATCTTATTTCAAAAGTAGTTTCTAAGCAGCTATCCTCATTTGTCCTCATCTTTTATAACGAATTAATTGCTAAAAAAGCATGATTTTTTTAAACTTAAAAAAAAAGAAATTTTCAAAAGAGATAGAAAGCTGGCAAACAAGGTGAAGGCAATAAGTAACACTTATTACCAAAACAAAATTCAAAGCAAACAAAAAAAACACACGCTATTCAATTCAATACGGAAGCCGAGTTCGACTCCGCTGCCACCAAATGTAGGCTACGTTAACGTTAACTTTGATGGTTGTTAACTTCATGGTTGGGTTTTGAAACTTGAGAAGTATATTTCTTCGAATCACCAAAAAAAATTTGGGAAACAACTCAAGAAAAAGTTTAAAATGTGTAAAGAGTGTGAGAGATATATCCTAGAGAAGAGAAGGTTTTTATACGTTGGGTCCGTGAAGGTCGAACTACAAAAATATTAATTTGAAACGTTTTGATGGGTAAATCCGTTCATGGGACGTCTAAAGACGGAATAACATAGAAAAAGGGGGCGTATAAAATTAATGTTACGTAATAGGTAAAATATAAGAAATAGAAAAGAGAATTTGTTTCGATTCTTTACAATATATAATAGTACCTATATAAACCAACAGTATTTTACCAATTTGAAAACTGCTTTGTCCCTTTTAGGGAATGGGCACTTAAAAATGAAATAAAAGCAAAAAACAAAAGAAAAAAGAAAATTTTTAGGGGCGTCATTTTCGTATCTTGGACACGTAATCACAGATAAAGTGAAAAAACTAAACGTAAATTTAAATTTGGCCCTTGTAAATTACATAAGACCCGAGACAGTTAAAGAATTGCATTTTTTGTGACTTAACCCCTGATGATTTGTAAAAAGTTCTCTACAATCGCGCATTCTTTGCTATCACAAACTAATAGAAAGCCTAAAAAAGGATTGTGTAACCTGGAAAACACATGAAATCGCAACGCAGTTTTTGAGTACTCGTAACAGTGCTTTATATCAGACCCTTTACGGACGCAAGTAATTACTGCTTAGAAGCCGTCCTTTTTCAGATGAGAGACGGAAAGGATCAACCCATAGCCTATGCAAACAGACAGTTAAACAAAGGCAAAATTAAATATTCCACAATAGAACAATTGGACCCAGCAGTAGTGTATTTTTTCGTCGAAGATGGCCAGTTGTGTTCACCCTACTTATCAACGTCAGTGAAAAGAAGAAATTTAAATTGTGTCAAGTAGGTGTTTCGCTCTATTTTAGAAAGCAACTCGTACAAGATTAACATGAATTTCTTTTTCGAGAGATTTGTGTAAGGATGCGTTGTAGAATAGAGATGTAAATTATGTTTCCGCTTTCCTTACTTTAAATATTGGGAAAAGTTGTTGATGATGATGAGTTTTATTGCATCACAGTGTTTTACAAAGACCGATGTAACGATTTACAAAACGAGTTAGGTTAAAACGACTTATTGGCACGTCAGACCGAAGAACACTGAAACAAGACTGGAACAAGATTAAGACTAATGGCTGACTGATGACTGACTCAAGACTGACTCAAGACTGGCTCAAAACTGACTCAAGACTGACTGACAATCGGGGAACAAGGGCAACATTTATACGAAGGAGCAAGGTCATTTTGGGTTAGGTGTCGCAAAGGGAATTTATGTTTTGCGTGTAAATGTGACAGCTAAATGAAGAATCGCCACGTTTGAAGGCCAAGTAAAAGGGAGGTTGAAGGCCGGAGCCATCGCTAGATGACCTATCGGCGGAAAGGGGAGAAAAGGGTATGCAAGCGTGGGAAAAGGGGAAAAGGATGTTAGGTACGCGTCTGGCGGTTCCTTACATTTGGAAACTAGACGAACATACCTGAGTTACTGAACATACTAGCTACTGTCCCAACATGCTAAAGGATGTTATGGAAAATTGTACTTCTTCAAACCTTGTAGGCTGGGACGTTTAGGGCAAGATGCAAAGCGGTTTTTTATCCGTTAGACCTCGCTACAAGGCCTTTTGAAATGTTAGGATTATATTTTCTAGGCCCATTTAAACCTCATTTCCTCCAAGGAAATCATTACATATTAGTACTCACAGATTTCTTTTTTAAATGGATAGGAGTAATTGCTTTCGCCAACTGTACCGTGCTTAGTACCAACAAGACCTTAAAAGAATGAATTATTTGCTCCATGGTCCCCCAAAATCAATAACTACCGGTCGTGCCTGTAACTATACGTCTAAATGGTTTTCTGCGCTCTATAAGGCATTCAATAAAAACGCATGAAAACCACTGTGTATCACTGTGAGTCTAATGGAAAAAATGTCGTGGCTCAAAAATACTGTTTTTGAAATGATAAAGAAGAATTTGGAGAAGGGGCTCGAGAGGTGGAAAGATATTTAGGCCTCGTTATGTTCGCCTACAATAGTTCTTCCCATTCAGAGACCCTTGAGACTCCATATTTCCCGAATCGTATGATGATCCCGAATCCTATGCGGCCGTATAATGTCCTCTGACCACAACAGTCAAATTTTAAAACACTTATTACGAAGCCTTTCAACTTGTCTAAATCAAGATTTCCCTAGCACTACAACAACAAAAAAGCAATATGACAAACGTGTAA
Organism: Daphnia sinensis; assembly: GCA_013167095.2. Taxonomy (NCBI): domain Eukaryota; kingdom Metazoa; phylum Arthropoda; class Branchiopoda; order Diplostraca; family Daphniidae; genus Daphnia; species Daphnia sinensis. The sequence goes on along the minus strand of CM023195.1, from coordinate 306,176 downwards.
CATAACAGAAATTGAATGTAAAGGATTACGTTGTACTGGATAAACGAACGTAATTGTCAGGGTTAAGACCAGGTTCTGTAGCGTCTTGACCGCAAGAAGGCAACGCTGGTGGCAAGGAGAGGGATTGGCAGACAAAATACATATTCGGAACTATAAACATAGACGCCCGATCGGGCTGCGTTTTATCTATTCTAAACTGACCAGGTCGTGGCGGCCAAGGTCAACATACTACAGGTGTCGATTTTTCGACGAATGGAATTCGAGAATGGAAAACGAGGCAGAATTTGTTTTTACAGAATGCCACAAATTACCTTGAAACTCTTCCTCCTACCTCAGAGACTAGCTTTCCATTTGAGTTAGAACAAGAAACCTGCCCTTTTGAAAAAACTTCTACTTCTAATTAATTGTTGTCTTTGCTCACAATTCCAACCTGATCCTAGAGTAATCTATCTTACTTCTTTGCTTTGCATTCTATACGTCCTTTTGTATAGCTTGCATACTATTTAACCATTGTGCTACATCTTGCTTAGTATCCATCAGTTTTTCATATTCTCATCCTGGCCATTATGCAGGATACGGATTCTCCTGATTCATTAAAGGGATTCTCTATGGACAGCATGGTCATAGATTGTCTCTAGTGCAAGTGGGGACAACGTTTCTGCGAGTCGATTCCTGAATATGACACATATAAGTAAAATTGTGTCCCAGTGTGTGTACATGATTCACATACATGTATAACATGTCGAACAAAGTGTGGCCTAATCTCTCTAATTACCGCGGAAACTGTGGGTAGTGGGGAGTAGTAGCGTGGTGGTGTACCGTTACCGTCAGAGCGGGAATTTTGGACTGAATAAATTCTGCCATGAAACAGTTACCTCAGTCGATCACAACATTCTCCAGCGCTCCATTGTGCTAGACCACATCCTAGGCTGTAATCGTTAGTAAGACTCTCATCGGGGCCCATTTTGATAGATAGTCCACAGCCACGATTAAGTTCCGGATGCCTCTACTTGTAACCGGGAATGATCCTATTTCATCATTTCCCCCTATCCGAATTGTTGTTTAACTCTTACAGTTTCGATGTAGCCCTGCAGTTTCATTCAAGGTTGTTTTTCTGCCTGACACAGGTCTGTACGTACACCACTGCGTGCTTTTTTGACTTGGGACAGTAAAAGCATTTTTAATCGCCCAACGCACAATCCGGCATCTGGTCGTTATACGGTCTTTGCAACCGTTTAAAATTTCCTGCTTATGCTCGGGTGGAGCACACAACTTTAGTCTGTTGCCCTGTTGAGCCAGCGTACGCCAATAAAGCTATTCTTCTTGCAACAGTTTATTAGAATGGTTCGTCAAGCCTTAGCTTTTTTGCTTTAGCTATTTTGTTAAGCTGTGTTGTAATCAATGCTTTGTTCCTTTGCAGAACTGATTCCTGCTCCTCATGTTTTCTCCCCAGCTCGCCATTAAATGTGAATAATCACACAGATAGCAGCGACTCGCCCTCCTACCCTTTCTCTGCTGGGTACGCAACCAAGCGATAATGCATCGGTATCTTTGTGCAATTTCCCATTTTTGCACAACACTTGGGGTTAATAACCATAAACCAACAGGGTAAAACTCATTCTGCCAAATTTTTATACTGTAAAAGAGTGACTTTCATCCCCATCTTCTTAGAGAAGGTGGACTCTTTTACTAAAATAAGACAAGAGTTAAAAATGAGAAACAAAGGCGTTTTATCCACAATGCCGTTATGTTTTGGCTATACGATTAAGGTCGATATGATTACAAATTTAGCAAAGAACATACCAATCAGAAGACGAGAAAATGAAAGTAAAAAAATTACACAGAGGTGAATAACATACCGAATTAGAAGAGGAGAATTGGAAAATAAAGCAGGGTAAAGGGGAACTAACAAGATGGCTACATTTAGAAAAATGGAAGAATGGAATCAGAGCAACTGTTCCCTTTGTAAGCTGTTAGTAGACTGAATCTTCTTAGTTCGGGGGTTCTCGATGAAACTTTGTTGTCCAGTTGCGTGATCTTGATGACGCGTCGGTACTTCGCGCGTACAGCCAATCAAAAGATGTTTGTTTAATGGCTGGATGAGCGTCGCACGTGCAATCAAATAAAAGATGTTTGTCTAATCACTGGATACACGTCACACGTCTGAGTCAGGCAGCAGGTGTTCATATAGGTCAATGCTAAGACGCATATTGTTTTACTGTTTCTACGTAGTTGTCGAAATTTGCATAGTAAATGATGAGAAGTAAAAGTGCCATTTTTGAAGAAGGCATCTAATGGAGGCTTTATTACACTACGTAGCATAACGTAGAAAAAAAATACAGCAAAAACTAAAGAATAAAATACGTTAACTAGCATAACGGATTGTGATCTGTCACATTCTCACTGTCATTTCCAGACATAGCACCAAATTGTTTCATTGCCCAGACAAGCGAGCGAAAGACGAAGTTTTCTTGGGGATGGGGTAATTTTGTTCTGTTGCAGACAGCAGTCTAGTGGCAAAAGCAACGGGCCATTTTCCCTCTTCCATTTTTTGTACGAGTGTTTCATTTATTTCGTATTCATTAGCATCTGGTGTATGTCAGAGGGTTTCTCATAATATGGTATACTATTTGTCGCACCCCAATCAATCGCTCGTAAGGCCGTTGAAGCTCCCGTCTTTTTCTTCCAACAATGAAAAGGGTTTTCCTCGTTCTGTGAGGTCGTGTGGCGGTTTAACTCTTTTGGCAAAATTAATGATAAAATCTTCTATAATAAGAACACGGGCCGAAAAAACTTCTAAGGTGTAAATTTTTTAGGTGTTAGTTACATTTCCGGGTGACCTTGAAAACTCTTAGACCGCTTAAATTTTCTTCGAATCCGGGATGATTCTATTCTTATTCGCTACATGTCCTAGAGCTTGTAGCAGGGTTTTTTCAAATGAACATTTTCTCACCTTTAGATTTGACTTTTAATACACTCAAACACACGGAAGCTCCCCACATACGCGAATACATGATAATGTCATCAAAGAAATGGGGATACGCGAGCTATCTAAATCCACTGAGAATAAGATCCATCGATTTTAAAATGTTCTAGACGCCACGCTTAAACCAAAGATTTCACCTAAACTGATCAGAATCAGTCCGCCGATATAAAGGCTAATTTGTGGCGATTAATGTTTTTTTTGGGACCAACCAGTAACCCGTTATTGAAAAAAAAAAATCTTCTAGTCTTGCGAGGGTTTCTTCATCCCTGGATAAGGACAACGCGTCTTTGAGTAGGGGAAAGCGGACCCAAACTGGACAAAAATCTTTTTTTGGCTATAACTACGAAAGTAATTGAGATTTAAAAAAAGTAAAACAATATAAATATGAAGCCTATTTTATTTTATTTTCGTTATTTTTTTTCATTTAAATCCGATGAGTTTAGTAATAATCGAATTTTAAAAAACTGCAAAAAATGAAGTGAGAAAAAAATGGAGGGGGGGAGGGGAGAACTGGACAGCGAGAGTACTGGATTAGACATCCTTAATAAAACTTAAAGTAATGAAAATATGCAGATGCAATTTTTAAAATTAGATTCACTGTTCATTAAACTTTTGTGTTATGATGAAAAAATTCATAAATTAAAGAACATGTTATTAAAAAACGGAAATGATTGCTTCAGGAGTTGGACAGTTTAGTTAGTAAAACGTAGGAGTCGGAGCGGTTTTCCAAGTATCGGGTATCGATTCCTAACCGATTATTATTATAAAACAAAGTGATGATAAAAATGTATTATTTTTTTCATTTTTTTTTTCTAATAAATTATCTAAAATAATTTAAATTACAATTCCAACATCATTTGATAAGTTTTGATCTTTATAATCAACTAATTATTCTTTCTAAGATAAATAGGCTCCGCACCAAAAATTTCATTTGCGTCCAATATAACCCCCCAAAAATGTCCAGTATCTCTCACCGGAAGGTTTAAAAAAATAACTTAAATTTCTACTCGCAAAAATTAAAATGAAACGGGGAATCTTAAAAGAAAAGCCCAGCTATTATTTAGTACTTCAATGGTTATATGGTTTTTTTAAGCGGTTTTCATGCAATATAAAAAAATCTAGAAGTAAAAAAGATCTGAATTCAAACCGGTTTTTTTAATTTTTGCGATAACTCCACAAATAGTTGAAATACTTTACTAAAAATTTTTCCCCGAGTGTGTCATGAAATTCCCCATCCCACAGTATTTTTAAAATTTCGTTGAATCAATACCCTTCCTAGTTATCGCGGTTGTACAATCTGATACCTGTTCAGTTTGGGTCCGCTCTCCCCTATTACTGCATGCAAAAAACCACCGGATCAAGTTCTTCTTCAACACTAGAATCATCAGTGCACTCTAGGGACCATTCCAACTTTCGATGAAACTCTCGTCTTCCATGTCCCGGACAAATGTCCGAATCCATTCCCGCTCTTTTCACGCTCTTGAGTAAAGGCTTTGACGGATTAGTCGAGAGTTTCATGTCTAAATCGCAGGCTCCAGACATTGCACACATCTAGTTTATCGTTATTTCCGGAAAAGCATTCTTAAAATTCTGGAAACACTCCCACAATCCTATCGTGTTTTTCCACTTCAATCTTCGTTGAGACGTACTTCCAGAACTCTTCTCGTGTCCATTTGTGTTTTTCAGGTCCGATTAGTGCTACAACTTTCCCTTTGTTATCAATTCCTTGCCGATGCAATGTGATCTCCTTTAGCGCACCCAAGACCATTTTTCTAGGTACCTATTGGTTGCGATTTAAGAAATTATTTACAATTGCTTGACTGAACGTTTCACTATCCGACACTTACAGTCCGTGGAAATTGCCTTTTGAATCCACTAGTCGAAAGCTTTATCATTACTTACGCTGTTCCACCTTAGATTGTTGACGTTAACCTGAATTTGACCACTGACGAAACGAACTGGAATCATGCGGCCGACATTAGACACCCGTTCAGGTGTTTCTGTTTCTTTTTAGGCCATCACTTCCACCTTGAATGTCTCCAATGATAAATTCCGGTAGCGCCTATCTTCTTGCTCGTTCGAAATTTATCATAGAAGTCCCGAAGGTCAACGCACTTCATTTCTAAGAGTATTACTGTTGGGATACCAATCATGCACGAAAAGCGAACAGGCTTCTGTTAATTAACCAGCCATTTGTGGGAAGTACGTTAATGGAAAAAAAACCCGTCAACCATTCCCACAGAAGGACGTACTAGAGGCACATGTATTGGTGATCTCCCTTCATTACGACCCTGTTGATCTAATGTCAATTCCGTCTATCGGCGGTGTACTCTGTATGGTAATTTAAAAAATGATTTTTCCAGGTACTCTTCAGTTTCAAGTTTTGTGAAGGAAACATAAGAAGCTTTTGAAAACTTCAAGTACTTTGTGCTTCATCTAGGAAAAAAAGCATTCAGCAAGTCAACATTTTCAGAGCGGACAACTGCGGGGATTTACCGGTGGAAAATTTCAGAGCTAGTTAAAATCGTAGGAAATCCGTCATGAAACCAGCCGCTTGACCTATGGGCGCACTCATTAAACTGTGCGTTATACCTTTTATCCCGGGTTCTAGAAATGGCTTTAGACAACATGACAGCTTACAAAGCGTGATATAAGAAAACCTAACGTATTCCAAATCATAACGTTTGGATGAAAGGCTTTAATGCATATCCCACATGACGATCGGTCAAAAATTAAACCATACGCAAGAAAGTATAAGTTTGTGGGATATTGTGAAATACAAAAAAGCTACCGATTATGGTGCTCGGGAAATAGAAGAATAAGAGTTAGTCGGGACGTAATTTTTCACGAAGAAGTATAACAGTGTTCCATACAAGCCATTCTGCCATATCTTTTCCAATTAGTTGAGCATTTTCTGAATCTCTTGCTGCCAAAGCGTATTTGTCAGATTCAGCCTATAACCCCAAAAAACCAGTTTAGCTGAAAAGTGATCTCACAGAATTTTCAAATGAAGATCTTGCCTGTATTGTACCACAAAAGAGGAGACCACCTGTACAACAGGCAAATGAGTCCTAGACAGGTATACATGCAAAATTGGCTGATGTAGATCACTTTACTAAGCCTGCTACATATGATGAAGTTTTTTCATTTGAATACAAAAAATTAATCGTAAAGAAGTGGGTTGAATACCATTTAAAAAAGAAGATGGCAGAAGCGGAAAGAACCACAAGGTCGGAAGAAAGTATTGGAAAAAGGGACAATGTGCAAAAAAACGCTTGACGCATTGAAAGACGTTACGACGTGGTTGTTAGTACGGATAGAGAGACTGGAGACGACGGTGGCGGAATTCACTAAGAAATATCCAGAAGAGAAACAAAAGGTCGACGAGGAAGAAACACAGAAGCTGGAGGCGTTTCGCGTTCCAAAACGTTCAAACAGAAGCTGGGAGAAGGAAGCGTTCCAAAACATGGAAGAGAAAGAAAAGACGATGAAATTAAGAATAGAGAAAATATAAGAAAAGAAATTAAAAATTATCAATAAACTGAGGAATTCCAAAGCAATAATGGCAGGAAAATATAAGCAGGAGCTCAGGAAAACAGTCGAAGGTGAGATACTGAATGATCGGAGAAATGACTCACCCAACGCTTCGGTGGTGGACCCTGACGCAGACCAGGAACCGGCAGGAGGAAGCTCCCCGAAGGCGCGCGGAGGAACGAGTGTGGTATCGCTGGTCTCCAGTGTATACCACAAAAGGACGGATTTGTGGGAGGAAAGAGACATCATGATTGAACTACTTGGGGCAGCCAAGAAAGTTTGAACGGCGACGAAGATGGCGGACAGGAAGGCACAGGCTACTAGACCACAAGCAAAATTTTAAAAGCTGACGGAAATCACCGACAAGCTTGAAAGATCTCAACTGCAGCGAAGAAAAATCGAATACTGTGAACAGTTGGATCTAGCGCAGAATGAGAAAACGGGAATGAGGCAGTTGATGGAGGGAAATCCTACAAACACAAATGCTACGGTGATAACCAAACCAGCGCTACCCGTGCTATTATTCAGCACTGTGATAACTGCCTGGAAGAGCTGGAGAGCAGGGTTGGAGACGTACGACGATGACAGTTGATTGACAGACGAGGAGAAGTTTCAATATCTCCTTGAGTGCCTGAAAGGGAAAACTGTGGATATGATCGCATACCTGCAGTACGGAGCAGGCAAGGACGAGGAGAAGCTCAAGCCATTACATCAATGAGATGAAAGCTCTCACAGCCACAAAGTTGAGCGAGCACACCGCTAAACCGCTTTGGCAGAGATTATATGACGGGAATATGAACGCAAGAGGAGCGTGGAGAAGTTTAAACGGTGAGCTAGAGAAACACGAGACGTAGCTGGTAGTAGAGCTGCTAAATTCTCTGCCAAAGGCGCTGGTTAACAGGTGGAGAGACAAGTTGTTGAAGTTACATTCCAACTACTGAGTAATACTCAAGGGAGTTGCCGAAAATGACAAAAAGGACGAACGTCCTGGGGTTGTCGGGTTGACGACGACTGAAAAAATGGGTTGTTAGGCTAGGAGGAATAGGGCTAGAGCCTATGATTGAGAACACTGATTAATGGTCGTTATATTGTTGTAACAGTAAAACTATTGTGACAGACAGCAACCCCACCCAGCAACAGTACTCCACCCAAACCGGAAGGCCACCACACAAGCAACCTTCCCTGAGGATAACTATCAAGTGGAACCCCTCCCAATCTAACCTTCAATATTTCATATAAAAAGGCACAATTGTAACATCAAGAGCAGTGTGTATTGTATCGAAGATGTAAATACAAAGTTGAAACCATTACATTTGGAGGTCCCAACGAGACTCTGAGACATCGAGACTACGAGACTCTGAATTTTTTTTTGTGCTTCACTTACCATCTTCAAAACTCAACCTACAAGTCTTCTAACCAGCAACATCGTCGGAAATCCGCCAAGGTAAGCGAATGCCGTTTGATTCGCTAGTACACAAGACTACTCTTGACGAGAACACATCACCACCACTATACCCCGTGTTAGACAATTTTGATTCTGTTGACCGTAACTCAAACCTAAGTCACCATCGAGAGAAGTTTGTAGAAAATTTGAAAAAATCTTATCGACTTAGAATACCAACTAGAAGTAGAGAAGGCTAAAAAATATCAGACAACTTTAACGACTGGGAACATCGAACAATTACAAACGCAGAAAAAGGAAGCAAGCTTAGTTACACAGAATTCGTTACATCTGTATATTTACCAGACATTACAATCAACCCTTAGAGCGTCAGATGGGAAAACAGCCGAGGTTATAGAAAACTGTACCAAGACAGTAAAAAACGAAATAGCCGCACAAGGTATAGATACCGGGAAGCTTAACGAATTAATCCGACTAAAAAATACAGTAGATGGGAATGAAAAGGAATTTTTGTTCTGTATCATAGAAGTGTTGAAAAAAGAGTCAGCACTCGCAATAATCGAAGAAAGGAAACAAACAGCTTCCGTAAAAACTGAACTTTCAAAAAAACCAAAAACAGTAGAAGGTAAGAAAAAATCAAAAAGTTCCAAGTATACATCAAGCAGCTCATTAGAAGAACTACAGGAAAGAAACAAAACCCTAAAAAATTCCCTCGAGAAGGCGCAAAATCGAATCACTGAGCTAGAACGTAACCTAAAGACAACCTTGGCAACAGAGCAACAACTGCAGAGCCTTTTAAAGAAAAAGGAAGAAACTAATGTTGTGATCGAGACTGAAGGTCAGGAAAATATTACCAAACTTGAAGGAGAAAAGGTCGAATTGATACGGAGGCTTCAGACAGCAGAACAGCAAACTAAAAGGGCCGTAGAAACAACACAGCAGCTCCAGAAAAAGATAAAAGATTTGGAGGACGAATACGAAAAGGTCATCCTAGAAAACCGAAACACTAACAAAAAATTGAAGGACATCACTACAAGAAATAATACACTAGAGAAAGAAGTAGAAAAGCTCATCTCACGCATACAAGAACAAGAGAGTGATATACAAAATCTAGAAGATCGAGTGAAAAACTACAAGAAACTTCAAGTACAATTCATCGAGACCGACGACAACAACGGTTCCAGACCAATCGGCGACGAATCCGAAGAAATCTCTAACTTAGTAGGTGGAATCATCGACAGTACCTTACCAACAGACAAATCACTTCACTACGAATTGGAGGTAGAGCAGACAAGCGATTTCGATCAGACCGTTGAAGACCTCAAAAACCAGATAGAATTCTTAAACAACACAGTAGTCTATCTGCAACAAGAAAACCAAAAACTAAGCAACAAAATCAACATGGGTGAAACACATGAAGAAGACAGCACTACCAGCGCACCACCCCAAGCAATCCAGCCTACAGCATCTACAAGCCAAGGACTTCCATCGCAATCCCCCAATACAAATCCTACGTTACCGACCCTGAAGAAGAAGCAATCAAGCAAATGGTAAAATTTGTTGCAAAACCGATCGTAAAGGCAATAGGAGATCTATTTTCTAGAGAAGATAAAAAAGAAATTCCAACCTACAAAGGGAAAGGTACAGACAAGCTGATAACCGAATGGTTAAAAGGAGCTTAGCATGTTGCACGAAACAACGATTGGAACGACGACCAGAAAATACGATTCTTTTCGGACCGATTGAAAGGTGAAGCTTTCGAATGGCACGAAAATTACGCCGAGGAAGAAGGAGACGACCTCAACTACCCAGATTGGAAAGAGGCTAACATTGCAAGATTTCAAGACACAGTAGACTTAGCAACATTGGAAAATAAATTATCAAAGTTAAAGCAAAAACCAGAAGAAAACTGCAGGGCATTTGTGTCTCGACTAAACAACCTTCACGATACCATAGAAGGAAAAGAAGAAAAATCTGATCATAACCAGACTATCGTTGAAGGTCAGTTGCTGAATAAGTTAAGGAAAGTGCGAGACAAAAGAAAGAAAAAGGTGCTATTGTGAGAACTACTACCTAAATATAAAAGGGAACTCTTCCTACGAACGCCCGACGACCCAGAAGACTTTGACGCATTATGTAAACAACTTTTCCTTTCCGAAAAGTTTTTGCATACAAAGGAAGAAACCGAAGACGATGATATGTCTGCTGTTATAGCAGGAATAACTAAACATCAAGACGAAAAATTTCAGCTGCTCGAACAAAAATTGACCGAATCCCTTTCAGAGCTAAAAATGTCTAATACCATATGTGGATCCCCACAGGACAAGCTAACCATAGCTGCAGTCGATCAATACGATAGAAGAAGATCAAATTCGCGGGATTCGCAAGTAAGATTCGCTTCAAGTCGTGAACCCAGTCGGGAGCGGAGTGCCAGCAGGAACAGAGACAACATCCCTATCGGAGAAACTACAATTCTTCAGAACAACGACATCATAATCCTTCTGAACGACAAGACTACAGGCCTTCAGAAAGACAAGATTATACTCCTGCGGGATATAGACAACCAAGGTACCCTTCTGATCAGGCGAAAACCATATAGAAGCAGCTTTCCCACAAGACAAGGGGATTACAACGGACCGAGTTTCCCAGTAAATAGCTACGGACAACAAGGCCCTTACAACTACCATCAATCACAACAATCAAGAAGAGATATAACTTGTTACAAGTGCAATAGAAAAGGACACATAGCAAGAGAATGTTGGACGGATTTGGCACGTGTCAACAGCCAGGGCCCTCGTAAGGCGCAGAAGATGTCCAATCAAATACGCTACCCAATCTAATTCGTATACCCATCAAAATTTTTAACAAGGAAATCCGTGCTTTAGTAGACACTGGCGCCGCAGCTAGCTTAGTATCCGATGAAATTTTTAATACTTTAGAAAATAGAGATTACATAAAGAGGAAGAGTAGTATGGATTCCCCAATTTTTAAAACGGTGTCAGGGCAAGTACTAAAATCAATAGGGAAATATAAATTTACTATAAGAATTACCAATAACCATATGATTAATCATTACTTTTATTTTATGCAAGGCCTGAATGAAGAATGTATTCTAGGATTAGATTTTCTAACCAGCAATAACGTAAAAATTAACACCAGAAATCGACAAATATGCTATGATTGTCACGGAGTAGAACATTGTTTTAAGGAAAATACTTTACCAAATTTATAGTGTTACATTTAGTAAAGTGGGTATCCATATTCCCATCATCCCGATTAATGATGAAAAAGAAGAATTAACATTAGAAGATTATCGAAATTTAGAATCATTTGCCCAAAAACATTTTAACACACATTCCGAAGAAACTTATGATTCCATTGAAAACCAAATACCCAATGTATCAAGTGAGGTTAAAATTAAAATTGAGATTCTACTTAAAAAACACGCTGATCTATTTGCGGATAAGGAATCCGATTTAAGACTAGCAACAAGTGTGAAACATCACATTAACACAGGACATCACGCCCCAATTAATCAGAGAATGCGAAGAACACCAGAAGCCCTAAAATTAGATGTTAAAACTAAAATTGGGGTAATGTTAAGTAATAAAATCATTCGAGAGAGTCATAGTCCATTCTCAGCAGCCATCGTAATGGTGCCAAAAAAGGACGGAGAAATGCGTATGTGCATCGACTACAGAGCTTTAAACAAAATTACTGTAAAAAATAAATACCCACTACCTAGAATAGACGATACCATTGACGCTTTGTGCGGAGCCGTCTATTTCTCAACATTGGATTTGCTAAGTGGATACTGGCAGATAGAGATAGAAGAAAACGATAAGCATAAAACAGCTTTTGTCTGCGAGTTTGGTCAATGCGAATTTAATCGCATGCCGTTTGGTTTAACAAATGCACCAAGTACTTTCCAGAGAGCAATGAATAACATCTTGAAAACGGTATTGTACAAATTCGCATTGGTCTATCTCGACGACATTATAATATTCAGTAAATCAATCACTGAACATGTGACACATTTAGAAAAAGTTTTTAAACTGTTAAAACAAGCAGGTTTAAAATTAAAAAGAAAAAAGTGCGAGTTTTTCAAAGAAGAATTAGACTACCTAGGATATATCGTTTCAAGAAAAGGGATAACACCGAACAAAAAGAAGTTAGAAGCAATTATTAAATACCCAGTCCCCAAAAACGTTAAAGAACTGAGCTCATTTTTAGGACTAGCTAGCTATTATAGAAAATTCATACGGGCTTTTGCTGATAAAGCCCATCCACTAACTACGCTCACTAAAAAGTCGGCGGAATGGAAATGGGGGGAGGAACAAAGGGACGCCTTTGACTGTATAAAGAACTGTCTCATTACTAGACCTATTCTAGGCTATCCAGATTTTTCGCGCGAATTTGTCATCTATACGGATGCCTCAGGATACGGAATAGGAGCGGTCTTGGCACAATTACAGACTCCACCACTCCACCTCAATCAGTGGAATTTGCGGAGTCCGACGAACAGGAACTTCGTGAATCGGACGGCGTAGAAGTCGTCACCAAGTGGTCAACCACAGAGAAAGAGGCATATGCCATCATCCACGCTATCGAAGTTTTTAACGTACTTATATGGACGTAGGTTTACCGTCTACACAGATCACAGACCTTTAGAATGGTTAATGAGTAAAACAGAACCAGCAGGAAGATTAGCCAGATGGGCACTAAAAATACAAGAATTTGACATCGTAATTGGGTATCGGCTAGAAAAGTCGCACCAAAATGCTGACACTCTTAGCCGTACACCAATAGTGCCGGTAGCAAAAATAGAAACAAGGTCGACAAACGCGGAAACAAAAACAGAAGTAAAGTACGGCAGGAAGAAAGAAGAACAGAACAGAGCCTGTACAGAAAACATGGAAATAGATAGGTGGATCGACCATCAAGACGAGGACGAGTATTGTGGAAAAATAATCAAGGAACTAGAAACAGGAAACCCACGTAAAGGAATTAGAAAAGAATTCATGATTAGTAGTAGCGGAATTTTAATAGATGCTCAGTGCAGGAGAATAGTACCACAAAGTATGGTACGTGAAATACTTTTAGGAAAATCACGATTCACCATTGGCAGGACATTTAGGAGTAGAAAAAACGCTAGATAGGATCCTAAGACAATACTCATGGCCAAACTTATATGCTTCCGTTAAAGAGTATGTTAAGAGCTGTTTGATTTGTAGTAAAAGAAAAGCAATAGGAGGAAGCAGGGCACCATTGCTTCCCTTACCTCCAGTTGAAGGAGTGTGGGAGAGAATTGCAATGGATGTGGTAGGGCCGGTTCAAGAAAGCGCTAAGGGATATAGGTATATTTTAGTTCTTTCTGACTATACCAGCAGATTCGTCTTTACATATCCAATGAGAAACCAGACAGCCCAAACAATAGCTAAAGTATTGGTTAACAAAATATTTACTAAGTATGGCTCGCCAGAAGAAGTACTAACAGATCAGGGTACTAACTTCTTCTCCAGTTTGATAGAAGAAGTGTGTAAACTATTCAAGATCCGGCGCATAAGAACAACAGCATACCATCCCCAAACCGACGGATTGGTAGAAAGGTTCAACCGCACTCTCTGCGACATTCTAACCTGCTATGTCGTAGACGAACCAGAAAATTGGGATAAATATTTACCGTTCGTGACCTTCGCCTACAACACAGCAAAGCAAGCTTCAATTAAAGAAACACCATTCTATCTATTCTTTGGACGTGAGCCGATAATACTTAATGACATCTAGTGGTGTAATCAGTTTTGTTTCTTGGAAAGAAATGGTGTCAAAAGATTTTTTAAATGTTAAAAAATTTTTAACTGTTAAAACAAGCAGGTTTAAAATTAAAAAGAAAAAAGTGCGAGTTTTTCAAAGTCCTGCTGAAAGCACCACCAACAGCAGGAAAATTCAACTACGATGGAATGGACCATTCCAAGTTACTCGCAGTTATTCAGACATCAACTACGAGATTCAACATGTAGAAAATAAAAAAAACTAAAGTCTATTGTGCACGCCAATCGCCTAAAACTCTATACACCGAGGAAAGAAGAAACAATAAAAAAGAAATAACCAATAACCCAACAACCGTACCAGAAAAATTTGAACAGACTGCTGCTCGTCAATTCCAAAAACGTCGCCCGGGAAGACCGAAGAAACAAGATCTGAACGTCAAAATAAGCAGACATGGAACATCACTGGAAGGAACAGCCAATAACTTACTGCACACCACTCAGGACAGAAAATCCTCATCACAACCAATAAGAACCCAACCTTTCCACGATGACAGAACGACAAACTACAACTTACGAAGTCGTAATCAAAAACTGCATTACTAAATCTCGCATTTTTCCACAGATGGATGCAACTCCTAAGCTGCAAACGTTGCTTTCATCAATTCAAACAATTCTACTAACACTTTGCTTACTTCAATATATCAACCCAACTCATCCTATCTACGCCACGGTTTTTGATTGCAATAACGTAAAAATACGAGGAATTTTGGATCTGGAATCCCCATATTACTGCAACAATGACGCAATGGAAAAACAGCACTCAACAAGAATACCGACATCTTACACCTTAATCACCAACCAAAAGCCTGCAGCGACCTGGAAAGGATGGACATGCCGCCAGTGGACAAAGACAAAGAAAATAACAGGATCTTTCTGGATTGGATCTTTTGACACCATATATTCCCAAGAAACAAAACTGATTACACCACTAGAATGTTGGCGAATGGTGAATGATAAAAAGTGAGGCGAAAACAACATGCAGACAGGACCAACAAGCATCAGCTTCACCGCAACACCCACAGGAGAAGGAAAATGGTATGCAATAAAAGAATACCATACCCTCAACTGCATCGCGGAACAGATAACACTTCGCCAAGAAAGACCAGATCAACCCATCGAGAGCCCTTTTGAACTGCTAAATACAACTCAACAAGAAGGGCAATACTTCATCAATCAAAACGTCATCGTATGGGGTGAAAGGATGACGAACCACTCATACTCTCAAACACTATTCAAAGGAAAAGGTTACCTGGAGATCCCTCGTGCACCGGAAATCAACAACTCCAGTCGTCTATACGATGATATTCGACAAATAGAAATTTCTTTCTTAAACAAACCTGATAAAGACGTAGTGGCAACTGGATTCAAGGTAACAGGGATACCTCTGACGTACCTCACATTTCCTGCAGAAACAACAAAGATATTGTATGAAACATTCCAAGCCACAATCAACATTTGCCTCAAGAATACCAACCTCATAGGAACAGTTTGCGAAGAATACAAAGAACTATATAAATCTGGAACACAACGTTTTCTTCTTCAAGAAGTGCAGTTCTTGTTTAATACTCATATCGAGGACGAGCAACTTGGAATTCGACTCTACAGCACATCCTATGCCTGGGGAACTATTCGATTGGTACACAAGAAAGAAAAAGTTATATACGAAGAAGGAAAAATATCGCAAAAGAATGCAACACTCTACATCTCTTACTAGCCTGGAAGCAGCAACTCACTAACCACATACTCACAATTATCAGCAGACGAGGCATTACCATCGGGAACATAATTCGAGTATATCGTCGATCACACAATAAGAATACAAAATTCCAACATGTGTATTACGGAAACAACAAATAATCATGTATTCGCAGGCACTTGTTCGGAAGACTCGACCAAATGGATACTTGAAAAAGACAACTTCTATATACTGTAATTTCACAAGAGTCACAAATGTGTCTAACCTTAGTGATTGATGAGATTCTGAAACTAGAACAATGCTCTATGGAAGAGGAATCTTTAAGGAACCATCAGTGGTATTTCCAGACAATAAACATCAATCCGGAAATTGTGGAAAACTTTCCGGACATAACACTTCAAGAGATTCGAGAAGTAAGAATGGAGCAAAGAAAAAAAATAACAACTACAATAAGCTCACCCATTTTTGGTGGAATTCTAAAAACGAATCATGGCACCGGAAATATCATCTGGGATATGATTGCCTGGGGATTATTGAAGAATGGACAACACCCGAATGAAAAATGTGTAACGCACCATGGACTGGATAAACCACTCACTCTGGAAGATTGCGACACAGATTGGACGAAATGCCAAGAAGAGCTAAAAGAATACATTACGACTAACGATCCTTTGGTGAAAACACAAGTATCAGTAGGAAACTGTAGCAGAACAAACGAGAAAGGCCAAGCGTTCGAATATACATCCGATTTCACCATAAGACCATTCAACACTAACAACTGCATCAAAGCAAACACAACTATGCTTGTTCTCCAAAAGTGTGCCAACACAAGTTCGATTTGGGGAACTTTCGAACATAGAGGTCAGCTTATGGCAACAGATAGAACTGGGCTACACACACCAGCGTCAGACAGAAAGTGTCTTACGTTAAAAGTAGGACGTCTGAGCCTTGGACATTGCCGTGGAGCAACTAGCATCAAACAGCAGTTTAGTTTCGAATATCGGAATCCACACCAAGTATGGACACTCTCAGCAGCAGCTATTATGGCGTTAAGTGCTCAACAACCATTGGATGGAAAGCAACTGCCATCCATTCCACCACTACTAAAACGAGAGGAGAAATCGAACAACGAAACAAGGTCAACTACAGCCTCAACATCTTCGAGTACGACGACAACAGAAAAACCCACTACTAAATTAATTTCGACAACTATAAAAACGACGTTGTCAACAACTATTAAACCAACAACTACATCTACAAAGCCCACCTCTACAACCACAAAATCGCCAACTGCAAAACCCACAATGCCGACTACAAAACCAACAACAACAACAACCGCAAAGCAAACAACAACAACCAGACCAACGACTACGACAACTAGAGCAACAACGACAACTAGACCAACGACGACAACAACTAGAGCAACAACGACGACGAGACCTACATCAACTACAACATTGAAGCCTATAACAACTTCTAAATCTGAAACCCCAAAAACTACAACGCCCTCGACTACGACTACAACAATTCGAACAACGACTATAGCCGCAACAACAAATAAAACAAGTGAAGAAATAATTCAAATAAACCAGAATCTTACAGAAGAAATAGGTTTTGAAATCATTGAGGACAATGAGCATCCGATTCAACAAGAGAAACCCGAAGCAGCATCCCTAACACTAGAAATAATACCGGAAGAACCAACACAAGAAATACCCCAAACAAAAGAGAAAACACCAGAAAATGAAGAGAATGGCTTACCTAAAAACATAAATGAATTCGAAGAAAAAGTCACATTTCAAATCAATAAGCTACACGAACAGTATAAAATAAGGATTGAAACCGAACAAGAAAACAAGCTCGCGAAAGAAATTCGAGATGTATATTGCCAACTTTCTACAATAAAGAGAAATCAAGAAGTAATTTTGGCTCAAGGTAACGGCATCCTCGCTGCGTCAACTATCGTACTACCAATTTGCTCAACGCTACAAGGGTCCGGACAAGCACTATCGCTACAACAATGTGAGGCAAAAAGATTTTTCGTCTCTGCAAAGGAATCCAAATGTGGGTTCCAGCCATTTTTCACCTATGAAAATAGAAATTGTACAATTGGAATAGACGGTTGGTCAATCCATCCGTACTCCGATTGTTTCTGGAAATCTTACTTAGTAAACCTAAATGGATTCACACACATTTGGGAACACAATTCGACAAATGGAGATTTGGTAAAACAAAAACCAAGCATCCACATGGCAAATATGGACTTAATTACAGAATTTGAAGAACTACATTTAAATGACTTCGATTATGGATTGAAAAGCCATCCGGGCATGAAAAAAGGGAAATGGAACAATTAAACATCCTGCATGACATCGTTGGAAAAATGCAAGAATCGGAAGCAAATTCAGTATCCGACGTGCGTGATGATATGCGTGAACTACCATCACCACATCTCCCAGAAGCCGCTCCTCTCTGTTTTAGAGAAGGTAAAACGATCTTTCCGGTTGATTCCTGAATACTCGAATTGTACGCGAATGAAATATATGGCTGTATGTCGTCCCAGTTCGCGTGCCTGCTGTTTATATACATCGATAGCATATCCTCCAAAGTGGGATTACCCACGTCCCCCATGTTGTTCAATCTCTCGACCATGCCATTTTCCTGGGGATGATATGGAGTTGTTGTTCTATGGTTCACCTCCATTAGAAGCATGAGTTACTTCGTGAAATCAGCGACAAAACCCTTTCCACAGTCAGTAACCACACTCTCCGGCGCCCCATGCCATAAAAGAATCTCTTTGACGAAGCCGTATTTCGAGCCGTTGCAGTTGGAATGGCCCTAGTCTCTGCCCCTTTGGTGAGATAATCCACCGCAACTATAATATTCTTCTTGCCCTTCATCGACACGGAAAAAGGTCCTAATGTGTCTATCCTCACGTTTTTGGAAGGTCTCTCCACGCGAAAGATTTCCATCTGTCCTTGAGGTTCTAATGGCCAATTTTTTCTTGCCTGACACTGTGGACATGACCGCACGTAGTTTAGTATATGTTGTCGTAAGCGTAGCCAGTAGTATCTTTCTTCGATTTGCTCCAGCGTTCTCCTTACTTCCAACCGTTGACCCGGGGTATTCTAGACGCAACTTCATTCCCTGTTTACCCAGGGTTCGGCGATGCAGTAGTCCATTAATCAGCACGAAGTTTTTGTAGGCGACGGCTGTATTCCTTTCCAAGTGCCTGCCTATCTCCACCCATCCTGAGACAGCTACTTACTACAGGTCGAGAGATTGAACAACATGGGGGACGTGGGTAATCCCTCTCTGGAGGATATGCTATCGATGTATATAAACAGCAGGCACGCGAACTGGGACGACATACAGCCATATATTGCATTCGCGTACAACTCGAGTATTCAGGAATCAACCGGAAAGACATCGTTTCACCTTCTCTAAAACAGAGAGGCGCGGCTTCTGGGAGATGTGGTGATGGTAGTTCACGCAACAACCTTTTCAGAGGATCCTGATGCAATGACCCAGAACTTGGAAGCTGCGAGAACGATGGTGAAAAAACGATTGGTACCGGTACAAGAGAAACAGAAGCGGCACCATGACGCGACTCGAAGAGCTACACCGGAATTCAGGTAAGGGGAAAAATACAAACCGTTTGGGAAGGTGGGGAGAGCTTAAAAATACCTCACCGGTGGCTGGGACCATTCGTGGTGGTACACCGGGCGTCGGCATTAAATTAAAAAGTAAAGAAGCCGAGTGGCTGACAAAGAAAACTGGTGCACGTTGTGATGATGAAAAGTTCATCAGAGGGGACGAATGGACAGTGGTAGACAGAGAAAATACGGGATGAGAAACAAGTCGAGTGGAGCCGCAACGCAGCAACCTAATTACCGGGGAAAGGACGTCCCTGAACGAGAGACAGAAACGGAAATGCAAGGAGCTCAAAATGGAAGGAGGGAAGACGAGGTGCGTTGATCGACCCGAACCCGGATGTCACCAGTGAGATAAGGTACGATACAAATGCCGCAGGCGGTGGTGGGGGCTCCTCTCCTTCTACTAGGACTATTAGGGCCGATGATGGAGGTACAACCCAGCCAAGGACATTCCCAAGAGGCTTTCGTAAGGGATGGGGTAATATTCCAGTTACAAGGGGAGGTCTTCGTCAGTGATTTGGAATGCTAGTGGTAACCGATATCTCGTTCGGGCCCATAGAAGATGCCCTCAACAAACTGCACCTTTGGTTCACTGACTCAGCAGGAAAAAAGGAATCGCAGGGTGAGGAAACAAATGCGTGTGCACGGTTACGGGCATAGTTGGTGGAACCGGTTACGGGTTAGGACGAGTTGGAACTATTGGGAATTGTGAGAAAAAATCGGCAAAAGCCAAAATCGGCACGACACCCTATGGGAGGGGGTGTCAGGAGGACCGAGGCGGACCAAGAGTGGTATTATCGACGTCGGCTGTACCGCGCTGCACTGGCTGCTTGGGGTGTCTAGTTGGGTCCACCTTAGGTCTGGTGAAAAAACTTTGCATAACTCACTCAACAACGTTAATCAACGACTTTCTTGAACTCCCATCCCTAATACTACGCCTGGTCAATCTTGCAGCAGTTCCAGATCAAACCGATCAAGTAGTTTTAAATCTCCTCTCACACCTGGAAAACCTAGCAGATCTCCCGGAAGCAATACTAAACACTGTACAATTCACGGCACAGCAGTTAAAAGCCCTCATCAAACGAGAAGACAAGCGCACTTTAACCCCAAACAACAAAAAGTTACAGTACTCCACCTCCCCAATTTGTGAGCAACCCTCCAAACAAGTACCAGATTAACAATCCTCCACCGCGACATTTCTTCACAACTCAATATCCCCCTCACTCAGGTGTGACTACCTGTCATGCTTGTGGCATGAAGGGCTACGTAAAAAAGGAATTGTAGAAAAAGACAAGAACAAAATACAAATATGCGACAGCCCATTAAATGCTTTTCCTGTCAGTAGGACATAGAGCGAATGAATGTATGCATAGACAAATACAACAAAAGCCTAATATTGTGATAAATGATCAGCCACATCTGACGTGACTGATTTATTAACAAACACAAAAAGGCAGTACAAAAAAAATATTGCTAGTGTAAATAAAAGCATATTCTGGTAAGCATTTGTATGGGTAGTGGACAGTTATGATGTGGCCAGTCACGTCGGCTGCCCGGCTACGAAATGATCAGTTAATAGACAGAGAGTAGGATGGATCGGGATTTACTTACGGTTTGTGAGACATTATTCACGCGGTGGGTCGGGTTGATGATGACCAGGGCGGTACAGCTAGGCAGCTTCGTGGCTGGTGTTGCAGAATGATGTTCGCGAGAAGGATGAAAACAACAGGCTGGCGCTAGGCAGTTTTTTCTACTCTCGTACGCAAGCTTAAAATTTCGCATACACACACTACGTTTAAACACTCCACACGTTCGCTGAAAAGGGACTAACTCGGATGTTTCGTAAATCGGGGGTTTTATACCGCACCACCTAGACGCTAAGGGTAGCGTGGGCCATAAAAATGAAGAAATTTGCCACCAGTTCGCGGGCCATGCGAACTGGTGTGAACAAGGTTAAATCGCTAAGACCAGTTGACTCCTCGGTCAAGCGGAAGATAGCCATAAAAGAGATAGCTGGGGAAATGAGGTCAATGGTGGGGGAAAAGAAACAATTAACTTAACGCAGTTAACTTAATCCTAGCGGGAGATTCTCAAAATATTCCTGGTCCGTTTCATGGACAGGGAAACGCTTAGGTACCAAATGCAGCTTTGGGTCAGTTGGTAGACCAGCCTCTTTTAATGGAAAAACTTGGCAAATTTCTCACATAACAATTATTCAAAACAGTTGAGCACCCTGTATTTCTTTTTTATCGATAAAATTCAAATTTGATGCGCTGTTTGATACAGGAGCTGCGAGAAGCTTTTTACACAGAACAAATTATAGATTATTACCGTCGGAAATGCAACGGGCCAGTGCTGAGACCGACACAGATTTATTTGACGTACAGAATAGAAAGTTACAGCCTCTAGGGATGGTAAAGCTACCTGTCCAATATGTAGAATATATATTTGAACAAGAATTTATTATTACAAGCGGAATTTCTTAAGCATGCATTTTAGGCGTTGATGCTGCTTTTAAACATGAGATCGTACTGTTTGGGCAAACTAAGACTATTTTTTCGGCGAGAGACAAAGCAGCAAGTCCCTTCTCACCACTGTTATGAAATGGTAACAAATACATCATGTTCATTACAGATGATTTTTCGAAATGGAGAGAAATAGCAGCCCTTCCTGATCAATAAGCTGTCACAACAGCTGATTGTTTCATGAAATTAATCGTACAAAGACACGGTCTACCAAAAGCGATAGTGTACGATCGAGGAACGAATTTTACATCGGCAATTTTTCGCCATTTATGTAAAACATTAGAAATCGATCAACGATTAACGACAGCGTATTATCCCGCTAGTAACGGAAAAACAGAGAGATTCAATGGTACATTAACAACAATACTGAAAACAATTTTAAGATGGAAAGCATGAAAATTGGAACAAATGATAGGAGACGTATGCCTTGCATATCGTAATTCCGTTCATTCATCAACATTAGAAACGCAATTTGTTCTTTTGTATGGTCGTGATCCGAAACTTCCTATTCACAATTTTCTTGATGTTGTATCACTTACCACACATTCTCCAACAGATTATACGAGCCTTATGCTAGAACGACTAAGAATAGGTTTTCAAATCGCTGGCGAAGAAAATCGACAAGAGGCAAGAGAAAACAATTGAAACAATATAACGAGAGAACAGTATTACACGATTATAAAGTAGGGGATTGAGTATTGGTAGATATTATAAGAATTAGTTCAGCCCGTGACTGAACTTATCTTAGTAAAAGTTGAAATAGTAAAGATGAAACACGGGAACACTGACTACGCTGTTGACTGTGCGAAGTGTATTGCCTGTACATTTACCGGCTGGTAGGCCGGGGCGTAGCTACACAAAAATAAATTTCAAGATGGTGGCCTCCTAGCGAGGGCCACCCAAATCAAAAGAAGAATAACGTTGAGGGAGTCTTGTCCGTCGCATAGCTCGCGTCCTCGATTTCCTTATGGTAGGCGGATAGAAGCTCTGGTGTTCTTTTGAGTCTTGTCAGTAGATTCTCCAGTCTTCCTTTTGCCACCAGGAAATTCTTCTCTAGCCTCCACTTATCCGTCTTCCACGGGATCGGGGTACAGTATCACCCATTTCCTTGAAGGGTGATTTGGTCGCCAAAGGAATTGAGAGTGTCGCCCGGCTCCACTGCATCGCAATCGTCTAAGAAGCGAAGTTTTCCATTTTCCAAAACAGAGATAAGTCAAAGTCCGTTTGCCGCTTCAATTCTTCTTTTACGATTTTTCGTTTTTCTTTTTTGTTTTTGTAGGTATGGTGCTGCTTCTGGCTGGAAATTTCTTCCGTAGGCCTCGGCTGGGGAGGCGAAGATTCCTTGGCCTTCTTTCCGGCTTCCATTTCCTCCATGTTTTCGGAATGATTCGTAAAATAATTTTCTGAATCGAAACACCCGACTGCGTACGATGATACTGTTTGGCAATTTGAGAAGCTACTGCATTGTAGCATTTGCTGGATTATCGCCTTATCTTTTTTCCTTCGAGGGTCTAGCTATCATGCGGCCTAGCTTTGTATTGTATTCTCTGAGACCGCACGGACTCTGGATAGCCGGTTCGTTAGGAATGATCTCAAACATTTGTTCGACTCCGATTAAAATGCCGACTTCTTTCTCTTGGATGTTGGTTCAAACCTGTCGTCAGCCATTTTTTTCGTATTCCAACCACAATTGTCTTGCGAATGCCGTGTGCGAGTAGGGTCCAGTGTCTCCGATGAAGTCCATTTCCAGGGCTGTAATTTCGACGAGTGGGGCTCCTTTCCAGGTGCCCCGGAACGCCAGTTCATTTGCGTTGATCTGTTCAACTGGATTGGGCTTTTTCTGTTTGAAGATACTAGTACCAATATTCTCCACGGCTACTACTTTCAAATTCAGCAATTTTGAAATAGATCTGGTTACACAAGATCTATGGCTGCCATTATCAATTAATAATATGGCCCTGGTTTCTTTTCCATTGGGGCATACGATTGTCACCGTTGGCGTTTTCACCATCAGATCGCCGTAGGTTTTTCCACTAGAGATAGATGTCGTGACGTTCGTTGGTCATTGTTTCCGGTGTGTGCAAACTTTATTACCTTTTTGTCACAGAGGGCGGAGTGGTGTCGCCTGGCAGTGTTTGCATAAGTCGTTGGTGGGGCAGTTAGCATTTGCGTAATAGGCGCTCAAACATCTGATGCACCGTTTCTGCCTGGCGATGATGGCCTTTTTGTCCTTAAGGTTTACCGTAAAAACCGTGGGATAGTGTATTTCCCCACAAAAATGCACGGTCGTGTGCATTCTCGAAATATAAGTTTTCTTGTGGTCTTCATGGCTGTGTTTTTTTCTTAGAATTTTGCTTGCTTTGTGGAGCTGTCTGGGATCTGGCTCCAATCGCAAGCTGAGAGGCTGTAGCAGCTGGGGCTGCTTCGCTGGGGTGGTTGCTGCCGTCTACTGAGGTGCTTTTACCGAATCCGACTTCCATCGGCTATATCTTTCAGCCGCATCGACTTGATCCCTGATGAAAGACAGCAGGGCTGTGATGTCGGTGATGTCGTTAGCATCGGAACTCGACCATTCTTTCTGCAATTCTGCACGAAGCAATTTCATTAATTCTGTGCCAAAGAGTCCTCCAAAGGAGTCTTTTTTTGCACTCCGAGTATCTCCAAGGCATGTGTGACTGGACGCTGAGCTGAAGTCTTGGAAGAGCCGATACCTCTGTCGTAGACTTTACTGCCACTGCAGCGTAATCTTGTTCAATTTGCTTCTCGGTGCGTTGGTGGATTGTTACGTCCACCTTACTTGGTCGCTTGCTTTGATGAATTTCTGGTAACGTTGCTTCAGGAGTTCGGTATATGTTGCAAGGTCGTCATCCAGTTCTGCTGTCATGGAGAGTTCTTTGTACTGCCTGATTTTGTCCAATGTCCTAGTGAGGTGGCCTTTTAGGCCTGCCCGTGTTGCAGTGGTCCTCGTGACATCTTTATTTGGAAGCTGGATGCTGGAACTAACTTAAGCAAAAAGAAATTGGGCTTGGATTGTCCTGCTCCTATCGTCGAAATTTCTTCAGATAATATCGGGTTCTCCGACTTCATTTGCTTGATTCTTAGTAGTACACAGCAGGGTCCTACTTCTGGATTTCTCTTGAAGAAGTGGGCGAATAAATAAAACAAAAGTTATGTACTTTTGGTGTTGCCACCAGTTGCGACTAATGGAAGTTTGGTGTACTAAAGACAGCTCTATTGATGACATACAGCATTCAAACCAAGGTGTCAAGAGATCCAAGGGAGATATTGTGAAAATTATAAGAAAGATTCACCGTAGCGAAATTTCTACAGGCTAAATGGCTTAGATACGGGATTCTTGTAAAAAAGAAACAAAGAAATTGTGTAAATTTGAGAAAAAATTATTGTCTTAAGACCGCTAGTTGGCGTAAGCTTTGCTTTAAAAAAACTGTAAATGTCACCTACGGTGCTGCCCTCACGGGAAGGATCGTGGGTGGCAAGGGCCCTCTACATTTATGTTGAAGTCAGGAGCCCTTGCCCCCTTTTTCAGTGTTCAGTGTCCTTTTGTAATTCCCCCAGTAATCAAGTATTTGAGTGCCCCCACAAATCTCTCTTTTTTCCCACGTTAATGGAAATTTGTAACCCCCCGCATTTCACAAACAAACAATAAAGACATTGGTTTTCCCCCCCAAGTCATTCTTCATCTTCATTACATCATCCTCCATCCCTCATCTCTGTTGCGACGTTACGTGCACGTTAACGTACGTAACAAATGGTGCCGAAACCCGGGATTAAACGAACACGTGCATTTCTCTTGTTATCCCTAGTAAAAACTTGTTAGATTCAGTAAAATTGTCGGGTATTCCCTGTTGTAAGCCTTTGACATACGTCCACGCCATCCTGAAGGCAAAGTCCGGTCTACCACGCTTCGCGTATCTGACTGTATCGTCGCTGTATCTACGTGAATCATCGACATCCGTTTACGTGTGACTACTTCCTTGTCTTTGAACGTTTCTACGTCATGAATGAAGCCGTAGCAAAAGACGAGAGTATTGAGTCGGCCGGCAATATCTCCGTTGGAGACGAAATGAAGCCAGAAGCAATGAAGAATGAAGGCCCTCTCCTCCCAGACAACGATCTCAAGCAGAAACGTGGGAGAAGAAAGGCGGCCCACACGAAGTTAACGAATCAGCTCAGAAAAGCAGTGACAGACCACAAGATGGGAGCCATCCGACTCAAGAAATTGCAAGTCGCAGCATGGCGAAACGAATTAATTCGCATTTACGAAGACGTCAAAGAACTTCATCATAAATATATGGACAGTCTGCCCGACTTTACGGATCCTCAAGTTCGCCATTAGGTATGCCACGTCGTCACGTCAGTCAGCCAGCTCTATTGGTACGACAGCTTCAGACGTCACAATTAGCACCACGCTATCGCAGAAGAGGTCTACCCGTTCAGCGTCATCCCTTGGTCAACCCAGCCAGCAGGATTTGTGCATCCAGAAGCAGATACTGGAACTAGAAGTCAAGATGGAAAGTGCAAGGATCCAGATGGAAGCGAGCACCACGTCAACCACTGAAACGTTGAGCAAGGCGCTAAAAGGCATGGGTGAGCAGCTAAGTAAACTCGTTGACAGCGCGGAAAAGACGTAATCGGAAATCGCTGCTAACACAAATTTGGTCAAAGATGCACGTCAGAGTCTACGTGCAATGGACGAGAAGATCAAGGAGTTAACTTGGATCTAAACGCTCAGGTCGAAGGTCTAAAGACGAAGATGGAAGTCAACCAGATCCAACTGAGAACAATACAAGAGCAAGTTCTGGACCAAGAAACACGCCTTCCCAAACGATCACAGACACCTGCGGCTAGAGAAGACATCTCCAATCGGGCGACGTTGAAATCCATCGAAGCCACCGTAATGCACCGCAGAGACTTGTCCAGCCGTGGTGCTACAATGAGTACTTCTGTCCAAGACCCTAAACCAAGACCCTTGTCTATCATGCCTCCAACCTGCAGCCCTTGCCCACCTCTTGGGGACGATACGTCTTCGGACACGACCCCTGAACCCCCCCCCCTGCCGCTGGCCCTTCCAACCATTCTCATGGCGGATGCTGTAGTCATCCACGTACCCCAAGCTTTACGATCCAGCCGTTCGACGGGAACCCGAAAAATTACGCCCGTTTTAAGGCCAAATTCCGAGCCTTATACGAGAACGAATATAACGGTTCTCCTGCTCTACTGTTCATGTTGGAAGAGCTGCTGTCGAAGGAGGTCCGGAACGAGATCGGCGAATGCCTCGCCGATGAAGCGATGTACTCCGTGGTGTGGGAACGTCTCGATGTAGTTTACGGCCGCACCGAAGTCATGGACCAAACGTACCTCGACGACCTATTGCAAATTCCTCCTCTGAAAAACTAAGATGCTGCAAGTCTAAAGACGTTCGCAAATCGTTTGCATGGAGCAGTGGTGACACTGTCACAATCAAGATACGCACATGAACTTCATAGCCGTACTACTCTGATGGCCATGGAAGCAAAGCTGACGACACATCTAAAGGACAAATGGAACGAAAAAAGAAAGAGGACAGGTGCAGAGCTAAACGTTCTGGACCTGGACGATTGGGTAACAGTAAAATCCATGAGTAAACAACATGGTAAAAACGTATTTGAGTCCTTGCCTACGTCGACGTCCAAATCGATACGGTTTGACGATAAGAAGCCAGTCAAGAAATCGACCGCTACTGATACGTCAACCATTGGACACGTTACGACAGAGGAAGGCTCTAAAGCAACTGCATCATCTCCATCATCAGCCGCTCCCATGGGACGACGACCGAAGACGGAAGAAAGGGCAGTAAAGAAGACTGACCAGTTGAGGTGCCTAGCCTGCAACGGGAGGGCTCACAACCTGGACAGCTGTAACGTGTTTATGTCCTTCACGCCCACAAAACGGGCTGAAGTCGTGTTTAAGTCAGGAAGGTGTCTACTATGCCTTACCGGCAAACATGAACGCAAGGAGTGTCCCAGGGACATCAAATGTACCATGGAGTAATGTGGAACGGGGAAACGGATATGTTAACGTTCAAGATACGTTAACAGCCCAGCCATGACGTTCTCACTAAAATAAGCTTCCTTAGCATAATCTCCAGTGTCTACGACCCGTTGGGACTCGTCGCTCCTGTTGTCTTTCTAATGAAGACACTTCTACAAGACACCTGGACGTACGAGAAAAGAATCGACTGGGATGATCCTATTCCCGAAGAACTAGGCCAACGGTTCCACTACTGGTACGAGCACCTGGAAAACCTGGAGTTGCTGATGGTACCAAGATGTTTTAGACATCAACGTGGACGTTGGATGCAACAGCACCTGCATGTATTGACAGATGCAAGCAAAAAAGGATATGGAGCTGTCGCGTACTTCCGCTATGTCTTCGAAGACCAGTCGGTCGACGTATCCTTCGTCATGGAAAAAACTCATGTAACACCTGTAAAAGGCCTTACGATCCCGCGATTGGAGTTGCAGGCTTCCGTGGAAGGCCTAAACATTGCTTTAGTGGTCTGTCGAGAGCTAGAAATCGATTTACGTGAAGTTACTTTCCACACCGACTCGCAAACCGTTCTACGTTGGATCCATTCCCGCACCTGCCCATTCGAAACCTTCGTGAACAACCGGATTAGCAAGATCCTCAGGAATACAAATCGAAGGCAATGGCGTCACGTTTCCGGAATCAACAATCCCGCAGACCTATGTAGTCGTGGCATCGACCCGAAGAACGTCGAGGAGTTGGTGAGATTCCACGAAGGCCCTCCGTTCCTGAAACTCGATCCGTCGGAGTGGAATACTTGGGATGAGATCGCGGAACCGGAGGAGAGTGACGTAAACGTGCTTCAAGTCTTCGCCGTCAAAACGGAGGAAGAAATCACTCGATTGATGACTGCGTAAGAAGATTTTCTAGTCTCCTGAGGATCCAGCGGGTCATCGCTTGGTGCCGGAGGTTCGCGACAAACGTCAGAGCGAAGATGGGAATTGGCAAGCCCACCGTTGGAGAGTTGACGGCCGAAGAAATGTTGGCGGCCCTAACACTTTGCGTAAAACGTACACAAGAACTGGCCTTTACGGAAGAAATCTACGCCCTAACGAAAGGTTTAGAATTGCCTCTGAAGTCAAAGCTTCGCACGTTCAGCCCTTTCCTGGATGAAATTGGACAGTTGCGTGTAGGAGGACGCATATTGCAAGCTCCAGTAGATTATTCTACAAAGCATCCCATCCTGCTTCCAGCTGATCAGCTTACAACACGGCGGATTGTATGGGATTGCCACACGCGGAAACTACAGATCAAGTCCGAGAGATTGCTGACGGAGTTACGTACACGTTACTGGATAGTCGCTGGACGTAAGGTCATCAAATCGGTCGTCAATACTTGCTTCCTTGTAAACGCAGATCGTCAAAACCGATTCCTCCGCCTATGGCATCATTACCCGTACATCGTCTCACTCCCTATCTTCCACCTTTCACCTACACTGGAGTCGATTACTTCGGCCCGCTAACAGTACGAGTCGGTGGAAGGGGATGTAGACACGAAAAACGCTGGGTGTGCTTGTTTACGTGCCTAACAACTAGAGCCGTTCACCTAGAAGTCTCCGATGGCCTCAGTCTCGAAGAATTCATGCTATGTTTTACCCGGTTCGTGAGTCTACGTGGGAAGCCGAACGTTGTCTACAGCGACAACGGAACTAATCTCGTCGCTGGGGAACAAGAACTCCGCCAAGCGCTAACGGAGTTAGTGAAACAACATCAGGAGTTGCAGTCGAAGATGGCATGTCAACAAATAGAGTGGCATTTCTCTCCTCCTCACGGACCCCATTTCGGCGGAGTTTGGGAAAGGCTCGTGCAATCGTGCAAACGAGCTATGAAAGTCAGCGTCGGAAATCGGTTAGTCACCGATCAGGTCCTAAGAACGGTGATCGCAGAAGTAGCAGCCCTCTTGAACGCTCGGCCGCTAACGCACCTCAGCATGGATCCAGAAGATCCCAATCCGCTAACACCAAATCATATTCTCCACGGAGGAGCCCGTCCTTACGTTCCGCTAAAATTGGGAGACGCGGATAACCTGGACGTCATAGCTAAACAGTTCCTTCAAAGTCAGGCCATCTTACAACACTTCTGGAATAGATGGCTTCGCGAGTACGTTCCGCACCTGACAGAAAGAAGAAAATGGACGGAAAATCGGCCAAACGTTACCGTCGGAGACCTAGTACTCGTCATCGAGCCGAATACTTTACGTGGACAGTGGCCGTTGGGAAAAGTGATAGAGGTTCTTCCCAGTGAGTCGGATAACGTTGTACGAGTGGTGAAAGTGCAAGTTAGCAACCACAAAAACCCTTGTATTCGTCCAGTGAGCAAGCTCTGTGTTATGGCCACGGCCAAAGAGCAGGACGTTTACGTAAAAAGTGAAAATATGGGGTTGTCACAGTAAAATTCGGAGTCGCCAGGTCAAATTTAATGTAAATAGTCGATTGTTGTAAAAGAAATCTTGTATAACAGTAAAATGGGTGTAAAATGTAAAAAGAGTATAATTTGTAAAAGGTATAATATGTAAAATGTCAGAAAAGTATAAATTGTAAAATGGTAAAAAGGTACAAGTCGCAAAATAGTAAAAAGTAAAAAGTATAAAATGGTAAAATGTAAAATTGTAGAATTGTAAAATGTAAATGGGCAAAATTGCAAAATGTCAAAATGTAAAATGTCAAATTGGTTTATGTATAGTCAAATGTAACAATGTAAAAATTTGTGAGCCCAAAAAATCCCAATGTAAATTGTCCGATCGCAAAGCCACCTATATCAAGTTCAAAGAGCAAAGAAAAAAAAGGGTTGCCTACCGTTTAACCCTTGACCGATTAGGGAAACTGTTTAGTATTACGAACGGTAGGCGACAGTTGCTCATTGACTTAGGTGTGTGCTACACGTTAAAAACAACCCTCGCCGTCAACGTTAACTATGGCCCAAAATCCATCCGAATCCGCCGCATCCATCAAAAGTAAATTGAAGGAATCGCGTGAAAAAGAAGAGGAGTGCGTGCGGAACCTAAAGGAAAACCAACTTCAGTTGGTTCAGGCCCGAAAAGAAGCCGTAAATGTTATTTACGCCCATCAGCGTGTGGTTCTTCGTCTAAACGAAGAAATCGCTAAGGGAGCAGAGGACCTCGTCAACGTGCAGGTCCACTACCGAACAGAGAGGGAGAAAATGCTGAGCGGATTTGTCGGAGACTTGCTGCGTAAGATTCGGGAAAAGGAAGCATCCGAAAACGTGCACGTAGCCGTTCCAGTCCCCGACGCCCCGAAGTACGTTGTGCCCCCGTCACACCCCGACCATCCGCTGTTTCTTGCCCGAGCATCTGGAGAAGCCGGGCTCCTATCGGTGTACCCTGAAGATCGCGGAATGTGAGGAGTTCATGACCCTCACTAATCAAGAACGCCTGGAGCTTCTCTTCACGCAGCATCGATGTTTCGGGTGTTTTTTGCCCGTCTCTGTTGCTGGCCACAGCACCCTGGCCGACTGTCCGCATCCCCAGTGCTGCAATCTCTGCAAGGTGGGAGACCATCACCAGATCCTGTGTGGTCCGCGGAGCTCTTATAAGAAGCTCCTCCCTAAGGACTGCTAGTTACGTCGACGTCTAGCCGTGGGGTGATATTTTGTGCTTTTGTGTTGCCGGTTTCTCCTTGTTTTGTTGCCCGAAATGTCATTTAATTTTTTCTTTTGTATCTGTGGCCAGGTGGGCCCGCTGTCACCTACGGTGCTACCCTCACGAACAGGATCGTGGGTGGCAAGGGCCCTCTACATTTATGTTGAAGTCAGGAGCCCTCGCCCCCTTTTTCAGTGTTCAGTGTCCTTTTGTAATTCCCCCAGTAATCAAGTATTTGAGTGCCCCCACAAATCTCTCTTTTTTCCCACGTTAGTGGAAATTTGTAATCCCCCGCATTTCACAAACAAAGAATAAAGCCATTCGTTTTTCCCCCCAAGTCATTCTTCATCTTCATTACATCATCCTCCATCCCTCATCTCTGTTGCGACGTTACGTGCACGTTAACGTACGTAACAGTAAATTTCAAAGAGTTTGGAAAAAAGTTAGAATTTTTAACGCTATGAGGCGTTGAAGTTCCCTTTTTGGAAAAAAAAATTGTTTCGTTTTAGAAAAACTACAAAAAATAGGAAAGAATTTCAAATCTGAGTGCTGAACGGCGTTGGCGTTCAGATCTTTTGAAAAATACTTGAAATATTGAAAAAAAGAAAAACAGGTTTGATATTTTAAGCGTCAGATGGCGAAGGCGTTCAGTTAGAGTGAAAATTTAAAAAATTTTTCAGTCAGAGTCAGAGAAGATCTTCTTCTCTTCTTTTCTCTCTTTATCTCTCTTCTCCTCGTCTTCTTTCTCCTCTTTCTTTTCCTCTTTCTTCTCCTCTTTCTTCTCCTATTTCTTTTCCTCTTTCTTCTCCTCTTCTCCTCTGATAGATTTTATCACACGGGTCGGGTCGTGGTTCGGGTTGACTAGGATGCTTTTTGGGCGGAATTTTTATTGGGGGTAAGGTATTAATGGACGGATCGTGTCGTCAAAAAAAAATTTTGTGGATGGCATATTTTGGCACGTCCCCCGTTTATAGTTCTGCCATACTTTTGCCTGATGTATTGGGTGTTTGCCGGTTGCCAGCCATGATTTGGAGGGAGAAGGGGTTCGGGTTCATCGTTGGGAAACAGGTCGATGAAATCCTTTTCTGGTTCTGCCACGTGCGGAGGCCAGGGGTGTTGATCGGGTTGCCTGATTGGAGCTGGCGAGGCGGCTCCTCCTCCACTTTCCGATGGTTTGTACCGAATGTCTCTGGAATATTTCGGAGTAAGTGCCTCCTTTAATTCAGAATTGGGCATGGACCTTACCAGAATCGGGAGGAGAGACTCTAGGAGGGTTGTTCGTCTGAGCATTCGTGTTGGCTGTAGCAGCTGCCTCCACGTGGCGGTTGTTTTCCTGGATTTGGCGCCGGCCTTTCGAAAAGAAAAAGAAGAAAGGCCAATCGCGAGAAAAGAAAAAAATGTTCCAAAAAAAAATTCGATAAAGGGGAACCCTACGTGAAGGTTCCTCCAAGAAATCTGAATTGAATTTGGTGACGCACACTATGGCCGCCGACCACGCGGTGCGACTTTTTTGCAAGAGAAAAAGAGAAAAAAAAGAAAAATTATTATGGAGGACACACACCAGAATAATAATTGTCTACGATTTTAACGGAAAAAATCGTGAAGTCCGCTCCTCGTCCGTCGCCCAACATCGTCGGCTGTTAGGAATACAATATATTCCCAATAGATATCAAAGTTCTTCCCCAAGGAGATTCGTATCAAAATTTAAAGGTCCAAATAGAGTAATTAAACTGTACGATAATAAAACGATCGACATCACCGATAACTCTTTCATACCAAGACGAATCGATGTCAACCGACTCCGCCCCATGTTCGACAACATGATATGGCGAAACGAATGCAGATTGGGAGGAATTTTGAATTCGTATTTTCTGGTCGACAATATACTCGAACTCTGTTCCCGACGGTAGTATCTCGTCTGCTAATAATTGTGGGTATATGGTTAGTTAGTTGCTGCTTCCAGGCTGGTAGAAAATGCAGATTGTTGCATTCTTTTGCGTAATTTTTTCTCCTTCGTTGATAATTTTTTCTTTCTTGTGTACCAATCTAATAGTTCCCCAGGCATAGGATATGCTGTAGAGCCGAATTCCGAGTTGCTCATCCTCGATTGGAGTATTAAATAAGAACTGCACCTCTTGAAGTAGAGATCATTGTTGTCTAGATTTATGTAGATCCCCGTATTCTTTGCAAACTGACGTAATAAAAGAAAAATATCTTACGATAAATATTTAACGTAATAAAAGGTTGGTATTCTTGAGGCAGACGTTGATTGTGTTTTTGAATGTTTCATACAATATCTTTGTTGTTTCTGCAGGAAATGTGAGGTATGTCAGAGGGATCCCTGTTACCTTAAATCCAGTTGCCGCAGGTTTGTTTAGGAAAGCGATCTCTATTTGTCGCTTATCGTCGTACAGACGACTAGACTAGTTGATTTCTGGAGTACGAAGAATCCCCAGGTAACCGCTTCCTTTCAATAATGTTTGAGAGTGTGAGTGGTTTGTCGTCCTCTCACCCCGTACGATGACGTTTTGTTTGATGAAGTATTGTCCTTCTTGTTGAGTTGTATTTAGCAGTCCAAAAGGGCTCTCGATGGGTTGATCAGGTTTTTCTTGGAGAAGTGTTATTTGCTCTGCGATGCAGTTGAGGGTATGGTATTCTTTTATTGCATACCATTTTCCTTCACCTGTAGGTGTTGCGGTGAAGCTGAGACTTATTGGTCCCGTCTGCATGTTGTTGTCACCACATTTTTTGTCATTCACCATTCGCCAACATTCTAGGGGTGTAATCAATTTTGTTTCTTGAGAGTATGTAGTGTCGAAAGATCCGATCCAGAAAGATCCTGTTATCTTCTTCGTTTCTGTCCACTGGCACAAAGTCCATCCTTTCCAGGTCGCTGCAGGCTTTTGGTTTGTGATCAAGGTGTAAGATGTTGGTATCCTTGTTGAGTGTTGCTTCTCCATGGCGTCATTGTTGCAGTAATATGGGGATTCCAGATAAAAAATTTCTCTATTTTTACGTTATTACAATCACAAACGGTGGTGTACATAGGATGAGTTGGGTTGTTAAATTGAAGTAAGCAAAGTGTTAGAAGAAATATTCGAATTGATGAAAACGACGTTTGCAGTTTAGGAGTTGCATCCATCTGTGGAAAAATGCAAGATTTAGCAATGCAGTTTGTGATTACGACTTCGTAAGGTGTAGTTTGTCGTTCTATCATCATGGAAAGGTCGGGATATAATTGACTGTGACAAGGAGTTTTCTTCTTGACTGGTACGCAGTAAGTTACTGGTTTCTCCTCCTGTTGATATTCCATTTCTACGTGAATGCACGTCCAGATCTTGCTTCTTCGGTCTTCCTGGGCGACGTTATTGCATTTAGCAAGAAGCAGTCTGTTGGGTTTCAACTTTTTCTGGTAAGGTTCGTTGATTACGAGCTATTTCTACTTTCTCCGTTGTTTCTTCTTTCCTCGGTATGTAGAGTTTTAGGCGATTGGCGTGTACAACAGACTTCAGTTTTTTCTTTTCTACATGTTGAACTTCGTAGTTGATGTTTGAATAAGTGCGAGTAACTTGAAATGGTCCATTCCATTGTAGTATAAGCTTTCCTGCCATTGGTGGTGCTTTTAGCAGAACGTAGTCACCAACGTCGTATTTCACCAATTTCGTGTTATTTTCGCAGTATTTTTTCTGTCTTGTTGCTGCTCTGAAGAGGTGTTCTTTCGCTAGTTTTGAGCTCATTGGATATGTAAAGAAGAATCGGCTGGCATAGCCAGAAGGAACTAATATATACCTTTATCCCTAAGCATTTTCTTGAACCGGTCTTACCACATCCGTTGCAATTCTCTCTCACACTCCTTCAACTGGAGGTAGGGAAAGCAATGGTGCCTATTGCTTTTCTTCCACTACAAATTAAACGGCTGTTAACATACTCTTTAACGGAAGCATATAAGTTTGGCCATGAGTATTGTCTTAGGATCCTATCTAGCGTTTTTTCTACTCCCAAATGTCCTGCCAATAGCGAATCGTGGTTTTCATCGAGTAGTACCATACTTCGTGGTACCACTCTCTTGCATTGTGCATCTATTAAAATTCCGCTACTAATAATCATAAAGTTTCTCCTAATTTTCTCGCATGAGTTTCCTGTTTCTATTTCCATGATTATTTTTTCACAATACTCGTCATCGTTTTGAAGGTTGATCCACCTATCTATTTCCATGAATTCCGTACATGCTTTGTTCCTTTCTTCCTTCGTTTTTTCGTACTTCACTTCTGTTTTAGTTTTTGCGTTAGTTGACCTTGTTTCTGTTTTTGCTAACGACACTATTGGTGTACGGCTAAGAGTGTCAGGCGTAGTGCGACTGTAAGTCGCACTCTGATCAGGAAATTCCTGACCGATATCCAATTACAATGTCGAATTCTTGTAACTTAAGTGCCCATCTAGCTAATCTTCCTGCTGGTTCTGTTTTACACATTAACCATTCTATAGGTCTATGATTTGTATAGACGGGAAACTTATACGGGAACTTATATATCCGTATAATTAAGTTCCGAAAACTTCGATAGCGTGGATGATGGGGTACGCCTCTTTCTCTGTGGGTGACCTTGGCCTCGCGGTCGTTCAGATGTATTGAGGTATAGGCAATGACGACTTCTACGCCGTCCGATTCACGAAGTTCCTGTTCGTGGGACTCCGCTAAATCCGCTCATTGAGGTGGAGTCTGTACTTGTGCCAAGACTGCTCCTATTCCATATCCTGAGGCATCCGTATTATAGTGTCCCATTTTTACATTTTATTTTTTGATTTTGATGGCGTTGATACCTGGGGTGTGTAGTACTGTTTCTTAGATATACCCAAAAAATAATAATAAAATAAAAATTTTTACCACCCCCACCATTGAAAAATCTGCGTTTTTGTTGGTTTTTTAAATTTTTTTAAACAATAACTCGGGAACCCATTACGCAAATGTTGCGGCGGTTGGAACTATGATAGATGTATATTTGGGAAACATGCCAAAAAAAAAATTCAAGAAGAAATATTGAGAGATACATATCCCACATCTTAATGATATTCACAAAACCCCAATCAGACCGTCTTTTGTTAAAGCGATTACGATACTCCTCAACTACTTGAAATAGGAAATTTTGATCATTTATGTTAACACATGAATCTTTGAATTCTGAAACCAACTTAATTGCACGCTCAGCACAATCATTGACTACTTCTAAAGAGCGAACTATTTTTTCCGCGTTTCGGTAACCGGCCATGTCATTCCAACAGTGTGCAGGAGCCTTCATCCAATCTACTTTT
The DNA here is from genome assembly GCA_013167095.2 of Daphnia sinensis. Lineage (NCBI taxonomy): Eukaryota > Metazoa > Arthropoda > Branchiopoda > Diplostraca > Daphniidae > Daphnia > Daphnia sinensis. The sequence goes on along the minus strand of CM023195.1, from coordinate 269,555 downwards.
TCATCAGTTAACTTAAATAAATCAAATAATAACCAGCTCCGTGGTCCTATGAAATGAATTAAGTCGTTTGGAAAATCTACTAGTAGCGGTGTGATAGTGGGAAATATAGGCTTTTGCGAACCATAAGTTATTGGATGGGGAAACCTAAGGAGTTTCAATACCATTTGATGTCGGAACAATAACGTTATTTCCCGATCAAAGATAGATAAAATAACCAGTTCTTGCGTTAAGTACCACAAATGGTTCAGAACTGATTTAGTACAATACATCGCCGCAATTTCGTCTTCATCTCGATATGACTTCATCAACGAAAGAAACTTTAAGTCATCTGACGGACCCATCCCATCCTCTTGCCAGTTAGAATTTCTTGAACGTCGCATTACGTCCTTTACATCTCTTGGAGCTAGATCACACAAACAATTAAGGCTGCTTTGAAATTCCCTTAATTTACTTTCATAGTTGTTGCTCTTCTGTCTTATCATTGGGATCTTTTTCATCGCTAGAAATTTACTATTAAGGGATACTAGTTGATCAGTGCATTTTTTTGCAGGTTTGACGGGAATGGCAGCTCGTTCCCAAAGAGGATAAAGTTCTTCGTAAAATATTTTAGAACAGATGTCACGAATCGGCATCGATTGCACTTGATGTCGGATTCCTAAAATTCTTCTCAAGACGGCTGAGTTTAACGCAAGTTTTGTGCCATTTGCGAGGCTAGTGTCACTATCAAAGCCTAATAAAGGATCCTTCCCACGATTTATTGTGACTTTGCTCGCCATTTTTGTCGTAAACAATGGGCAACAAGGCCAAAAGCTTTGTCCAAATGTCAATACTCCATTTCGACAATTACGATGTTGCACCAATCACGCTGCCAAGTTTTTCATTTGTGGGATATATAAATATCAATATTTTTTAAAGAAATTTTGTCAGCGCGTTACCCAAATATATATCTATCATAATTCCAAACGCCGCAAAATTTGCGTAATGGGTTCCCGAGTTATTGTTTAAAAAAATTAAAAAAACCAACAAAAACGCAAATTTTTCAATGGTGGGGGTGGTAATTTTTTTTTTATTATTATTTTTTTGGTATATCTTTGTAGCAGTACTGCACACCCCAGGTATCAACGCCATCAAAATCAAAAAATCAAATGTAAAAATGGGACACCCTAATCCTGATATCTTGCAATAAGGGCTTTTTTCCAATCTTGGTAGTTGAGGTCGTCCCCTTCTTCTTCGGCGTAACTTTCGTGCCATTCGAATGCTTGTCCTTTCAATCTGACCGAAAAGAAGCGTATTTTCTGGTCGTCGTTTCAATCGTTGTTACGTGCAACATGCTCAGTTCCTTTGAACCACTCTGTTATCAGCTTGGCCGTACGCTTCTCCGTACGTTACTTTCCCTTTGTATGCTGGAATTCCTTTTTTATCTTCTCTGAAGAATAGATCTCCTGTAGCTTTTACGATCGGGTTAGCAACAAATTTTGCCATTTGCTCGATTGCTTCTTCTTCGGGGTCGGTAACGTTGGCCTTGGGAATTTTCTTTGGAGATTGGATTGGAAGTGTGCCCCTTTTTTCTGTCTTTCTAGCTGCTCGACGTTCCCTGTTGTTAAAGTTGTTTGGTACTTTTTAGCTTTTCTAGTCTTGCTGATATTCTAAGTCTATGAGTTTCTTCCTATCGTCCAAAAAATTTTATCTCGATGGTGGCTTAGGTTTGAGTTACGATCATTGGAATCAGTGTTTTCTAACACGGGGTATAAGGGTAGTGTGTAGGGTAATGTGTTTTGTCCAGAGCAGTCTTATGTATCAACGAATCAAACGGCATTCGCTTACCTTAGCGGAGTTCCGATGTCAATGATCACAAGGCTTGTAGATAGAAAAACGCAGAGCACTTGAAGATTTAAGTGGAGCACAAAAAAATTTACTTCCATGGTCTCGTTGTCTGTCTCGTTGGGACCTCCAAATGTAATGGTTTTTACATGTGTATTTGAGTCTCAATACAACACTGATTCTGCTATTACAATTGGCTCTTTTTATATAAATCATCGAAGGTTAAATTAGGAGGGGTTCTACTTTGTAGTTCTCCTCCGGGAAGGTTGCTTGTTCGGTGCCCTTCCGGGTTGGGTGGAGTACTGTTGTTAGGTGGGGTTGCTGGCTGTTACAGTTTCGAATATTAAATCCCTAAGAAAGATTAGACATCAAAGTAAAGTAACGAAATAAAATAATAATAAGTATGTTCCAATTTTTTCCGAAAACATCACGCACACCCCATCTAACGGTTATTTTTAAAACCTCCATTTTACTACTTCTATACAACTACTATAATATGTAAAAACTACATTATTTTTCTTTTTATTATTCATAATATGTTTTATTTGTTTTCCCCAACAAAGTTTTTACTCAGATTTATTAAATCACACGTAATTAAAGGATTTAATTAAGTGATTAACATAAATAAAATATAATTCATAAAAAATAAAAACGTAAATAACACCTAAACAAAACAAAAATAAAAATAACTAAATAAAATATTTAAATAAAGTGATTTAACATTATTTTTCCTTTTATTATTTATAATATGTTTTATACGTTTTCCCCAACTAAGTTTTTGTTCAGATTTGTTGAACCACACGTAGTTATGATATTTAAAAAATACTAACATATTTCTATTTTTTCCATTCAAACTACACATTTACGAAACCTAGCGGTCGCTCTAGCATCCTTATGTACATTATTTTCCTTTCACTAACTGTCATTTATTTCGAAATCGTTCAAGAAATTGTACATCAAAACCAAACTAAACAAACGAACAAAACAAAACAAAACAAAACAAAACAAAACAAAAACAAACAAAACAAACAAAACAAAAAAAGATAGTCCAAAGAAAAAAAAATCAAAAGAAAAAGAATCATTTTAAATTTATTGAAAACAGTTTGAAAATTCGAGTGTATTCCAGATATACTATCGTTTTACATTTAAGGTACTTACATTATTATTATTTATCGAAGCTATGATCATGAAATTATCTTTTACACTAGATCACTGATTGCAATTTATCAAAAATTTACGCGTAGTATAAGACAGATACCTTTTTTACTTTCCTTGAACGTAATGTTTAATAGAAAACAGCGAAATGGATTTTTTCAGAAGATGGCAAAACAGCAATCCATGATATAACAGGGGATGTCTACAACTTGGGACCATTAAAAGTTCAGATTGTACCCGACAACGAAGACACTAAACCCACAGCATTAAACTGACGACATCAAACCCACCCGTCGACATAAACATTTTTGATCCGATGCTGGTGAAGTTCTATCTGTCGCCATCAGTTTTCCAGTGTGTTCGAAGGTTCCCCATACTAAGCTAGTAGTTGAAGATTCTTGCTAAACTAACATTGTTGTAATTGTAAGTACATGCTGCAATCATCGTTAATTTGTGTTTAAGATTACGGTATTTTTCAGAAGATTTGCTGTATGCTTTTCCAAGCGATTTCTTTGCTGACAGAAATTTGTCTATTGATCCTTCCTCATCTGTTTTTCTTTTGAGGGACTTACATTTTGAATTATCTGATTCCTTTCTTTTTGCTTCTGCAGATACCAATTCTTGGGCTTCTTTCTTGTGCTTTGATGTCAGGTGGTTTTTAACAATAGTAACGATAACTCCTTTAGTTTTGTAATTGCAATTAGAAATGCAACAGAAACTCCATACTTTCCCTTCAATCATTTCTTGTTTAAAATGGGCTCATACAGGGTGAGATTTCTGTGGGCCACGAGAACCACTGACTGACTTTGATGAGCCTGTTGACATGGATGATGTTGGTCGTGATAAATTAAGGTCTGCATTTTCATCAATGCCCTCTTCAATGTCTTCATCATTATCTTGAATAGTTCTATTAAAATCACCATCCATTTCGGACATAGTGAGTCACTAATGTGTAAAGACTCTTAGTTCTTAACTTCCAATTCTGACTATTGAGTTTTAATCGTTAAATTATAGTCTGAAATTGCAATCTCGATTGTGGGCATGTTGCCAAATTGTGAAAAATGTGACAAAATTTCGTCTAAAAATTTCCCTTTTATCGATACCGAGTTTTCAATCGAGTTTCTCATAAAAAAGTGAATCCTCGATAAAAATAATCGGGTTAAAAAAATAAAAACGAAATTAAATAAAACTAAGTAAAACTAGCCAAATAAAACCAAATAACAAGAATTCCACATGGAACATCGTTGGTTTTCTAGCCAAGATTTCCTAAAGGTCTCTACTAACTGGCCATGTAATCCATCTCTTCCGTCGTTGGAAGCGAATGACCGGAAATCCAGGAGACTACGTGGGTTGGTCAAATCTAGTTGCAAGATAACAAAATCGACCAGCTAATCAGAAGAAAATCGAGATTTGAAATGGAAAATCAAATTAGCTCGCAATGCTCTTCTTCGACGCGCCCAATCTAATGGCTATCACGATGAAGTAGATGATTTACGGGCCAGCTGTCAAATCGAGAAGAGTTCCGGTCTCATAAAACTAACGCAATTTTTGAACCATGGTGGCTTGCTGTGTGTTGGCGGTCGTATCGACAAAGCGCCACTGCCAATCGACATTCGCCACCCGATTATCCTTCCGCGTCTCGAACGTCTAACGGAGCTAATTCGCTGCCAGATGTATCGTGACCGAGCGCATTTATCCGCTGAACAGCTACATTACAAAACACGAGGTCAATACTGTATTCCCAAAAGCACAACGAGTATTTGTCAAGTGTTACCCTTCCAAAAAGATTAAAATGGCCGACTTGCCCAGCTTCCGCCAGAAAATGTGCTATCCCGCATTCATGCACACTGGAGTGGATTCTGGATTGGTCACCATTCTGCGACGGACTGAAAAGAGATGGGGTTGCCTTTTCACGTGCCTTACGCCCAAAGTTTTTGAATTGTCGGACATAATGACAGCTGGATGGGAATGATGAGAGACGAAGCAGCAAAAGGCTTCTAGGAAAGAAAGTGTTGTCATGTCTTTGACTACTTTTAGATGGATGGCACGAGTAGACGCTCAGGTGAAATGCAGGATGTAAACATTCCGGTTTATCTCTAGAGCTTCCTTTGTACCACGTAGCGTGAACGCTCCAGTGAAATCAATACCGGTCAAAGTGAACGGAATAAGACAAACGCTCCAGTGGAAGTGGAGCATGTTTCATAGCCATTTATGGCGGTCGTCGTACACGGTTGCAGTTTTTATAACACACTTTTTAAAACACTTTTTGCCACTTTGAATAATTTGAGGGATCCAATAGCGATGGCGTATTGATGCAACTCATGATTCTCTCATGATTTTTACTCCTCCATTCATTAGCAGAGCGTGATGAGCGGCTATTACAAGGTTGGAAAGTATAGATTTCTTTGAGAGTGAAATAAGATGTTTTGCATCTTTCTTCAGTTGGGAGTTGGAAAGACGGCCGTTGTAGCGCAACAGTCCGTCTTGGCCGATGAAAAGATCCAGTTGAGAAACCAAAGCTGGACGTTTTACGATGAGATTCGCGTAGTAGTTGAATTCTTCAGTGAGGCATGACTTCTTAGTCGCCAGAAGCCATACTTTCGCTGCCTCTTGTAGTTCAGAAACAGTGATGTGTCCTAACTTCCAGCTGGCTCGAGATTTGTCCTTCATTTTGATATTTCCGATAAATCGCCAAATAATTGCTGTTTCTCTGATGAGACAAGAGAACTTGTATCAAGAAACGTTTAGAACGTTCTCGAAGGAGGCTGTTGGGCTGGAAGCTGTTGCACTCGTGACGACGGACAAATGAAATACCGCTGCTGGTTCGCAATTTCCTTTCTACGACGGCCAATCGCTTTTCTTTGGAAGCCACTGAGGTCCGGTTAGCCAGGAGTCAGAAAAAAGAAACTGACGTTGATTAGAAGCACGAGATAGGAGATCCACCGGATTGAAGCGGTGAAGCATTAGTTCCATGATGCGTCAGCCTACCGGATGAAACTGTGGATGTTCTTAACTCAGTTGTGAACGGATTGACACTTGTTTTTGGATTCAGTAAAGAACAATCTGGCTATCTGACCACAGATAGCACTTGGTTTAAGACCAAGGAGAAGAAAAGTACTGAGAATAGATGACGCAACACGTGTTCCAATGACAGCTGCCAATAACTCGGTTTGCCTAATTGATAGTAACTTCTTCTCTGTTTTCAGCGGCGCGACTCGCGACTTCGAGAACACGAATGCAGAGGACTCGCCATCACAAAAATATGCGACGGCCCCGTAAGCCAATTGGCTCGCATAAAAAATCCATTAAGATCTTTGATTAATCCAGCCTTCAAGTAAGAGCGATTAAAAGAAGTTTTTGAATCTTCGATTGAGGCTGTGATCCCTTTCCATCTTTCGATCTACTCTGATCAGGGTTGGATGCGGTAGTTAAAAAATTTACCACAATGCGGTAGCTGTTGCCGCAAAATTTTGATTTTCTACCGCAGTTGCGTTACTAACGTGGTTGCAGTGGTCGTTTGCGGTAGCGTGGATGGTTAAGAAAAAATCAACTCACAAATCACAAGCATTTAGGTTGCAACGATCCTTATTCTTTTGTATTTCGGATTTTAAAAAGTAGTTTTTGAATCAATGCACTTGTTTACTTTAAAAAATAACATGCGTTCAAAGTTTTATCTGACAAACGACTCTTAAGTGGGGTAAAAATACTTCCTGCAACGCCGAATTTCCAACACAGTTATAGAAGTAAGAATAAAGTCACAACTTGCTGCACAACTACTGAACTACCTGATTTATGTAAGAAAACACAAGTTTCATTCCTGACAGGTTCACTTCGTTTACCTCGTTTCTTTTGCTGAGGTCACTTGGAATATGTCACCGACTCCTTCACTTTTTGCTTTCGCAGTGAGTTGGTCATCGTTGGACCACCACGATGTTGAGGAATAGCAAATATCCAAACCCTAGCTCATGTTTAGCACCCTCCTTCTTTCTGTATCGCTCCGCCATTCTGTCTCGCTGCTCACTTGCTTATAGCACTCTCTCAACAGCAGAGTCTGTCACTCCACTGGATTTAACTCTGTGTGAATTCTCTTATATATTTCGTGTCTCATGATTACTCAAAATTTTTCCCCATTCATGTAAGTGTCTCATGATTCATGTTCAGTGCGATGAATACAGAGAGATAGAAGTCAGTCTGTGGTGTACATTTCTAACAGGTTATGGGCCCAGGCACGTGTTCTCTATACTGATGCAACATGGATCTGTCTCGTAGACTAGACATAAAAAATATTGACAAATTTGATTGCACTAGCTACCAACAATGGAAGCACGGCCTACTTATGGAGTTGGAAATGGTTGAGCTCCTAGATATTGGTGAGGTATTTTATATTTAAATTCTTGGTATTATACCAAATGCTGGTTACACCAACATGTGACCAATGTTCATAATGTTTCCTTAATTACACCCAGGCTTACGAACAGTGCCCTGATGAGATATTTGCAAATGATGCAAATTTTGAAGACGCAATAAATTATCCTATACCTACAAACATTGGCGCTCTAAAGGATTGGAGAAAGAAAGACTGCATTGCAAGGACCATGATTTACCACTCAAATGACAAAGAACGTCAGAAAGGTCTAATTAACTGTCGAACTTCATATGATATGTGGACAAGAATGTCTACTCAATACCTACAGCTAGCAGCTGACAATAAGCACCTGCTTCATAGAGAATTCCTTTCACTCGACTACAAAACAGGAGATGATATCATGGCCCACGTTACAAACATCGAGAAAATGGCATCCCAATTACGGGATTTAGTTGTACACGTCAGCTGATGAGCAGATAATCGCAAAAATTGTTTGTACTCTCCCTGGATCGTTCAAACACATGGAAACAGCATGCCCATGAATGAGAAGACCATTGATGCCCATAGGGCAAGACTCGTACAAGAAGAACGAAAAATTAAAAGGAGGAAGCCTGAAAGAAACACAACTGGTCACAGCAATGAAGATGGTGCATTTATTGGCCACAAAGTTCTCCGACTCAAAATAACAATGATTCTTACCGACAAGACAACCACAGAAGGACGCCTAAGAAGTGCTTGAACTGTCCTAACTATACCAATCACTGGACCAGAGATTGCAGATTTAGAAAGCGCGAAGAGATTGGCCACAATACACCCCCAGCCAAAAGACACAGAGCAAACCTAGCCGACGGCAAGGAAGATCATACAGCTTTCATCTACACTTTTGGACTCATGTCTCTGTCAAGCACACTTTGGTACGCAAATTCTGGTGCAACTCAGCATATGTCTGACCAACAACAGAAATTCAAAAACTTTCAACCAATCAGACCTGGCACGAGAGCCATTCATGGAATAGGCAACAAAGTACTCTATGCCCATGGAGTCGGCGACGTGCCTATCTACGCCATCATAAACGGAAACAAGCACAAAGGAGCTATAAAGAAAGTCCTATTCGTCCCAGAAATTGGAGTCAGCCTCCTCTCGATCCCCACTATAACTGAGCTTGGTTTCGATGTATACTTCCAAGGACGAGACATTAGAATAACCCGCGGCGGAGAAATATTTATGACTGGAAAGCGACTTGGTGAAACCCTATATCAACTAGATATCACTTCACAGGAAGAAATAGCTAAAGAAACAAACAACGAAGCCAAAATCGCCAGTACAAATGCAACAACATTAGCCATATGGTATGAACGATTCGCTCATGTGAATTACGCAACCATGCAACGAATGATCAAACTCAATTCGGTCATAGGCCTAAACGTCGTGGGCAGCACCTCACACAAAGAAGACTGCACAGCCTGCATAATTGGCAAAATGTCGCGTCTCCCGTTCCCAGAAGGAAGAACTAGAGCTGGACAAGTTGGAGGAATCGTTCACTCAGACTTAGTTGATCCATTTCAAGTAGCGACTCCAAACGGAAAACTGCACTACGTTATACTCAAAGATGACCACAGTGGATATAAAGTGGCATGCTTTATGAAGAAAAAGTCCGAGACAGAAGAATGTTTTAAAGAATACGTCGAAAAGATGTTCACTGAGACTCGACAGTGCTCTCGCATGCTTCGCTCAGATAATGGGAGCGAGTATACAAGTAACTCTTTCCGGAAATGGCTCTCCACCAAAGGTATTCTTCACCAAACATCTGCAGCTCATATACCACAACAAAATGGCGTATCTGAACGCGATAATCGAGCTACAGTGGAAGGTGCCCGAACTGAGTTACATGCCAAGAATATACCCCTCTACCTGTGGGCAGCTGCAATCAACTATGCAATTTACACCCTTAAGCGGACGCTTCTTCATGACACAACAGTAACGACTTATGAAATTTGGCATGCCAAGAAGCCAAACGTATCTAATCTCTGAGTCTTCGGCACCAAAGCTTTCACACATGTCCAGATGCTGAAAGGCGTAAGCCCGAGCCAAAAGCAGTTGAAGGTCTCTTCATCGGCTACTGCGAACAGACCAAGGCATGCATAATTCATATTTCAAAAGAAAGGAGAAAAGTGATTAGTCGAGACGTAAAATTCTTTTGGGGAAAAGAGCTCTGTTACAGAGCCCAGCGATGACATGCAAATCGACCCAACAAATCTCGAAGACACAATTTCCGACAAACCGCTTTCTCCGCCTAAAACCCTCACTGAGCCACAAATAAGAAAGTCAGCGAGAGGCATGGTTCAAAAAAGGCAGTGGCCGGTAGCCCTAGCAACCCCACACCTTAATAATGATGGCCAGAATGACCAGATGGACTGTTCCAAACCAAATAGCAACACGTCTTTAATGCAAGACGCATTCAACATTTTATATTGATGAACCAGGCAGCTACACAGAAGCAATAACATAGCTGTTTGCCGACAAGTGGAAAGAAGGAATGGATTCCGAAATTCAATCTCTACGCTCGAATAAGACCTAAACACTTGTTGAACTACCCTCATCACATTCTTCTATACCCAGTAGGTGGCAGTATAAAGCAAAACATGACAAAGAAGGTAAAATCACATGATTTAAGCTAGATTTGTGGCAAAAGGATTTAAACAGAAATACGGGTTCGACTATCACGAAACTTGTGCTCCGGTCGTCCGGTATGACTTGCTGCAAGTAATTCTCGCCCTTAGAGCTTCACGTGATTTACAGCTCCTCCAGATCGACTTTCAAACAGCTTTTCTGTATGGAGAGCTCGATCAGAAAATCTACATTAAAGAACCCGAAGGCTATGTCACCCCTGGTCATGAATACTTCGAATGTCTACTTCACAAAGGTCTCTATGGCCTGAAACAATCGTCGCGCCTATGGTACCAAAAACTCCAATCATCTCTTATACAACTATACTTCAAACAAAGCGAAGAAGATCCATGTGTATATACTCGTGAAACAGAAGGTATGTTCATCATCCTCGCTGTATTGATCGACGGTGGTCTCTTAGCCTTTGATGATCAAACCGCTGCAGCCACCATCATTCATCACCTTCAAAGCGAGTACAAGATGACATGTAGCCCTGCCGAGCATTTTGTACGTCTGGTAATCAATCACGACAGACAAAACCGGGAGCTGTACCTCTCATCACCACAGTTTATCGAAAAGGTGCTAACTAAATTCAACATGACTGAGTGTAACCGCATCGGCAATCCATCCGACAAAAGAAGTTGTCTATCTACCTCCATGTCACCGACTACTGACATTTCAAAAGCCGCCATGAGCAAAATATCGTATCGAGAGAGTGTAGGGAGCCTCATGTATGCAGCCTTCATCACATTCCGTCCAGAGATCGCGCACTCCGTCAATCAGCTTGCCCAATTTTGCGAAAAACTGGGGGAGCCACATTGGATGGGTGTCAAGAGAATTCTCAAGTATCTTGCATCTATGCGAAAACACGGACTATGCTCTTCTGGACAAAACACCAGCCCCGACACAATAGTGGCTTTCTCTGACGCAGATTATGCTGGAGATGTCGATACGCGCCGATCAACTTCAGGATTTCTTTTCATCCTAAACGGAGCAGCAGTGACCTGGTCTAGCCGTCGGCAAAATTGTGTCGCCCTTTCAACAATGGAGTCTGAATATATAGCTGCAAGTGAAGCATCAAGAGAAGCCGTTGGCTCCGACGCTTGCTGGATCAAATCGGCATACCCCAAGAGAGACCAATAATCCTAAATTGCGACAACAAGAGTGCTATAGCACTTCCCAACAATCCTGAGCATCACACACGATCCAAGCACATAGATGTCCGCCTTCACTACATCCGCGACGAGGTGATCAATGAAACCGTCAAAATCAACCACGTAAGCTCAAATGATCAACTTGCAGACATTCTCACAAAGCCGATGGAGGAAACTCGCTTCGCTCATTTAAGGGCTTCCATTGGAGTTCTTGAGGTACCGCATTGTTACTAGCCAGTCCATTTTGAGGAGGTGTGTTGGGGAATAGCAAAATGTACACTCTTTAACAAATTGTTTGGCACAGAAAAAAATCATCATCATCGCCTTTTCGGATTTACGCAGCCTGAAATGAGGTTGTCGACATAGATGTTTGGTTTATGTCGGCAGCTAGTACTGATGGGGTTTCTTTAAGATGTTTTTTTTTATCACTGAAAGTAGTAAGAAAGGCGAGCTGCTGGTTCTAAACGGAATCAGTCGGAAGCGATAACTTTCGAAGTAAGATTTTGCGTCGTACGGGTCTTTCAGACAGGGGAACAGCAGAAAGCCTCGATCCTGTTCGTGTAGACCACTTTGATGAAAAGCTTTTTCAATATCGGCTGTCAGGCCAATGGAGTGAACGCGGAAACGGAGGAGAATGGATATCTTGTCGTTTTGTAACGGAGGGCCGATCTCGAGGCAATCGTTCAAGCTTACTTCAGCGGGAGTTTTGCGGGAACAGTCGAAGACTTTTCGGAGGGGTGTAGTCGCTGATTCTTTGAACACTCCGAAATCTGGAATACAGTGATAGGGCTTGCTGATTTCGCTGGACGGAACCTTTTCGATAAAGCCTCTGGCCAGTAGTTCTTGAACGATCTTGAGATAGAGCTCGAGTAATTTGGGTTCTTTAAGGCTAGTCGGTTGATAGTTCCTCTCGTCCTTTTTTGACAAGTTTGAAGACTGGGCGACAGGGGTGGATGGCTCTCACTCCTAGGGAGCTTCGTGACGTATTTTCCATTACGAAACTCAACCGAATTCTCACGATAATTTGGTTTTTTTAGTCAATTCCAGATCCAACAGGATACCAAGGGTCCCAAGGTTCCAGAATTTGGTGACGTCGAATGTGTCTTCAACCGAGATGTTTTTCACCTGAATGGTGCAGTTGCTCAGAGATTAGGTAGCCGATCATAGAATCAACTGCCGTTGAACCCGATCCGAGAATGACTTTGACATCCAGGGTGAGCTCGTAATAAAAGAAATAGTTAGGTTTTAGGACTTCAAAATGTCTGGGTGAACGTTGACGTGGGTCAACGACCGAGAATTTAACAGGGCTGCGGCTCTGACAAGTGCTGTAAGAGGGACACCTGTTACTGACCGCTCGTTTAAGATGCAGCGAAGCGCTGATTTAGCAGATTTAATCCATCTTTCCCATGAACCTCCAAAATGAGGAAAGACATCTGGACTGAATCTCCACTCGACGGTTGGTTTTTTAGTTTTCCCAGTCTATCGACTAGGTCCGCTTCACTCCAACAGGAGAGAGCACGGTTTGTTTCTTGCTCGCCGGCCACCAAGTTTGTTCCGTTGTCGCTGTAGCAAAGTTGTGGAAGACCGCGACCGTCTGCAAAACGGGAATATGCGGTGATGAACGAATCCATTTCCATAAAGTCGGCGAGTTCCAGGTGCACAGCTCGACATTCGAGACAAGTAAAAATTTCGCAGTAGCGCTTGATGGATCGTCGAAACATGACAACAGGCAGCGGACCAAAGAAGTCGATACCGACGTTGTGAAAGGCGGAAGGTGTGTCTTGATACAACTAGCCGAAAACTGGCCCATTACAGGTGGAACTGGTTGACTGGAGTTAAATTTGCAAACGAAGCATTCCCGAATGACTCATTTGATTGATGATCTGAATCGAAGAACATGATGCCCCACGTGCTTTGAACCTCAGTCGGAAGCTTAGTCAAGATAAGCTCGACCAGACCCGATGATTTTAGTTTATTTTCATTTCCACCTTTTTTAAATGACGCGACAGCTCTATTTAATGTTTGGGAGAACTTCAGTGAAGTTTTGTAGTCGTGTTGCTTCACTTTCGGAAGATTGATTTATGGCTGTATTAGGTTCTTGTAGAGTATCCTGCACAAAAATCTGAACAGCGATTTGATTTTAATACCATTTCGTTGATGTCGGAATGAAATTTTAAAGATTTTCTTTAAGAGCTATAACAGGCAGGTCGCACTGAACCTAAAAAATTTTTTGGTATAGTCTAAATGTCTTATTGTAGTAAAAAAAATTAAATTAAAATTTATCTTCGGGTTTTAGTGCAGGATACTGTACAATTTCAGGGTGCCCGTAGGTATTCTCCAGCTCGGTTAAAGCTTCATTGTGCAAAGCTGAGCTGCTAAGAGAGTCATCTTGTTCGTTTCGTATCTTCGTACGGTCTCAGATCTAGCTTAGGGAGACCAAACACGGATTGTGTAAAGCAGTTTGGTTCAGTATGGTCTCGTGTTGTGGAAACGGAATCGTCGTTGCATGTCGTCCATTGTTTTATTTAATTATGTTTGTTCTGACACGAGGTGACTTTTTTTTTGGTGCAGTAGCCACTGTAGTGTTTTTCTGACTGCAAGTGTGAGATGACGGAAAATTGTTTTGTTAACACTCGCCTGATATCATCAAATTCAAGGTTTTGTTTTTCAATCTCTTCTGTAAGTTTTTTTTTCATTTTCGCGTCGTATTGTCTGCCCTTGCCGTTGCAGCCGATCTTTTTCTTTTGCGGCTTGGAAGAAATTCTAGACGTTTTTGTTTCTCTGCTTCCAAATCGGTTTTTGATTATTATTACTTTTCTGATTATAGCTGATGAGTAATACTTATGATTGAAGACACCTAACTCGGGTAAATTGATTGCGGTTCATTGTGGTCAGCCCGGGAAATTCGTCGTGGCAAGAGGCTGTTTTCAAGTTAATAGTATTTGTGCATAGATAGTAATTCAGAGGTTTGTGCATGTGCGGAAACTATTTCAGCGGCGTATGTTTTTGTTGCTGCGTTAAAGCTGTAAATTGTCCTACAATATTGTAATAAACACTTTGTCTTAAACTAGCCCTCTAGTGGTAGTGGTACAACACTGAAACAACCCCACCTCAATTGTCCTTCAGTTCCTTAGTGACCTTGCTTTGTGTCTGATCTAACCTTTATTCGTCAGTTCTATTTCTGTTGTGTTTGCATTCAGTTTCGGTTCTTACTTGGTGCTTGTGTTTCCTTTTCTTTGTTATCTGGTGTAGTTAGTGGTACTGTTGGTGAAATAATAAAAACCTTAGGTAGTCACCAATAGTAACGATCCATCTTTTCTTGCTGGCTCTTGTGTTAAGGGAGTCAGCAGAGAGATTGATTTCTCTTTGTGACTTTACCTCAAGTGACTAGTCCAAAACCCTGAACGTGTGCGTAACCATATTCTTTCTGGACATCGTTTTGCGTAGAGCAAGCATGAACGTTTTCATGGGAAGGTCTGTCACGAGCTCAAGATGTACAGCTCTTGTGACGACAGAAGTGAATAAACGCGAAATATATGGTTAAATGAACGAGACGCTTTATCAGAGTGCCGTATATTCGGGTACTACAATCAAGACAAATAATAAGATAACTAATTAGAATAGAAGTAACATACCAATAGGATGAGTACGTGGAGCGGCTGGCGGTAGAAGGTTTCAAGAGCGGTCGGAACCTCGAAGAGACTGACTTTGGGTAAAAATCACGGCCTTTATACACCGAATAAGCCTGGCCCGTGACCTACTTTTACATCAACAAGGGGAAGATGTGGACCGTGCAAAACCCAACCCGAGTCAAGTTTACAGTTCTTGACAGGTCGTTTAACGGGACTTAAGGTAGAGTAAACGAGATTAAAATTGAAATTCGGGGAGGGGTGAATTCAAGCTGCATAAGAGATTTATGAGGAAACAAATGGATTTGAGGTTTGGTAACGGCACTGTAGGTACCCCAGACCAGTTAATTAACATAAACGTTAATATTAGGAAAGGTTAAACAAGTAACTAAAACATTTATTTTAGCAGAAACGTCTGAAAGTGAAAGCGGTAGTGACCAACTTTCGAATTCCCTTCATTGTAAGGTAATACTCAATAAAGTTTTGTTTTGAAACGTGTTTGATTCTGTGTTGTGTAAACTTTCCTTTTTCATATCATAAAAGTGGTACACAATCTACTAGAAGGCTTGCGTTAACCCCGCAATTTTTCGAGTTTCTTGGGGATGTACGAGGAAAACAAGCTGGGTATTAAAGGTGTACATTTCCAAATTGCACCATGAAGAAAGATAAGAGTGGCAAGGACAAGCCACTAATAGTATACAATGACACAAGATCAAATGCAAAGCGTCATTTCTGTGTAAGATTTTTATTATTTTGATGTGGTATGCTATGAGTCATAATTGTTTCTTTTTATTTTTAAGATGACGATCCCACAAAAAAACTCAACCATGAACAGATGTGGAAGAACTCATGTACGCAGATGAAAAAACAATCATCTGTCAAAGAAGTATTGCTATAAGATCTGTGATGATGACCCAAACAGATTTAGATTTGTTTTTTTTGCAAGTTAGATAAACATTATTACAGTAACATTGAAGCTTATTTTAGAACTGGCTTATTGTTGACGTCCTACCTCTACACTCAGTTGAGAAACCTGGTTTCAGGCAACTAATGAATGGCATGCTCCAAATATCAAGCTAAATGGTAGAGCGTATTTTACAGATCTACTGGGAAAGAAATACAATCTCCGGTGACAGGTTTGTGTGAAGAATTGGAAAAATGTTCTGATGCAAGCACAACTGTCGATGCTTGTACGAGCCGACGAAAAAGCTATGTTAGAGAAACCGTCCACTGGTTTCATAAAGACAGCATTAAAAGAAAAAAACACTTGTTTAGCTATCAAAAGTATGGCCATACTTACCATGTTTTGGCAAGAACGATTGATGACATTCATGTGGAGTTTAATATCACAAGCAAGCTTCGGGGATCAACAACGGACAACCGATCCAACTTTTGTGAGTGCTTCAGGGAAGAAGGTAAATCAAGTTGTATCTTGTACCATTCTGACAAGTTCAATAAAATAACTATTTTGGTTTTTCTTGTTAGGTGCCTCCACCAACCACTCTTACGACTACGACGACCTACAATTCTCAGATAAAGATAAGTTGTTTAACATTGCCTAAAAAACTGAAAGTGAAACATATCATAGAAGGAGAAATGCAGCCTCCAGAACTGCTAATAACATTTTTCGAATGTTTGATATCGGGTAAGTCGTTAATTTTTCAGCGCTTAATAAACGTTCTTGGAGTACCTTTTTCATATAGTTTATGTGTAACTTGTAATTGTAGGTGTACATCAAGGTTCCAAAACTGTTTCCGGAAAAAGGTCAAGGAGAATTAAATCATTGGCTGATGATTCCATCTTCGCCGTCACAAATGGATTATTTAAGCCAGCAAAGCATCTCTTGCTGGGAATGTATTTAAAGTCAGCAACAGGTATGACTTATTATTGAACAACTGACTTATACCAATTACAGTTTACTAAATTATGTATATGTTACAGGCAAACGCGAAGTTCTAAACGTTGTTAATCGTTACGGACAGTGTATAAGTTACACGACAGCAGAAGAAATCGAAACGGAACTAACTTTTAACGCTTCTGAACCATCACGGATGCTTCCTGATGGAATGCATCGCCGTTCCGATCTCCACACTGGTGTGGCATTTGACAATTTTGATCTCTTTGTAGAAAACTTTAACCGGGAAAAATACTCTACATGATAGGCCTACTGTGGGGATCGTGACGCAAGATATTCCGGATAACGACGAAAATTTATTTAATGAGCAAGATGAGACGGATGGCTACGAAGAAGACGACATTGTACCACCCAAAAGACGACGAAGAACTTACGAAATTATTAACGATACAATGAAACCGTATCACAAGCAAACAAAGATGTTAACTGAATCCATGCTTGGATTAGAAGATCAAAGAAGAGCTTTAATTCCAGACAGTCTTCAAACCGCTCGCAAATTGGATTTCATTTGGATGGCGTCATTAACCATGGAAGTTCCAAACACACCGATGTGGACAGGTTGGAATTCCTTATCAACACCGAAAGATAGTCTCCCTCAACAGCGAGTCCTTTACCTGCCACAGATTAACGCCTTTCCTACTAGGGCTGACGTCGTTATGGAAACAATGCAAAGGTCACTTCGGATTGCGGACGAATGTGATCAACAGTATATCTCTGTGACGTATGACCTCGCAATAGCCAAAATTGCTTTGTCAATTCAAGCTGCTGAAAGACCAAGGTTCAACAAGCTATTTATCCAATTGGGAGCTTTCCACATTCAGCTATCGTTCTTTAAAGCTGTGGGTAAATTTATCGCCGAGTCTGGGGGTCCGTATATTTTGACGGAAAGTGGAGTTCTTGCTGAGGGACCCCTAAATGGATATTTTACTTAAAACGAGCGGCTAAGATTTAAAAAATACGGGTCTGATAGATGCAAAATAGAGAAAATTTAAAATCGCCGCGTTCATATTGCAACGTTGCCGTACGGGAAATCTATGGCGTATCTGTCAAACTCACCATCAAAATTACATCTTGTTTAATTAAAACGACTTCTAATGACGTCTGGTCTTACGCCATTGTGTTGATCATGATTTCATCTATTTTTAGGTATGTTTATTATACATGCCAACAAATTTGCAAAATTTCACCAAAACCCCCTATCTTTAACTGTGTCTGGTTTAATATTTACGACGTGTAAACACGTCTGGTCTTGTATTAATAGACTTATCATTATTATTTCTATCAAATGGCATAAGTTTCTTTCTTGCCAAAGAATCTGCAAGTTTTTGCATTTCACGCCGACTTTGGCAACCTGTCACGCTTAGACGCGGCCGCTCTGGCGGACCAGACGTGACTTTTTAGACTCCCCCCACCCCCCTCTTTCATATTACAACTTCAAACCTTTTGCCAATCAAAATGTGCGTCATTGTAGGCTGGCTCCTGGACTAGTAGCCTTGCATCACCGCGTTGAACTTGGTCGTACAGCGATTTTAAAGCTTCCTCATCAAGAGTCTCAGAACCACAGCTTCCCTATAAAATTGGAAATATCTAATGAATGCGTTAAGTATAAACACACGAGCAATTTCTTCAACTTATGGGAATTATTTCTCCTGGCAGACATGGGTTGTCATTCTTAAAAACATGTATGTGAAGTTTCTCGTACAGTGGCTTCAGCTTAAATGCTGGGCCACCAACAACAAGATTTAAACAAAATGCACAAACTGAAAATAAAATAGGTTTAAAATATTTACCTGTCCCGTTAAGTGAGTTGGTATATAACCCAATATCTTTCTTTGCTGTCGTTTTCAAATTATTACATTTCTTTTTTAGTTCTTCAACACTTCTAGGCTTAGATTCAGCAAAGGATGTTCTAAGAACGTGTGCTTTACTTTCCCATGCAGCAGTTTTAACTTCCCTAGAGACACCACTATCAAAAGCACCTTCAATGACATCCTATTTAAAAATGTGAGTGGTATAAATGAGAAAATGCATTCAAACAACCAATAGTATTTACACTTTACCTTGTTTAAGATGAATTGGTCAACAATCGTTTCTGTTTCTATCTCAGACCACAGTTCCCTTGGCCCCTTGTTTACAGTTTTCCGAGCCATACTATAGTGCGGTTTTTTATTAAGAATAGAACTTCAAAATAATCTAACTTGAAATCCTACTTTTACTTAGACTGGCTTGACTTAAGCTTCTTGCTTGACTTAAGTTGGTGTTCGGAATACGACCCCTGGGGTCGAATTTTGAACACGGTACTTTTGCTTAGCCAATGCTTAACTTAAAGATCAGTCTGACTTATCGATAAGTCGCGATTTTGAATAAAAATGAAAAAGTTAAGTAAAAGACTTCAGACAAAAAAGAGATCAGTTAAGCAAGAAAATGGAGATAAGTACAAGGTACCTCCTGAGGTACCTTATATCTGTAAGTTTGTACTTTCGACGCATTTTATCACTAAATTTAGCAAAATATTTGTAGTTGTGCTATAAAAAAAATTATAAACGCGTATGCTAGACTAATTGTTTTGAAATGGACAGTTCAGAAAATTAAAGAAGTCTTTAGAAAGTGAAGAAGATGCTCAAAAAGACTTCTTTGCAGATTTGTCTGCTTTCGGTGACAAAACTGATTATTTGTATGCTTTTTGTGTTTTGAAACATATCGACGTAGAAGCCGACTGGTCCCGTTTTACCAGACGAGGAAGGATGTTCTTGTTTACTTACGAAGATTATAGAATTTTCGGGACTTTTCATTTTGACCGTGAGTTGATCTCGATTCAGTCTTAGCTTGGTATAGTATGAATAAGCCTTTTTAAACCAAAAAAAACATTCGTATAATGTTCACGTAGGGTTTATTACTTTTTTACATACGGAATCTGTTGTCAAACAGATTTCGAATTTCAGATTTACAAATTTTACAGCGTTCGTGTTTCACGTTTATAGCTCCATTTGCAAAATCAGCATAATTAGAAAAAAAAATTTGGATCCATTTCATCCAATTATCACATTTGCAAAAACAACACTGCAAACACATCAAAATAATTAAAAAAAACTTATGTTATGTTGTTCATCGTTATCTAATTAAATGATAAAGTATTTATTTAGTAAGTGATCTACCTGACAATATAAGGACAAGTAAACTAACTACGTGTTACACTGATACTTAACTTTAACAGGTTATGGGCAATACCCATGGTCATACCCAAGCAGAGGTGATTGTAGTGAAAATCTTTTGCTGGTAAATAAAATGACACCCAAGGAGAAGTGAATGCAGTAAACCTTAAAAAAAAGAAAAAGTGAAAACTAAACAAAACAATTACACCAAGGGAGAGATAACTTGAATATTGTAATGATACAAGTATGACAATATTAACTGATAAGAAATTTTCCTCTATTCAGGAATATGATGAAGCAGGAGAGTTGAAAAATGGAAATAAAATCAACTCGGGAATTGAAAGAGATGCCATGGCTGCTGGACTTATTTACGGCAGCCTAGAACCAGAGGTACCAGACGTCAGTCGGAGGATCAGTTGATACGGCTGATATATGGAAAAGATTAAATCAAGAGCACGCACAAGTAGCAGCAGCACACTCTCATTAATTAACAGCAAAATTTTTTCAGTACATCATGAATCCTGGTAAATAACAAAAATTAGCACGCTCAAATATATATTTGAAAGGCAATTTATTATTGACAGAGCATAGTATAACAGCACACATCAATACTATAAAGCGGATGGCAGATGAATTGAGCAATGTTTGAGCTCCAGTATCAGTTGAACAAATTGAAGATAGGATTCTTTCTACTCTACCACCAAGTTCTTATGGCGCTAGAGCAGCATGGGAAACTATACCATCTGGAGAGCACAGAAATCTCATTAGACTGACTGTAAGGATGGTGCTTGAAGAAACTAGAAACAAAACTTTACCAGGAGGAGGAGTAAATCCGGCTGATGTTGCATTTTCGCTTCACACACTAGTAAGATACAGAAATGGACAGAAGAAAATACTGAAACTGTATTTGCATCCCATGGTGATTACAGAAGAGGTTATCGTGGAAGAGGATATCGTGGAAGAGGCTATCGTGGAAATCGTGGCGATAGAGGAGATGGTGGATACAGAGGCAACGGACGAAGAGGAGGATATCGTAACAATGGAAGTCATCGAGGAGACCATCAAGGAGGAAGAGGCTACCATCATGGATCACAACCACCGTTTGGTCCATATGATTGCTACGAGTGTGGAAAACTAGGTCATTTAGCACGGAATTGTTACACGAAGAAGCAGGGAGAACAGAGAAATGCACACCAAGAGAAATTTGACAACAATCGAAAATACAACAAAAGTCGAGGCGACAATTACATCTACCATCCAGCATCCAACTTGCTATCATCGTACTGTTTCCTATCAAAGAATGAAAATGGCTGGTATGCAAATTCAGGAGACACACACCATATGACGGAACGAAAATATTTCTACTCTTCATTAAAATCAGTTGAGTAAGGATCTTGGAAAGTACATAGTATTGGCTCCATCAAGCTGGATGTACTAGGATTAGGAGACATCCAAATAGAATCGTATGTAAACGGTAGAAGAATAAGTGGCAAGCTGAACGATGTGTTATTTGTCCCGGAACTTGGGGCCAATCTTTTCTCGCTTGGTACTATAATGGATCGTGGATTTAAGCGAATTTCCCTGACAATATCGTGCTCACCATTGATAAGAAGACAAACACTCCTGTGCTGGAAGGAAGAAAGTTAGGCAAATCATTGTACCACATGAAGTTAATTTCAGTTATTCAGAGCCATATACCACCAACAACTAAATCAACAGCAGCAAGTGTCAAGTCACAATTCTCGATTGCTCGATGGCATAGAAGATTCGGCCATGCATGCAACCATCAACCATTACACTATCATACCATGAGTTTTATAAGTGTACATGCTATATATATATATCTTCATGCAAACGGGTTCAAAAGCAATATTTATACTTCTAAATGTATACAGTATCAAATATAATTGTATTCAATGTGAATACACTATCATACCATGAGTTTTATATGTGTACAGGCTATATCTATATTTTTTCATGCAAACAGGTTCAAAAGCAATATCTATACTTCTACATGTATACAGTATCAAATATACTGGTATTCAATGTGAATACACTGTGTACATGTACACTCGATATATAGATATAGCACGAAGATATCATATATCATCATATCACCATATGATATATAGAGATATAGCATGTACATATAACAAACTCATGGTATGATAGTGTATTTACATTGAATACAAGAACATTTGATACTGTATACGTGTAGAAGTATAGATATTCCTTTTGAACCTGTTTGCATGCATAAAGCCCGTACACATATAAACCTCAAGGAATGATAGTGTATTCACATTGAATACAAGTATATTTAATGTTGA
This sequence comes from Daphnia sinensis, assembly GCA_013167095.2. Taxonomy (NCBI): domain Eukaryota; kingdom Metazoa; phylum Arthropoda; class Branchiopoda; order Diplostraca; family Daphniidae; genus Daphnia; species Daphnia sinensis. Next base: position 247,369 of record CM023195.1, on the reverse strand, counting down.
TGTAAAATATGTGCGGATTCTGTTGACTTTAAATAAATACGGCAAACCCTTCTCTCCTTTCATTCTTGTGAAATTAATGCGCTTGGTTATAGGGATGCTGTTTAGCACACCCTTCTCTCTCTCTCTTCTCGCCCTGACGGCTTTGACGGCTACTGACTCTATCGCGTGCTTTTTTATCCTCAACGAGTGGTTTGTTTCTACATCTAGTAAGTATAAAAGTAAACTATATATTGTCATTCAAATATATATATATATCTGCTGTTTGAACTTATTTAGTAAACTATCAATACTCATGAATGAAAATGTACGGATATTGCTTGCACACGTGTAAAACTCATTGTATGATAGTGCATTCACATTGAATACAAGTATATTTATTCTGTATACATGTAGAACTATAGATATTTCTTTTAACCTGTTTGCATGAAGTTATATGGATATAGCCTGCACATATATAAAACTCATTGTATGATAGTGTATTGACATTAACTACAAGTATATTTGATACTGTATAGATGTAGAAATATTGATATTGTTTTGATCTTGTTTTCATAAAGATATGTAGATATAGCCTGAACACATATAAAACTCATGGTATGATAGTGTATTCACATTGAATACAAGTATATTTGATACTGCATGCATCTAGATATACAAATATTGCTTATACACATACAAAACTCACGGCATGATAGTCTATTCACATTGAATACACTATCTGTATATGAATGCACTATACTGTATACATGTAGAAGTATAGATATTGGTTTTGAACCTGTGTGCATGAAGATATATAGATATAGCCTGTACACATATTGTGAAATTTTGTTTTCTAGGGACTGTTTTTTTCGGCTTGGAAAAAACATCAATTGTACACCAATATAGTTGAAACGAGTGTTACAGCAATTTTTGTCTCCCCAGTCTGTCGTCTCCACCACCGAGTTCCCTGCCTCCCGTCGGTCGTTGCCAGATGTCATCGCCAAGTTGGTGCGAGAGCGCCACAGTCCGGCCGGCCGATTCGGTTACCTAAGGATCTGAGATTAGACAAAGTTTAATCACCGGGCGAATCAATTCGGATTTGTCAGTTTTAACAGATGCGCGTCGTACAACGCCACCATCACCAGGGAAAAGTTTCGACACGGTGTCGATTATCCATTGACCGCGTCGTGTATTCTCATCAAAGATGAGGACCTTATCACAACAAAACACGAACCGGCCTTGTAGGATTTTGCCATTTGTTTCTTTGAATCAATTCCGGGACATATTCACGCATCCGTCTTCTCCAAAATTGATCGATGATGAATTGCGCCTGCCTCCAACAACGCCTAGACTAACCGTCAAACTCAGTTTCGACATTTGGGGGAACATGGGGATGATGGCATCCGAGGATGAAGTGATTAGGGGTTAAAGATTCCGGCTCCGATGGATCAGTTGATACACGAGTGATCGGACGAGTGTTGACAAGAGAAGCGACTTCTTTCATGACGGTGAATAGAACCTCATCTGTCACAGAACGTTCTTCAAGAACGGCTCGCAGAGACCTTTTGCAGGATGCCACAAGTCTTTCCCAAATCCCGCCAAAGTGGGAGCCATATGGAGGAGAAAATTTCCAATTGATTCCTCTGTCAATCATTTCATCTGCGACCAACTTTGAGTTGAGATTCTTCATTCCTTCATGAAGATCCCTTTCTGTGACAACCAAATTGATGCCATTATCGGAGTAGATGGTTGCTGGATGTCCGCGATCCGCCACGACTCGCCTTACCGCCATCAAACAGGAATCGCTGGACAATGAATAGACAAGCTCCAAGTGAATGGCGCGTGATGAAAAACTAGTTGCGATGAGAATCCATCGTTTTTCGACGCGGCGACCGATGACAACGTTGAGTGGGCCAAACAGATCCAGGCCGCTGGTCGAGAAAGGACGGACGTACGGCTGTAGTCTTTCCTTTGGTAGGTTGGCCATGATTGGAGGACTCGGACGAGAGCGATTTCGTCTGCATTTTTCACAGCGGGTAATTGCTCGTCTGATGGATCTTCTGCCTTTAGGTAGATAATATTTGGTTCTTATGATGGCAAGCGTGTGTTCCACACCGGAATGATGGGCATCGACATGAGCTTCAGCGATTATCAGCGCAGTTAGCGGATTGTCTGGAGCCAGGATTATCGGATGTTTTGTTCTCTCGGGGAGATCACAATGCTCAAGACGGCCATTAACTTTCATCAGGTTGTCCACTGAATCAATGTAAGGATTAACGTTACGAAGAGTCGAATCACGTGGGATTTTCATCCCGCGTCTCCTCATCCCGAGCCTCGATCTCACGTGGAAAGGCTTCCGCAGCTGCGACAATTAGGGAAATTCGTAAGGCCTCTTTCATTTCAGCAGCTGTAAGAGTCTCATTGCATTGTGGGTCTCTTCGTAAAGTGTGAGCTACTGTGCGCTTCAAATGAGCAAGATCATTGCGGAAATTTGTAATAAGTTTTGACACTATTGGATGTGAGCATTGTGGAGACGGAGGAGAAACGTTCAGCTGACCTACGGTGTAAATTGGGAGGCACTCAGGATCTTCATAATTTTGAAACAAGTTGCTGTTAATAGTTGAAGCACAGATTTGCGACAGTGGTGGGCCGCTCAGCCATCGGCAGTCGGGTTTAAAGTCCTTTGGAGTGAGTCCTCTCGTGCAGTCGTCGGCTGGGTTATCTTCACCTTGAACAAAAAATCATTCCTCTGGTGATGAATGGCGTAATATTTCATTAATCCGATTTTTTACGAAGATGGGGCGCTCAAGATGACTGGACTGTATTTGGTGCAGGACTATACGAGAATCGGAGTAATATTCGATTGATGAGGTTTGTATCCGAAGCTCCTTCTTGATAGTTTGCGCCAGTCGGACGGCAAGTACTGGAGCCTGAAGTTATAGTCTTTGAATGGTGAGAATACTGGTTGGGGCAATCCGTTCTTTGGCCATGACGAACGAGAGATGATCGCGATCGTCACACGATGTACGTAGATAGGTAACAGCTCAGAAGGCAGAAAGTGAAGCGTCGGAGAACACCGACAAGGTGAACGTAAAACCGATGAGGGGGAAGTTGTCTGGTCGGAAACAACGTTCAATGGAAATTTGCGAGAGTAAGTGGAGCTCATCTGCGAACATATTCCACTTTGTCAAGATTTTTTGAAATGAAATCCAGGGGAGCCGTACTTTTCTGTCAGCTCACTATACGCTTGTTCAAAGTTGTACCCGTCTACTAGAGCATCTTGAAGACTTAATAGTTTGAGAGAGTCGGGCATATTGGCGTCTTTGATTGTTGCCCTTACGCCGTGGTCGAATTTCTTCCATGCTCTTGGATCGCCGTTGAAGGGCTGTACTACGATTTTCGGCCAGCGACTGGACGAAGGGAAAGATGCAGCCGAAATGGGAGCGGCTGGAGCCAATGTTGGTGGTCGAGATTGTGGCAATTGGAAATTGTTCCTAGTGATAGGTGGCGACGATAGACCTGGTGGACTCAGTAAGATACCTGCGTTATTTAGAGAAATTATTCGTTCTTCTCGACGTATTTGATTGATGAGGGCTTCTTCGTTTCTTTGTTGATTGCGTAAGAGGTCATCCAACTTTCTTTGCTGCACTATCTTATTTTGTTCCAACTGCATTTCTAGCAAAATTTTGTGTCTTTTGGCTTGATTGGCGTCAGAATCACCTTCAGGGTGTGGGGTATTATCAAAGTTGACGACTGTCTCTGACGGGATTGTCTGTACTTCCGGATTGACCATTTGAATTTCTGGATTGTTGATTGGTAGAATGTTTTGATCTGCGTCATTTGTTTGGCGATTGCCAAGAGTGACGTTCCAGCTGCCTCTGAGCAATGGTTGGTTGATTACCGAGTCGGTAACGTTCCAGTTCCCACGGACGATGGGTGCGGTTCCGACATAGTTGGTGAACGCCTCCCGAATTTTTTCATTTAGTTGGCATGATTGCTGGAAGTAAACCTCGGCGGCGTGCCTTTCTTGAGCATCCAATTGAGCGGTCTCAATGTATTTTTCATTTATTTGTTGTAGCCGTTTTAGAATGTCTACCAGCAACGTCGCTTCTCTCTGACAGTCAGCCCTTGATGCTCGACCGCCGATTAGATTGTTGACGCGTGTGACGACGTTCGTATGTAGACGTTTAGTGTTAGTGCGTAGTTGAAATAGATCAGCGGCTGAAAGACCGTCTAAACGTTGAATTTCATCCATAATAAGCGTGACGGCATTAGTTGGGCTGTCTGTGACAGGAGGTTTCTTATTTCGACTGCTTATCTAATGCATATATTTAAGATAATTATAATACTATATGTGTTATCAAATGTAAAGGTAAAGGTAGTTACGAGTTCGAATCCTAATCGTTAGATCGTGAGTATAAAGAAACAGTGGGGCACAGATATCCCTCCAATAGGTTGATGTGTTATTTTGTATGGTCTAAGAAAATAGATTATTTGGTGATTGTTCGTATGATAATATTAATTAATTATTGAATTTGGTTACACAATTTTGAGACCGTGTGAGGCAAGATTATAATCGTGGGTAGAAATTGTTGGTTATTTGAACGAGGCCTGAGATGGACTTAATCTGTAACAGAGGTTGAAATTATGATAACAATATGGTATTTGTAGAATAATGAATTTTGAGCAAGCGTGGCACTGAGAACAAGCGTGGCATTGAGAACGTCATGAATTATTCTTGAATTCATGTTGGGTTCGTAAATATTTGATTTGAGTTGTTGTTTGTGAGGGGGTTAGGTGTTGGGTTTGCTGAGTTCGTGTTTCTATATAAAAAATTTTATTAAAGGACCTGCTATTATGTGTGTTCGAACCGGGTTTCGACACCATGTGAAATTTTGATTTCTATCGACTGTTTTATTCGGCTTGGAAAAAACATCAATTGTACATCAATTTAGTTGACACGAGTGTTACAGCAATTTTTATCTCCCCAGACTGTCGTCTCCACCACCGAGTTCCCTACATCCCGCCGGGCGTTACCAGATGTCATCGCCAAATTGGTGCGAGAGCGCCACACATATAAAACTCATGGTATAATAGTGTATCCACATTGAATACAAGTATATTTCATACTGCATGCATCTAGATATACAGATATTGCTTGCACACATATAAAACTCATGGAATGATTGTGTATTCACATTGAATACACTATCTGTATTTGAATACACTATACTGTATACATGTAAAAGTATAGATATTGCTTTTCAACCTGTTTGCATGAAGATATATAGATATAGTCTGTACACATATAAAACTCATGGTATGAAAGTGTATTCATATTTGCCTATGAATGAATTATACTGCATACATGTAGAAGTATAGATATTGGTTTTGACCGTGTTTGCATAAAGATATATAGATATAGCCTTGACACATATAAAACCCATGATAGTGTATTCAAATTGAATAAGCTATCTGTATATGAATGCACTATACTGTATACATGTAGAAGTATAGATATTGGTTTTGAACCTGTTTGCATGAAGATATATAGATATAGCCGGTACACATATAAAACTCATGGTATGATAGCTAGTTTCACATTAAATACACTATCTGTATATGAATGCACTATACTGTATACATGTAGAAGTATAGATATTGGTTTTGAACCTGTTTGCATGAAGATATATAGATATAGCCTGTACACATAAATAACTCATGGTATGATAGTTAGTTTCACATTAAATACACTATCTGTATATGAATGCACTATACTGTATACATGTAGAAGTATAGATATTGGTTTTGAACCTGTTTGCATGAAGATATGTAGATATGGTCTGTAGACATATAAAACTCATGTTATGATAGAGTATTCACATTGAATACACTATCTGTATATGAATGCATTTTACTGTATACATGTAGAAGTATAGATATGGTTTTGAACCTGTTTGCATGAAGATAAATAGATATAGCCTGTACACATATAAAACTCATGGTATGATAGTGTATTCACATTGAATACATTATCTGTATATGAATGCACTATACCGTATACATGTAGAAGTATAGATACTGGTTTTGAACCTGTTTGAATGAAGAAATGTAGATATTGCCTGTACACATATAAAACTCATGGTATGTTAGTTTATTCATATTGAATGCACTATCTGTATATGAATGCACTATACTGTATACATGTAGAAGTATAGATATTGGTTTTTAACCAGTTTGCATGAAGATAAATTGATATAGCCTGCACACATATAAAACTCATGGTATGATAGTGTATTCACATTGAATACATTATCTGTATATGAATGCACTATACCGTATACATGTAGAAGTATAGATATTGGTTTTGAACCAGTTTGCATAAAGATAAATAGATATAGCCTGTGCACATATATAACTCATGGTATGTTAGTTTATTCACATTGAATGCACTATCTGTATATTGTACCAAGACTATGGCTAGGATACAGGTAGCCACCAAACCGACGATGTACTGGAAGATGGTAGCCACCATACTCTGGAACGTCAGTATAATGTCGTAAGGTAGGACACCTGTGTGGGATAGAAGGCAGTTCTGGTTGACGCGAGTATCCAGCCAGGTCAGTCGGTTGTTAGACTGGGTCTGTATTTTCGTGTTAGAGTATCTGTAATACAGTTGAGCGACAAGTATTTTCTGAGTGTCCTTTCCCGTTTTCTCCTATTCCGTAACATTTTTGGTGTCAGGAGTGGGATAGGATCATTGAAAAGTTGATTTTTATCAGCTATCCTATTTCGAGCCCACCGATTCCAAGAAAGAGACCGTTGGAAATTCTAGATCTTCCTGAGATAAGAGACGGAGAAGTGTATGCCCCGCCAGCGTCGACCGTGCAACCATTGCGTTGAAGGTCAACCGTCGATCTGCAACTTCTGTGGAAAAGCCAATTATCAGCCGATTCCGAGAAATTACCCTATCACCACCCGCGCTGCTGCCCAACGACAACGAGAAGACTACACCGAAGACAAACTAAACAACATGGCCAACCTAAACGAGATGCAACAAGCGATCGCTGCCCTTACTGCAGTGGTCCAAGCCCAACAACAAACCCAACAACAACAGGGTAACGCTCTCCAAATCGCACTACAAGCCATCCAAAACAATCAAAACACCGTTATCAGTCAGCCGCTGCCAACCTTCAGTGGTAGAGTGGAAGAAGACGTGTACGAATGGCTCGAAACAGTTCAAAGGGAATCAACCGCTGGTGGGTGGAATGAAGACCGTAAAAGAAGGATGGCCAACGCTGCATTACGTGGAGTTGCTGCTAATTGGCAATGGCAACCGCTCGCCGGGGTTGCAGATGATTGGGCTGGATGGTCGGCGGCTTTCCGCGAAACCTTCCGCAAACGGTATACATTTGTAGAGTGGGAAAACATGGTGAAGACTAGACACCAACTGGTGGGTGAATCTGCTACTCAATATGCTTTATCTAAATCTACGCTACGCCGATACTGCCCACATCAGATGAACGAAGAGGAGTTCGTGCCTTATTTGATCAACGGAATCCGTCATCACCAATTCGCGCCGGTATTGGTTCATAGCCAGTTAACAACGGTGCAAGCTTTTATCCAAACTTACTCCCGCCTGGAAGCAGCCATCAATCATACACCGGATATTCCGGATAAACATGAGAAGACCATTGAAACTCTTATTGCCCAGAACGCGACACTCACCGCCCAAATAACCGATTTACAGAGGAGAATGGCCTCCCAACACTCAACGCCCACATACCAACCACCTCAACGCCAAGTCAACTGGGCAGACCAACGACGCCCACCGGGAACTTATGGAGACAGGCAATGCTACTATTGTAACCGGTATGGTCACATGAAACGTGACTGCCCGAATCGAAGCGACCACTACAGTTACAGAGATCAACAGAAAACACCATCTCAACCGAATAGCCGACCAACCAGTCCACACTCGGGAAACAGATCAGCCGGACCGATGGGGCAGGCCCGGCCTTAGGATCAGTGGAAGACCTCGAGTGTGCAAATCGACCGGCAATCATTGAAGTTACCATAGACGGAATAGTAGGGAAGTTAAACGCTTTAGTTGACCCTGGTGCCACTGTCAACGCCATTAGTCAATCATTGGTCTCTCATCTCAGAATAGGACGGACCCAATCGCCTCCTCTTAGATTTGCCCATGGAACGACCTCCAAAGCACCTATCGGTGAAATTGTTTTAAACGTCTCTTGGGAAGGACAAAAAGAACAAGTAAAGCTCCTAGTTCTTGGGGGACCGTCCCACCCGATCATACTAGGAACTAATTGGATCGCCAGAGTTGGAGTCAATGTCTCGCTATCGGAAAAAGGAGTCATGGAAGCTAGGGCAGGCGGTTTAAAGTTATCAGACCTAAAGAAGGACACAAGTGAGACCGAATCAAATGATTGGCTAGCAGCTTGTATGATGCCAGAAAAGGAAGTCGAGCAAGCTCCCAGATCACTAACCGTACAGAAAACGACTATTTTGCCCGCCCAATCCCTTGTATTTGTACAGGTAGGCCCATCGGAAACTGGAAAGGGAACGAACGAAAACAGCGATCAAGAATTCATCATTAATCGTACGTATTCAGCTCGACCAGGGAAAGAGTGGGTGATTCCAAGCAGTTTAATAACGCACAACGAAGCTGGACTATTTGTACCTGTCTTGAATCCAACGTTGAACACGATCCGGTTTAACTCGGGAGAAGAAATCATGCAAGTTGAGGTGACAACAGAACTAGAAAAACCTAAATCACCCGAAGTGGACGACATTCAGTCAAACCAGAAAGATATGTTGCTGGAAATGGATAAACCATTTATTACCATTATTTTTCTTCTCCGCTGTTGTACAACTTTGATATTGATATTTTCAATCCTGTATCCAATTATCTGTACTAACTCCGTTTCGATTTTTTTTTTTTGTTGTTTTTATCTTGTTTTTTTTTCTTTCTTTTTCGGTGTCGTTTTCAAAAGAGAGAAAAAAAAATCGAGTCAGGAAAGGCCGAGTGTACCAAGACTATGGCTAGGATACAGGTAGCCACCAAACCGACGACGTACTGGAAGATGGTAGCCACCATACTCTGGAACGTCAGTATAATGTCGTAAGGTAGGACACCTGTGTGGGATAGAAGGCAGTTCTGGTTGACGCGAGTATCCAGCCAGGTCAGTCGGTTGTTAGACTGGGTCTGTATTTTCGTGTTAGAGTATCTGTAATACAGTTGAGCGACAAGTATTTTCTGAGTGTCCTTTCCCGTTTTCTCCTATTCCGTAACAATATGAATGCACTATGCGGTATACATGTAGAAATATAGATATTGGTTTTGAACCTGTTTGAATGAAGATATGTAGATATGGCCTGAACACATATAAAAATCATGGTATGTTAGTTTATTCATATTGAATGCACTATCTGTATGTGAATGCACTATACTGTATACATGTAGAAGTATAGATATTGGTTTTTCACCTGTTTCCATGAAGATATATAGATATAGCCTCTACACATATAAAACTCATGGTATCATTGGGTATTCACATTAAGTACACTTTCTGTATATCAATGCACTATACCGTATACAGATTGAATACACTATTTGTATATGAATGCACTAAACTGTATACAGATTGAATACACTATCTGTATATGAATGCACTATACTGTATACAGATTGAATACACTATGTGTATATGAATGCACTATACTGTATACAGATTGAATACACTATCTGTATACGAATGCACTTTGCTGTATACAGATTGAATACACTATGTGTATATGAATGCACTATACTGTATACAGATTGAATACACTATATGTATATGAATGTACTATACTGTATACAGATCGAATACACTATGTGTATATGAATGCACAATACTGTATACAGATTGAATACACTATCTGTATATGAATGCACTATACTGTATACATGTAGAAGTATAGATATTGGTTTTGAACCAGTTTGCATGAAGATAAATAGATATAGCATATAAAACTCATTGCATGATAGTGGATTCACATTTTGAATACACCATCTGTATATGAATGCACTAAACTGTATACATGTAGAAGTATAGATATTGGTTTTGAAGTAGTTTGCATCTAGATAAATAGATATAGCCGATACACATATAAAAGTCATGGTATGTTAGTTTATTCACATTGAATGCACGATCTGTATATGAATGCACTAGGCTGTATACATGTAGAAGTATAGATATTGGTTTTGAACCTGTTTGCAAGAAGATATATAGTTATAGCCGATACACATATAAATTTCATGTTATGATAGTGTATTGACATTGAATACACTATCTGTTTATGAATTTACAATTACACGAGGTCGCGAAGCGACCGACGTGTAATTACGATTACACGAGTAAGGAAATAGGACATCTTTAACGGTGTAGAACTTGTTTATTCCAGCTCCTCCCAAAGCAGCGCTGGAAGCGCCACTTATACAGAAGTGTCCAATAGGTGAACCCTCTTCCCCTCAGAACATTTTTTAAGCTCGATGAAAAACAGAGCAAACAAAATTCGAGGGAAGGGAAATAACAGTGGGAAACATGAACATGAACATAACAGAAACAGGAATAATTAGAGTGAACAAAATAAGAATATTGTCTTGGTTTAAACGTCTCGCGAAATGAATGATGTGTAGGAAGAACTTCAGCGGCTGGAAGGGAATCCGCGCTTGAAGCCTTGTTTACCACGGTTGCTGAAAATAAATGAAACAAAGAATTAAAAATGGTCAAAACGGGTAGGGCGGGCGGGAAATTTTGACCGTTAAAGATGTCCTATTTCCTTACTCGTGTAATCGTAATTACACGTCGGTCGCTTCGCGACCTCGTGTAATTGTAAATTACACTCGGAAGTGCATACTCCATCTTTAACGGTGACTTTAAAGCGACGACCGAGAATTTGTTTGCGTCGTGAACACTGCCTCTGTGACAGAAACTGTAGGCAACTCGCGGTTGTAAAACCTACAGAAGGTGGACTCTGTTGACCAGTTTGCCGTCCGTAAAACAAGATCAACTGGAACGCCCATCAATACAGCCTTTGATGAAGCCACTCCTCGAGTGGAATGGGCCGAAAAGGATGCAATGTCAATGCCAGCGTCATCCAGACATGATTTGATCCAGTGGCCGACTGTGGATGAAGACACAGGACGATGTGGCCGCCGCACTGCTAGGAAAAGAGAATCGTCCTCCGGCTTACGCCACTCGTTTGTTGCCGCAATGTATGCCTCTAAACATGCGACGGGACAGCAATGGCCCTGAAAACGTCGAATGACAAACGATTGTAACGGGCCGGACCGTTGAGTTTTTTGGACGCGACGAAAGGAAAAGGATAAAGCTGTTGTTGAAAACTGAATGGAACTGAAAGATATTGAGCATATCTCAGAAACTCTAGAAATGATGGACAAGGATAAAAGCATGGCTAATTTTTTAGAGAGAATAGGAAGGGGAAGATGTGAATTCGACCCAAGAGAGGAAAAGTGATCAAGAACTATATCTGGATCCCACAATTCATTATAACGAGGTGCGGGAGGTTTTAGATTATAGCAGCCCTTAAGCAAGCGTACCACTAACGGATGTTCTCCAACATTTTTTCCTTCAATCGGATCGAGAGTCATCGATAAAGTTGAGCGGTGAACGTTAATTGTGGAAGTTGCCATACCTGTTTCGAACAAATGGGAAAAATATTGTAGAAGTGAATTTATAGAAGTTGACATGGGATCGGTATTCCTTTTGTCACACCAATCAAGCCAATGTGTCCAAGCGGACTGGTAGGCAGCATTTGTGGTTTGACGGTTGCTGGCCATGAGAAGGTCGATAACATTCGATGGAATTCCCTGATTTTGGAATCTTCCCCGGATAACCGCCATGCGGTCAACAGAAATCGGTCTGATTGTAAGAGAGGATGCGGTTGCAGTTTGTGCGAGTGGATGAGATAGGGGTTGGGTTGGAAGATGCGTGGGATATCTACTGCCATCTGCAGCAGGAGGGGAAACCAGGCCTGCGACGGCCACAGAGGGCAAATGAGGATGAGTTGTGCTTTGTCCCGCTTGATCTTGGATAAGCACCGAGGAATGAGTGCGAATGGCGGGAAGGCGTATCCCTGAAGAAACTTCCAATTGAGGCTGAACGCATTCAAAGCTGATGCGTTTGGTTGAGGTAGCCACGAAGCATATCTGGCGTGCTGCGCATTCCATGCGGAAGCGAAGAGATCGAAATCTATGGGCCAAATATTCTCTAATCGAAAAAATGCTTCCTGTAGGAGCATCCAGTCTGACGAATCCAGAGTCGTTCTTGACTGTTGGTCTGCAATGAAATTTGAATGACCGGGTAAATGGGATGCGAGAATTGTAATCTTTTGGTTTTCACACCACTGTACAATGCGATCAGCGATTTCGGAAAGGGACTGTGAGTGAGTTCCCCCGCATTTATTTATGTAAGCGACGGCAGTCGTGTTGTCGAGAAGTATGTTAACTGAAATGTCACGTGAACCTGCTGTAAACACCTGAAGTGCGAATAGAGCTCCCAATAATTCTAATTCGTTTATGTGCCGCGACTGATCCGCAAATGGCCAAGGTCCTCGAGTTTGTGTCTGATCACATACGGCCCCCCATCCGTGGAGCGACGCGTCTGAGAGAATAACCAAATCTGGTTGGTCTGGAAAGAACAATTTTCCATTGGCTTCTTTTAAATGAGTTGCCCACCATACGAGATCGGATTTTGCATCTGGGGGAAGGACGATATGTCTATCTAAATTTTCGTGGGAATTGGAAAGATAAAATTTTTGAAGTTTCCGAAAGTGACCTTGAGCAAAGGGTACCGACGCAATTGCCCAAGAAAAATTTCCCATAATTTTAGCAAGGTTGCGCAAGGTGACGGTATTTGACGTTAGGGTTGCGTTGCAAAGGTCGACGATGAAATCAACTTTTGCCGAAGGTAAAGAAAATGAAAGACGGTTAGAATTAATCACCACTCCTAAGTAGTCTGAAATTTGTTGTGGAATAGTTAAAGATTTTTTGTAATTAATAAGAAATCCGAGGGATGTCAAAAGAGAAACTACTACGCGATTGTCGTCTAATAATGCGGAATAGGATGCGTTTAAAATTAAGATGTCGTCGAGATATATAACAAGGCGAATTCCCCGTTCTCGTAAGAAGGCGACCACCGTACGCATCAACTTAGTGAAAACCCGTGGGGATGATGAAAGACCGAACGGTAAACAGCGATATTCATAAAGGGAGTTTTTCCAATGGAAACGCACATATTTCCAGTCGGATTTAGAAAGAGCCACCAAAAAATATGCGTCCTGTAAATCAAGTTTAATCATCCAATCGCCGCGCTGTAGGAGGTATTTTACGCAATCGAGACCCTCCATTTTAAAATGGTGATATTGCACAAATTAGTTTAAATGCTTTAGATTAATAATTGGGCGCCAACCGCCTGACTTCTTAGGGATGACAAATAAATTCGAAACGAAACCATCTGTGTTATCTGACGGAATAGGGGCTATAGCGCCTTTCTCGAGAAGGAGTTTGATCTCTTGGTCGGAAACTGTTTCCATGTCCTTGGACATGATGCAACCTGTCGGTATTTGCTCCTGAAAAGGCAGAGCAACGAATTCTATGTGATAACCCTCCATGACAGTCGACAAAATCCATGGATCTGCCGAAAGTGTGGACCATGCGTCACCAAAGAAGGACAAGCGACCAGCGATCGGAATTACGGTGGTACTTACAGAAGATTGAGACACATACCTTGAAGTGTGTTGTTGTTTCAACGTGGAGGTGGGATAACTTCGTCCGCTGCTGCGTGAGCCACTTGAAAAGAGTTGATAACGGTTGTCTCCACTCCGATACCCGTGACCGCTTTGACCACTTGAGCTACGGTTCTCAGACCGTTTCGTAATAGGGCCGCCACTGCGCCCGGCAAATTTTTTGACCTTCTCAAAGTCGTCGGCGTCTTTAACCATTGCTGTTAAAAATTTATCTCCAAAAAGGCGTTCGTATTCATGAGCTGAAAACATTCTTTCGTCCTTTAATAAAGGGAGAAGTTCCGGAGCTACATGCCGCATCGCGTTTGAACGGCGTAATTTAGAAATTCCGGCAAAAGCAGAGCCCAATAGCTGTAGGGTAGCTTCAACGTCATTTAAGAAGGGGCTGTCTTCCGGCAATTGGTTCCAAGTACGTAGTAGTGGCCGAAATGAATCCAACATTTGGTACTGTACTGATTGCCAAGATTTCTCCTGGAAATCGTTTAAGTTTGAGCGCCAATCCTTCCCAACTGCCTGTTTCCAATAGCGGACCATCGTCTCATCAAGTTTGGGGCATTGTAAATCGAAATCAGCGTCGAATGTTGGAGCGTATCGCTGACGCAGCGATTTGCAGTCAGCTTTGGGGATACCATGTACCATCCATTTTCTTATTAAGCGTGTTTTCGACGCAGATACGGTAAAATTTACTACTGTGGTATCAACAGATCGACAAAAGGGTGAGCGACTTCGGGATCGAGAACGTGAGGCCGAGGGTGATCTACTTACGCGACCTCCACGGTCGTCAGTTGTTCGACGACGACCTTGATGACGAGGTTCTTCGTTAACTTCGTCAACGTTCTGATGGCTCCCGTGTATATCCAGAACGTCGCCCTCTTCAGTTTCGCCGACGCGGGAATCAATGGAAGGTGCGCTATCTGCACGACGTTGCCGAGCCCGAGCCGCAGAGTCTGTGCGTAACGCCAAATCACGTAGCCGGGATTCACTATGGGATGGAGGACTACACATGATGTCCGAACTGAGGGAGAGCTAAAAAAATTCTGAGGGGAAGAGGGTTCACCTATTGGACACTTCTGTATAAGTGGCGCTTCCAGCGCTGCTTTGGGAGGAGCTGGAATAAACAAGTTCTACACCGTTAAAGATGGAGTATGCACTTCCGAGTGTAATGCACTATACTGTACACATGTAGAAGTATAGATATTGGTTTTGAACCTGTTTGCATGAAGATATATAGTTATAGCCTGTAGACATATAAAACTCATGTTATGATAGAGTATTCACATTGAATACACTATCTGTATATGAATGCAGTTTACTGTATACATGTAGAAGTATAGATATGGTTTTGAACCTGTTTGCATGAAGATTTATAGATATAGCCTGTACACATATAAAACTCATGGTATGATAGTGGTTTCACATTAAATACACTATCTGTATATGAATGCTCTATACTGTATACATGTAGAAGTATAGATATTGGTTTTGAACCAGTTTGCATAAAGATAAATAGATATAGCCTGTGCACATATATAATTCATGGTATGTTAGTTTATTCACATTGAATGCACTATCTGTATATGAATGCACTATGCGGTATACATATTGAAGTATAGATATTGGTTTTGAACCTGTTTGCATGAAGATATGTAGATATGGCCTGTACACATATAAAAATCATGGTTTGTTAGCTTATTCATATTGAATGCACTATGTGTATACGAATGCATTATACTGTATACATGTAGAAGTATAGATATGGTTTTGAACCTGTTTGCATGAAGATATATAGATATAGCCTGTACACATATAAAACTCATGGTATAATAGTGGTTTCACAATAAATACACTATCTGTATATGAATGCTCTATACTGTATACATGTAGAAGTATAGATATTGGTTTTGAACCTGTTTGCATGAAGATGTGTAGATATGGCCTGTACACATCTAAAAATCATGGTATCTTAGTTTATTCATATTGAATGCACTATCTGTATATGAATGCACTATACTGTATACATGTAGAAGTATAGATATTTGTTTTTCACCTGTTTCCATGAAGATATATAGATATAGCCTGTACACATATAAAACTCATGGTATCATTGGGTATTCACTTTAAGTACACTATCTGTATATCAATGCACTATACCGTATACAGATTGAATACACTATCTGTATATGAATGCACTATATTGTATACAGATTGAATACACTATGTGTATATGAATGCACTATACTGTATACAGATTGAATACACTATCTGTATACGAATGCACTATGCTGTATACAGATTGAATACACTATGTGTATATGAATGCACTATACTGTATACAGATTGAATACACTATCTGTATATGAATGCACTATACTGTATACATGTAGAAGTATAGATATTGGTTTTGAAGCAGTTTGCATGAAGATAAATAGATATAGCCTGAACACATATAAAACTCATTGCATGATAGTGGATTCACATTTTGAATACACTATCTGTATATGAATGCACTAAACTGTATACATGTAGAAGTATAGATATTGGTTTTGAAGCAGTTTGCATGAAGATAAATAGATATAGCCTGAACACATATAAAACTCATGGTATGATAGTGTATTCACATTGAATGCACTATTTGTATATGAATGCAATATGCTGTATACATGTAGAAGTATAGATATTGGTTTTGAACCTGTTTGCAAGAAGATATATAGCTATAGCCGATACACATATAAAACTCATGGTATGTTAGTTTATTCACATTGAATGCACGATCTGTATATGAATGCACTATGCTGTATACATGTAGAAGTATAGATATTGGTTTTGAACCTGTTTGCAAGTAGATATATAGTTATAGCCGATACACATATAAATTTCATGTTATGATAGTGTATTGACATTGAATACACTATCTGTTTATGAATGCACTATACTGTATACATGTAGAAGTATAGATATTGGTTTTGAACCTGTTTGCATGAAGATATATAGTTATAGCCTGTAGACATATAAAACTCATGTTATGATAGAGTATTCACATTGAATACACTATCAGTATATGAATGCATTTTACTGTATACATGTAGAAGTATAGATATGGTTTTGAACCTGTTTGCATGAAGATATATAGATATAGCCTGTACACATATAAAACTCATGGTATGATAGTGGTTTCACATTAAATACACTATCTGAATATGAATGCTCTATACTGTATACATGTAGAAGTATAGATATTGGTTTTTAACCAGTTTGCATGAAGATAAATTGATATAGCCTGCACACATATAAAACTCATGGTATGATAGTGTATTCACATTGAATACACTATCTGTATGTGAATGCACTATACTGTATACATGTAGAAGTATAAATATTGGTTTTAAAACAGTTTGCATGAAGATAAATTGATATAGCCTGCACACATATAAAAATCATTGTTTGATTACGTATACAGATTGAATACACTATCTGTATACAGTATGAATGCACTATACTGTATACATTTAGAAGTACAGATATGGGTTTTGAACCTGTTTGCATGCAGATATATAGATAAAGCCTGTAACCATATAAAACTTATATTATGATCGTGTATTCATATTGAATACAATATCTGTTTACGAATGCACTATACTGTATCCATATAGAAGTATAGATATTGGTTTTGAACCTGTCTGAATGAAATTGTATAGATATGGCCTGTACACATAAAAAACTCATTGTATTAAAGTGTATCCACATTTAATACAAGTATGTTTGATACTGCATGCATCTAGATATACATATATTGTTGGAATTATTCTACACTGCCACACATATATATGGACACTACTACACTGTAGTAACAAAAGGATATCATGCTAGTCAGCACATTGACAGAGTGCAGAAGCGTTTTTACAGTCTGTGAAGAGTCAGGGCTAAACAGGGGTGAGGTTTGGCAACCCTCACGAATGAGTTTGCCATATACTTCTAACACCTCCCCTAAAACGAAATTCTCTGGTGGTGACTCCACAATTCCCATTTCCGTTCTTAGCCGCTGGTAACGAGGAGTTGGAAGTGGTTTTGTTTGCATGTCAGCAAGTTGATCTTCGCCGCACACATACCTTACATTGATTACCCCTCGTTCTAGCTGTTCTCGCACAAAGTGAAATTTTACATCAATGTGTTTGGGGCGTTGGTGGAATTCCGGGTTGCGAGCGAGTTGACCGCGCTTTGGTTGTCACATAGTATCAGGATTGGTGTACCCTCTTGGCCTAGTACCTCTTGTAGAATGCGTGCAAGCCAGGATGCTTCTTTGGTGACTTCGCAGAGAGCCATGTACTCTGCCTCGGTTGTTGATAGTGCGGTGCAGTGTTGAAGCTCTCTTGTCCAGCTGACTGGTCCTTCATGGATCAGAAAAACGAATCCAGTTGTCGATTTATGCTTGTCGATGTCCCCGGCGTAGTCGGAGTCTGCGTAACCAACTAGCTCGGATTCAGCCGTGCCTGTGAAACAGATGTCATGTCGAGCGGTTCCGGCCAGGTAAGACAGGACCCGTTTCACCGCGTTCCAGTGAGCGGGGCCAGGGTTCTGACAATATTTGGCTACTTGTCCGACTGCGAATGCGATGTCAGGGCGAGTCATCGTCGTGAGATAGACGAGGGAACCTACTGCTTCTTGGTAGGGTACGACAGCCATCGTTCTCTGATCCTCCTTAGTGATTGGTGTCATTTCGGTGCTGAGGTGCGACCCCGGTTCTGCTGGCATCAGTTTTGGATTGCAGCCGGACATCCTGAACTTTTCCAAAGTGGTGGTGATGAATTTCTTTTGGTTTATGATGAGAGAGCGCCGGGGGGCGATCCCGGATGAGAAAACGTTCCGCTGGCATAGTCCTCATCTCGAATTCCGTCCGCAGATGATTTAAGATATCCAGGAGTGCTTGTTTCTGATTACTGCAAACTAAGCCGTCGTCGACAAAATCAGAACTAGGGTAAATTCCTCCCCTTGTCGACGAAAGTAGAGACAAGGATCGCTGTTAGACCGGGTCAATCCAAACTTGAGTAGGAAGTCATTAAATTTGGTATTCCAGCATCTGGGGGCTTGTTTAAGGCTGTAAAGAGATTTTAATAGTTTGACAACTTGATCTTCCTTTCCTTTTATCACGAAACCTTCTGGTTGGTCCATATAGATATCTTCTTCAAGATGACCGTTCAGGAAAGCTGTTTTTATGTCTAACTGGATTATTTCTAGATCAAGAGAAGCCACCAGTCCAAGGGCGAGGTGTAGAGTTGTTGCTTTGACAACCGGAGCAAACGTTTCTTCATAGTCGAATCCTTCCCTTTGTGGGTACCCCTTGGCCACTAATCGGACCTTGTAGCGTTCCGGGGTGTTGTTGTGACCAGGTTTTACTTTAAAAACCCATCTGTTTTGAATAGTTTTGCGGTTTTCCGGGAGGGCAGTGAGAGTCCATGTTCCACTCCTCATTAGTGAATCCATTTCCTCCTGAGCGGCAGCTTTCCAGAGATGTGCTTTGGTAGACGACAGCGCCTCTTTGAGAGTCTTAGGTTCAGCAGCTTCCAATGCCATCGATGCTAATTCAAAGTATTCCTTAAATTTTTCTGTGTGTTTGGGAACCCGTGAAGATCGCCGTTCCAGTTGAACTGCTGCCCAGCTGATTTCTTGCAGGGAAAGGATCATCTTCTGGTTCAAAACCATGGAATTCTCTAGCTTTGTCTTCGTGTTGAATTATTTCATCAGTCATTTTGACATCTTGTAGTGCAGACGGTTCGTCGGGATGGCTATGTACAGTGGTAGGGGCTGGTGGGGGGGTGCTTCGGGTTGATTGTTGATGTTTTTTCCGTCTGCTGGAAAGACATATTCATAATTTGGTGTATCTTGTTTTGTATCGTGGACCGTTGCCTGCTCGTTGAACACGACGTCTCGGCTGATGACGATCCTTCGAGTGATATTGTTCCATGTCCGGTAGGCCTTGGAAGTTTCGCAGTACCCAACCATGGTGATGTTTTCTTGAGCTTTAGCATCGAGTTTCCTTCGTGTGGCGTCAGGTATATGGACGAAAGTTTGTGACCCAAAAGTGCGGAGGTGCGACACATTCGGTCTTTTCCCGTGCCATAGTTCGTATGGTGTTCTGCAGGTTGTACTTGTCAGGGAGCGGTTCAGGACATAGGTAGCGGAAACTATTGACTCTCCCCAGAGTTCAATTGGCACTTGTTTTGCATAAAGTTGGCTCCGCGTTGCTTCCATCAAAGTTCTGTTTGCACGTTCTGCTACACCATTTTGTTGTGGTGTGTGGGGCGCACTTTTTTCGTGTCGAATGTTGGACTTCTTCAGCAGGCTTTCTAGAACCGAATTTACATATTCACCGCCGTTGTCCGATCGAATGGTGTTCACTTGTTTGCCGGTTTCACCCTTTACTTTGGTCACGAACGCCATTAGTTCATCCGAGAGTTTCGACTTTCGCTTAAGAAGACGAGTGACACAGTATCCACTGAAGTCATCCTTGAATACAGTGAAGTATCTGGATCCACTGGGAGTGGGCACTTGCATCGGCTTTTCCGCCCTAGTGCGTCCGAATTTGAAAGGGTGGCGGTGCATCTTGCCTAGCATACACCCGTAGCAGGGTTCTAGAGGATTCATGCTTTTAGCGATCGATCATAGACCATCAATGCAGTCAGTAGAGGCCATCTTGAGAATTGAATTGTAGTTTAAGTGTGCAAAACGCTGATGCCAGACTGAGAAGGGCTCGGCTTTGCTGGCTGCAAGAGCCATTTCAGTTGAGTCAAGGCTTACAGAAGTGCTAAGGTTCTTTTGGGCGATAAGGCTGAGGTGATACAGAGTGCTGCCAGCTCGTTGCCCTTGCAGTTCTACTCTACCGTTCCGGGTAAAAGTGACGGTTGAGTTTTTGAAGTGAGCCTCTGATCCTGACCTTGTTGCTACACCAATTGAAAACAGATTTGTCCTAAGGTCTGGTACAAAGAGTACGGATTTGAGTACTCCTTTAAGAGTTTCTCCGTCCACAGTTGAAACAACTTGGATGTCTCCCTTTCCGTGCACTTCCAGCATTGTGTTTCCAATTCCAGTGACAGATGAAGTCCCCGGGGCCACGGCTTCGAAGTTCGTCATGATTGATCGCTGTTCTGACATATGTTGGGTAGCCCCCTAGCCAGCAAACCAGTCACACGGTCTCCTTGTGTTGAATGACACAGTGGAGGAGTATCCAAACTCATGCTGAATGTTGTGGCACAAGTTTACGTCTGACCCATTGCCACCTTCGTCTTTGATGCGACTTCTGCAAACTCTGCTGATGTGACCTGGTTTGTTGCAGTAATGGCAGATGATGTGGTTAAGAATGTACGGTCTTGAGCTTCCTCTTCCACTAAAGCCAGCTCTTCCACCACGAGAGCCACCGCGAAAGCCACCTCGACCTCCCCTGAACCCCAGTGTTCTTGTGTTGTTGCCCTGGTAATTGGCGCCAAGGCCAGCAATTTGGTGTTGTTGTTGTACATCTAAGGTTTTTGTTACGGTGCCAGCCAGGTAAACGACATCTGCAGGATCTTGTTCTCTTCTATTGTAGAGCTGTGTCATTCTCTCTTCTTTGAGGAGTCGCGACGTAAGGAAAGCAATTGTTTTTTCTCCAACTGGGACACTGTCCCAGGCCGATTGGAAGTGTCGAAAACTGGGCGGTAGACTCATAATGATCTTAGCCATAACTTGCAGGTAAGTGACTGGATTGTTCAAGTCTCGGAGTTGGCTAGCCATTTGTTCAATAGATGCTATGAATGACATGACTGACTGGCCTGTTTTGTAGAACATGTGTTTTAGGTTTTTTTATATTTTATTTCTGACTTTTACCGGTTTTGAACTTGGTCTCGAAAAATCTTTGCATGAGAAGAAGACCCTGCGGGTCTTCTTCCCATTTTCTGCTGCGGCTTCAGCGTACTCAATCTGGATCCTTGTCCACATGTCGTGAGCAGTATGGCATCCTTGTAGGGACGTTTACAATTCCTTGATGGAAGTGTAGAGATAGGTTCTCACTTCGACATCTCTCTGTTTCCATGCAGCATCCTCTGCTGCGTTCCCTTCTACTTCGCCTATCGGCGGTATCTGTCAGAAAAACGGGAAACATAGAGTCATGAGAGTCAACCAGCGGACACTTTCCTTCGTCTTTGTAGACGGGATCAATTTGTTTGTCTAAAATTTTTTTGCAGTGCCATCACCTGCTCTACTTCAGTTGGAATACAATTTCTATCTTATGATGTCGTAACTTGTGCTAAGTGGAATTTAAGTTTTTTTTTGAACTTCCAGCCGAGTGAACAACAAGAGAGAGATATCATCATTGTGCTCATACCCACACAGAGTATTTTTAGTTGTAGCAGATTCATTACCTCTTGTGGTTTGGTTTCACTCCCATCGACAACTGAAAGCAGCATTTGTTTCTCCAGCACCATCAAAATTCCATATTTCCATGACGGGTAGTTGCTCCCATCAAACTTTGCCATGAGCTGGATATCTCTGAGAGCTTGATTTGCCATCTTGCTTGTTCAAACTATCAATTAGTTGTTCTGATAAGAAGAAAAAAAAACATATATATGTACATGTTTTGTCAAGGAGAAAAAATAAATGACAAAAGGAGAGAGAGAAAAAAAAACGTAATCTTGGCCCATAACCTGTTGGAATTATTCTACATTGACACACATATATATGGACACTTTTGCTCGACCAGACATTTGTATTTCATAATAAAAGACATACCTGACAATTGAGTTGTTCTCTTCATGAGATTCAAGACAGAAGTAACAAAAGGATATCATACTAGTCAGCACATTGACAGAATGCAGAAACCTTTTTACAGTCTGGGAAGAGTCAGGGCTAAACAGCGGTGAGGTTTGGCAAACCTCAAGAATGAGTTTGCCATATACTTTTAACAGATATTACTTGTACACATATAAAGCTCATGGTATGATAGTGTATTCACATTGAATACACTATCTGTATACGAATGCTCTATACTGGATACATGTAGAAGTTTAGATATTGTTTTTGAACCTGTATGCATGAAGATATATAGATGTAGCCTGGACACATATAAAACTCATGCTATGATAGTGTATCCACATTGAATACAAGTATATTTGATACTGCATGCATCTAGATATACAGATATTGCTTGTACACATACAAAACTCATGGGATAGTGTATTCACATTGAATACACTTTCTGTATATGAATGAACTATGTAGAAATACAGATATCGGTTTTGAACCTGTTTGCATGAAGATATATTGATATAGCCTGTAAAACTCATGGTATGATACTGTATACAGATTGAATACACTATCTGTATATGAATGCACTATACTGTATACATGTAGAAGTATAGATATTTGTTTTGGACCTATTTGCATGAAGATATATAGATATAGCCTGAACACATCTAAAACTCATGGTATGATACTGTATGCAGATTGAATACACTATCTGTATATGAATGCACTATACTGTATACATGTAGAAGTAAAGATATTGGTTTTGAACCTGTTTGCATGAAGATATATAGATATAGCATGTACACGTATTAAACTCATGGTATGATAGTGTATTCACATTGAATACACTATCTGTATAGGAATGCACTTTTAGATATTGAATTTGAACCTGTTTGCATGAAGCTATATAGATATAACCTGTACACATATAAAACTCATGGTATGATAGTGTATACAGATTGAATACACTATCTGTTTATTGCAATAATTTGGATGCAAGATGTTTATTTAAATTTTGACACCAAGGATGTTACAAAAACACAGCGGCAAAAAAAAAGGGAAAGGCTAAGGGAGGGATCGGAAACAGACTGATCTCAACTCGACCGACCCGCCGGCAGACTGCGACTGGTCTCTCGCTGCGACTCCGACTGCGACTGCCCCCAGTTGTAAAGTTTTTCGGTCTCTTATACCGCACAACAGAGAGTCGGATAAGGTCAAATGAGTTCAGGCGTATCATAAAAAATATAAGGTCAGGCGGAAGACAGTTTGCTTTACCGTTAGAGTCATAAAAGTAGAAAGTGTGTCATTCGGGGCAACGAGCTTGGGGTAAAAACGGGGCAACGGCTAGAAGATACGGGTAATAAAAGCAACATGTTAAATTTTACCGTTTCAATTAGGTCGGCGGATCCTTACATTATGAATGCACTATACTTTATACATGTAGAAGTATAGATATTGGTTTTGAACCTGTTTGCATGAAGATATATAGATATAGCCTGAACACATATAAAACTCATTGTATGATATTGTATTCCCATTGAATACACTATCTGTATATGAATGCACTATAGTGTATACAAGTAGAAGTATAGATATTGGTATTGAACCTGTTTGCCTTAAGATATATAGATATAGCCTGTACACATATAAAAATCATTGTTTGATTATGTATACAGATTGAATACACTATCTGTATATGAATGCACTATAGTGTATACAAGTAGAAGTATAGACATTGGTTTTGATCCTGGTTGCATGAAGATATATAGATATAGCCTGTACACATATAAAACTCATGGTATGATAGTGTATTTACCTTGAACACACTATCTGTATATTAATGCACTTGTAGATATTGTTTTTGAACCTGTTTGCATGAAGATATATACATATAGCCTGTACACATATAAAACTCATGGTACTGTATACAGATTGAATACTGTTAAGAAGTAGAACACAAAACACTTACAAATTGACGAATTTGTATTGCACGAGCCTCAAACGCAACACTTGTTACAAAAAAGTAGAGAGAGCTCCGACCGCAGGTCTTTTCTTGACGGCTCTCCAGCAACAACTGGCAGGAAAAATGTGTGGGGGCCCTACTTATAGTTGAACAATAGGGAGGGATAGGGAATATTGGCGCTAAGTGCATGCTTA
The DNA here is from genome assembly GCA_013167095.2 of Daphnia sinensis. Classification (NCBI taxonomy): domain Eukaryota; kingdom Metazoa; phylum Arthropoda; class Branchiopoda; order Diplostraca; family Daphniidae; genus Daphnia; species Daphnia sinensis. The sequence continues at coordinate 222,634 of CM023195.1, read as the reverse complement.
CGCATCCTAGTGGTCGAAAATACAACTACATGCAATTTATGAATATTATAACACTCGGCCATCCTGCAAATTCAAGGCTCCTGCATTGACAGATACATTTTTATAAGGATTTTTTAAAATTTAGGTTCATCAATTACACGTATTCTTCAATATATTATATTTATACACAAATTTTTTTTAACGTCTTCTTGCCGCCTTACGGTTCTTTTGGCTCAGGTTACGGGTCTCCTGGGTTGATCGGGTTACCCGCGCGTTTGCTGTCTAAGACTTCATCTTCTGGCCGACTTCTCTGATGTTTTTTTAGTGGCCGATCAGTTATTAAATATTCTCCAAATTTCTCCTTTTTTTTAACTTTTATATAATAAATACTTGTTTATAGATTAATTTAAATCTTGAAGCCGCCATGCAGGTGGACGTGTTCGTCTTCCAGCGCGTGTTACGGTTCCCTCGGGTCTAGGTGTGGTTTGGCCGGTTTGGTTACTCGGGTTTTCTTCGCTATCGTTCCCGTTGTCCCCGGGTGTGCTTGGATTTCGTTCGGATTCTATCGGTTCCTGTTCTTCTTCGTTATATTCATTTTCTGAGTCGCTTTTAGAGTCCTCTGGTCGCCATTCTGTTTCATTGGGGGCATGAAACGGCCTTAGCTGGGCGACGTGTGCATTAAACCGACGCCAAAGGCGTCTCTTTCTACGGTTTGGAGGATCTTCGACCAGGTAAGTGGTGGGGCAAACCCTTTTGACTATTTCAAATGGACCGATAAATTTTGGTAGCAACTTCCTTGTCATTCCTTTTTTTCGGATGTTCCTTTGGACTAGGACTAAGTCGCCCTTTATGTACTGCCGGCCATTTCTTCTGCGTGGGTCCAGTAATTGTTTGCACTTATATTGAGAATCCAAGATTAATTTGTTGGCTTCCGCTCGCCAGCGCGCGACACGTCTAAAGAACTGTTTAACTCTTTTGGGTCGTTTGACTGGCCAGGGAAGGCGTTTTCTCCTGATAGGCCTGGTGTTCTTCCGTAAACCAACTCGAACGGGGAGCGCTTTGTGGTTGATTGCCGGGCTGAGTTGATAACTAAGCGTCGCCATAGGAATATTGAGGTCCCAGTCATTGTGGGAGAGGTTTACGTAGCTTCTTATGGTGGCTACTAAGGTTCTGTTAGCCCTCTCGACTTGCCCATTCGTTTGTGGTCGTTCGCAAGTTGCTAAGATATGCTGGATGCCGGATTTCTCCATTTCGAGGGCGAAAGCTTCGGAGGTAAACGCGGTGCCTTGATCCGTAATGACCCTCTTCATGAAGCCGTGCTGAGGGATTACAATTTGGTTAAGGGCGTCCACAACCCCCTTGGTTTTGACGTCAGGACATGGAACTGCGATTATTTATTTGCTCAGATAATCCATCATTACTAAGGCGTGCACGTTTCCTCGAGGAGTTGGTAGGAAAGGCCCAATATGGTCCATCCCTAGGATATGGAAGGGCGTGCTGGGGGCGGGTACAGACATTAATTTGCCTTCCGTTCGACCCGATATAGTTTTGTTGAATGGAGTCTGCACGAAGATACATAAGCTTTTACTGACTTCCAGGACCCCTTCCACCAGTAGCGTTCTGCTAATTTGTGGTAGGTTTTTGCGATTCCCATGTGGCCTGCCGAAGGATCGTCGTGACAAGCGCTTAGCACTTCCCGTCTAAGAAATGAAGGGACCACCAGTAAAAGTTTCCTCCCAGCTTGACGGTTCTTTCGGTAAAGCACGTCTTTTTTTAAAACGTATGGTACGTTTGAGTCGGCTCCATCTTCTCTTAACTGCATTCTGATGAGTCTTGTTGCCTTATCGTCGTGTTGGACGAGCGCGATTTCTTCGGGAGGGTGGAAGCTTCCTACCCCGGCACAGCACATGGCTTCCGGAAGGTCCGTCTCTTCTGGATCTCCGACTGGGAAGCGAGAGAGGGCATCTGCGACGACGTTCAGGTGGTCTTTGATGTGTTTTATCTGGATTTGAAATTCTTGTAGCGCTAAGATCCAGCGTGCGTATTTCTCGTCTATGTCTTTCTTTGAATAAAGCCATTTCAATGCCGAATTGTCTGTAAAGACGGTGAAGTTTCTTCCATACACGTAGGGCTTTAATTTATCCAGGGCCCATACTAGAGCGAGGCATTCTAGGGCATTACTATGGTAGTTAATTTCTGCTTTAGAGGTTCTTCTGCTGATGAAGATTATAGGTCGTTCGACCTTCTCTTTCATGCGATTCAGGACTGCTCCTAGACCAAACTTACTGGCGTCGGTTTTTAAGACTAAATCACCGTCTTCATCATCGTGGGCCAGCGTCGGTGCAGCTAGGAGAGCATCTTGTATATTCCTCATCGCTAGTTGATGTTCCGGATTCCATTCCCAGGGCACTTCTTTCTCCAGCAAATGGTGCAAAGGCGCCGCCATGAGCGCAAACTGACCGATGAATCGGCGGTAGTACGAGGCTAGTCCGAGAAAGCTTTTTAGAGATGAAACGTCCACAGGCGTAGAGAACTTGTCGATGGCTGCGATCTTTAGTGGGTCTGGTCTGAGCCCTTCGCCGTCCACCAGGTGACCCAGAAATTTCACGTGCGGAACACAAAAGCTGCATTTTTCTACGTTGAGCGTTATTTTGGAGTTTTGGAAGGCAATGAGGACTGCTTCTAATCGCGTTTGATATTCCTTAAAGTTGGATCCGAACACCAGGATGTCATCTATGTTTGCTAGACAGTGTGTCCATTTCAGATTGAGGAGCGCATGGTTGATTATTCTGACGAATGTCGCGAGAGAATTACAGAGTCCGAAGGGGAGATCCTTGAACTGGTAGAGACCATCTGTAGTGACAAATGCTGTTTTCTCTCGATCTTCGGGGTGCACAGGAATCTACCAGAAAGCGTTCTTGATGTCCATTGAACTGAAGATTACCGCCCCGGCTACCCTTTGGATAAGGTCGTCGGGTCGGGGCATTGGATAAACGTCTTTTTTAGTGACGGCGTTCAATGGTCTATAATGCACGCAAAACCGTAGATTACCGTCCTTCTTCTTGATTAGGACCGCGTTAGCGCTCCATGGACTGTTGGACGGTTCGATGATCCCCTTGGATAGCATGTTTTTTACTTGCTCGGCTACTATTTGTCGCTCATACATAGAGACGCGCTGGGGTCGTGCGCTTATGGGACGCACGTCTCCTGTATCGATGCGATGAGCGTGACCAGCGTCTACTCGGATATTACCTTCATTGGAGAAACATCCGGCGTATTTATCGAGCATTTCATGGAGAGCGATTTTCTGTTCCTCCGTAATTTTAGCATGACTTGTCATTTTTTCCTTTATTTCTTCCGGCAGATACCTTTATTTTCTTCCCCTAAGGTTCCACACACTTCGTCCGCGTTCTCGGTACCATCGTCGATACCCCACGGGTTGATCCGAGTTAGCATCTGACCCTTTTTGAGCATCAGGGGTTCGTTGGATAAGTTGGTGACTGGAACGCGAACATGTTTTCCTTCAACGTTTACCAGACAGTGTGGTACTATCCACTCTTTATTAGGAAAGGCTGAGTGGGCCCTCTCTACCATCATTGTTTTGCTTGCAGTTTCTTCGATGCTTATGTGCAAAAATTTCATCGTTTTGGCCGGGGTGACGCACGACTCCAACAAGTATCGTTTTGGCTGTGTAGGGGGCATTGCGAGCGAAAGAGTGATTGCCACTAGCATTCCGTTGCCATCGTCCGCGTTTTTTTTTTCGTGCAGGTTTTTGTCCATGTTGTTTAAATTCATGATGGTTGTTGGCTCAGGGAAGATGATGGCTTCCATTTGGCATCGATCCTGGAGGCTCGGCCTTACGCCAACGTTGCTTTTTTCCATCCAATCAACTCCTAGGATTAAGGGAAACAACGCCTGCTCCACTACCCTTACTTTTTGTAGATCTACTACTCGGTCTTTGAATCTGACCGTTAGCGGGATTTCTCCTACTATAGGGACGCGTTCTTTATTGAAGCTCAATAGAGTCCCACCTACTAGAAACTCTTCTTTTAGCAAATGTTGAATCACCTTCTTCTCTATTACGCTAAACATGGCCCCAGTGTCGACCATAGCTTTCACGGGCCCCACTCTGGCGAGGTGCACTTCGATAAGCGCCAGGTTGGTGGGTTTGAGGGCTTTTTGTTCGTTTATTGCCGCTCCTGCCTCGATGGGGCGGCTTGCCCGTTTTCCGAATTCATGGCTGGCTTTGGGAAACGAGCATTTGGTAGCGGACAATCGTGGGCACAATGGCCGAATGCGTTACAGTTGTAGCACTGTATTTCGTTTTTTGTTCCTGGTGGTCGACGTTCAAATGCCACTTGTTTTGGGGCAGGTTTTGCCGGTCCCGGAGAAATGGGCCTGTTCGCGGTTCGGGTCAGAAAAGCCACCTGACTAATGAGTGCCTCTATAACCTGTGTTAGCGATCGAGTATCGTTGTCGCTTGAGGGTGCAGGCGTAGCAGTTCCGGACATGGCTCCTGTTGAATCCGTCGGAGATACGGTGATCGCCTCTAACCGGTGCAATTCGACAAGAAAGTCGTTGACTGTAGCAGGTGGATTACCCATCATTACAGAGCGTATTTCTGGGCGGTATAATCCGCGAATGAGATAGGGGGTCATTTCTGCATCGCCAATTGGGATGGCCCTTCGTCGGCATAGTGTTACCTTATCTAGAACATATGCGGAACCGGTTTCATTCGGTAATTGTCTCCTTTCTTCTACCATTTTCTGCCCACTGGCTTTCGGTTAATTGGCTTTCGAAGGTTCCGCGCAAGCCCTCTATCCAGTCGTCCCATAAATGTAGATTTATGCCAATCTCCTCGTGCCAGGTGAGAGCCTTTCCGAATAGAGAAATAATAGCTGCTCTTTTCTTATCTGCGTCTTGCCAACCTTCTGCTAAGGCTTTACGATTAATAAGCTGTGACCATTCTTGAATTGATTCATTTTCTGTCCCTGAGTATCTAATATTGGCGTCCAGCGTCGTCCGGATTATTGCGGCCGGGGCTGAGGTGGCGACGATGGGCACGGCCGTGGCTAGTTCAGCTAGAAGCCTATTTGCCAAGGCCGTCAGTACGTCTTGTTGTTGTTGCATCTGGAATTGCTGTTGTTGCAATTGTTGATTAGCCATTAAATTGGCCAATGCCGCAGTCAACGCGTTTTGATCCATTGCAATATTTTGACTATTATGCCCTAATACTCTTTGATTTTCGCACCGTTTAGGATTGCACCTGCAGCGTTCGTTGCACTCTCTTTGATTTTCGTAGTACGCAACCTTTACAGGAGGTTGATTTGCAGCCACAGCTGGATCGCATGGTCATCAGCTTTCCTTAGATCTTGCTTCTGTTAAGTATAATCTGGACTGGAATCTAGAGGCACTTAGAGGCACCGGCGATGAGTTGTAAGACACTAAACGTGTCGATTAAAGACTCTGAGTTAAGCTGTAAGACACTAAACGTGTCGATTAAGGGTTGGCGCTGAGCTGTAAGACACTAAACGTGTCGATTAAGGGTCGGCGCTGAGCTGTAAGACACTATACGAGTCGATTAAGGATCGGAATAAAGCTATTAAGACACTAATGCGTCTATTAAATGCAGGAACTGGTTTATTAAGGCACGAGATAAGGTACACTGTAACTGGGTTAAGACACGAGACGTGTCATATGAGACATGAGATCTTAGTAACTTGAGATCAACTGAAAAATCACAGGCAGTATATTAATCGACAAAGTGGACCTCCATCCGCATTCGCTCTAGCTCTTCTTCTTCTTCTTCCTTCTTCTTCGCCGCTTCCGCAAACCGCAATCTTCAACCTTTCGCACCTTTCCTTCGCTCTTCTTTCTTCTCTTTCTGGAATGGTCTCTTCTCTTTCTTTTCTAATTGGCAACATATATTTCACTCTTCCGTGCAATATTTGCCTCTTCCTTTCGGCTCTTTCCTTTCTTCCTCTCTCTCTTCTTTCCTTTGGGTCTTTCTCTTCTCTTCTGCTTTCTCTCCTTTCTCTCTCCTTCGCTTCTCTTTCTCTTGCCTCCTTGGCCCTTCTTTCTTCGATTGCTTTTTGCCGAGCAACCTGCTCGAGCTCCCTCTCCCTTCTTCTTTGGATGAACTTCCGAGCTCTATCCTCCTCGCTAGGGAAATAATTAGCCGATGGGTAGGTGTTATAACATACCTGAGGAATGTTTGGATTCCTGTTCTCTTTGGCAGGCTGAGGTGGATCAGGCGCGGTGGATGGTCCAGCAGGTAAAGTTGGCAGGATCGGGCAGACGGACGTGCCAACAGTAGCGATGGGTCGTACGGGAAGATAAGCGGACGTAAACACCACCGACCTTTCGGGAGCGTCAGGGATGATTGTGGTCGATACTGCAGCTGCTGCGGCCTCTCGCTTCTTCCTCTCCTTCTCGTAGTTTTACGATTGCGCCGCCTCTTCTGTCCCTCTGTCAGTTTCTACTTCTTCTTCTCCTTTATCTTCGCCCCAGGATTAGGCGCCGCGCTTAACAAAAAAAAGAGAAGCTTAGATAATGACACTAAACGTGTCAAAAAATGACACCAAATGTGTCAAAATGACACCAAGGTGTCAATTGATCATGCCCTAAATCAATCAAAAATAGTTAGCGACTCTAAACGAGTCAGTTAGTCGAGTTAGTCGTTCAGCCTCGACCTAGAGGCAGAATATTTCAGTTATTTACTTTTTAAAATAGAGGTATTGCAGATTTAGCACTAAACCTCCATAAGTAGGATTCGGTTTGGAGCTGAAAATCAAACCAACCCACAAGATCGGATTCAAATGCGACCGGATGACCGGATCATTGCGGAGCCAAGCCAGCCCTAATCACACTGAATGAACGCAAATTACGTAACAGCAATTTTTGTATTTTGGTCCACTCTTAATACAGTACCGTTATTTAAAATTTCCTACCTTGCTGGTACTCATTCTTGCTGCACTTCCCAAAACCAAAAAAAACAATAGAGTACAACATGAAACACTTGAAATAAAATATTATTTTGGGGTGAAAGTTGTTTCCACTCGCTGTCTGTCATCAACGACTTTTTTCCGTTGTGATTTTTTCAAGTCTGAATTTCACGCTATTAAGGAGAAAGCAAGTCTTTTTCCTAGTGTGCTGTTGAGGAAGGGTGTAGCGATGAGGCCAAGCGACAGGCAAAACGTTTGCATGCTATATACCAAATGATTTATGGAAGATGTGAATTACAAGACAAACTTGGAGAGTGTATTTTCTTCTTATCATCGTTATTATAACACCCACTCATAACTCATAAATCCATTAAGAAATTCTTTTTTTTATTTTTTTATTTGTTGGTTCCACATAGTACGATGGAGCAGCCGTGGTGTAATCAATTGGTGCAGAGTAATATTTTGGAGTTTCGGTGTAGTATGTTGTAGCTACGTAGTACTTAGCTGCTTCGGTTCTGGTGTAGTAGTAACTAGTAAGCAACTGTAGTAGTGGCTAGTGGGGTAGCTAGGGACAGCATAACTAGGAGCTTCAGTGTAGTAGCTTGATGTAGCGTAAGTCGTTGTGTAGTATTTGGGAGCCTCGGTGTAGTAGATTGGAGTAGCGTGTGTTGTTCTGTAATAAACTGGAGCTTCAGTGTAGTAGCTTGGAGCTGAGTAGTACTTCGTGGGTTCGGTGTAGTACGTGGGAGCAGCGTATGTCGTGGTGTAATGCTCGGACGATTTGGTCGTGAAGTACTTGGGTGGCTTGGTGTTGTAACTGGGGGCAGCATATGTTGTTGTGTAATACTCGGCCTTCTACGTTGTGTAGTACTCAGTAGCCTTGGTCGTGTAGTAGGTGGGGGCAGCATACGTCGTGGTGTAGTATGCAGAAGACGACGAGCCCATTGGTCCACCCATGACCTCTTCATTCATCAGAGACACAACAACAGCCAACAACAGCATCGCACCGTAGTTTCGTGGTTCTTCCGGTGGTCGGTTCGAATCTCAATGAGGATGTACACTATTCGAAGACGGAAGGTGGCCGACGGGAAGGCTGGCCGTAGAACTCGACGGAGGGAGAGGTGCACCAGTTTTATCCCTCCTTTGGTCGTGTGGTCGAGCAATTCGTTCACCTGATATACACCCTTAGTTCCTGCTCTTTCTTTTTGTAACAGTTTACCTCCTCCCACTTCCAACACAAATTTTGAAGACGTTACCTGGTTTAGGAGGAGTACTGCCTAAAGATTCCTTTCTAATTTTACGAACATCTTGTTGGCTGGTCGATGAATCTTTACTGGTTCCAGACCCGGTTTTGTCCGAAGAAATCATCGCAGAGGCGTTGACTCCTGGCTCTTGCATGACACGTTTACGAAGCTTTGACGGGCATTTGTTGAACATCGCCAGAAATTCAACCGTAATTTCGTCCAGCATTTCTGGCGTCACCAATTTGTCAACGTACAAACACCAATTTTTACTTCCGGCACTCTGTATCTCTGTATCTGAAAGCGTGAAAGGTAAAAGAATAATTGTATCAACAATGTCTTTAGACATTAGAAAAATTTAATAATTTTTTACCTCAAAATTGAACCATTTGCACACCAGATGGGTGCAAACACAGGCCACCACGGTGGGCGCTGAAAATCGATTTTGCCATCCATTCCGGGGCTACATTAGCCATTTTTTCAATACTATTGTTAACTTGGTAACAAACTGATTGGATTTGACGATCCCAGGCTGGTAAAACCTCACGACCTGAAAATTAACATACGTATTACTATTAGAAAGTGCACCAAACCGATTGATGTATAAAAAGAAAACAAACCTGGTCGACTGAGCCATTCATTCGACCTTCCGTTACCATCTGAGATGCGATTTTCTCGGATTTAACAGCATCTTCCTCTAACAAAGCTCCAAGTTCCATGAAAGTTATGTTGTTCTACGGCTCTCGCTGCTAAAAGGTTGTGTTCCGTGACCGCACGATCCGGAATTGAAGAACCTAAAGCTAGTTGTAATTTAGCAATTAATATACCATACTAAAATATTATTACCCGTCAACCGTTTTAGCTTTCTGGTGAGGTTGCAACAGAGAATTGAACAACCTCTTTTCGGCGTATGATGCGATCAAGATACATTTTCTCCAAAACAGAATAAGCCCGTAGCTGTTGACATCGCTCATCTAAGGCGTAGCAGACTTTGTAATGCACTTGGAGTTGCTCACTTTTTTTATTCAGCCTATAAAAAATTAGAAAAAATACATAGATAAATGAGTAAAATAAAAAGGTTTTGGGGTATTAGGTGCTACAACATGAAGCCACTGAGTAAAAGACGGCTAGGGACTTGAAATATAAACTACCTGTAAAAGAGATGCCCTGTTAATGAACAATTCAGCTTGCACTGGGTCATCATCATCTAAATAAAGTCAGGCTATCTTCAGATAGGCCTCAAGTTGATATTACAAAGAATACTACCGAAAAGAAAAGTTTCCATGAAACAGATACTAGGATAAATTATGAAATCATTTTACTTCTGGCCAGTTTTCAATGGTATTCCTACTAGGACGTTTGCAGCTTGTTTCCAACACTGGTCTCATTCAAAAATATCTGCTTTTTCAAAATTCAAAAATACTTGTTCTTCAAAGGATATTCCTCCGTGTTGGATTTTTCCTAATGCAAAACTGCACACACATTTCCCCATTTCATCTGTCAATTTTGGTATATGGCAGCTGATTTCAGATCAAATCTGACAGCTTATAACAAGTGAAACATTGTCATGAACAATGGTTTCAATCAAGGCCTTTAACCCTTCAACTTGTCCTTCAGGATCTTCGAGTTTCAATAAGCTGTCAAGTTTTTAGGTACCCGGCTGCGTTTCAATAAGCTTTCTAAGATCAAGCGAAACTTTTCCACCTGATCCTTGTGAAACCCGCCTTTGAGAGAAGGAATTTAGAAATTATACCTTGTGACATAACGAACCACTTAGCAGAATTTAAGGGAGTTGCCAACTGATGTTTGTAAGTGAGAGACGATGGTGACGGTGATTAAGGTGCACTGCTGCCACTCAGGCAACAACTGGTCTTCGGTAGAGTAATTGAGAGACATTGAAGAGGGAAACGTCTTATTTTGAAAAAGGATAAGACTGCTTCAACTTCTTTAACTTCAACTTTAAGGCACCCAGCTGCTGACTCCAAGACTGGACTGTAAAGTGTAAACAATGGTTGATGGATCGTCTGCATTGCGCCGAGATGCCACCTACGGTACGAAAGTAGGATTAGACGATAAAAACGTTGTTGACGCGAAATTTGAAAAAAACGAAATGTTTCTCTTGCCAGCTTTGTGGTTTTTCGATCTTTTGTGCTTGCAACCGTCAAATGGACAGCCCCTTGCATAGTCGCCTTGCAAGTTGCAATATTGCGCGTAACGACGAATGTTAGTCTTACGATTAAGGTACCGGTATCGCATTGCAAAGTTGACTTTTATATTTACTATTTTCGCATGTTTATTTTCATGCAATTGTCTTTGTTATCATTGAACCATGTTTTTAAAATACAAATTAACAAGAATTTCTCTAATTGGCACCACGTTTGTTTCACAGTAAATAAATAATACGTAAAAAGTGCGAAAACACAGAGCCACAAGCGCGTTCATTCTGGCTGGCTAGCGTATATAAAGCGGCGGGTTTTTTTCCAAAAAATGACCCACACTTTCACAAACTCAAAGTGATTTTACGTGATTTTACGTGATTTTACTGACTCAAAGTGATTCAAAGTGATTCAAAGAGATTCCAAGTGATTTTAAGTGATTCAAAGTGAACTCAAAGTAATTCAAAGAGATTCCAAGCGCTTAAAATGTTTTCGAAAATGCCTTTTTTCAGCGTGTTACCTTGTTTCGCCATTTTGCCTAGAAATGCTGAAAATGCTGTCGCCGAGTCTGCCCCTGTGGTGGTTACTAGTGCAGCGTTTGGCATGGAAGATCAATCTGAAGACCCGATTGTTCTATGTGCTGGGAATCCTGAGTTGGGATGTGCCGTCGAGCAAGTGCCGAAGCCGGAACATGATAGCGTAGTCCGAAAGGAGTGCGAGTGCGACGAGGCAGCTCTGAAAGTTCAGCTTGCTGAACTAATGGAGGAGAAGGAAATTGCTGTTTCGGCTAACAAACAACTGGCAGAAATCATCGACGGCATGAAGTTAGAAGCCATGGAGGCCAGCACTGCACGCGAAGAGCTCACCAGGCAAAACATCGAGCTACAGAACGAGTTACTGAGGAAGGAAAGTGATCTGCAGACGATTGAACAAGAAATGAAGGACGTGATCTTTAACAGGAATAACTCTTCAAACAAGGTCGGTCTAATGCAGATGGAAATTCGGAACCTCAAAATCCGTCGAAAGCACGACGAAGAACGTACCTGTCGCCTGGAGAAGGAACTGGCTGACAAGGAGGCTCAACGCAAGCTCGAACATGCCAATCACCGCGTTCAGATGGAGCATGCAATGGCGCAACATGCCAAACAGCTAAATGACATTGAGTCGGAGAACAAGGTGTTGGTGCAACGGATGGTTCAGCAACACCAGCTCGACATGGAAGAACAACGTGTCCAGTACGAAGCCGCAATGGCAGAGCTGCACAACCGACTAGAGAACGAACACCAAGCTCGTTTGCATTCGGCACTAGAGGAGGCGAAAGCCCAACACGAGGCTAAGTTTTCAAACGCACGTCGCAGGTTTCTAGCTCAAACGCAAATCCAGCGTACCACTGCCAATTCGCATCGCATGCAGGCTGAACAACTAGCCACGAATCTCAGAGAGTGTGAGGGCAAACTTTTGGAGATGGAGACAGCAAATCGACGTCTGGAAGAGGCGCTGCACAAACAAAAGGAGACCTCGAATGCTTATTTCGAAGAACTGTGCGCCAATCATGCAACAATTGGGCGAATGCGCAACTTTCACGCCAAATTGCTCGAAAACCGAGATAAGCGTATTGAGGAATTGCAAGGAAGAGTCAAAGAATTGGAGGAATGCCCTGACAAGAACGTACAAGTAGTCGGACCTGATTACTACAAACTCTTGGGAATCGAGCGTGACGCTGGAACGAGCGAGATCAAGTCAGCATATTATGCCCAATCGCGGATCCACCATCCTGACAAGCATAGAGACTCGCCCGACCAGAAAAAGCACGAAGCTATTTTCAAAACTGTTAAATATGGTTATGAAGTCTTAGCTAACAGCCATTCGCGCCGAAAATACGACAAATGGCTCGACATGACATCCGTCAGACTGGCGCACCAACAGATATATTGTTAGCGGCATACGGTAGCGCATTTCGAACTCTCCTTTGGGCTTGCCAAGAAAATTGCCTCTTAGAAAACAGCCAGATGTATAGGTCAACCTTGCACACAAGAACAAATCAGTCTTTTTCTTTTGTTAAACCCTTTGGCTTGACTTTGAAGTCACGAGTAGTAAAGTAAAGCGCCGTGCGTGTGACTGCCCAGTCAGCGTCCATATGAGTGTTGGGAACGATGTTCTGTCATCTTCCCTCGACTCTGGGATGTTCTGACATCGGCTAATTGCATGCACCCGTGTAGTTCTGTCTGCACGGGAATTTATTTTACTATTTTGAAATTCCACCCTGCCTCTTCCTCGATGATGGAAATCAAAATTGAAATGTGCAAGATTGCCACCACCATCCTTAACTACGACCGGCTATAAAAGGATTCTGATCGAGCGACTTCTTTTAAGTGTTATCTGGTGTTATTTTAAATTTCATTCATCTTAAGTGTTATCTGGTGTTATTTTAAATTTCATTCATTTTAAGTGTTGTCTTACTTATTGTATCAGTTAGAGTTAGATCCACTCTTTGGTTGTGTTTTAGGTTTTAGCGAAATAAAAAAGTGGAGGTTGAACCAGTTGTCTGTCTTGCTCTTGTGTTTACAAGCAGCAACGGGTTTGGCCTTCACTTTTGGCTTAACTAGCATCTGAGTTATTTCAAAATCATGCCGAAATTCTATAGCTGACTGTGTCCTGCTCCTGTCGACCTCCAACAAAGCAAAAAGATATTTGAACAACTCTGATTTGGAACACATTGCTGGTTAGCTGATATTTCGATCGCGTGATTTTCGTTCTTTGCCGCAATGTGGGACGACATGTAAATACGTACTGAATGCCTGTTTTGTCGTGACTGAGCATGAGCGCAAATGCGCATCTAAAAGCCCGGTTCCTCCTAATCGGCATGCATGGCAGCAGGCAACATTTCCTTTCACAATCAGGGAAAATATATGCAAAATTGTCTCCAAAAATACTCGTATAGTTATCTTCTCTTGTCAGTTGTCAGGTAGCCTACCTACTATATCCATTGATACGTGCTGACATAACTGCGGGAAATATTCCAGATGCGCATTCTTTTCTTTGTAGATCGCGTAGATCGGCTATTTTTCAATGTATTTGATTGCGACATACCACGATTTTAGCGGGACAGCTTTTGAAAGTTGCCTGGAACAAAGATTCAAAACAGCGACGGTTAGCTTTTGAAAGTTGCCTGGAACAAAGAACAAAGGAAACAGCGACGGTTAGCTTTTGAGAGTTGCGTGGAACAAAGAACAAAGGAAACAGCGACGGTTAGCTTTTAAGAGTTACGTGGAACAAAAATTCAAAACGGCGACGGTTAGCTTTTGAGAGTTGCGTGGAACAAAGAACAAAGAAAACAGCGACGGTTAGCTTTTAAGAGTAACGTGGAACAGAGATTCAAAACAGCGACGGTTAGCTTCAAGATGCGCATTCTTTTCTTTGTAAATCGCGTAGATCGGCTATTTTTCAATGTATTTGATTGCGACAAAACACGATTTTAGCGGGACAGGAATATGGGCTGGTATCATTGCTATAGCTACAGCTGCGGTTGCATGGAAAATTTTGCCAATTTTGTCCTTTGTGCGACCCCCTCTTTCTGAAATTCGTTCAAATGGGAGCTGGTGTGGCACAAAATCAACTTACCAACACATTATCTGTGGCAACATTTTTACAAAGTCGAGAAGGAATTGAAAACAACAGAGTTTGGGTTGTTGTTGTTGATGTCATATTAATGTGGCTGGGGAGGAGGCGCAAGGGGTACTTGAGGGGGAGGCTCTCGAGGTAGAGGAGGCATGCCGGCGGAACTCCAGTAGCCATGGATGGCGGAATAGGAGCTGCGTGAATATGATTGTTCATCATCGGTGGAATCGGCGGTGCTTGCTGATACGGTGCGTACATGTGGTAGGGCGGATAAGCAGAAATGAAAGGATTATAGAAGGGTGGATGTCCCATTGGTGGCATAGGTCCTGGTGGAAGATAGGTGGGAGCAAATGAGGGAAAACCGCCCACTGAACGATAGGTTGTTCGCGGCATTGGCAGCGGCGGCGGCGGCGGCGGCAGAAGCGGCGGCGGCGGAAGCAGCGGCAGCGGCGGCGGCGGAAGCAGAGGCGGACGACGGGCCAGAGGAGGACGTACTATAATACGTCTGATTTACACCCCTTAGATCATGCTCTTTCGATCTTTTTGTAACAGTTTACCTCATCCCCTCCGACACATTGCCATTTGCAGGTCAATGTTGACCAAAGGCCGACGTAGATGGTCTGCCGGTTCTACTAGTAGAGTCCATCGGTTTTCGCTCCGGCTGTTATTGCTCGACTCGAGGCGGAGAAAATAAACTGCTGCTGCTACTTCCACCACTTGAAGGCTGTTGAATTTTATTGCTGGGCAGCGCATTGGGTGCGACAGGTTTTCTCTGTGCACGAATAATGTTGATTTCTAAACAAGAAATGCATTTTACTTTGTGAGGGTCAGAAATACCTGTGACGATAGCGTATTCTGCGGAACGGGTGGTTATGTCGTTAGCCACCCACAACGGCAGTGAGCAGATGGATTCTCGGTTCCACGGATAGATCCATTCATCCATCCAGTTTCTTCACTTGCCTTACTCCGACGTGTAAGACTCATCGTCCTGGACTGTTCCAGAAGGATAAGGAGGGTGTGAAAAAGTACTGGGTGAGCGTTTAGGGTTAAAGGTTCTGCGTGGGAACCGAGGCCGCGCTTTGAAGGTGCGAAATGGGTCGTGGAAAAAGGCGTAGGGGAAGATTGTGATCGGCCGTTCCATACTTTTACGTTACGTGGAACAAAGATTCAAAACAGCGACGGTTAGCTTTTGAAAGTTGCGTGGAACAAAGAACAAAGGAAACAGCGACGGTTAGCTTTTAAGAGTTACGTGGAACAAAAATTCAAAACGGCGACGGTTAGCTTTTGAGAGTTGCGTGGAACAAAGAACAAAGGAAACAGTGACGGTTAGCTTTTAAGAGTTACGTGGAACAAAAATTCAAAACGGCGACGGTTAGCTTTTGAAAGTTGCCTGGAACAAAGACTGAACACCATGAACTTTAGCTTTGAATAACTACCTGGAACAGTTGAACTATTGCTAATATTTCGTCATCAGACGAGGGGCACGGTCAGCTCTTTTGCTCTTTTGCTTTTTACGGTAACTACATCCAATTAAGTTTGTTTCCATTGGCTTGATCTCAATTTCTTTTGTTTTGTCAACAGGTGCATTTGGTATCATTTGGTACATTTTCTGGGTGTGGCTATCGTTTGAGAAACCTTGTCTGCATCCGACCATTACGCCCAGCGAGCGCCTATACATCGAAGAATCATTGTCGCATGTACAGCGCACCATTCCCAACTTCTTTACGACTCCATGGCGTTGCTTTTTCACATCCATGCCCGTCTACGCCATCATTGTGGCCAATTTTTGCCGTTCGTGGACATTCTACTTGCTTATCCTTTCGCAGCCGAGTTATTTCAGGCAAGTCTTCAAGTTCGACATAGGAAAAGTGGGAGCTTTGGCTGCTCTTCCTCATTTGGTCATGACGATCATCGTACTGATCGGAGGACAATTAGCCGATCATTTGCGTCGCAACAAAATCCTATCGACGACATCTGTACGCAAGATTTTCAATTGCGGAGGATTCGGAATGGAAGCCATCTTCTTAATGGTAAGTTGACATTGACAGTCATTCTCTTTTAATTAACAAATGTGAAAACTCCTTTGAATGGTGTCTAGGTGCAGCTCTTTTACGGCCCGCCGTAAGTCGGGCCGCTCCAAGCCCTACAAAAGGAGATCGGCCAATGCAGCTAAGCATGCAGCAGCAGCAGTGCATCGCATCCCCCATCTGCCCAACATCAACATCAGCAGCACCAACAACATCAACAGCAAAGGCTACAGCAACCACCCGTTCCGCAGAATACGCTATCGTCACAGGTATGTTTGACCCGTTTGACCCTCACAAAGTAAAATGCATTTCTTGTTTAGAAATCAACATCATTCGTGCACACTGCACAGAGAAAA
Source organism: Daphnia sinensis (assembly GCA_013167095.2). Lineage (NCBI taxonomy): Eukaryota > Metazoa > Arthropoda > Branchiopoda > Diplostraca > Daphniidae > Daphnia > Daphnia sinensis. The sequence goes on along the minus strand of CM023195.1, from coordinate 206,313 downwards.
CCTGTCGCACCCAACGCGCTACCCAGCAATCAAGTTCAACAGCCTTCAATTGGTGGAAGTAGCAGCAGCAGTCTATTTTGTCCGCCTCCGCCTCGAGTCGAGCAACAGCCGGGCCGAAAACCGATGGACTCTACTAGTAGAACCGGCAAACCATCTACGTCGGCCTTTGGTCAACATTGGCCTGCAAATGGCAATGCGTCGGCAGCGAGCAACGCAGTGGGGCCGAATCAGCAAACGCAAATGAATCTGAGCACTTCGTTGGGCTTCAGCCTCGACCTAGAGGCACAATATTTCAGTTATTTACTTTTTAAAATAGAGGTATTGCAGATTTAGCACTAAACCTCCATAAGTAGGATTCGGTTTGGAGCTGAAAATCAAACCAACCCACAAGATCGGATTCAAATGCGACCGGATGACCGGATCATTGCGGAGCCAAGCCAGCCCTAATCGCACTGAATGAACGCAAATTACGTAACAGCAATTTTTGTATTTTGGTCCACTCTTAATACAGTACCGTTATTTAAAATTTCCTACCTTGCTGGTACTCATTCTTGCTGCACTTCCCAAAACCAAAAAAAAACAATAGAGTACAACATGAAACACTTGAAATAAAATATTATTTTGGGGTGAAAGTTGTTTCCACTCGCTGTCTGTCATCAACGACTTTTTTCCGTTGTGATTTTTTCAAGTCTGAATTTCACGCTATTAAGGAGAAAGCAAGTCTTTTTCCTAGTGTGCTGTTGAGGAAGGGTGTAGCGATGAGGCCAAGCGACAGGCAAAACGTTTGCATGCTATATACCAAATGATTTATGGAAGATGTGAATTACAAGACAAACTTGGAGAGTGTATTTTCTTCTTATCATCGTTATTATAACACCCACTCATAACTCATAAATCCATTAAGAAATTCTTTTTTTTATTTTTTTATTTGTTGGTTCCACATAGTACGATGGAGCAGCCGTGGTGTAATCAATTGGTGCAGAGTAATATTTTGGAGTTTCGGTGTAGTATGTTGTAGCTACGTAGTACTTAGCTGCTTCGGTTCTGGTGTAGTAGTAACTAGTAAGCAACTGTAGTAGTGGCTAGTGGGGTAGCTAGGGACAGCATAACTAGGAGCTTCAGTGTAGTAGCTTGATGTAGCGTAAGTCGTTGTGTAGTATTTGGGAGCCTCGGTGTAGTAGATTGGAGTAGCGTGTGTTGTTCTGTAATAAACTGGAGCTTCAGTGTAGTAGCTTGGAGCTGAGTAGTACTTCGTGGGTTCGGTGTAGTACGTGGGAGCAGCGTATGTCGTGGTGTAATGCTCGGACGATTTGGTCGTGAAGTACTTGGGTGGCTTGGTGTTGTAACTGGGGGCAGCATATGTTGTTGTGTAATACTCGGCCTTCTTCGTTGTGTAGTACTCAGTAGCCTTGGTCGTGTAGTAGGTGGGGGCAGCATACGTCGTGGTGTAGTATGCAGAAGACGACGAGCCCCTTGGTCCACCCATGACCTCTTCATTCATCAGAGACACAACAACAGCCAACAACAGCATCGCACCGTAGTTTCGTGGTTCTTCCGGTGGTCGGTTCGAATCTCAATGAGGATGTACACTATTCGAAGACGGAAGGTGGCCGACGGGAAGGCTGGCCGTAGAACTCGACGGAGGGAGAGGTGCACCAGTTTTATCCCTCCTTTGGTCGTGTGGTCGAGCAATTCGCTCACCTGATATGCACCCTTAGTTCCTGCTCTTTCTTTTTGTAACAGTTTACCTCCTCCCACTTCCAACACAAATTTTGAAGACGTTACCTGGTTTAGGAGGAGTACTGCCTAAAGATTCCTTTCTAATTTTACGAGCATCTTGTTGGCTGGTCGATGAATCTTTACTGGTTCCAGACCCGGTTTTGTCCGAAGAAATCATGGCAGAGGCGTTGACTCCTGGCTCTTGCATGACACGTTTACGAAGCTTTGACGGGCATTTGTTGAACATCGCCAGAAATTCAACCGTAAGTTCGTCCAGCATTTCTGGCGTCACCGATTTGTCAACGTACAAACACCAATTTTTACTTCCGGCACTCTGTATCTCTGTATCTGAAAGCGTGAAAGGTAAAAGAATAATTGTATCAACAATGTCTTTAGACATTAGAAAAAGTTAATAATTTTTTACCTCAAAATTGAACCATTTGCACACCAGATGGGTGCAAACACAGGCCACCACGGTGGGCGCTGAAAATCGATTTTGCCATCCATTCCGGGGCTACATTAGCCATTTTTTCAATACTATTGTTAACTTGGTAACAAAGAGATTGGATTTGACGATCCCAGGCTGGTAAAACCTCACGACCTGAAAATTAACATACGTATTACTATTAGAAAGTGCACCAAACCGATTGATGTATAAAAAGAAAACAAACCTACTTTCAAAGTGCACGACAGAATCTATCTGGTCGACTGAGCCATTCATTCGACCTTCCGTTACCATCTGAGATGCGATTTTCTCGGATTTAACAGCATCTTCCTCTAACAAAGCTCCAAGTTCCATGAAAGTTATGTTGTTCTACGGCTTGCTCGCTGCTAAAAGGTTGTGTTCCGTGACCGCACGATCCGGAATTGAAGAACCTAAAGCTAGTTGTAATTTAGCAATTAATATACCATACTAAAATATTATTACCCGTCAACCGTTTTAGCTTTCTGGTGAGGTTGCAACAGAGAATTGAACAACCTCTTTTCGGCGTATGATGCGATCAAGATACATTTTCTCCAAAACAGAATAAGCCCGTAGCTGTTGACATCGCTCATCTAAGGCGTAGCAGACTTTGTAATGCACTTGGAGTTGCTCACTTTTTTTATTCAGCCTATAAAAAATTAGAAAAAATACATAGATAAATGAGTAAAATAAAAAGGTTTTGGGGTATTAGGTGCTACAACATGAAGCCACTGAGTAAAAGACGGCTAGGGACTTGAAATATAAACTACCTGTAAAAGAGATGCCCTGTTAATGAACAATTCAGCTTGCACTGGGTCATCATCATCTAAATAAAGTCAGGCTATCTTCAGATAGGCCTCAAGTTGATATTACAAAGAATACTACCGAAAAGAAAAGTTTCCATAAAACAGATACTAGGATAAATTATGAAATCATTTGACTTCTGGCCAGTTTTCAATGGTATTCCTACTAGGACGTTTGCAGCTTGTTTCCAACACTGGTCTCATTCAAAAATATCTGCTTTTTCAAAATTCAAAAATACTTGTTCTTCAAAGGATATTCCTCCGTGTTGGATTTTTCCTAATGCAAAACTGCACACACATTTCCCCATTTCATCTGTCAATTTTGGTATATGGCAGCTGATTTCAGATTAAATCTGACAGCTTATAACAAGTGAAACATTGTCATGAACAATGGTTTCAATCAAGGCCTTTAACCCTTCAACTTGTCCTTCAGGATCTTCGAGTTTCAATAAGCTGTCAAGTTTTTAGGTACCCGGCTGCGTTTCAATAAGCTTTCTAAGATCAAGCGAAACTTTTCCACCTGATCCTTGTGAAACCCGCCTTTGAGAGAAGGAATTTAGAAATTATACCTTGTGACATAACGAACCACTTAGCAGAATTTAAGGGAGTTGCCAACTGATGTTTGTAAGTGAGAGACGATGGTGACGGTGATTAAGGTGCACTGCTGCCACTCAGGCAACAACTGGTCTTCGGTAGAGTAATTGAGAGACATTGAAGAGGGAAACGTCTTATTTTGAAAAAGGATAAGACTGCTTCAACTTCTTCAACTTCAACTTTAAGGCACCCAGCTGCTGACTCCAAGACTGGACTGTAAACAATGGTTGATGGATCGTCTGCATTGCGTCGAGATGCCACCTACGGTACGAAAGTAGGATTAGACGATAAAAACGTTGTTGACGCGAAATTTGAAAAAAACGAAATGTTTCTCTTGCCAGCTTTGTGGTTTTTCGATCTTTTGTGCTTGCAACCGTCAAATGGACAGCCCCTTGCATGGTCGCCTTGCAAGTTGCAATATTGCGCGTAACGACGAATGTTAGTCTTACGATTAAGGTACCGGTATCGCATTGCAAAGTTGACTTTTATATTTCCTATTTTCGCATGTTTATTTTCATGCAATTGTCTTTGTTATCATTGAACCATGTTTTTAAAATACAAATTAACAAGAATTTCTCTAATTGGCACCACGTTTGTTTCACAGTAAATAAATAATACGTAAAAAGTGCGAAAACACAGAGCCACAAGCGCGTTCATTCTGGCTGGCTAGCGTATATAAAGCGGCGGGTTTTTTTCCAAAAAATGACCCACACTTTCACAAACTCAAAGTGATTTTACGTGATTTTACGTGATTTTACTGACTCAAAGTGATTCAAAGTGATTCAAAGAGATTCCAAGTGATTTTAAGTGATTCAAAGAGATTCCAAGCGCTTAAAATGTTTTCGAAAATGCCTTTTTTCAGCGTGTTACCTTGTTTCGCCATTTTGCCTAGAAATGCTGAAAATGCTGTCGCCGAGTCTGCCCCTGTGGTGGTTACTAGTGCAGCGTTTGGCATGGAAGATCAATCTGAAGACCCGATTGCTCTATGTGCTGGGAATCCTGAGTTGGGATGTGCCGTCGAGCAAGTGCCGAAGCCGGAACATGATAGCGTAGTCCGAAAGGAGTGCGAGTGCGACGAGGCAGCTCTGAAAGTTCAGCTTGCTGAACTAATGGAGGAGAAGGAAATTGCTGTTTCGGCTAACAAACAACTGGCAGAAATCATCGACGGCATGAAGTTAGAAGCCATGGAGGCCAGCACTGCGCGCGAAGAGCTCACCAGGCAAAACATCGAGCTACAGAACGAGTTACTGAGGAAGGAAAGTGATCTGCAGACGATTGAACAAGAAATGAAGGACGTGATCTTTAACAGGAATAACTCTTCAAACAAGGTCGGTCTAATGCAGATGGAAATTCGGAACCTCAAAATCCGTCGAAAGCACGACGAAGAACGTAACTGTCGCCTGGAGAAGGAACTGGCTGACAAGGAGGCTCAACGCAAGCTCGAACATGCCAACCACCGCGTTCAGATGGAGCATGCAATGGCGCAACATGCCAAACAGCTAAATGACATTGAGTCGGAGAACAAGGTGTTGGTGCAACGGATGGTTCAGCAACACCAGCTCGACATGGAAGAACAACGTGTCCAGTACGAAGCCGCAATGGCAGAGCTGCACAACCGACTAGAGAACGAACACCAAGCTCGTTTGCATTCGGCACTAGAGGAGGCGAAAGCCCAACACGAGGCTAAGTTTTCAAACGCACGTCGCAGGTTTCTAGCTCAAACGCAAATCCAGCGTACCACTGCCAATTCGCATCGCATGCAGGCTGAACAACTAGCCACGAATCTCAGAGAGTGTGAGGGCAAACTTTTGGAGATGGAGACAGCAAATCGACGTCTGGAAGAGGCGCTGCACAAACAAAAGGAGACCTCGAATGCTTATTTCGAAGAACTGTGCGCCAATCATGCAACAATTGGGCGAATGCGCAACTTTCACGCCAAATTGCTCGAAAACCGAGATAAGCGTATTGAGGAATTGCAAGGAAGAGTCAAAGAATTGGAGGAATGCCCTGACAAGAACGTACAAGTAGTCGGACCTGATTACTACAAACTCTTGGGAATCGAGCGTGACGCTGGAACGAGCGAGATCAAGTCAGCATATTATGCCCAATCGCGGATCCACCATCCTGACAAGCATAGAGACTCGCCCGACCAGAAAAAGCACGAAGCTATTTTCAAAACTGTTAAATATGGTTATGAAGTCTTAGCTAACAGCCATTCGCGCCGAAAATACGACAAATGGCTCGACATGACATCCGTCAGACTGGCGCACCAACAGATATATTGTTAGCGGCATACGGTAGCGCATTTCGAACTCTCCTTTGGGCTTGCCAAGAAAATTGCCTCTTAGAAAACAGCCAGATGTATAGGTCAACCTTGCACACAAGAACAAATCAGTCTTTTTCTTTTGTTAAACCCTTTGGCTTGACTTTGAAGTCACGAGTAGTAAAGTAAAGCGCCGTGCGTGTGACTGCCCAGTCAGCGTCCATATGAGTGTTGGGAACGATGTTCTGTCATCTTCCCTCGACTCTGGGATGTTCTGACATCGGCTAATTGCATGCACCCGTGTAGTTCTGTCTGCACGGGAATTTATTTTACTATTTTGAAATTCCACCCTGCCTCTTCCTCGATGATGGAAATCAAAATTGAAATGTGCAAGATTGCCACCACCATCCTTAACTACGACCGGCTATAAAAGGATTCTGATAGAGCGACTTCTTTTAAGTGTTATCTGGTGTTATTTTAAATTTCATTCATCTTAAGTGTTATCTGGTGTTATTTTAAATTTCATTCATTTTAAGTGTTTATCTGGTGTTATTTTAAATTTCATTCATTTTAAGTGTTGTCTTACTTATTGTATCAGTTAGAGTTAGATCCACTCTTTGGTTGTGTTTTAGGTTTTAGCGAAATAAAAAAGTGGAGGTTGAACCAGTTGTCTGTCTTGCTCTTGTGTTTACAAGCAGCAACGGGTTTGGCCTTCACTTTTGGCTTAACTAGCATCTGAGTTATTTCAAAATCATGCCGAAATTCTATAGCTGACTGTGTCCTGCTCCTGTCGACCTCCAACAAAGCAAAAAGATATTTGAACAACTCTGATTTGGAACACATTGCTGGTTAGCTGATATTTCGATCGCGTGATTTTCGTTCTTTGCCGCAATGTGGGACGACATGTAAATACGTACTGAATGCCTGTTTTGTCGTGACTGAGCATGAGCGCAAATGCGCATCTAAAAGCCCGGTTCCTCCTAATCGGCATGCATGGCAGCAGGCAACATTTCCTTTCACAATCAGGGAAAATATATGCAAAATTGTCTCCAAAAATACTCGTATAGTTATCTTCTCTTGTCAGTTGTCAGGTAGCCTACCTACTATATCCATTGATACGTGCTGACATAACTGCGGGAAATATTCAAGATGCGCATTCTTTTCTTTGTAGATCGCGTAGATCGGCTATTTTTCAATGTATTTGATTGCGACATACCACGATTTTAGCGGGACAGCTTTTGAAAGTTGCCTGGAACAAAGATTCAAAACAGCGACGGTTAGCTTTTGAAAGTTGCCTGGAACAAAGAACAAAGGAAACAGCGACGGTTAGCTTTTGAGAGTTGCGTGGAACAAAGAACAAAGGAAACAGCGACGGTTAGCTTTTAAGAGTTACGTGGAACAAAAATTCAAAACGGCGACGGTTAGCTTTTGAGAGTTGCGTGGAACAAAGAACAAAGAAAACAGCGACGGTTAGCTTTTAAGAGTTACGTGGAACAGAGATTCAAAACAGCGACGGTTAGCTTCAAGATGCGCATTCTTTTCTTTGTAAATCGCGTAGATCGGCTATTTTTCAATGTATTTGATTGCGACAAAACACGATTTTAGCGGGACAGGAATATGGGCTGGTATCATTGCTATAGCTACAGCTGCGGTTGCATGGAAAATTTTGCCAATTTTGTCCTTTGTGCGACCCCCTCTTTCTCAAATTCGTTCAAATGGGAGCTGGTGTGGCACAAAATCAACTTACCAACACATTATCTGTGGCAACATTTTTACAAAGTCGAGAAGGAATTGAAAACAACAGAGTTTGGGTTGCTGTTGTTGATGTCATATTAATGTGGCTGGGGAGGAGGCGCAAGGGGTACTTGAGGGGGAGGCTCTCGAGGTAGAGGAGGCATGCCGGCGGAACTCCAGTAGCCATGGATAGCGGAATAGGAGCTGCGTGAATATGATTGTTCATCATCGGTGGAATCGGCGGTGCTTGCTGATACGGTGCGTACATGTGGTAGGGCGGATAAGCAGAAATGAAAGGATTATAGAAGGGTGGATGTCCCATTGGTGGCATAGGTCCTGGTGGAAGATAGGTGGGAGCAAATGAGGGAAAACCGCCCACTGAACGATAGGTTGTTCGCGGCATTGGCAGCGGCGGCGGCGGCGGCGGCGGCGGCAGAAGCGGCAGCGGCGGCGGCGGCGGCAGAAGCGGCAGCGGCGGCGGCGGCGGCAGAAGCGGCAGCGGCGGCGGCGGCGGCAGAAGCGGCAGCGGCGGCGGCAGAAGCGGCAGCGGCGGCGGCGGCGGCGGCGGCAGAAGCGGCAGCGGCGGCGGCGGCGGCAGAAGCGGCAGCGGCGGCGGCGGCGGCAGAAGCGGCAGCGGCGGCGGCGGCGGCAGAAGCGGCAGCGGCGGCGGCGGCGGCAGAAGCGGCAGCGGCGGCGGCGGCGGCAGAAGCGGCAGCGGCAGCGGCGGCGGCGGCAGAAGCGGCAGCGGCAGCGGCGGCGGCGGCAGAAGCGGCAGCGGCAGCGGCGGCAGAAGCGGCGGCGGAAGCAGCGGCGGACGACGGGCCAGAGGAGGACGTACTATATAATACGTCTGATTTACACCCCTTAGATCATGCTCTTTCGATCTTTTTGTAACAGTTTACCTCATTCCCTCCGACACATTGCCATTTGCAGGTCAATGTTGACCAAAGGCCGACGTAGATGGTCTGCCGGTTCTACTAGTAGAGTCCATCGGTTTTCGCTCCGGCTGTTATTGCTCGACTCGAGGCGGAGAAAATAAACTGCTGCTGCTACTTCCACCACTTGAAGGCTGTTGAATTTTATTGCTGGGCAGCGCATTGGGTGCGACAGGTTTTCTCTGTGCACGAATAATGTTGATTTCTAAACAAGAAATGCATTTTACTTTGTGAGGGTCAGAAATACCTGTGACGATAGCGTATTCTGCGGAACGGGTGGTTATGTCGTTAGCCACCCACAACGGCAGTGAGCAGATGGATTCTCGGTTCCACGGATAGATCCATTCATCCATCCAGTTTCTTCACTTGCCTTACTCCGACGTGTAAGACTCATCGTCCTGGACTGTTCCAGAAGGATAAGGAGGGTGTGAAAAAGTACCGGGTGAGCGTTTAGGGTTAAAGGTTCTGCGTGGGAACCGAGGCCGCGCGTTGAAGGTGCGAAATGGGTCGTGGAAAAAGGCGTAGGGGAAGATTGTGATCGGCCGTTCCATACTTTTACGTTACGTGGAACAAAGATTCAAAACAGCGACGGTTAGCTTTTGAAAGTTGCGTGGAACAAAGAACAAAGGAAACAGCGACGGTTAGCTTTTAAGAGTTACTTGGAACAAAAATTCAAAACGGCGACGGTTAGCTTTTGAGAGTTGCGTGGAACAAAGAACAAAGGAAACAGCGACGGTTAGCTTTTAAGAGTTACTTGGAACAAAAATTCAAAACGGCGACGGTTAGCTTTTGAGAGTTGCGTGGAACAAAGAACAAAGGAAACAGCGACGGTTAGCTTTTGAGAGTTGCGTGGAACAAAGAACAAAGGAAACAGCGACGGTTAGCTTTTAAGAGTTACGTGGAACAAAAATTCAAAACGGCGACGGTTAGCTTTTGAAAGCTGCCTGGAACAAAGACTGAACACCATGAACTTTAGCTTTGAATAACTACCTGGAACAGTTGAACTATTGCTAATATTTCGTCATCGGACGAGGGGCACGGTCAGCTCTTTTGCTCTTTTGCTTTTTACGGTAACTACATCCAATTAAGTTTGTTTCCATTGGCTTGATCTCAATTTCTTTTGTTTTGTCAACAGGTGCATTTGGTATCATTTGGTACATTTTCTGGGTGTGGCTATCGTTTGAGAAACCTTGTCTGCATCCGACCATTACGCCCAGCGAGCGCCTATACATCGAAGAATCATTGTCGCATGTACAGCGCACCATTCCCAACTTCTTTACGACTCCATGGCGTTGCTTTTTCACATCCATGCCCGTCTACGCCATCATTGTGGCCAATTTTTGCCGTTCGTGGACATTCTACTTGCTTATCCTTTCGCAGCCGAGTTATTTCAGGCAAGTCTTCAAGTTCGACATAGGAAAAGTGGGAGCTTTGGCTGCTCTTCCTCATTTGGTCATGACGATCATCGTACCGATCGGAGGACAATTAGCCGATCATTTGCGTCGCAACAAAATCCTATCGACGACATCTGTACGCAAGATTTTCAATTGCGGAGGATTCGGAATGGAAGCCATCTTCTTAATGGTAAGTTGACATTGACAGTCATTCTCTTTTAATTAACAAATGTGAAAACTCCTTTGAATGGTGTCTAGGTGCAGCTCTTTTACGGCCCGCCGTAAGTCGGGCCGCTCCAAGCCCTACAAAAGGAGATCGGCCAATGCAGCTAAGCATGCAGCAGCAGCAGTGCATCGCATCCCCCATCTGCCCAACATCAACATCAGCAGCACCAACAACATCAACAGCAAAGGCTACAGCAACCACCCGTTCCGCAGAATACGCTATCGTCACAGGTATGTTTGACCCGTTTGACCCTCACAAAGTAAAATGCATTTCTTGTTTAGAAATCAACATTATTCGTGCACACTGCACAGAGAAAACCTGTCGCACCCAACGCGCTACCCAGCAATCAAGTTCAACAGCCTTCAATTGGTGGAAGTAGCAGCAGCAGTCTATTTTGTCCGCCTCCGCCTCGAGTCGAGCAACAGCCGGGCCGAAAACCGATGGACTCTACTAGTAGAACCGGCAAACCATCTACGTCGGCCTTTGGTCAACATTGGCCTGCAAATGGCAATGCGTCGGCAGCGAGCAACGCAGTGGGGCCGAATCAGCAAACGCAAATGAATCTGAGCACTTCGTTGGGCTTCAGCCTCGACCTAGAGGCACAATATTGGGCCTGTTCGCGGTTCGGGTCAGAAAAGCCACCTGACTAATGAGTGCCTCTATAACCTGTGTTAGCGATCGAGTATCGTTGTCGCTTGAGGGTGCAGGCGTAGCAGTTCCGGACATGGCTCCTGTTGAATCCGTCGGAGATACGGTGATCGCCTCTAACCGGTGCAATTCGACAAGAAAGTCGTTGACTGTAGCAGGTGGATTACCCATCATTACAGAGCGTATTTCTGGGCGGTATAATCCGCGAATGAGATAGGGGGTCATTTCTGCATCGCCAATTGGGATGGCCCTTCGTCGGCATAGTGTTACCTTATCTAGAACATATGCGGAACCGGTTTCATTCGGTAATTGTCTCCTTTCTTCTACCATTTTCTGCCCACTGGCTTTCGGTTAATTGGCTTTCGAAGGTTCCGCGCAAGCCCTCTATCCAGTCGTCCCATAAATGTAGATTTATGCCAATCTCCTCGTGCCAGGTGAGAGCCTTTCCGAATAGAGAAATAATAGCTGCTCTTTTCTTATCTGCGTCTTGCCAACCTTCTGCTAAGGCTTTACGATTAATAAGCTGTGACCATTCTTGAATTGATTCATTTTCTGTCCCTGAGTATCTAATATTGGCGTCCAGCGTCGTCCGGATTATTGCGGCCGGGGCTGAGGTGGCGACGATGGGCACGGCCGTGGCTAGTTCAGCTAGAAGCCTATTTGCCAAGGCCGTCAGTACGTCTTGTTGTTGTTGCATCTGTTGTTGTTGCATCTGGAATTGCTGTTGTTGCAATTGTTGATTAGCCATTAAATTGGCCAATGCCGCAGTCAACGCGTTTTGATCCATTGCAATATTTTGACTATTATGCCCTAATACTCTTTGATTTTCGCACCGTTTAGGATTGCACCTGCAGCGTTCGTTGCACTCTCTTTGATTTTCGTAGTACGCAACCTTTACAGGAGGTTGATTTGCAGCCACAGCTGGATCGCATGGTCATCAGCTTTCCTTAGATCTTGCTTCTGTTAAGTATAATCTGGACTGGAATCTAGAGGCACTTAGAGGCACCGGCGATGAGTTGTAAGACACTAAACGTGTCGATTAAAGACTCTGAGTTAAGCTGTAAGACACTAAACGTGTCGATTAAGGGTTGGCGCTGAGCTGTAAGACACTAAACGTGTCGATTAAGGGTCGGCGCTGAGCTGTAAGACACTATACGAGTCGATTAAGGATCGGAATAAAGCTATTAAGACACTAATGCGTCTATTAAATGCAGGAACTGGTTTATTAAGGCACGAGATAAGGTACACTGTAACTGGGTTAAGACACGAGACGTGTCATATGAGACATGAGATCTTAGTAACTTGAGATCAACTGAAAAATCACAGGCAGTATATTAATCGACAAAGTGGACCTCCATCCGCATTCGCTCTAGCTCTTCTTCTTCTTCTTCCTTCTTCTTCGCCGCTTCCGCAAACCGCAATCTTCAACCTTTCGCACCTTTCCTTCGCTCTTCTTTCTTCTCTTTCTGGAATGGTCTCTTCTCTTTCTTTTCTAATTGGCAACATATATTTCACTCTTCCGTGCAATATTTGCCTCTTCCTTTCGGCTCTTTCCTTTCTTCCTCTCTCTCTTCTTTCCTTTGGGTCTTTCTCTTCTCTTCTGCTTTCTCTCCTTTCTCTCTCCTTCGCTTCTCTTTCTCTTGCCTCCTTGGCCCTTCTTTCTTCGATTGCTTTTTGCCGAGCAACCTGCTCGAGCTCCCTCTCCCTTCTTCTTTGGATGAACTTCCGAGCTCTATCCTCCTCGCTAGGGAAATAATTAGCCGATGGGTAGGTGTTATAACATACCTGAGGAATGTTTGGATTCCTGTTCTCTTTGGCAGGCTGAGGTGGATCAGGCGCGGTGGATGGTCCAGCAGGTAAAGTTGGCAGGATCGGGCAGACGGACGTGCCAACAGTAGCGATGGGTCGTACGGGAAGATAAGCGGACGTAAACACCACCGACCTTTCGGGAGCGTCAGGGATGATTGTGGTCGATACTGCAGCTGCTGCGGCCTCTCGCTTCTTCCTCTCCTTCTCGTAGTTTTACGATTGCGCCGCCTCTTCTGTCCCTCTGTCAGTTTCTACTTCTTCTTCTCCTTTATCTTCGCCCCAGGATTAGGCGCCGCGCTTAACAAAAAAAAGAGAAGCTTAGATAATGACACTAAACGTGTCAAAAAATGACACCAAATGTGTCAAAATGACACCAAGGTGTCAATTGATCATGCCCTAAATCAATCAAAAATAGTTAGCGACTCTAAACGAGTCAGTTAGTCGAGTTAGTCGTTCAGCCTCGACCTAGAGGCAGAATATTTCAGTTATTTACTTTTTAAAATAGAGGTATTGCAGATTTAGCACTAAACCTCCATAAGTAGGATTCCGTTTGGAGCTGAAAATCAAACCAACCCACAAGATCGGATTCAAATGCGACCGGATGACCGGATCATTGCGGAGCCAAGCCAGCCCTAATCACACTGAATGAACGCAAATTACGTAACAGCAATTTTTGTATTTTGGTCCACTCTTAATACAGTACCGTTATTTAAAATTTCCTACCTTGCTGGTACTCATTCTTGCTGCACTTCCCAAAACCAAAAAAAACAATAGAGTACAACATGAAACACTTGAAATAAAATATTATTTTGGGGTGAAAGTTGTTTCCACTCGCTGTCTGTCATCAACGACTTTTTTCCGTTGTGATTTTTTCAAGTCTGAATTTCACGCTATTAAGGAGAAAGCAAGTCTTTTTCCTAGTGTGCTGTTGAGGAAGGGTGTAGCGATGAGGCCAAGCGACAGGCAAAACGTTTGCATGCTATATACCAAATGATTTATGGAAGATGTGAATTACAAGACAAACTTGGAGAGTGTATTTTCTTCTTATCATCGTTATTATAACACCCACTCATAACTCATAAATCCATTAAGAAATTCTTTTTTTTATTTTTTTATTTGTTGGTTCCACATAGTACGATGGAGCAGCCGTGGTGTAATCAATTGGTGCAGAGTAATATTTTGGAGTTTCGGTGTAGTATGTTGTAGCTACGTAGTACTTAGCTGCTTCGGTTCTGGTGTAGTAGTAACTAGTAAGCAACTGTAGTAGTGGCTAGTGGGGTAGCTAGGGACAGCATAACTAGGAGCTTCAGTGTAGTAGCTTGATGTAGCGTAAGTCGTTGTGTAGTATTTGGGAGCCTCGGTGTAGTAGATTGGAGTAGCGTGTGTTGTTCTGTAATAAACTGGAGCTTCAGTGTAGTAGCTTGGAGCTGAGTAGTACTTCGTGGGTTCGGTGTAGTACGTGGGAGCAGCGTATGTCGTGGTGTAATGCTCGGACGATTTGGTCGTGAAGTACTTGGGTGGCTTGGTGTTGTAACTGGGGGCAGCATATGTTGTTGTGTAATACTCGGCCTTCTTCGTTGTGTAGTACTCAGTAGCCTTGGTCGTGTAGTAGGTGGGGGCAGCATACGTCGTGGTGTAGTATGCAGAAGACGACGAGCCCATTGGTCCACCCATGACCTCTTCATTCATCAGAGACACAACAACAGCCAACAACAGCATCGCACCGTAGTTTCGTGGTTCTTCCGGTGGTCGGTTCGAATCTCAATGAGGATGTACACTATTCGAAGACGGAAGGTGGCCGACGGGAAGGCTGGCCGTAGAACTCGACGGAGGGAGAGGTGCACCAGTTTTATCCCTCCTTTGGTCGTGTGGTCGAGCAATTCGTTCACCTGATATACACCCTTAGTTCCTGCTCTTTCTTTTTGTAACAGTTTACCTCCTCCCACTTCCAACACAAATTTTGAAGACGTTACCTGGTTTAGGAGGAGTACTGCCTAAAGATTCCTTTCTAATTTTACGAACATCTTGTTGGCTGGTCGATGAATCTTTACTGGTTCCAGACCCGGTTTTGTCCGAAGAAATCATGGCAGAGGCGTTGACTCCTGGCTCTTGCATGACACGTTTACGAAGCTTTGACGGGCATTTGTTGAACATCGCCAGAAATTCAACCGTAAGTTCGTCCAGCATTTCTGGCGTCACCGATTTGTCAACGTACAAACACCAATTTTTACTTCCGGCACTCTGTATCTCTGTATCTGAAAGCGTGAAAGGTAAAAGAATAATTGTATCAACAATGTCTTTAGACATTAGAAAAAGTTAATAATTTTTTACCTCAAAATTGAACCATTTGCACACCAGATGGGTGCAAACACAGGCCACCACGGTGGGCGCTGAAAATCGATTTTGCCATCCATTCCGGGGCTACATTAGCCATTTTTTTCAATACTATTGTTAACTTGGTAACAAAGAGATTGGATTTGACGATCCCAGGCTGGTAAAACCTCACGACCTGAAAATTAACATACGTCTTACTATTAGAAAGTGCACCAAACCGATTGATGTATAAAAAGAAAACAAACCTACTTTCAAAGTGCACGACAGAATCTATCTGGTCGACTGAGCCATTCATTCGACCTTCCGTTACCATCTGAGATGCGATTTTCTCGGATTTAACAGCATCTTCCTCTAACAAAGCTCCAAGTTCCATGAAAGTTATGTTGTTCTACGGCTCTCGCTGCTAAAAGGTTGTGTTCCGTGACCGCACGATCCGGAATTGAAGAACCTAAAGCTAGTTGTAATTTAGCAATTAATATACCATACTAAAATATTATTACCCGTCAACCGTTTTAGCTTTCTGGTGAGGTTGCAACAGAGAATTGAACAACCTCTTTTCGGCGTATGATGCGATCAAGATACATTTTCTCCAAAACAGAATAAGCCCGTAGCTGTTGACATCGCTCATCTAAGGCGTAGCAGACTTTGTAATGCACTTGGAGTTGCTCACTTTTTTTATTCAGCCTATAAAAAATTAGAAAAAATACATAGATAAATGAGTAAAATAAAAAGGTTTTGGGGTATTAGGTGCTACAACATGAAGCCACTGAGTAAAAGACGGCTAGGGACTTGAAATATAAACTACCTGTAAAAGAGATGCCCTGTTAATGAACAATTCAGCTTGCACTGGGTCATCATCATCTAAATAAAGTCAGGCTATCTTAAGATAGGCCTCAAGTTGATATTACAAAGAATACTACCTAAAAGAAAAGTTTCTATGAAACAGATACTAGGATAAATTATGAAATCATTTGACTTCTGGCCAGTTTTCAATGGTATTCCTACTAGGACGTTTGCAGCTTGTTTCCAACACTGGTCTCATTCAAAAATATCTGCCCTTTCAAAATTCAAAAATACTTGTTCTTCAAAGGATATTCCTCCGTGTTGGATTTTTCCTAATGCAAAACTGCACACACATTTCCCCATTTCATCTGTCAATTTTGGTATATGGCAGCTGATTTCAGATCAAATCTGACAGCTTATAACAAGTGAAACATTGTCATGAACAATGGTTTCAATCAAGGCCTTTAACCCTTCAACTTGTCCTTCAGGATCTTTGAGTTTCAATAAGCTGTCAAGTTTTTAGGTACCCGGCTGCGTTTCAATAAGCTTTCTAAGATCAAGCGAAACTTTTCCACCTGATCCCTGTGAAACCCGCCTTTGAGAGAAAGAATTTAGAAATTATACCTTGTGACATAACGAACCACTTAGCAGAATTTAAGGGAGTTGCCAACTGATGTTTGTAAGTGAGAGACGATGGTGACGGTGATTAAGGTGCACTGCTGCCACTCAGGCAACAACTGGTCTTCGGTAGAGTAATTGAGAGACATTGAAGAGGGAAACGTCCTTATTTTGAAAAAGGATAAGACTGCTTCAACTTCTTCAACTTCAACTTTAAGGCACCCAGCTGCTGACTCCAAGACTGGACTGTAAAGTGTAAACAATGGTTGATGGATCGTCTGCATTGCGCCGAGATGCCACCTACGGTACGAAAGTAGGATTAGACGATAAAAACGTTGTTGACGCGAAATTTGAAAAAAACGAAATGTTTCTCTTGCCAGCTTTGTGGTTTTTCGATCTTTTGTGCTTGCAACCGTCAAATGGACAGCCCCTTGCATAGTCGCCTTGCAAGTTGCAATATTGCGCGTAACGACGAATGTTAGTCTTACGATTAAGGTACCGGTATCGCATTGCAAAGTTGACTTTTATATTTACTATTTTCGCATGTTTATTTTCATGCAATTGTCTTTGTTATCATTGAACCATGATTTTAAAATACAAATTAACAAGAATTTCTCTAATTGGCACCACGTTTGTTTCACAGTAAATAAATAATACGTAAAAAGTGCGAAAACACAGAGCCACAAGCGCGTTCATTCTGGCTGGCTAGCGTATATAAAGCGGCGGGTTTTTTTCCAAAAAATGACCCACACTTTCACAAACTCAAAGTGATTTTACGTGATTTTACGTGATTTTACTGACTCAAAGTGATTCAAAGTGATTCAAAGAGATTCCAAGTGATTTTAAGTGATTCAAAGTGAACTCAAAGTGATTCAAAGAGATTCCAAGCGCTTAAAATGTTTTCGAAAATGTCTTTTTTCAGCGTGTTACCTTGTTTCGCCATTTTGCCTAGAAATGCTGAAAATGCTGTCGCCGAGTCTGCCCCTGTGGTGGTTACTAGTGCAGCGTTTGGCATGGAAGATCAATCTGAAGACCCGATTGTTCTATGTGCTGGGAATCCTGAGTTGGGATGTGCCGTCGAGCAAGTGCCGAAGCCGGAACATGATAGCGTAGTCCGAAAGGAGTGCGAGTGCGACGAGGCAGCTCTGAAAGTTCAGCTTGCTGAACTAATGGAGGAGAAGGAAATTGCTGTTTCGGCTAACAAACAACTGGCAGAAATCATCGACGGCATGAAGTTAGAAGCCATGGAGGACAGCACTGCGCGCGAAGAGCTCACCAGGCAAAACATCGAGCTACAGAACGAGTTACTGAGGAAGGAAAGTGATCTGCAGACGATTGAACAAGAAATGAAGGACGTGATCTTTAACAGGAATAACTCTTCAAACAAGGTCGGTCTAATGCAGATGGAAATTCGGAACCTCAAAATCCGTCGAAAGCACGACGAAGAACGTAACTGTCGCCTGGAGAAGGAACTGGCTGACAAGGAGGCTCAACGCAAGCTCGAACATGCCAACCACCGCGTTCAGATGGAGCATGCAATGGCGCAACATGCCAAACAGCTAAATGACATTGAGTCGGAGAACAAGGTGTTGGTACAACGGATGGTTCAGCAACACCAGCTCGACATGGAAGAACAACGTGTCCAGTACGAAGCCGCAATGGCAGAGCTGCACAACCGACTAGAGAACGAACACCAAGCTCGTTTGCATTCGGCACTAGAGGAGGCGAAAGCCCAACACGAGGCTAAGTTTTCAAACGCACGTCGCAGGTTTCTAGCTCAAACGCAAATCCAGCGTACCACTGCCAATTCGCATCGCATGCAGGCTGAACAACTAGCCACGAATCTCAGAGAGTGTGAGGACAAACTTTTGGAGATGGAGACAGCAAATCGACGTCTGGAAGAGGCGCTGCACAAACAAAAGGAGACCTCGAATGCTTATTTCGAAGAACTGTGCGCCAATCATGCAACAATTGGGCGAATGCGCAACTTTCACGCCAAATTGCTCGAAAACCGAGATAAGCGTATTGAGGAATTGCAAGGAAGAGTCAAAGAATTGGAGGAATGCCCTGACAAGAACGTACAAGTAGTCGGACCTGATTACTACAAACTCTTGGGAATCGAGCGTGACGCTGGAACGAGCGAGATCAAGTCAGCATATTATGCCCAATCGCGGATCCACCATCCTGACAAGCATAGAGACTCGCCCGACCAGAAAAAGCACGAAGCTATTTTCAAAACTGTTAAATATGGTTATGAAGTCTTAGCTAACAGCCATTCGCGCCGAAAATACGACAAATGGCTCGACATGACATCCGTCAGACTGGCGCACCAACAGATATATTGTTAGCGGCATACGGTAGCGCATTTCGAACTCTCCTTTGGGCTTGTTAAGAAAATTGCCTCTTAGAAAACAGCCAGATGTATAGGTCAACCTTGCACACAAGAACAAATCAGTCTTTTTCTTTTGTTAAACCCTTTGGCTTGACTTTGAAGTCACGAGTAGTAAAGTAAAGCGCCGTGCGTGTGACTGCCCAGTCAGCGTCCATATGAGTGTTGGGAACGATGTTCTGTCATCTTCCCTCGACTCTGGGATGTTCTGACATCGGCTAATTGCATGCACCCGTGTAGTTCTGTCTGCACGGGAATTTATTTTACTATTTTGAAATTCCACCCTGCCTCTTCCTCGATGATGGAAATCAAAATTGAAATGTGCAAGATTGCCACCACCATCCTTAACTACGACCGGCTATAAAAGGATTCTGATCGAGCGACTTCTTTTAAGTGTTATCTGGTGTTATTTTTAATTTCATTCATCTTAAGTGTTATCTGGTGTTATTTTAAATTTCATTCATTTTAAGTGTTATCTGGTGTTATTTTAAATTTCATTCATTTTAAGTGTTGTCTTACTTATTGTATCAGTTAGAGTTAGATCCACTCTTTGGTTGTGTTTTAGGTTTTAGCGAAATAAAAAAGTGGAGGTTGAACCAGTTGTCTGTCTTGCTCTTGTGTTTACAAGCAGCAACGGGTTTGGCCTTCAGTTTTGGCTTAACTAGCATCTGAGTTATTTCAAAATCATGCCGAAATTCTATAGCTGACTGTGTCCTGCTCCTGTCGACCTCCAACAAAGCAAAAAGATATTTGAACAACTCTGATTTGGAACACATTGCTGGTTAGCTGATATTTCGATCGCGTGATTTTCGTTCTTTGCCGCAATGTGGGACGACATGTAAATACGTACTGAATGCCTGTTTTGTCGTGACTGAGCATGAGCGCAAATGCGCATCTAAAAGCCCGGTTCCTCCTAATCGGCATGCATGGCAGCAGGCAACATTTCCTTTCACAATCAGGGAAAATATATGCAAAATTGTCTCCAAAAATACTCGTATAGTTATCTTCTCTTGTCAGTTGTCAGGTAGCCTACCTACTATATCCATTGATACGTGCTGACATAACTGCGGGAAATATTCAAGATGCGCATTCTTTTCTTTGTAGATCGCGTAGATCGGCTATTTTTCAATGTATTTGATTGCGACAAAACACGATTTTAGCGGGACAGCTTTTGAAAGTTGCCTGGAACAAAGATTCAAAACAGCGACGGTTAGCTTTTGAAAGTTGCCTGGAACAAAGAACAAAGGAAACAGCGACGGTTAGCTTTTGAGAGTTGCGTGGAACAAAGAACAAAGGAAACAGCGACGGTTAGCTTTTAAGAGTTACGTGGAACAAAAATTCAAAACGGCGACGGTTAGCTTTTGAGAGTTGCGTGGAACAAAGAACAAAGAAAACAGCGACGGTTAGCTTTTAAGAGTTACGTGGAACAGAGATTCAAAACAGCGACGGTTAGCTTCAAGATGCGCATTCTCTTCTTTGTAAATCGCGTAGATCGGCTATTTTTCAATGTATTTGATTGCGACAAAACACGATTTTAGCGGGACAGGAATATGGGCTGGTATCATTGCTATAGCTACAGCTGCGGTTGCATGGAAAATTTTGCCAATTTTGTCCTTTGTGCGACCCCCTCTTTCTGAAATTCGTTCAAATGGGAGCTGGTGTGGCACAAAATCAACTTACCAACACATTATCTGTGGCAACATTTTTACAAAGTCGAGAAGGAATTGAAAACAACAGAGTTTGGGTTGTTGTTGTTGATGTCATATTAATGTGGCTGGGGAGGAGGCGCAAGGGGTACTTGAGGGGGAGGCTCTCGAGGTAGAGGAGGCATGCCGGCGGAAACTCCAGTAGCCATGGATGGCGGAATAGGAGCTGCGTGAATATGATTGTTCATCATCGGTGGAATCGGCGGTGCTTGCTGATACGGTGCGTACATGTGGTAGGACGGATAAGCAAAAATGAAAGGATTATAGAAGGGTGGATGTCCCATTGGTGGCATAGATCCTGGTGGAAGATAGGTGGGAGCAAATGAGGGAAAACCGCCCACTGAACGATAGGTTGTTCGCGGCATTGGCAGCGGCGGCGGCGGCGGCGGCAGAAGCGGCAGCGGCGGCAGAAGCGGCAGCGGCGGCGGCGGCAGAAGCGGCAGCGGCAGCGGCGGCGGCGGCAGAAGCGGCAGCGGCAGCGGCGGCGGCGGCAGAAGCGGCAGCGGCAGCGGCAGCGGCGGCGGCGGCAGAAGCGGCAGCGGCAGCGGCGGCGGCGGCAGAAGCGGCAGCGGCAGCGGCGGCAGAAGCGGCGGCGGAAGCAGCGGCGGACGACGGGCCAGAGGAGGACGTACTATATAATACGTCTGATTTACACCCCTTAGATCATGCTCTTTCGATCTTTTTGTAACAGTTTACCTCATCCCCTCCGACACATTGCCATTTGCAGGTCAATGTTGACCAAAGGCCGACGTAGATGGTCTGCCGGTTCTACTAGTAGAGTCCATCGGTTTTCGCTCCGGCTGTTATTGCTCGACTCGAGGCGGAGAAAATAAACTGCTGCTGCTACTTCCACCACTTGAAGGCTGTTGAATTTTATTGCTGGGCAGCGCATTGGGTGCGACAGGTTTTCTCTGTGCACGAATAATGTTGATTTCTAAACAAGAAATGCATTTTACTTTGTGAGGGTCAGAAATACCTGTGACGATAGCGTATTCTGCGGAACGGGTGGTTATGTCGTTAGCCACCCACAACGGCAGTGAGCAGATGGATTCTCGGTTCCACGAAGAAAGAGAGAAGAGAGTTGAGTGGGTCGAAGCGTTGAATCATCTCATAGCGCGGGTGAAAGTCGCCATATTGTTTCGTCACCATTTCCTCATTCTAGAAGCGTCGATTGTGGTCCTTATTTCTCCTGGTCGTTGGTTCATTGAGCCGATCGGTCGGAAATTTACTGGGTTTTTTCGACGGCTTCGTTCATTTCATTCGCCTCGTAATTTCGCTGAATCGCCATAATTTCTTTTTCCTTTGGTAAAAAGTGTCGAGTCACTTCATCGCGTAGGCGGGAGCCGCCATATTGTTTCGTCGTATGTTGCCGTATCTACCCTATGCCCCGTCGAAGAAATGGTAAGGCTAGTCGGGCGATTCGGGCCGCTGTGCATAAAGAAAACAGAGTTCGTCGACAAGAAGCTAACGCTCATCGTTGTCAACAAGCAGCACCAACAATCGATCCTGAACGTCTGGCAGCAGATATTCAGCTAGGAGAAGAAATTCTACGAGCCGTTCAAGCCCAGCGTCGCCTCATTCCCCAGCATCTGTTACCACCACTTGGGGTTTTGGTTCAACAGGCAGAGGCCATAGCTCGGAACACTCAACTAGCGCGTATCATCCCGTCCGAGCAGAAACCAGTCGACGACGTCCTTCAAATTGCTCTCGCTGAAAACGAAAAAGTTGATTAACACATTTGTGGTCTTAATTTTCTTGGTCGTTGGTCCAACTGGATCGATCGGTCAGAAGTTGTTGGGCCCCTTTTTGTATTTAAGTCTTCTCTGGCACAATTACAAATTCATCAGCATATTTCGCCGTAACGTTGGTCAATCGTCGAGATTTGTTAGATGCTTCGCTGTCGCTGTGAGGTTGGACGGTGTGTGAGGTGTGTGTGTGCGAGAGAAAACCAACGGTGTGACGGAAATTGTTTATGCTTCCCAGAACGTTGCGCCAATAGAAGATTTGAACAGTTTCTAGACGCCCAAGAACAGGTAGGATTAGAACCAGAAGGAATGGATCCGGATATAGTGAACGCCGCTTTAGCAGCGCTGGTTGCCAACCAACAGCATCAACAACAGCAAATGCAGCAACAACAAGATTTGCTGACGGTTCTAACTAACCGGCTCTTAGCCGTTCCCGCTCCCATTCCTCCCGTCGTCCAACCTGTTCCAGCCGTAGCAGTTCGAGCTGTCCTGGACGCGGATATAAAATTCACAGGGTCTTCGAACGAGTGTTTACAAGATTGGCTGCAATTGGTGAATCGGAAGGCTTTAGCGGAAAACTGAGGAGACGACGATAAGCGTCGAGCGGCCATAAATTCCTTGTTTGGCAAGGCGCTCACATGGCAAGAAGAAATTGGAAATCATCTGTTGCCGTGGGATGACTGGATTAACGGGCTTCGTGGAGCCTTCGAGGTTCAGTTAACCGAAAGTCAATGGCAATCTCTTGTTGAAG
Source organism: Daphnia sinensis (assembly GCA_013167095.2). Lineage (NCBI taxonomy): Eukaryota > Metazoa > Arthropoda > Branchiopoda > Diplostraca > Daphniidae > Daphnia > Daphnia sinensis. The sequence goes on along the minus strand of CM023195.1, from coordinate 183,399 downwards.
GAAGGAAGCAACTACCGAATGAATCTGGATCGACTTACGTTTTGGACAAACTGAAATTATGTCGCAAACGCTCTATACCTCTCACCAATGCGGAACTGATCCCCTTCCTTATTCGAGGGCTTCTTCATCCCGGAATACAGTCGGCTATGATGTGTACTCCACCCGTTTCAGTAAACGCCTTTCTTATTGAGATTCGCCGTCTGGAGAGCATCAGTGATTCACCGGTCAGCTCAAGCGCGTCAAAAGTGATCGAGAAAACCGACAAAAAGACCGGAGCAAACGATTCGTTATTCCAGGCTGTTGAGGCACTGACAAGCCATGTTGCCGTTTTGACACGTACAGTTAACCGTCCATCTTCCCCGGGTACACTAAAACCTGTAACCAGGCAAGTGAAGTTCGAGCAGCGAAACTCGACTCCTCGGAATGAGATCCAGTGTTACAATTGCGGCAATTTTGGTCACATTTCACGTGATTGCCCAGAGCCCAATCCTCGCTACCCGAAATCGTTGACGACCTCGGAAAACGGGTCAGCCGGCCCAACGGGGCAGGGCCGGCAATAAATGTAATCGTCCCCACAAATGCTCCACCGGTTAGTAGCCCCTTCATCACGGCTGATGTTTTTCGCATAGGTGAAATGAAAGCAATGGTGGATTCGGGTGCAAAAAATAGTGCGATATGTGAAGAAATGTTGGTGAACCGCTCCTGGTTTGAAATTCGAGCTCCGTCCAACTATCGATCTATAGACGGAACACCAATTAACAACGTTGTGGGAGAAACCGCCCTTACGGTTCGGTACCGAGGAGTCTTAGTAGACCTTCCGAGAGTTGCGGTGGTTAAAAAAATGCTGTATCCGTTGGTACTTGGAATAGAGTGGATTGTGCAGAGTGGAGCCTCGATCAAAGGAGTTGAGGGAGTAGCGGAAGTAATTATGCCAGAGCCAGGTCCTGTGTCAAATGTTGACAAAGAAAAAAAAAGGGCGACGTATTGGAAGCAAAGAAGATTCGGAGCTATGAAGAAGCCACAAAGGAGCTGAAAAATTTGTGTGTGATTGCGGAAGAAGAGGAACTACTGAGTTTCGAAGGTGGTAAAGAACAAATAGTTGTGCTTCAAACTCTACCCTCGCCCATAGTGCCCGCTTACAGTGCAGGATATTTCAAATGTCAAGTACCGAATGGCCCTAGCAAGCTATGGATGGTTTCAACAGCAGGGGCAGTCGGTGCTAAAGGAGGCTGGGTTACTCCCAATTGCGCCGTAGAAGCAGAGGATGGTGTACTAACTATCCCTGTTGTTAACGTCAACCCACATTTTATTGGACGCAAATATGCAAAAGGTGTCTTGAAGGCGGTACCGATAGAAGAAAGCGAAATTTATCCCTTCGAAAGAGAAGATTTCGAGGCCAGAGTCGTGGCAAACTTCCAAAGTGATGAAGATTCGTCGGATTATACCGACACTTTAGACAACGTCAAGATTGATGAGAGTCTTACCCCTGAACAATTGGAAGAACTTAGAACGTTATTGACTGGGCATCGTCGGTGTTTTCTCGCAAAAAAAGGTGAAACTCACCTCCCCCAACACTACATCCATACAGGGGATGCAAAACCCATCTACTCTCTACCTTATCGCGTATCCGTTGCAGAGCGCAAACTTATAATGTTGAAAAGATGATCGCCGAAAAGATCATACGCCCCTCTTCTAGTTCGTGGAGCTCTCCGGTTGTGCTTGTTCGAAAGAAGAGTGGAGAAGTACGTTTTTGTATCGACTATAGACGACTCAATTCGGTAACCGAGCGAGACGGGTACCCTTTACCCCGGGTTGAAGATGTATTAGGCCGGTTATCTGGAGCAAAATATTTCAGTAGTCTTGATCTCGAAAGTGGCTTTTGGCAGATGGCCGTTGCCGAAGAGCACCGTAAAAAAACGGCTTTTGTCACGCCAGACGGCCTGTTTGAATTCCTGCGTCTTCCGTTTGGCCTCTGTGGTTCTCCCCCAAGTTTTCAACGACTTATGGACCGAGTCCTGTACGGTCTTAAGTGGTCAGAATGCCTCTGTTACATGGATGATATTTTGGTGTTTGGCGCAACGTTCGAAGAACACCAGAACCGATTAAATAAAGTGTTGACAGCCCTCTGAGATGCCGGACTAGTCCTTAACACAAAAAAGTGCGTTTTCGGTGCAAAAAAAAATTGTACATCTAGGACATGTAGTTGATAGTCATGGCATCAGTCCCGACCCAGCTAAAACGGAAGCTATTGTGAAGTTTCCCAAACCCCGTAGCGTGACGGAGTTACGAGCCTTTTTAGGTTTAGCGTCCTTTTATCGTTCTTTCATTCCTGGATTCGCGGAAACAGCTCGGCCACTGCATTCCTTGTTGAAAAAAGACGCAAATGTCAAAGAAGAGTTGGCGGGTGTCCATGAGAAAGCCATGGCGGAATTAAAGGAGAAACTTGTCACAGCGCCGGTGCTTGTATGCGACGACGGGGTTTCTGAACTGGAACTTCAAACTGATGCGAGTGTCAAAGGGATTGGAGCGGTATTAATCCTCAACAAGGACGGGAAGGCCAACCCGACAACCTTTATCAGTCGCAAACTGAGCAAGGCCGAAGAGAATTATCACGCTAACGTACTCGAATGTCTAGCCCTGGTGTGGGCCTTAGGCGAGTAACGCCATTTCGTCTATGGAAGGCCTCTCTTGGTCAAAACGGACAGCAGCGCACTGTGTTGGTTGTTCAAGAAGAAGTAAGTAAATGGTAAATTTGGACAATGGATATTGATATTACAAGAATATCTCCTGGACATACAACATCTACGGGGGGCAGCGAACGTAGTAGCGGATACCTTATCACGTGCCCCAGTGGACTCTGCAAACGAAGACGAACTGTCAGGAGATGTTATGGCAGTAATTCAAGACGGTGGATATTCTTCACAAGAAATAGCGCTCCTTCAGCACGCCGACAAAGATATCAAACAGATTGTTCTGACTCTGCAAGGGTTTTCAAGTGAAGGGCCTTCGTGTTCTTTCTCTGACTTCACTTTGAGTAAGGGTGTTTTATTCAAAAAAAATCTGGCTAGTGGACGTCCGTTACTGTAAGTCGTGCCGTCCATAATAAGAAAGGAAGTTATCGTGTTCGTACATCGTACAATCGTGTTACTTCTGCCAAACGTTTAAACCCCGTGTAGGGTTAAAGGCAGGAAAGCTCCGCTCGATCCCACCACCGGAAGAAATGTTCCATACTCTTGGTATTGACCACATTGGACCATTTAAAAAAACCAACCGTGGGAATCAGCATATTATAGTGGGTATTGATTACCTTTCAAGATGGGTGGAGGCGAAACCCGTAATTAGTACCGGAGTCGAGGAGGTTATAGTGTTTCTCGAAGAAGCCGTATTTCTTCATCATGGAGTGCCCAACCGCCTCGTTTCTGATAAAGGACCTTGCTTCACGTCCTTGGCGTTTGCAAGCTTTTGTGGAAAATGGAATTTACGACATACCCAAGCTTCGGCGGAACACCCAGAGACAAATGGCCTTGTCGAAAAAATAAACGGATCCATCGCCTCTACGCTGGCAGCGTTCGTTAATTTTACCCATTCCGACTGGGACGAAAAAGTCGCCAGAGCAATCTTCTCTACTAATACCTCCAAACAGTCTACAACGGAGATAACGCCCTTCGAACTAGTTTTTGGAAGACCGGCAGTATTGGCTGTAGAAAATGCATTTCCGTGGCCGCCGTCGACACCCGTCTCCCCCCAAAGGCGAATGGAAGCTGTTGCTCAGTGGCGAAAGACAGCCCGACGCCTCATTGTTGTCCGCCAACGAAAAAGTAAGAAGATTTACGATCAGTTTAGGAAACCGGATCCTAGCTTTTTACCAGGCGAGTTAGTGCTAATAGCCCGACGACCCAAGACAAAAGGAAAGACTAAGAAATTTATTCGGCGGTTCATCGGGCCATATCAAGTCAATCGTCAGGTATCGTCCGTGTGTTACTCCGTCGAGGATCTACCGTGCAACCGTAAGAAACGACTTTGGCGTCGTTTCAACGCCCACGTGAGTCAGATGCGCCGTTTTTCAGTCCGGCGTGAAACAGACTGGTGCCCGGAAGAAAATGTTTTCAACGACACGAGCGACGATTCTGACACTGAAACACCAGCGCTATCTCAAGAACCCGGTAAACAATTAACGGATACTGGAAACCGAGCTGTACCTGATGCTTCGAGAGAGAATGAACATCAGATTCCACCATTCGAACCAATACCGCAAACCCAACCAATCACTACGCGGGCGGGAAGAGTCGTACGACGGAAAAATACCAACGAGAACTTTATCTACTATTGATTTTTCTGCACCGTTTAATGTTTAATCTTCCGTAAATTTTTTTTTACTCGTTATCCTCCTTTAATGTGTCCAATTTACGTTATGCAATTTTCTGGTTAGTCCAGTTGGTCTTGGCCGAGTTGAATTTTGGTGGAGTTAGTCCAGAGCTGTTGTGGTTAGTCGAGGTAGTACGGAAATTCTTCAAGTTTTTTTTTATGTCTGTCCGTCTTATTTGTTTCCGGTTTATGTGTAGTGTTGTCTTAGCAAAAGATCTTCGATCTTTCTGTCAGGAAGGGCCGAATGTTGCAAATGTTGTACTATTTCTGGTCGATCTTACAACGTTGCTCCACCTGCGGGAGGAGGGCAAGGGCAGAGAGGTTCAGGCGAAGCTCGTGTGACGAGCGTTGGAGATTTGTTCCCAATACAAACGTTGTTTAAAGTCGAAAACGGTCCGATTGTGTCGATTATTCTGGTACATACGTTCGTTCATGTCAGCCGCGTTTGACAAAACGCAACACAAGTTTTTAGGTACCCGGCTGCGTTTCAATAAGCTTTCTAAGATCAAGCGAAACTTTTCCACCTGATCCTTGTGAAACCCGCCTTTGAGAGAAGGAATTTAGAAATTATACCTTGTGACATAACGAACCACTTAGCAGAATTTAAGGGAGTTGCCAACTGATGTTTGTAAGTGAGAGCCGATGGTGACGGTGATTAAGGTGCACTGCTGCCACTCAGGCAACAAATGGTCTTCGGTAGAGTAATTGAGAGACATTGAAGAGGGAAACGTCTTATTTTGAAAAAGGATAAGACTGCTTCAACTTCTTCAACTTCAACTTTAAGGCACCCAGCTGCTGACTCCAAGACTGGACTGTAAACAATGGTTGATGGATCGTCTGCATTGCGCCGAGATGCCACCTACGTACGAAAGTAGGATTAGACGATAAAAACGTTGTTGACGCGAAATTTGAAAAAAAACGAAATGTTTCTCTTGCCAGCTTTGTGGTTTTTCGATCTTTTGTGCTTGCAACCGTCAAATGGACAGCCTTGCAAGTTGCAATATTGCGCGTAACGACGAATGTTAGTCTTACGATTAAGGTACCGGTATCGCATTGCAAAGTTGACTTTTATATTTACTATTTTCGCATGTTTATTTTCATGCAATTGTCTTTGTTATCATTGAACCATGTTTTTAAAATACAAATTAACAAGAATTTCTCTAATTGGCACCACGTTTGTTTCACAGTAAATAAATAATACGTAAAAAGTGCGAAAACACAGAGCCACAAGCGCGTTCATTCTGGCTGGCTAGCGTATATAAAGCGGCGGGTTTTTTTCCAAAAAATGACCCACACTTTCACAAACTCAAAGTGATTTTACGTGATTTTACTGACTCAAAGTGATTCAAAGTGATTCAAAGAGATTCCAAGTGATTTTAAGTGATTCAAAGTGAACTCAAAGTGATTCAAAGAGATTCCAAGCGCTTAAAATGTTTTCGAAAATGTCTTTTTTCAGCGTGTTACCTTGTTTCGCCATTTTGCCTAGAAATGCTGAAAATGCTGTCGCCGAGTCTGCCCCTGTGGTGGTTACTAGTGCAGCGTTTGGCATGGAAGATCAATCTGAAGACCCGATTGTTCTATGTGCTGGGAATCCTGAGTTGGGATGTGCCGTCGAGCAAGTGCCGAAGCCGGAACATGATAGCGTAGTCCGAAAGGAGTGCGAGTGCGACGAGGCAGCTCTGAAAGTTCAGCTTGCTGAACTAATGGAGGAGAAGGAAATTGCTGTTTCGGCTAACAAACAACTGGTAGAAATTATCGACGGCATGAAGTTAGATGCCATGGAGGCCAGCACTGCGCGCGAAGAGCTCACCAGGCAAAACATCGAGCTACAGAACGAGTTACTGAGGAAGGAAAGTGATCTGCAGACGATTGAACAAGAAATGAAGGACGTGATCTTTAACAGGAATAACTCTTCAAACAAGGTCGGTCTAATGCAGATGGAAATTCGGAACCTCAAAATCCGTCGAAAGCACGACGAAGAACGTAACTGTCGCCTGGAGAAGGAACTGGCTGACAAGGAGGCTCAACGCAAGCTCGAACATGCCAACCACCGCGTTCAGATGGAGCATGCAATGGCGCAACATGCCAAACAGCTAAATGACATTGAGTCGGAGAACAAGGTGTTGGTGCAACGGATGGTTCAGCAACACCAGCTCGACATGGAAGAACAACGTGTCCAGTACGAAGCCGCAATGGCAGAGCTGCACAACCGACTAGAGAACGAACACCAAGCTCGTTTGCATTCGGCACTAGAGGAGGCGAAAGCCCAACACGAGGCTAAGTTTTCAAACGCACGTCGCAGGTTTCTAGCTCAAACGCAAATCCAGCGTACCACTGCCAATTCGCATCGCATGCAGGCTGAACAACTAGCCACGAATCTCAGAGAGTGTGAGGGCAAACTTTTGGAGATGGAGACAGCAAATCGACGTCTGGAAGAGGCGCTGCACAAACAAAAGGAGACCTCGAATGCTTATTTCGAAGAACTGTGCGCCAATCATGCAACAATTGGGCGAATGCGCAACTTTCACGCCAAATTGCTCGAAAACCGAGATAAGCGTATTGAGGAATTGCAAGGAAGAGTCAAAGAATTGGAGGAATGCCCTGACAAGAACGTACAAGTAGTCGGACCTGATTACTACAAACTCTTGGGAATCGAGCGTGACGCTGGAACGAGCGAGATCAAGTCAGCATATTATGCCCAATCGCGGATCCACCATCCTGACAAGCATAGAGACTCGCCCGACCAGAAAAAGCACGAAGCTATTTTCAAAACTGTTAAATATGGTTATGAAGTCTTAGCTAACAGCCATTCGCGCCGAAAATACGACAAATGGCTCGACATGACATCCGTCAGACTGGCGCACCAACAGATATATTGTTAGCGGCATACGGTAGCGCATTTCGAACTCTCCTTTGGGCTTGCCAAGAAAATTGCCTCTTAGGAAACAGCCAGATGTATAGGTCAACCTTGCACACAAGAACAAATCAGTCTTTTTCTTTTGTTAAACCCTTTGGCTTGACTTTGAAGTCACGAGTAGTAAAGTAAAGCGCCGTGCGTGTGACTGCCCAGTCAGCGTCCATATGAGTGTTGGGAACGATGTTCTGTCATCTTCCCTCGACTCTGGAATTTTCTGACATCGGCTAATTGCATGCACCCGTGTAGTTCTGTCTGCACGGGTGCACGGGTTTCTGTCTGCCCGTGTAGTTCTGTTTACAAGCAGCAAAGGGTTTGGCCTTCACTTTTGGCTTAACTAGCATCTGAGTTATTTCAAAATCATGCCGAAATTCTATAGCTGACTGTGTCCTGCTCCTGTCGACCTCCAACAAAGCAAAAAGATATTTGAACAACTCTGATTTGGAACACATTGCTGGTTAGCTGATATTTCGATCGCGCGATTTTCGTTCTTTGCCGCAATGTGGGACGACATGTAAATACGTACTGAATGCCTGTTTTGTCGTGACTGAGCATGAGCGCAAATGCGCATCTAAAAGCCCGGTTCCTCCTAATCGGCATGCATGGCAGCAGGCAACATTTCCTTTCACAATCAGGGAAAATATATGCAAAATTGTCTCCAAAAATACTCGTATAGTTATCTTTTTCTTGTCAGTTGTCAGGTAGCCTACCTACTATATCCATTGATACGTGCTGACATAACTGCGGGAAATATTCAAGATGCGCATTCTTTTCTTTGTAGATCGCGTAGATCGGCTATTTTTCAATGTATTTGATTGCGAAAAAACACGATTTTAGCGGGACAGGAATATGGGCTGGTATCATTGCTATAGCTACAGCTGCGGTTGCATGGAAAATTTTGCCAATTTTGTCCTTTGTGCGACCCCCTCTTTCTGAAATTCGTTCAAATGGGAGCTGGTGTGGCACAAAATCAACTTACCAACACATTATCTGTGGCAACATTTTTACAAAGTCGAGAAGGAATTGAAAACAACAGAGTTTGGGTTGTTGTTGTTGATGTCATATTAATTTGGCTGGGGAGGAGGCGCAAGGGGTACTTGAGGGGGAGGCTCTCGAGGTAGAGGAGGCATGCCGGCGGAAACTCCAGTAGCCATGGATGGCGGAATAGGAGCTGCGTGAATATGATTGTTCATCATCGGTGGAATCGGCGGTGCTTGCTGATAGGGTGCGTACATGTGGTAGGGCGGATAAGCAGAAATGAAAGGATTATAGAAGGGTGGATGTCCCATTGGTGGCATAGATCCTGGTGGAAGATAGGTGGGAGCAAATGAGGGAAAACCGCCCACTGAACGATAGGTTGTTCGCGGCATTGGCAGCGGCGGCGGCAGCGGCGGAAGCAGGGGCGGCGGCGGAAGCAGTGGCGGACGACGGGCCAGAGGAGGACGTACTATAACACGTCTGATTTACACCCCTTAGATCATGCTCTTTCGATCTTTTTGTAACAGTTTACCTCATCCCCTCCGACACATTGCCATTTGCAGGTCAATGTTGACCAAAGGCCGACGTAGATGGTCTGCCGGTTCTACTAGTAGAGTCCATCGGTTTTCGCTCCGGCTGTTATTGCTCGACTCGAGGCGGAGAAAATAAACTGCTGCTGCTACTTCCACCACTTGAAGGCTGTTGAATTTTATTGCTGGGCAGCGCATTGGGTGCGACAGGTTTTCTCTGTGCACGAATAATGTTGATTTCTAAACAAGAAATGCATTTTACTTTGTGAGGGTCAGAAATACCTGTGACGATAGCGTATTCTGCGGAACGGGTGGTTATGTCGTTAGCCACCCACAACGGCAGTGAGCAGATGGATTCTCGGTTCCACGGATAGATCCATTCATCCATCCAGTTTCTTCACTTGCCTTACTCCGACGTGTAAGACTCATCGTCCTGGACTGTTCCAGAAGGATAAGGAGGGTGTGAAAAAGTACCGGGTGAGCGTTTAGGGTTAAAGGTTCTGCGTGGGAACCGAGGCCGCGCGTTGAAGGTGCGAAATGGGTCGTGGAAAAAGGCGTAGGGGAAGATTGTGATCGGCCGTTCCATACTTTTACGTTACGTGGAACAAAGATTCAAAACAGCGACGGTTAGCTTTTGAAAGTTGCGTGGAACAAGGAACAAAGGAAACAGCGACGGTTAGCTTTTAAGAGTTACTTGGAACAAAAATTCAAAACGGCGACGGTTAGCTTTTGAGAGTTGCGTGGAACAAAGAACAAAGGAAACAGTGACGGTTAGCGTTAGCTTTTAAGAGTTACGTGGAACAAAAATTCAAAACGGCGACGGTTAGCTTTTGAGAGTTGCGTGGAACAAAGAACAAAGGAAACAGCGACGGTTAGCTTTTAAGAGTTACGTGGAACAAAAATTCAAAACGGCGACGGTTAGCTTTTGAAAGTTGCCTGGAACAAAGACTGAACACCATGAACTTTAGCTTTGAATAACTACCTGGAACAGTTGAACTATTGCTAATATTTCGTCATCGGACGAGGGGCACGGTCAGCTCTTTTGCTCTTTTGCTTTTTACGGTAACTACATCCAATTAAGTTTGTTTCCATTGGCTTGATCTCAATTTCTTTTGTTTTGTCAACAGGTGCATTTGGTATCATTTGGTACATTTTCTGGATGTGGCTATCGTTTGAGAAACCTTGTCTGCATCCGACCATTACGCCCAGCGAGCGCCTATACATCGAAGAATCATTGTCGCATGTACAGCGCACCATTCCCAACTTCTTTACGACTCCATGGCGTTGCTTTTTCACATCCATGCCCGTCTACGCCATCATTGTGGCCAATTTTTGCCGTTCGTGGACATTCTACTTGCTTATCCTTTCGCAGCCGAGTTATTTCAGGCAAGTCTTCAAGTTCGACATAGGAAAAGTGGGAGCTTTGGCTGCTCTTCCTCATTTGGTCATGACGATCATCGTACCGATCGGAGGACAATTAGCCGATCATTTGCGTCGCAACAAAATCCTATCGACGACATCTGTACGCAAGATTTTCAATTGCGGAGGATTCGGAATGGAAGCCATCTTCTTAATGGTAAGTTGACATTGACAGTCATTCTCTTTTAATTAACAAATGTGAAAACTCCTTTGAATGGTGTCTAGGTGCAGCTCTTTTACGGCCCGCCGTAAGTCGGGCCGCTCCAAGCCCTACAAAAGGAGATCGGCCAATGCAGCTAAGCATGCAGCAGCAGCAGTGCATCGCATCCCCCATCTGCCCAACATCAACATCAGCAGCACCAACAACATCAACAGCAAAGGCTACAGCAACCACCCGTTCCGCAGAATACGCTATCGTCACAGGTATGTTTGACCCGTTTGACCCTCACAAAGTAAAATGCATTTCTTGTTTAGAAATCAACATTATTCGTGCACACTGCACAGAGAAAACCTGTCGCACCCAACGCGCTACCCAGCAATCAAGTTCAACAGCCTTCAATTGGTGGAAGTAGCAGCAGCAGTCTATTTTGTCCGCCTCCGCCTCGAGTCGAGCAACAGCCGGGCCGAAAACCGATGGACTCTACTAGTAGAACCGGCAAACCATCTACGTCGGCCTTTGGTCAACATTGGCCTGCAAATGGCAATGCGTCGGCAGCGAGCAACGCAGTGGGGCCGAATCAGCAAACGCAAATGAATCTGAGCACTTCGTTGGGCTTCAGCCTCGACCTAGAGGCAGAATATTTCAGTTATTTACTTTTTAAAATAGAGGTATTGCAGATTTAGCACTAAACCTCCATAAGTAGGATTCGGTTTGGAGCTGAAAATCAAACCAACCCACAAGATCGGATTCAAATGCGACCGGATGACCGGATCATTGCGGAGCCAAGCCAGCCCTAATCGCACTGAATGAACGCAAATTACGTAACAGCAATTTTTGTATTTTGGTCCACTCTTAATACAGTACCGTTATTTAAAATTTCCTACCTTGCTGGTACTCATTCTTGCTGCACTTCCCAAAACCAAAAAAAACAATAGAGTACAACATGAAACACTTGAAATAAAATGTTATTTTGGGGTGAAAGTTGTTTCCACTCGCTGTCTGTCATCAACGACTTTTTTCCGTTGTGATTTTTTCAAGTCTGAATTTCACGCTATTAAGGAGAAAGCAAGTCTTTTTCCTAGTGTGCTGTTGAGGAAGGGTGTAGCGGTGAGGCCAAGCGACAGGCGAAACGTTTGCATGCTATTGTCACACTGACTTGTTTTGGTACACAAATATGAATCGCAATATAATAGTGATGACCTTAACCCTAAACAATTTTCACTTGTTAACTAACAAAAAATAAGGGACAAAAATACCCAGACTCGGAGATGGTCTGACGACTCCAGGGAACTCCCTGAGCTTCATTAACGGAGCCCAGCTCCGGGAGCTCACCCGATGGAGACTCATTTAATGCAGATTTGAGGCAGTGTTTTATACTGTCGCCGAAATAACTCCCCTTCCGGTCTGCGTATCTTCGTATCTTCCGTACAGCTGACTTCTTCTGATAATTTCTCCACTGCAGTCGCAGCATTGTTCAAGGAGCGGGTGACTCATCTCTGCGAAGAAGTAACCACTCTCCGTTTTCACCCGCGACAGGTCCCCCTTCTTCAAGACAGGCGACCCGACTGTATGATTCTTCTGCGATCCACAAAGGTTGATGAAATTAGATAAAAATCAGCTCGCATCCTTTTGGCCTGACAGGACTTTTTACTCTTCCGTCATCACTCTTTCCGGTTGTGATGACTTGTAAACGCTTCTTGGACTTCCGTTGTTCTTTCGGCAGCTTGAGATTTTCCATCCGCTCCTTCAGGGGCCTAGCGTAATGGAGCCAACTCCACCCCATCCATTATGGGTACAAACTCTTCAATGCGCTCCACTCACTGGTGTGCGTCTTTTCTATTTTTCGAATACCTCGGAGGATTGGCATGCTTCCTGCTGCTCAATTTTCTCTGATAGCAATTGTATCTCCAATAATGAGTCTGAGGTAGATGAAGTTTCTAGTTGCTTGACCATTCACGAAACGGATGTCATCGTCGGCTGGGATCTCTTGAATAACTAGGTAGTTTTGTTTTGTTTGTTTTTTCTTCTTCTTCTTCTTCCTCGTCTTCTTCTTATTATTCTTCTTCTTCTTCCTCATCTTCATCACCATCTTCGTCTTCTACATCTTCTGCATTGGCTATAACAGTGACTGCAGCATGACATCGTTTACTCTCAGGCAACGAACTGCGCCTTCAAAAATTGCCACTCTGCAACTTGAATTCGTTACTTACGGGTAACGGGCTGTACCCTGCATCTCCACCACTTGTCGCACTGGCCAAACTCGGAGATGGTCTGAAGACTCCATGGAACTCCCTGAGCTTCCTTAACGGAGCCCAGCTCCGGGAGCTCACCCGATGGAGACTCATCTTACGCAGATTCGCGGCAGCGTTTTATACTGTCGCCGTAAATACTCCCCTTCCGGACTGCGTATCTTCGTATCTTCCGTACAGCTGACTTCTTCTGATAATTTCTCCACTGCAGTCGCAGCATTGTTCAAGGAGCGGGTGACTCATCTCTGCGAAGAGATAACCACTCTCCGTTTTCACCCGCGACACTATATACCAAATGATTTATGGAAGATGTGAATTACAAGAAAAACTTGGAGAGTGTATTTTCTTCTTATCATCGTTATTATAACACCCACTCATAACTCATAAATCCATTAAAAGAGATTGTTTTCATTTTTTTATTTGTTTTCTTTGTTGGTTTTCTTCCATGTCATTTATCTTTGAAATAAAACAGTTCAGCAATCTGACTGTCACCAAACCAGCGTCGTCATTTTTGTTGCCGTGTTCCCGGTAGGGGGAAAAGAACAAAGAAAAGTGTATCGCCACTGAGGCAGAAATCAATCAGGCATGGTCACATTGGTCAGGCCGATTACCATCTGCCAATTTATGAGTAAATAAATAGAGGACTTCAGCCACATGAAGAAGGAACACAAAGAACAAAACAAAGTAATTCGTTCTTTCTTGAAAGCCACAGAGTTATAAATTAGCAGCAATAATAATGTGGGAAAAAATTACCTTCGCTTAGAATTCACGTCATCACATGCTTCATTTTCTTTCTTTTGTGTTTTTCAGGAAAAAGCAAAAATGTTGAACGGAAGATTGGTTAATAATATTTTGCGAATACGCAAAATACAGACTTTTTGGTTCTTCTTAATTTCATTTTCGTGTTGCTTTCTCAGAAATAATATATTGGATATCCCAGTATAATTGTTTGTTAGAAAAATTTTTCAGATCACCAGTGAAACTCCACAACCAAGTTGGCTGCCAGGAAGAGCAACTTTAGCGGTAACCATAGAAGTTTTGGAAAACTTCATAAAGACTTGAAAAATTATGAAGAAGCATCTTCCGGAAACAGATGGGATGATGTTGAAACTGCATATGAGCTGGCCGATGACAGGATGAAGAGGCTAATCAAGAATTGCGAAATGATCATCCCTATACTGGATATCGCCGAAGCTCAACAGAAATACCTGGCGAAGCATGAAGAATTCGTCGACCGTTTCCACAAAATGAGCATGGACTGGAGGAAGAATAGACCAGCCGGTCCTTGGGAACTCCCACACTTCAAGTAGCAGCTCTTAGTGGAAGCAATACACCACCAAATTCTATTGTTGCTCAACCGATGAATCCAATGCAACTACAAGTAACTTCAGGTCCGATGAGCGTTGCACATCTCTTCCTACGGATAGAAATCACAAAATTTGACGGGGATCTCTACAAGTGGAAGGATTGGTGGGCAATTTTTCACACGTTGATCCATGAGGATCAGACAATGAGACCGATCGAGAAGTTTAGTAGACTGAAGTTGCATTTTACGGAAGAAGCGGTTGGCGCGATATCGTATTTGGATCTCACAGACAACAATTATAACAAGGCAATTGATATTTTGGCTGGGAAGTACAACAAGCCGAGATCGGTTAAAGAATGCAGAAGAGGTATTGGGCCAGATCACTGGAAACATTGTCCTGGGAAGGACAATCCAGCAGACCACTGATCAAGAAGCTTGACAGCAAAGAAGTTAGTTCTTAGTTGCTTTTGGCTTCTTCCTGGTGGATAGGTCCCTCCTGGCTGATAGTGGAAAAGACGGAATGGCTGCAACAGGATATTCCGACATTAGAAGTCATAGAATAGATGGAAATCGAGGCAAGATCAAAGCAGAAGCTGCAAATCCTTGCAGTTAATAGTATCCCGGATTGGTTTGACTTAATCGTAACAAGAGCGAGCAGTTAATTGCGAGTTTTACGTACAATCGCCTGGATGTTTAGGATTTTTAAGAAGGAGTCGCCCGGTAAGGCATTCGAAGTGGTCAAGGGAGTGGAAGAACGTTGTCTCTGTGTCCACGAAATCGCCGTGGCTGAGAACTTCATCTTGAAACTCATTCAGAAAAAGGCATTTGCAGAAATCTACGAATCCTTGCAAAGAGGAAAACCACAAGCATTTGCAGAAATCTACGAATCCTTGCAAAGAGGAAAACCACAAGGTAAACTCATGTTATTGATACCTAAAAGCTCATTTGGGATCCAAAGGATCAACTCATCCGAGTGACTGGAAGAGTAGTCCCGGCCTTAAAAGAGCTGCACATCGATCCGCCCATCTTTCTTCCATCAAACGAGAGGATTGTTGATTTGATGATTCAATATCATCATGTTAAATGGAAGCATGCTTGTGTCCAAAACACTTTGACGTTTTTGCGAAATCGTTTTTGGATGATTCGCGAACGCCAACGGATTAAAAGTGTCGTAAAAAAGTTTTTAAAGTCCCAACGAGTGCAATAGCGTCCCTTTTATGAAGAAGCTGTTTCAAAGCCACTAGATCGTACCAAAAAGGCGCAACCCTTTGAGGTGATCGCGATCGACTACTTCGGTCCAATGCACGTGCTGGAAGAAGTGATTCTCATCGAGAAAGATAGTGATGGGAATGATATCGAGAAAACTCGTGTGGGTGAAAAGAAAGTGTATGCGTGTATGCTGTGCAGTAACAAGAGCTGTACGCCTAGAGCTTGTGACCAACCTGACTACGCAAACGTTTATGTGCGCGTTAAGAAGAATGATGTCACGTCGAGAAGATTGTAAAATAATCTACAGTAACAACGCGTCAACGTTTACTTGTGCAGCAAAATTAGTGACAGAAGATCCTACCCTAGCCAACTGGCTCTCAAGCAAGGGTATAGAATGGAAGTTTTCTCCTAGCCTAGCTCCATGGTGGGGCGGGTTTTGGGAAACGATGTTGGCCTCCGTTAAAGAACCGCTAAGAAAGGTGCTTGGGAAAATGAACATTAGCTTCGACCAACTACATACCATGCTGGTGGAAATTGAAGCTATCGTGAATTCGCGGCTCCTTACGTACGTGTCTGGCAACGCACACATCTACGAAGTTCAACCCGTCTCCACAATAGTTGCTGACTTGGAGACAACCTGGAGCTACTTCAGAGTCAATTAACTCGACGAAGATGAGCCGTGATGACCTTATCGAACTGGATAAGAAGAGGGGTGAACACGCCTTGACATGGTGGGGCTGTGGCAAGAGCCATACCTGTCTGATCTTAAGCAATTTAACTGTCACGAAGGAAAAGGCACCAGAATTCCGCGTGTTGGCGAAGTCGTCCTGCTGAAGGAACCTAATATCAAAACGTGTTTCGTGGCCAACTGCCATTGTTACAGAGGTGATCCCTGGATCCGACGGCAAGGTGCGAGCGGTTATTCTACGACTACGTTTGGGCAAGGAAACTACAAGGAGCATTCAGACTGTCTACACATTAGAAGTCCAAGCCGATATTGACATACCCGTCGATGATGCTGCAATCGACACCGTGGAGAAATACGTCTTCAAAGAAGAAAAATCCTCTCCGTAGAAGAATTTGCAATCGCGTGACGAAGCTGACGATTCCGGCGGGAAGGATGTTGCCGATTGCAAAAACGCAACCGAAGACAGGATCTCTAAGTTTGGAAGGCACGTTAGACGGCCTGTTATTTTCAAATTCCAATTTTTTTGTATTTGTAATGTTTGTGTAGAATGCCAGGGACGCTGCTAAGCAGAGCCTACTTGGTGGCCGATATCGGCAATAGCCGTTATTATTGGTAGAATTTCTCCCCCTTTAAAAGCAGACGCCATTTTTTGTGTCAAATGGATCTCAAATACAACCAGTGGTAGAATCTGCCTACAATTCTTTTCTTAAAGGTATTTTATTGCAGGTATTAACGTTACCGGTTAAGTTTATTATTACTAAACTTTTCAATGTATAAAGTATAGTGTATTCACATACAGATAGGGCATTCAATGTGAATACACTATTATACCGTGAGTTTTATATGTATACAGGGTATATCTATATATCTTCATGCAAACAGGTTCAAAAGCAATATCTATACCGTATATCTATACCATATTCCATATAACATGTATACAATATAGTGTATTCACATACTGAGAGTGTATTCAATGTGAATACCTCAGACAACACGCGAGGTGTTTTTCAGGGATAAAAACGTTATTGTAAAACCGTACTAAATGCCCCAAAAAAGACCGCTTCAATTGGGAAAAAAATGGGCGTTACATTCAAGTAGACGTGGTACGCAACGCGTATTAAAAGACAGCATTTATTGGGACAAAACTGGTCCTTATTAAAAAGTGTTTACGGTCCAAAGCGCGTCTAAAAGACGGTTTTTAGCGAGCCCAAAGTGGTACTATTTTATTGTGTTGTAAACATTTGATGGTAAGCACATATTTGGCGCCATGAAAGGGTACATATGCACAGCATGAGCAGGTTAAGCACCCCTATGTAATATTTTGCGCCATTTTGTCAGCCGCAGCGTGTTTGACATTGAAAAAGGGTGTTCCCGTTTTCATCTCAGTTTTTTACGACTTGTTTTAATTTTCGAAATTGGATGGAAATGGCCTCCAATAGTGAATACACCGTAAGTCAGAGACAAAAAAGAAGAAGAGTTCAGGCTGCTCCTAATAATATTGTGGATTGGCGGAGAAAAAGGACCCAACGAAAAAGGACCCTACCAAAAAGGACCACCTTTTCTGAAAAATAAAAGTGATCCTTTTTCTCCGTCCAAAATATCAAGTTTGCGAGCTATTAACGGGTAGAATCTCTGATTTTGTTGAGGTGCTGGCACAAGTGATGTCCAATCCATCACTGGACCGATGGATATTCAGCATGTAACTGTTGAAAATTAATTGCGTGGCAATCGTAGGAGCTGTAGAAGTAGGCCTAGGTGCCTACAATTTTAGTTGATTTTAGTTGATAAGGAGAAAAAGGACCGCTTGGACGGAGAAAAAGGACCACTTTTATTTTTCAGAAAAGGTGGTCCTTTTTGGTAGGGTCCTTTTTCGTTGGGTCCTTTTTGCCGGTCCTTTTTCGTCGGGTCCTTTTTCGTTGGGTCTTTTTTCTCCGGCTACCGCTAATACAAGTGCAGGAGTGGATCCCTGTGATGGCGAATTTCAGGATAATTCATTAGCAGATGATGTTGAATTACCAATGGAGCTTTCGGAAAGTGAAGAATTAATTGAAATAATTACGAAAGCGACGCGTTGCCGCTTGATAGCAACTGCGACGAAGGCGAAAATTCAATAAACTGTGCATCCGTGCATGATAGATATGGCGTTTTTCAGGGGTGACTGATGACGCAGCCGATGGTGTCATGTCGAAAAAATTTACGGAAAAACTCGCGTCTTGGGCAGTGACTTTTCTTGTAAAACAAAATGCCATTGACAGTCTCTTAGCGGATTTGTTACCTACTCTTGCTGTATATGAAGAACTAAACCCACCAAAAACGTGCAGGACTCTCCTAAAAACACAAAAAAAAAACAATCTTAAAGTAGTAGAACCCGGACATTATTTCCATTTCGGCTTGCTCGTGGTATTCGGTTTATGTTACGCAGATATTGTTTCCATTTAAAGGATGTTAGTATGCTAAAAGTGTTCCGCTTTCTCATAAACACCAATGGACTTCTAGTTGCTAAGGCTTCCGGCAGCCAAGTTTGGCCTATTCAGTGTAAATTCTTTGACAATGCGATGATGTCCATTCATTGTGGGAATGTATCATGGATATAATAAACCGAATAACGCAAATGACTACATGGAAGATTTCGTCAATGAAGCAATTCAACTTCAGTATACCGGTTTCGTGCATAATGGCAAAGTTATAAAAATTATGGTGTTTGGATTTACTTGTGACGCTCCAGCCAATGCTCTTATCAAATCTATAAAAGTTCACACAGCCTACGAAAGCTGTCAATTATAGCTTCATTATTCTTAACGATGATGCGGTGGTTAAGATATCGACATATCAAACATCACAGAGCGTAACAACGTCATCTCAATCATTGGCCAAAAATTAAACAACAACGGAAAAAAATTATTTATTTTCGAAACCACTGGAATTTTCAAAACATGGAATTTATTCAGTGAAAATGTCTAGCTTACCTTCGCAAAAGCCCTGGCCGATATCAGCAATAAAATGCAAAGCAGTTTGCATTCCTTATTCGCAAAAAAAGGAAAAAGCTATTTTGCCGAATGCGCAAAGAAGAATGATTATTTAACATTAAAAACAGAAAATCTGCTATATAATTTATTTTGTATTAAAGCAATACAAAGTTTTTTTTGTTTGAGTTTTACAAGTATTTTTCAAAAATTTACTTTTTTACCCATTTCAGAACCTTACGACAGCAGTGTATTGATGGCTAGTCTTCAAGACTAGAAAAAGAATACTAAAAACAAGACTAAGTCTTGTTTTATCCACTTCGACATTTTCAAAACTTGGCAACGTGCAAACATTTGAAGAAGATAATATAGCAGACGGAAACAAACGGAGGTACCACGCCGTTGGTTGTAAGTGCTGTGATTTCGTATATACACTGAGTCGATTTGATTTTCTTTCGATTGCTATGGTTTTCTGTGACTCGTGAATTTTTCCAACATAGTCACCTGCTTTTTACGTATGAATATATCCCGGAAGTGGTGTAAATTGCTTCAAGAAACCTGGTGCAAATGTTGTTCTAGCTAAGAAAGGTAAAGATGATTCGATAGGAAACCTCCCAAGGATTCTGCGAGTGCCATCATTTGAACGTCATCAGACTATTCTTTCTCCTCCTGCGTAAGGCCAGAAAATCTGCACCACCAGGTAAACATTCAATTAATAGTTTTTACGCTGATTGTTGGCAAACTAATCATTTCTCTTTATTATCTACTTCTAAATCTTACACCAGCGTCATTGGTTGCGGCTGTTGATCGCGCGGAAACGTCTCTGGCTGCGAATCGGGTGCAGGCGTCACTTGATGCGTCAGATTTCAAAACTTTACGCGATATTCTACAAACCAACATAAGGATTCTCCGTGGCCAGGAGCAAATCAAAGCTGCACAAACAGACATCCAGAACACCCTTGCAGTTATTATGAATAAAACCATCCCATCGGATCCTGAAGTCTTAGGGATTCAGGACGACCTACGTTTGCCTGTAAAATCACTTGCGTCCTTCGATAGCCTCAATCTTATCATACGAACGGATAAGACGAATAGGTTAAAACTAGTAAGTACTTGTTTTTGTGGATTTCTTTGATATTAGCATTGTTGCTCTAAGTAATGGATGACATTAATTTCCAGAAGTCTTATTCGACTGGTGTTGGAGGTACGGAACATCGAGTTGTGGGAAGGGTGCTCCACAAACTCATGCGATAAGGATTGCCTCACTATTTTGTTTCAAGGAACAAAATGCTGACAAAAGGTGTTTTTTCCGACTTCAGTTGCACAATTAGTTATTGGTAAGCTCATTTGTACGACATTTATGGATGTATAGTTACATTTTCTGTATGATGCCGTTTTCAGAGAGCCTACGCGCAACTCCTGGTGTGCGCTTGACAGAAGAACAAATTGGCTTAAAAATAGGCAGGTGATTGAAAGCAGCACCAGCAAAGATAGGGGCTGATGACGTTGATGGCGAAGAGGACTCTACCCTTGAAGACTGAGAAGATCCACAATTTAAGTTGGTGTCACTTTTTCCATGCCAAGTTTCTAGGTCGTGATACTCATCTCTTAATTCTATGAATTAAGAAAACAATAAAAGAATTTTTTCTTGAAATTTGGATAGTGGTAAATTTTTTCTTTTTTCTCAATGGCTTATTTATATAAGGACTTGTTCCATAAAAAAGACGTATCATGTGGACTTTAAGCTGCGTCTATACTAGAAGTTATTACAGAAAAGTTACGGTCATACAGACATAAAGGCATACAGTCTTACTGTCACGCTATTTCCGTTTTTCCATAACGCAATCTAGACTGCAAATAGGTTTACAGGCATCATACGGAAAATGAGCGTATTTGAAAAGCTTATGCTTTATTCTCATTGGTTGAACGTTATTTTTCAGCTTACGGAAGCTCTCACTTACGGAAAAAGTTTGAATCATTTCAAACTTTTCTTCTTACAGACATAAAGGCAAAAAGGCATACGGTTACGGAAAATCGCTAGTGTAGATTGCACGGAATAAGCTTTTCGTATGCCTGTACCGAGTCTGTATGCCTGTATGACCGTAATTTGTCTGTAAAAACTGCTGGCATAGACGCAGCTTTAGTGCCATCAAAAAGACGTTTCATGTTCCAATAAAAATCCTGCCTGAGACCATAATTGTCCTAAAAAAGACGTACATTGGCCCCGTAATATCCCTGCTTGGAACGTTAAACGCCGCTTGTTATACAGTTACAAGCCAAACCTTATACCTTTAAGATTTTGGGGACATTTTAACCAGAAATGGCCACATAGCAACTCGTATGAGGACGTCTATGATGCGGTAGGCACGGTCCTTAACACTGGGACAAATAACGTCTTCAAGACGGAACTGTGCTGTCTGCGTGCAATATAATTCCATCAGTTTTATATGTGTACAAGCAAAACCTGTATATCTACATGCATGCAGTATCAAATATACTTGTATTGAATGTGGATACATTATCATGCAAAGAGTTTTATATGTGTACAGGCTATATCTATACTTCTTCATGCAAACAGGTTCAAAAGCAATATCTATACTTCTACATGTAAAAAGTATAGTGTATTCACATACAGATAGGGTATTCAATGTGAATACACTATCATACCACGAGTTTTGTATTTGTTATTTCAGTAAATATACAATGAGGTTACCTTGAGTTGTAAAAAGATTCTTTTATTTAATACTTCTCAGATCAGAGAGAGATGACACGTTTTGAGTCTTAAAAAGGCAGAGAGAGAGAGAGATCGTCTGCTACATTCAAAAAGGGTAGACCGTGAAAATGGGATAGATGACAACACACACCATCTAGTAGTGAAAAAACAAAGAAAAGTGACGGTTACAAACAATACTTCCTCGTAACCGGAAAGTGAAAAACAAAATTAGGGTGAATGATCAATTCAGGACTCCGTACGTAGGCTCTGGGATTTCTGTGATTGTTGGTAAGGCTACATGTCAGTCTCTTGAAAAATTTGGGCCTGGAATAGAAAGTACAGATATTGAATTACGAGAGATTTCGAAAGCATCGCGTGGTAAAGCTTTTGTAAACACATCAGCAAGTTTTGGTGGAAACGTATTGTCCGCTAATGATACCATCTGATTGGCTTTTTCGAACATCTCAAAGTGCTTGGTGTGCTTGTGATTTTCAGGATTTTTGCTGAGATGAATATCGCCCTGGTTGTCGCAAAACAACTGTTGCCGTTTTCTGGACCATGCCAATATCTTAAAATAAGTTTCACAACCAGGCTAATTGTCTTGTCGTGTCACGTGCTGCAACATACTCAGCTTCTGTTGTGGACAGAGAGACACATTGCTGTTGTCGGCTTCCCCAAGTCACCGGTCCACCGTTTAACATGACAACAATACCAGTAGTAGACCGGCGTATGTCGGTGACTCCCGCATAGTCGGCGTCACAAAAAGCAACAAGAGTGTTGTTGTTGTTGCTACCGAAACAGATTCCATACCTTGCAGAACCCTTTACATATGCCAAAATACGTTTAACAGAGTTGACGTGGGATTTATCGGGGTTGGACGAATGTTTGGCCACTTGGCCAACGGCAAAATTAGGATCAGAACTAGTGATACATAAATGAATGAGAGCCCCCTCAGCATATACACTACCATTTTATATGTGTACAGGCTATATCTATATATCTTCATGCAAACAGGTTCAAAACCAATATCTATACTTCTACATGTATAGAGTGTAGTGCATTCATACCAGACCTCATACCATGAGTTTTAAATGTGTACAGGCTATATCTATATATCTTCATGCAAACAGGTCAAAACCAATCATGTATACTGTATAGTAAATTCATATACAGATAGTGTATTCAATGTCAATACACTATCATACCATGAGTTTTATATGTGTACAGGCTATATCTATATATCTTCATGTAAACAAGTTCAAAACCAATATATATACTTCTACATGTATACAGTATGGTGCATTCATATACAGATGGTATATTCAATGTGAATACACTATTGTAACGAAGGCCTACAAATATATCAATTTATTATGCCCACATTACTATTCCATATTTACCCCTTTTATCTTTTATTATATACGCCTTTTACTCCTTAGCAACACGTATACATGTATTTCGTCTACACGATATTGCCTTGAACAATTATGCGTCACCAAAAAGCTATTAGTCATCGACGCTTTGATCTGCTCTAAATGAACACCTGCATCTGACGTATGTGTGATGCGCATATCACGCGATAAATAACAAATCACACGATTGGTCGCACGCGCGCAACAATCAATCTCTTAAGTAAACATCTTCTGATTGGCTGCACGTGTCGATTGTTCAATTGCTATAAATATTTGGTTCACTCCCGAAATGCAAGGTTTCATGGTTAACCCACAAATTGAGAAAAGTGCAGTTCGTTCGTTTGTCTCAAGACGTTAAGTTGTAAAACCTTTTTTCTTCATAAACTCTTGAATTTCACTCAAGTTTTTGCCTTAAAATTGTCTTTGAAATTATTCTAAACTTGTACTTTTACGAGCACTTTCCGTGCTCTTATTCTATCTTAAATTGACCATCCTTTTACCGCCGTGCCCTCGCTACACGCTCGTGCTTCATCGGTAAGCTTTCACTTATCTTACTCCAATGTTATCCTTAATTGGACTCATATACTTGTTCTGTGTCGTATTGTATGTCATTTCCCGTCTATTACGTACGGCCTTAGATTAGTTAATACACAGCATTCATTGTGGGTAAAACACGCCTCCGAGTTCAATATATTTCAAAATTAAGTACATTTACTTGGTAATATCATTCCCCTCATACGGGAATGTATTACATAATGGTGGCAGCGCTTTTTGAACTCAACCACAATGAATGATGATGTTATAGCTGGAGGGTCAAAACTTGTACGTACTCCTATAGAGATACAGTCTGTTCCTGTTTGTATTGTTTTCGATGCTAATGTAGCTAAATCTTTAAATTTTGATAACGTATTGCCTTTATCTAGCAAATTATCGCAAAATAACTTAGACGTTAAGTCTTCTGAAACTACAGCAGAGGCTATCAGTAGGTCTACTTCACCTGTTTTTGATTCCAATGTTCCCACAGCTAGCCCTCAGTTAAAGAAGTTAAGATCGAACACTGCATATGTTGGAGTACCAGGGCTTGATTCGTCATCCTTACGTAAAACTCGTGCAGGCGCTACGACTAAAGTTGCGTCAGAAAAGCATTCTCCTTCTTTTTATGCCAGAATAGCTGCACGTCTTTCCCCTAATAAAAATCCTCAAAGGTCCCCACCAAAATTCTCACCAAAACCTAACTCCCTTACCAACGCATTTCTGGGTTTCTTGACGAAAAAGAGCACGCCCAATGGAAAATCATCTGAACCAGAGCCTACGTCACCTAGCCAACGAAATCAAAGCCAATCGGGACAAACTTCTCTTGTTGCCAACCAGCCAACTTCCATACCTAATCCTAGCAGTCAAGAACCTACAGGAGAGAAAAGCGGATTTTCAGTCATCCAACCCGGAGATCTGGGAACAACTTGTCCGGTTGATGCAAGACGTTCGAGTGAAGAACTTTCTGAAGGAGACCCCACAGGAACCACTGGACCTGAAACAAGCAACGACATTTCTGAAGTATTTTACGTCGCTTCTAGCAGTGAAGAAGAGTGGATTGATCAAGAAGACGACAACGAAGAAGACGACGGAGAAAATACACCTGCTGGAGACGGAGATAGTGACGATATTCACAACGCATGCCAGGGAGTGCCTGACAACTCTAATTGGTCACACGTACAGCATCGACGAGCTGCTGACACTTACACCACCAACGGGAGAAGAAATTTTCAACTTCGTACCAAAACAGGAAATAATCGACACGGACGAGGACGGAGATTATTGCCCCTTCACGCTAGAGGTCTCCGAATTCTCAAGTCATCTAGAGGAAATGCTGTTAGGCTTTCAACAAATGTTTCTCACGGACGTCATCAACATAGCAGTGTACCTACGACGATTGCAGTCGGTAGCCAACTTGGAACCAGTAAAGCCAGAAATACTGTCTCTTTTGCAAAAACTATCCAAATTCCCGGGAGCACCACGGCTGGGCTACGGTCAGTTAGTCAACAAAATCCAACAATTAATCCCTCAGGCCAAACGGGAATTAAAACGGCTACTGTCGCACATTCTAACGTCCCAAACCAGCCAACCGTCAGCGCCACCGCTGCACCAGTTGCCACAGCAGGGACCTAGACGACCCAGACAACAACGGCATCTGGAACTAAACCTAAATCGGCGCCCAATTCGGCGGTCGCTCAGTCGATCCCTAAATCGTCGACACCCATCTCTGGAAGTACAACAGGATCAAATAAAACCAATCACGGAATTGGAACAGTTCCGCCTAGCATTCCAAAACTCCTTCAGACGACACAACAGGGAATTGTAAACCTTCCATTACCTAATCCAAATAATACCATGGCTCATTCTCTTCCTCCCGCCGGAGCAGCAACAGTTAGGGATTTAGAAAACTTTCAGAATAACCAACACATTTTCTCTCGTTTGCAACTACTTCCTTCTTTTAATGGTAGTCCCACTACTCGTTTTGACACTTGGTTGGAATCTTTTGAAAGCATTGTGGATGGATCAAGATGGTCAGAAGACAAAACTATCCAAATGCTTCATGCTAAATTAACCGATAGAGCTTTTTCCGTAATTCAATCAATTTTGAAAACTAATCCAAACAACTATGTTGCCATTAAAGAAGCACTACTTGATCATTTTCACGGCGATGAAAACGCTGATTTATATCTTAAAAAGTTGTACAAAGCTAAACGTAAGCCAGGCGAGAAAATTGTTGATTACGCACTTCGTTTGCAGGAAATTTTTAAACGTGCATATCCTGTTGGTCACACTGAAAGATCTTTTGTAGTTATTCTCAAACAAAAATTTATCGACGGCTTAGATTCAAAATTACAGTCAAAAGTAAAATATAAAGAGTTTCCAATTTTTGACGAGCTCGTTGCTGCAACACGCGTCTATGCCCTAAGGCTAGAATCAATAGAGACAGACAGCGAGAAGCAGGAATTTATTCGAGCTATTGATGGGTCATCTGACACCAACAGTGCAGAATTGAAAAAAATCAAACAGATGATAATAGATCAAAGAGAAATAGTGAATAATGCGGTAGCTAACATACGTCATGGTTCTAGACCTAACGAAGAGGTAAAAACAGAGAAAGAGGAAATTAAAGATGTCCTTCAGGAGCTCATGCAAACGATGAAAAATCTCCAACTTGAAAGGAAAGATGTCACTCCTCCGCCGAACACGCAATATAGGAAACAGGTTTTTTTCCAAACACCGAACGCTCCCCAAGACAGGAATTGGAAAACACCTCCTGCGCGTTTCAATAACAATAATGGCGCCCAAGTTTTTCAAAAGTTTCAAAATAGGACTTCAGCTTTTCCTTATCAAAGACCAGCAAATAATTCTAACTATAGACCTACTCAACCAGCAGTTACATGCGATTTCTGTGGATTTCAAGGCCACATTTAATCTAACGGTCACAAATTTCAGCGTCATCAGCTAGAACAAGCACAGCCTCCTATATGTTATTCTTGTCGTGCAATCGGTCATAAATCTAATAATTGCCCTAAGTCTAGAAGTGCCAATCGACCAAATATACCAGGTCCCCCACAGCACCAGGAAAACCAATAGATATCAACTGTAGCTTCGGGTCAGTTGATGTAAAGCCTCCTTTTCAAGCCCGACAAGTCGCAAAATTAACAACCACAGCGAATGAATTTACACCAAGAATTCCATTAAAAATTTTCCAGGTCCCGTTACAAGCATTATTTGATACAGGCGCGTCTAAAAGCATTATTCACGAGAGATTATTTAATAAATTGCCCCCTAGAGGTCAGGTGGTCTGCAGCCAGCTTGATTTCGATTTGTATGATGTAGGGGAGAAAAAGTTACATACACTGGGAAGAGTGACATTGCCCGTTAGATACGGAGAGTCATTGTTAAGACAAGAGTTTATTATTACAAATGGTGTTTCGGAAGATTGTATCCTTGGATGGGACGCAATCCAAAAACACGGATTTCGGCTTGATGGAGAAGCCAAGAGTATTTATTTAGCGAGAGATGAGCAGGGCCCTGTAGCTATCTCTAAGGTACCGGACATGGCAATTACAACGGTCAAAAAGACGACATTGTCTCGTCAGACGTCGACGGTAATTGCAGCGCAAGTGACAGGTTCATTTCCGTATGTTCCACCCTTTTCCGCATTCATGTTTACCCCAGTTGAAGATTTGCCGGCAGGTATTTATATTGAAGAGTTTATAGGAAACGTATCGGGAGATGGAAGGTATCAAATTATAGTAGAAAATCATTCGTTAAATCAAGTCAAAATACCAAGAAATACCACTTTAGGCGTAATTGAAATCATTAACCAAGTGATCAGAAAAGTAGCGTTAGATACATCAGACGTCAAGCCATTAGAACCACGAGAGCCTATTGTAATTTCGGAAGTCGACCCAGAATTTCAGGCACCGCTCTCTCAATTATTAAATGACTTTCACGACTTGTTTGCTTCAAAAGATTCAGAATTAGGGAATACCAATCTCATTAAACATACAGTTAATACAGAAGGAAGAGGCCCCATTCGACAACGCCCATATAGAGTTACTAATAACCAACGGAAAATATTGGAAGACAAAGTGCAGGAAATGTTAGAGGCAAAAGTAATAAGGTACTCGCAATCTCCATGGGCTTCTCCTGTGGTGCTTGTAGAGAAGAAAGATGGCGAAGTAAGATTTTGCGACGATTACAGAAAATTAAACAGCATTACAAAGAAAGATTCCTTTCCCATGCCACGCATCGATGAAACTTTAGACAAATTATATGGAAAGAAATTTTTCACTACTCTTGATTTAGCATCCGGTTACTGGCAAATTCAAGTTCATGATCCCGACATTGAGAAAACAGCTTTTGTTGTAGAAAATAACCTTTACGAATTTTAAAAAATGGCATGCGGTTTTTGCACCTGCCACTTTCCAACGATTAATGAATTATGTACTGAGAGACGTCTTAGGAAGTAAAGCGTTAGTTTATTTGGATGATGTCATTATCTTTTCCGACACATTCGAGAATCATTTGCGTGATATTCGAGAAATATTTGATTTATTAAAGGCAGCACATTTAAAATTAAAACTTAAGAAATGTCAATTCATTAAACGTTCAGTAAGTTATTTGGGCCATGTTATTTCAACGAAGGGTATTAAACCTGATCCGAGTAAAATTGATAAAATAGTAAATTAAAAAGTACCAACTTCTGCTGACGAAGTCAGATCCTTTCTTGGACTTGCAGGTTATTATAGGAAATTTATACAAAATTTTGGCTCATTAGCTCAGCCGTTAACTCGATTAACGCATAAAGATTTAATTAAGAAACCATTTACGTGGGGAAATGAGGAACAAATTGCCTTTGAGAAACTGATCAATTCTCTAGTAACTCCTCCAGTTCTTGCGTACCCAAATTTTAACGAAAAATTTTTACTTTTTACCGACGCATGCGATTATGGTATAGGAGCAGATTTATCCCAAATGCAAGATGGGCAAGAACATCCTTTAGCCTATTTTAGTAGACAGTTAAGAAAAGCTGAGATGAAATACAGTACAACAGAAAAAGAAGCATTAACTGTAATAGAGGCGATTAAACATTTTCGCCATTACCTTTTGGACAAACCTTTTGAAATTATTAGTGATCATCGACCCTTGCAATGGCTTAGAAATCAGAAAGATAATAATGGTAGACTGGGTAAATGGGCTATACTGTTAGCAGCAACAAATTATGAATTAAAGTATAGGCCTGGACGTATCCATCAAAATGCAGATTGCTTATCCAGATTGAAGATAGCTAGTATTCAACCAGTATCGAATGATGTAAAAATGATTTGTGAAAAACAAGGTGAAGACGAACGTTGTATAGCCATATGTAATTATTTAAAGAGAGGAGAACTTGAGGAGAAATTTAACCAGTCTAAGCCAGATTGGGTTAAAGAAATTGCATATTTAGAAATTATAGAAGGTTCACTTTATCGACATGAACTACTTTCGAAAGATAGTAAACGTAATGAAATTAATCATCAATTAGTTTTGCCGTACTCGTTACGCCACCTAGTGTTAAAAGAATTACACGATGCGCCGACGAGCGGACATTTAGCTTTTTATAAAACTTATTTGAAAGTCAAAAATAATTATTATTGGCCTGGAATGCGAAAAGATATCCTTGAATATTGCCAAGCTTCTGAAATTTGTATAGCTAATACGTCGCCATCTTATAGAGCACTTTTGCACCCACATGAGCTTGCAAAAGCACCTTTTCAAGTAATAGGCATGGATTTTT
Source organism: Daphnia sinensis (assembly GCA_013167095.2). NCBI lineage: Eukaryota > Metazoa > Arthropoda > Branchiopoda > Diplostraca > Daphniidae > Daphnia > Daphnia sinensis. The sequence goes on along the minus strand of CM023195.1, from coordinate 154,174 downwards.
TAGGCCCTATTACTCCCGCTTCACCTAATGGAAATAGCCATATTTTAGTTATTACTGATTATTTTAGTCGCTGGGTGGAAGCAGTTGCATTGAAAGATCAAACTGCTCAAACCACAGCTGAGTGCGTGTATAAAACAATTATTGTACGACATGGAATGCCTAAAGCTATTGTATCCGACCGAGGAACAAATTTCACATCGAAATTGTTTCGTTATTTTTGCAAGAAATGAAATATTGATCAAAGGCTCACCACTGCGTATAATCCTGCTAGTAATGGTGAGACGGAGAGATTTAATCGATTTTTAACGTCTATGTTAAGGAAAGAATTAAAAGATGGAAATCATATTAATTGCAAGGATATGCTAGACGATGTTTTATTTGCATATCGCAGTTCTTCCCACTCATCAACACTTGAAACCCCTTTATTATTTAGTCCATGGTAGAGACCCAAATATTCCAATTAATGAATTTTTAGATGCTTCCCCACAAATTTTTAAATCGGCTACCGATTATGTAGGCAATTTAGCTGATCGTTTACGTTACAGTTTCTAGCGAGTTCGAGAACAGAGTGAGAAAGCGCAGAACAGTGAACGTGAGCAATATAATAAGCGAGCTAAAGAGCGAAAATGTATTGTAGGTGATAGAGTCTTATTAGATATTCGTGTAGTTAAAGATGGCGATAGTAGGAAGTTTACTTCGAAATATAAAGGTCCTTATAGAGTAGTAAAAGTTTATAATAATAATACGGTAGACATAGCTGATAATTCTTATATATGTCAACGCACCCATGTAAATCGTTTAAAACCCCTGTTTGAGAGCATGTTATAGAAAACAGAACATTGTCCCCCAATTGAAAGCCCTTCCGATTTTGAAAATCGATTTCGAAAATCGATTGTAACTCAAACAGAGGATTTCTCTGAACATGACATTGTCATGGAAACTCAAGAAGAAGAAATGGAAAATTATAACTTTAATAATGACTCAGAGCAAATTAATGATTGCCTGGCCGAAGAAAATCTTTCACAACAAGAGGGAGGTGTCATCGTCTCTCCTCGACCTTCTTTAGAAGATAATGTTTCAACCACTGAAGCATCGGAGCTGAAGCATCATCGTAAGGTCAACAACGCTACGAGGATCAACTGCGAACAAGAACGATCCGTCTCGCTAACCAGCTCAACAGAGAAATACTGGATGACAACTGGAGGTCATCCACCGCTGTATGGATGGTTTGCATCTGCGTGGGACATCCCACTCCAACGTTCAGATACCAGGAGAGGATATTGATAATCAACACCTTGATTCTATTCTGAAGAATAACGAAGAAAACAGCATTTTCTTTTTCATTTCATTTTTCCTTGCTAATTCTTTTCATTTACAACTATCATGTTATCTACTATTTTCTTTCTCTTTTCCCTTCTTCGCCTAAACATATGCAAATGCATTTTCTTTTTAAGTAGGAAAAAATAAAATAGTGGCGAAGATTTTAAAATATGATAAATATGTCTTAAAATCTTTTATAAAATAAAAAGGATAGAAAAAAACAAAGGGTGGAAGGAAAGCAATGCTCAGCAGCACTTTTAAAAATCAAAAGGGGAATAACACAGAAAAACAGTGAAAATGAAATGCGTCTCAATATTAGTATTAAAATAACTTAAACACTCCGTTAAATTAAAAGAATTGGTTTTAGAACATTTTAACGTCAATAACATTAAGATTATGATGAAATAAAAAAGCAAATTACAACTTGTAAGAAAAAAAACAACAAAAGGGTTCGTGCATAGCTTGAGTCCGGCACCAGACTCTCCCCATGAGGGAACAGTCATTCTCAACGCCAGAATTTAATACCGTTGACCAAACGCTTGCCACTTCAAGCGCTGTACAATGCCAACGGATTAAAGACTGGGTGAGTGCGAGGCCGCCATGTACAAGAAGGGAGTGGAAAGGCCACGATTTTTACATCGTGACCCACCTTCCGTACATAGAAACCGACGCAACTGTTCCGCTACTGACTCCCTCGAGATTTGAACCCAGGTCCCCAAAGTTAACAAGCGAGCTTGCTAACCATATATCTATTTATGGGTATAGGCTAATCGCATATACAGCAATGTTATTCAGCTAACTAGTAGCGGCCGTTCCCTCACTACTAACACTAGGAAAAACTTATTTTTGCCAAATAATTCGAAAAAGTGCAGTCTTATGCCATCTAGCGGTCAAAATTTACACTGCTATTTTGGAATCAGCTTTTAGTCATAAGAAAATAGGAAAATTTCATTAGACTTACCGTAGCGATAATTCAGCTCCTAAATCTCTTCCTATTTCAATCCCCTGCAACTTTTCTGTTTCACTTTTCTTTTTCCCCTCTGTCATTCGTTTCACACTCTTAAAAACAATAAAATGGCGACTTGTGTTCGTCAACCCACTTGTTGTAATGTGAACCCCCCCCCCCTTCAAATATTCCAACAAGCCACCGAAGGATTCTCCGTTTGCATCATAAAAAGTCGACCAAATTCGACCCGTCGAGAAAACATCAAAGATTCTTTTTTTTCAATTCTTCTACTGCTCTAGACTAGTGAAGTCACAGAAAGAAAAGCAGGAAAGAAACCTAAATTTTCAGAGAAATGGCAAACAGAAAAATTTACTACAGCCAGCAAGAGGACGCCGTGTTGCTCACCATCACCGTCCCAGGATTTCAACCTGCACCCGAACTTCCCCATTGGATGAAAGTCGTCAACTATCTTGACTGGGAAGACGGAAAAAAGCAGAAATTCGCTCGTGAATACGAGTTGCAATTCAATCGCCGCTACAACTCAGTTCAAGCCACCACGCAAGAAGCACCTGAACCAGGTCAGGAACAAGATCCTGACGAACCAGCTCCAAAAAGGATCCGTCGCCACTCCTTCCTTGTTTAACCATCAAACAAGAAACCAACTTATGTTTTCCATTGCATTTATTCATTTCCTCCGTATTTTGTAGTCCCTTACCCATCAAATTTCAACATGAGTTGCATCAAGTTGAAAATGGAACCGGAATTCTTCTGATGAAGACGGAAAATAGTAAATATTTTCGCCTTTTGGACAACGACCGTCAATTGGATTTTCATTTGACTCTTCAGCCACCTTGCGATCCAAAACAGACTTCCTGCACAAATCGTACAAGTTTTAACATGGTCGGCCAAGCAAAACTATTGGTGGTAACGGCGGCCATCATGGAAAAATATCCACCCATCACCGTCAAGTCGGCAGCTGTCATAGAAAAGGCACCTCGCACTACAGTAGAGAACTCCACGCCATCTAGTGATCCAGAGTTAGACAGTGCGGCTAATAAACAATATCTTCAAGACCTTTCAACAGATCGTAATAATGAATTAGGTCGACTCTTTTCAATCAATCGAGTGCGACGTTCGTAAAGCTAAACACGAAAGAGCAATTATCGCCGCTCAATATAATGGTTGGCTTGCTGCCTCATTATTAAAATTACCCTTGTGCGCAAAGTTACAAGCTTTTGGACAAACAGCTGCTGTGATTCAGTGCAAAGTGATCAATGCCACATTTGAAACAGTTATCACGCCTTGTGGACCGCAACCAAAATTTAAAAACTATACAATTAATCTTGATGGTTGGGAATTAGCGAAATATTCTCCGTGTTACTGGAGTAATGGTTTTGTCAATTTCAACGATAAGCCACACGCTTTTCGTAATAACACTTGGAAAAGAATTGACCCAAATATTATACTGCCGGAACGTACGCTAGCGCATTCTTTCCGTTATGAAGATGTGAAATCCTTTGAATATGACCACCGCAGCAACCCTGCTTATAATGATAATCTACTCAACCACATGAACGTTATGGCTGATATAGTAGCCGCCATCAACGAACATCCACCTTCTGATTTTTCGTCAAATTATCACCCTAGCGTCAGTAGTGTTTTGCTGACATCAACAAGAATCGAAAAATACACCAGCTGGTGGGAGATCATCAAAATCTCTTTGACCATCGCCTTCATTTGCATTTTTATCCTTATTCTTCTACGCATCGGAAATTGTCTTGGCTTTTGGAAAACCAAGCCAAAATCAGCAAAACCTTCTGTAAACGAAGTCGGTATTCTTCTTTCCGAACTTGCCGCCAAACATGAAGTCTGATTACGGGACGTAATCTCACGCCCCCGGGAGCGATGTAACGAAGGCCTACAAATATATCAATCTATTATGCCCACATTACTATTCCATATTTACCCCTTTTATCTTTTATTATATACGCCTTTTACTCCTAAGCAACACGTATACATGTATTTCGTCTACACGATATTGCCTTGAACAATTATGCGTCGCCAAAAAGCTATTAGTCATCGACGCTTTGATCTGCTCTAAATGAACACCTGCATCTGACGTATGTGTGATGCGCATATCACGCGATAAATAACAAATCACACGATTGGTCGCACGCGCGCAACAATGAATCTCTTAAGTAAACATCTTCTGATTGGCTGCACGTGTCGATTGTTCAATTGCTATAATTATTTGGTTCACTCCCGAAATGCAAGGTTTCATGGTTAACCCACAAATTGAGAAAAGTGCAGTTTGTTCGTTTGTCTCAAGACGTTATGTTGTAAAACCTTTTTCTCTTCATAAACTCTTGAATTTCACTCTAAGTTTTTGCTTTAAAATTGTCTTTGAAATTATTCTAAACTTGTACTTTTGCGAGCACTTTCCGTGCTCTTATTCTATCTTAAATTGACCATCCTTTTACCGCCGTGCCCTCGCTACACGCTCGTGCTTCATCGGTAAACTTTCACTTATCTTACTCCAATGTTATCCTTAATTGGACTCATATACTTGTTCTGTGTCGTATTGTATGTCATTTCCCGTGTATTACGTACGGCCTTAGATTAGTTTATACACAGCATTCATTGGGGGTAAAACACGCCTCCGAGTTCTAAATATTTCAAAATTAATTACTTCTACATGTATACAGTATAGTGCATTCATATACACATAGTGTATTCGATCTGTATACAGTATAGTGCATTCATATATCTAGATGCATGCAGTATCAAATATACTTGTATTCAATGTGGATACACTATCATACCATGAGTTTTATATGTGTACAGGTTATTTCTATATATCTTCATGCAAAAAAATTCAAAACCAATATCTATTCTTCTACACGTATACAGTATAGTGCATTCATATACAGATAGTATATTCAATGTGAATACCCTATCATACCATGAGTTTTGTATGTGTACATGCTATATCTATATATCTTCATGCAAACAGGATCAAAACCAATATCGTTACTTCTACATGTATACAGTATAGTGCATTCATATACAGATAGTTTATTCAATGTGAATACACTATCATACCATGAGTTTTATAAGTGTACAGGCTATATCTATATATCTTCATGCAAACAGGTTCAAAACCAATATCGTTACTTCTACATGTATACAGTATAGTGCCTTCATATACGGATAGTGTATTCAATGTGAATACACTGTCATACCATGAGTTTTATATGTGTACAGGCTATATCTATATATCTTCATGCAAACAGGTTCAAAACCATTATCTATACTTTTACATGTATACAGTATAGTGCATTCATATACAAATAGTGTATTCAATGTGAATACCCTATCATACCATGAGTTTTGTATGTGTACAAGCAATACATGTATATCTAGATGCATGCAGTATCAAACATACTTGTATTCAATGTGGATACACTATCTACATGTGTACACTATCCAATATGTGTACAGGCTATATCTATATATCTTCATGCAAACAGGTTCAAAACCAATGTCGTTACTTCTATATGTATACAGTATAGTGCCTTCATATACGGATAGTGTATTTAATGTGAATACACTATCATACCATGAGTTTTATATGTGTACAGGCTATTCAAATATTTTCCTGCAAACAGGTTCAAAACCAATATCTATACTTCTACATGTCTACAGTATAGTGTATTCAATGTAAATACACTATCATACCATGAGTTTTATATGTGTACAGGCTATTCAAATATTTTCCTGCAAACAGGTTCAAAACCAATATCTATACTTCTACATGTCTACAGTATAGTGTATTCAATGTAAATACACTATCATACCATGAGTTTTATATGTGTGCAAGCAATATCTGTACATCTAAATGCATACAGTATCAAATAATATACTTGCATTCAATGTGGATACACTATCAGACCATGAATTTTATATGTGTACAGTCTATATCTCTAAATCTTCATGCATACAGGTTCAAAACCAATATCTATACTTCTCCATGTATACAGTATAGTGCGTTAATCTACAGATAGTGTATTCAATGTGAATACACTATCATACCATGAGTTTCATATGTGTAGAGGCTATATCTATATATTTTCATGCAAACAGGTTCAAAACCAATATCTATACTTCTCAATGTATACAGTAAAGTGCATTCATATACAGATAGTGTATTCAATGTGAATACACTATCATACCATGAGTTTCATCTGTGTAGAGGCTATATCTATATATCTTCATGCAAACAGGTTCAAAACCAATATCTATACCTCTACATGTATACAGTATAGTGCATTCATATACAGATAGTGTATTCAATCTGTATACAGTATCATACCATGAGTTTTAAATGTGTACAGGCTATATATATATATCATCATGCAAACAGGTTCAAAACCAATATGTCTGCTTCTACATGTATACAGTATAGTGCATTCATATACAGATAGTGCATTCAATGGGAATACAATATCATACCATGAGTTTTATATGTGTTCAGGCTATATCTATATATCTTCATTCAAACAGGTTCAAAACAAATATCTATACTTCTACATGTATACAGTATAGCGCATTCATATACAGATAGTGTATTCAATCTGTATACAGTATCATCCCATGAGTTTTATATGTGTACAGGCTATATTTATACATCTTCATGCAAACAGGTTCAAAACCAATATCTATACTTCTACATGTATACAGTATAGTGCATTCATATACAGATAGTGTATTCAATGGGAATACAATATCATACCATGAGTTTTATATGTGTTCCGGCTATATCTATATATCTACATGCAAACAGGATCAAAACCAATATCTATACTTCTACATGTATACAGTATAGTGCATTCATATACAGATAGTGTATTCAATCTGTATACAGTATCATACCATGAGTTTTATATGTGTACAGCCTATATATATATATCATCATGCAAACAGGTTCAAAACCAATATGTATGCTTCTACATGTATACAGTATAGTGCATTCATATACAGATAGTGTATTCAATGGGAATACAATATCATACCATGAGTTTTATATGTTTTCAGGCTATATCTATATATTTACATGCAAACAGGTTCAAAACCTATATCTATACTACTACATGTATACAGTATAGTGCATTCATATACAGATGGTGTATTCAATCTGTATACAGTATCATACCATGAGTTTTATATGTGTACAGCCTATATATATATATCATCATGCAAACAGGTTCAAAACCAATATGTCTGCTTCTACATGTATACAGTATAGTGCATTCATATACAGATAATGTATTTAATGGGAATACAATATCATACCATGAGTTTTATATGTGTTCAGGCTATATCTATATATCTTCATACAAACAGGTTCAAAACCAATATCTATACTTCTACATGTATACAGTATAGCGCATTCATATACAGATAGTGTATTCCATCTGTATACAGTATCATACCATGAGTTTTTTATGTGTACAGGCTATATTTATACATCTTCATGCAAACAGGTTCAAAACCAATATCTATACTTCTACATGTATACAGTATAGTGCATTCATTTACAGATAGTGTATTCAATCTGTATACAGTATTATACCATGAGTTTAATATGTGTACAGGCTATATTTATACATCTTCATGCAAACAGGTTCAAAACCAATATCTATACTTCTACATGTATACAGTATAGTGCATTCATATACAGATAGTGTATTCAATCTGTATACAGTATCATAGCATGAGTTTTATATGTGTACAGCCTATATCTATATATCTCCATGCAAACAGGTTCAAAACCAATATCTATACTTCTACATGTATACAGTATAGTGCATTCATATACACATAGTGTATGCAATCTGTATACAGTATCATACCATGAGTTTTATATGTGTACAGGCTATATCTGTATGTCTTCATGCAAACAGGTTCAAAACCAATATCTATACTTCTACATGTATACAGTATAGTGCATTCATATACAGACAGTGTATTCAATGGAAATACACTATCATACCATGAGTTTTATATGTGTATAGGCTATATCTATATATCTTCATGCAAACAGGTTCAAAACCAATATCTATACTTCTACATCTATACAGTATAGTGCATTCATATACACATAGTGTATTCAATCTGTATACAGTATCATACCTTGAGTTTTATATGTGTGCAGGCTATATCTATATATCTACATGCAAACAGGTTCAAAACCAATATCTATACTTCTACATGTATACAGTATAGTGCATTCATATACAGATAGTGTATTCAATCTGTATACAGTATCATACCATGAGTTTTATATGTGTGCAAGCTATATGTATGCATCTTCATGCAAACAGGTTCAAAACCAATATCTATACTTCCACATGTATACAGTATAGTGCATTCATATATAGATAGTGTATTCAATCTGTATACAGTATTATACCATTAGTTTTATATTTGTGCAGGCTATATCTATATATCTTCATGCAAACAGGTTCAAAACCAATATCTATACTTCTACATGTATGCAGTATAGTGCATTCATATACGGATAGTGTATTCAATATGTATACAGTATTATACCATGAGTTTTATGTGTTCAGGCTATATCTATACAGTACCCACCAAACGATTAGGTACACCTCCGTTTTTTTAGTGCTTTCTTATGGCGCTACGGGTCTTAGGAAAACTTAAATATCTTTTTAGTGGTAAGGACTAGATTTTTTTTTCTTTTTTCCTCTATCAGAAGAGAAACTGATCTAAAAGTCATCTGAACATGAAAAAATTGTAGGAGTTGAACCCAGGGCGCTAAAGTATCGTTTATATAATTAGGTACACCACCTTTCCCTCCATAAACGCCGTGTTAATATCGACGTTTTCTCAAATTAAAATAAAATACTTCTAAACACCACAAAATTAATTTTCTTATGCCAATCGATGCGTTTTTGTTTATTCTATTATAATATAGTGAATTTTTTTTGAATTATTTTAACTAAAAAAATGTTTCCCTATACCCCAAAGTGGGCACCCTCAAATGTTTTAGCGGAAAAATTATGATTTGTGTTTCTGCCACAAGGGCGCTGTGATCAAAATCTAAAGTACTACCGTACTTTCATGAAAAATTGAAATACAAATTTTTTATTTTTATCATTAGGAAAATGAATCAAATATGTTTTTATTGTTGTTATTGTTGTTACTCTCGCCAAACACCTATTAAAATACCATTAGATTCCATAACTCCAACAAAAGTACAATAGTACATTAGAACCCAGCGCCCCTGGTGGCAGAAACACAAATCATAATTTTTCCGCTAAAACATTTGAGGGTGCCCACTTTGGGGTATAGGGAAGCATTTTTTTAGTTAAAATAATTCAAGAACATTCACTTTATTATAATAGAATAAACAAAAACGCACCGATTGGCATAAGAAAATTAATGTTATGGTGTTTAGAAGTATTTTATTTTAATTTGAGAAAACGCCGGTATTAACACGGCGATATTGATATGAGTTTGACTTCCAATTAGGCAATCGCACTACCCTGCAACAACCTCCAATGAATTGAGTTCTTACCAGGTGGGCTGCGTTCCCTTTTGCACCCCCCTAAACTAACACCAATTCATTATTTCCAGCCTGCTCTTTTTTGCATCCACCAGACAGCCACCAATTTCAACGGTAACCAACAAATAACACCACCATGTTACAACCACCAATGCATTGTTTTCCAACCGGTACATTAACTGCGTTCCCAATTGAGGTGTCTGTTCCCTTTTGCAGCCAACACAAACAGCCACCATTTCATTGTGTTCTAGATAGCTACAATGACTGTCCTCCAACATTCTTGAGTGACCATCCCTTTTGAATCATTCAAACCACACCATTTTATTGGTTATTGATTGTGTTCCAACACCCATAAGAGACCGTTCCCTTTTTCATCCCTCCAACTAACACCAATTCACTGGGTTTTGACCAGCCATTCACTATGTTCCAACACCCTTAAGTGATTGTTACCTTTTTCATCCCTTAAACAATCACCAATTCACAGTTTTATTGACTCTGTTTCAAAACCCATAAGAGACTTGCCTACGCTTCAACAACCTTGAGTGACCGTTCCCTTTTGCATCCCTCAAACAGTCACCAATTCACAATTCCATTCACTGCATTTCAACACCCTTCAGGGACCGTTCCCTTTTTCATCCCTCCAACTACCACCAATTCACTGGTTTTTAAAAGCTCCATTGCCTACGTTCCAACACCCTTAAGTGACTGTTCTCTTTTTCATCCCTCAAACAATCACCAATTCACAGCTTCATTGACTCTGTTTCAAAAGCCATAAGAGACCGTTCCCTTTTGCGTCCCTCAAACTAACCACCAATTCACTGTGTTTTTAGCAGCTCTGTTGCCTACACTCCAACACCCTTAAGTGACCGTTCCCTTTTGTATCCCTCAAACTAACCAACAATTCACTGTGTTTTTAGCAGCTCTGTTGCCTACACTCAAACAACCTTAAGTAACTGTTCCCTTTTGCACCCCTCAAACAATCACCAATTCACAGTTCTATTCAGTGCATTTTAACACCCTTCAGAGACCGTTCCCTTTTTCATTTCTCCAACTACCACCAATTCACTGTGTATTTAACAGCTCCATTGACTTCGTTCCAACACACTAAAGTGACTGTTCTCTTTTTCATCACTCACTCTTAAGAGTCCGTTCCCTTTTTCATCCCTCCAACAAATACCAATTCATTGCCTTCTTAACAACTTCCCTGACTGCTTTCCAAAACCCTTGAGAGAACATTTCCTTTTGCATGCCTCAGTCAACCAGCAAATTCGCTGTTCCAACACCCTTAAGTGACCGTTCCCTTTGGCATCCCTCCAACAACCACCAATTCACTTTTTTTACAGCTTCATTGACTGTGTTCCAACACCTTTAAGACACCGTTCCCTTTTTCTTCCATCCAACAACCACCAATTCATTGCATTCTTTACAGCTCCTCTGACTGTGTTCCCAAACCCTTGAGAGATCATTCCCTTTTGCATGCCTCAATCAACCCCCAAATTCACGATGTTCTTACAGCTCCACTGACTGCGTTCCAACATCCTTGATAGACCATTCCCTTTTGCACTCCACAAACCAATAGCATTTCAATGTGTTCTTGACAGCTCTTCTGACTGCGTTCCAGCATCCTTGAGAGACCGTACCTTTTTGCATCCCTCAATCAAGCACCAAATTACTGTGTTCTTACAGCTCCTTTGACTGTGTTCCCACACCCTCCAGAGACCGTTCCCTTTTGTCCCTCAAGCAATCACCGATTCACAGCTCCATTCACTGCATGTTCAACATCCTTGACATACCGGTCCCTTTTTCATCCCTCCAACTACCACCAATTCACTGTGTTTTTAAAAGCTCCATAGACTTCGTTCCAACACCCATGTGAAACCATTCCCTTTTTCATCCCTCAAACAACTACCTAATTCACTGTCTTAACATCTCTATTGCGTGTTCCAACACACTTCAGAGACCATTCCCTTTTGCATCACTCAAACTAACCACCAATTCATAGTGTTCTTCTGAGCTCCATTGCCTGCATTCCAACTCCCAACCCGTTTGCCTTTGCATCCCTCAAACAATCATCAATTCACAGCTCTATATACTTCGTTTCACCATCAATTCATTGTGTTTCCAACAGCTCCATTGACTACGTTCCAACACCCTTAAGTGACCGTTCCCTTTTTCATACCTCAAACAACCACCAATTCACTGTGTTCTTAACTTTAAGAGACCATTCCTTTTTGCATCCGTCAGACAACCACTAATTCATTGGGCTGTCTTTCGAAAATCGACGGCGGCGTAGAACCGACGGGAAGTGGAGAAACGACGGGCAGTGGAGAAACGACGGGCAGCGGTGTAACGACGTGCAGCGGTGTAACGACGGGCAACGAGGTAACGACGGGCAGCGGTGTAATGATAGGCAGTGAAGAAACGACGGGCAGCGGTGTAACGACGGGCTGTGGAGAAACGACAAGCAGTGGAGAAACGACGGGCAGCGGGTAAAGACACTGTTCCATCCCTTTCAACATCGGTGCGAATACAAATCACGTGACATTCGACTACCTGAAACAGGCCCCAAACTGCCGTCAGCAAGGAACAACCCTTTTCCCCGTCGCTATCAACGGCTGACAGGTAGTAGCAGTTGGACAGTTGAAAATCGACGGATGGCGGGCATCAAACAGACGCTTGAACTGTAAGTCGAGTTAAGTTCAGCAGACAAAAAAGTAAAAGTTGACTAACGTCCAGCAGACAATATAAGTATAACTCGACTAACGTGCAGCAGACAATAAAAGTAAAAGTCGACTAACGTGCAGCAGACAATAAAAGTATAAGTCCACTAATACACAGCAGACAATACAAGTATAACTCAACTAACGTGCAGCAGACAATAAATACTAAGGTTGACCTATTACCGTCGTGTGACCGGCCGCCATATACTAGTACACATATAAAACTCATGGTATGATACTGAATACAGATTGAATACATTATGTGTATATGAATGCACTATATTTTATAGATGTAGAAGTATAGATATTGGTTTTGAACCTGTTTGCATGAAGATATATAGATATAGCCTGTACACATATAAAACTCATGGTATGATACTGTATACAGATTGAATACACTATGTGTATATGAATCCACTATACTTTATAGATGTAGAAGTATAGATATTGGTTGAGTGTTGGTTGGTATACAGTATTATATTATACACTATGTGTATAAGAATCCACTATACTTTATAGATGTAGAAGTATAGATATTGGTTGAGTGTTGGTTGGTATACAGTATAGTGCATTCATATACAGATAGTGTATTCAATCTGTATACAGTATCATACCATGAGTTTTATATGTGTGCAGGCTATATATATACATCTTCATGCAAACAGGTTTAAAACCATTATTTATACTTCCACATGTATACAGTACAGTGCATTCATATACACATAGTGTATTCAATCTGTATACAGTATAGTTCATTCATATGCACATAGTGTATTCAATGTGTATACAGTATCATACCATGAGTTTTATATGTGTACAGGCTATATCTATATATCTTCATGCAAACAGGTTCAAAACCAATATCTATACTTGTACATGTATACAGTATAGTGCATTCATATACAGATAGTGTATTCAATCTGTATACAGTATCATACCATGAGTTTTATATGTGTACAGCCTATATCTATATATCTTCATGCAAACAGGTTCAAAACCAATATCTATACTTCTACATGTATACAGTATAGTGCATTCATATACACATAGTGTATTCAATCTGTATACAGTATCATACCATGAGTTTTATATGTGTACAGGCTATATCTATATATCTTCATGCAAACAGGTTCAAATCCAATATCTATACTTCTACATGTATACAGTATAGTGCATTCATATACAGATAGTGTTGTAACAGGCAACTGCAACCCCACCTAGCAACAGCGCCCCACCCAACCAGGAAGGTTATCCCAAATCAACACCTTCCTTCAGGCTAAATCCTAAGTGAAAGTTATTGTAAAACCCTCCCAATTCAACCTTCAATCACTCATATAAAAGACCCAATTGTTGTAGCAATAAAGCAGTGTATTTGAGACCAATACATAAATCGAAACCATTACATTTGGAGGTCCCAACGAGACTCAGCGAGATCCAATGAGACTCTGAGACATCGAGACCACGAGACCCTGAAAATTTTTTTTTTTTTGTGCTTCACTTACCATCTTCAAAACTCAGCCTACAAGTCTTCTAACTAACAACATCGTCGGAAATCCGCCAAGGTAAGCGAATGCCGTTTGATTCGCTAGTACACAAGACTACTCTTGACGAGAACACATCACCACCACTATATCCCGTGTTAGAAAATTCTGATTCCGTTGACCGTAACTCAAACTTAAGCCCCTATCGAGAAAAGTTTGTAGAAAATTGGAAAAATCTTATCGACTTAGAGCACCAAATAGAATTAGAGAAGGCTAAAAAATATCAGACAACTTCAACAACTGGGAACATCGAACAATTAGAAACACAGAAAAAGGAAGCAAGCTTAGTTACACAGAATTCGTTACATTTGTATATTTACCAGTCATTACAATCAACCCTTAGTGCGTCAGATGGGATAACAGCTGAAGTTATAGAAAACTGTACCGACACACTAAAAAAAGAAATAGTCGCACAAGGAGTAGATATCGGGAAGTTTAACGATTTAATCCGACTAAAAAATACAGTACATGGGAATGAAAAGGAATTTTTGTTCGGTATCATAGAAGTGTTGAAAAAAGAGTCAGCACTCGCAATAATCGAAGAAAGGAAACAAACAGCAGCCGTAAAAACTGAACTTTTAAGAATTCAAAAAACAGTAGAGGGCGATAAGAAAAAATCAAAAAGCTCCAAATATACATTAAGCAGCTCATTAGAAGAACTACAGGAAAGAAACGAAACCCTAAAAAATTCCCTTGAGAAGGCGCAAAATCGAATCACTGAGCTAGAACGCAACCTACAGACAACCTTGGCAACAGAACAACAACTGCAGAGCCTTTTAAAGAAAAAGGAAGAAACTAATGTCGTGATTGAGACTGAAGGTCAGGAAAATATTGCCAAACTTGAAGGAGAAAAAGTCGAATTGATCCGGAGGCTTCAGACAGCAGAACAGCAAACTAAAAAGGCCGTAGAAACAACCCAGCAGCTCCAGAAAAAGATAAAAGATTTGGAGGACGAATACGAAAAGGTCATCCTAGAAAACCGAAACACTAACAAAAAATTAAAGGACATCACTACAAGAAATAATACACTAGAAGAAGAAGTAGGAAAGCTCATCTCACGCATACAAGAACAAGAAAGTGATATACAAAATCTAGAAGATCGAGTGAAAAACTACAAGAAACTTCAAGTACAATTCATCGAGACTGACGACAACAACGATTCCAGACCAATCGGCGACGAATCCGAAGACATCTCTAACTTTGTAGGTGGAATCATCGACAGTACCTTACCAACAGACAAATCACTCCACTACGAATTAGAGGTAGAACAGACAGGCGATTTCGATCAGACCGTTGAAGACCTCAGAAATCAGATAGAGTTATTAAACAAAACAGTAGGCTACCTGCAACAAGAAAATCAAAAACTAAGCAACAAAATCAACATGGGTGTAACGCATGACGAAGACAGCACAACCAGCGCACCTCAGCAATGGGGAGGTAGCACAACACCTCAAGCAATTCCGCCTACAGCGTCTACAAGCCAAGGACCTCCATCACAATTCCTCAATACAAATTCCAAGGCCCACGTTACCGACCCTGACGAAGAAGAGGCCATCAAGAAAATGTCAAAATTCGTTACAAACCCAATCGTAAAGGCAATAGGAGATCTATTTTCTAGAGAAGATAAGAAAGAAATCCCAACCTACAAAGGGAAAAGTACAGACAAGTTGATAACCGAATGGTTAAAAGGAGCTGAGCATGTTGCACGAAATAACGATTGGAACGACGACCAGAAAATACGACTCTTTTCGGACCGATTGAAAGGTGAAGCTTTCGAATGGCATGAAAATTACGCCGAAGAAGAAGGAGACAACCTCAACTACCCAGACTGGAAAGAAGCTATTATTACAAGATTTCAAGACAAAGTAGACTTAGCAACATTGGAAAATAAATTTTCAAAGTTAAAACAAAAACCAGAAGAAAATTGTAGGGCATTTGTGTCTCGACTAAACAGCCTTCATGACACCATAGAAGGAAAAGAAGAAAAATCTGACCATAACCAGACTATCGCTGAAGGTCAGTTGCTGAATAAGTTAAGGAAAGTACGAGACAAAAGAAAGAAAAAGGTGCTATTGCAAGGACTACTACCTAAGTACAGAAAGGAACTCTTCCTACGAATGCCCGACGACCCAGAAGACTTTGACGCATTATGTAAACAACTTTTCCTTTCCGAAAAGATTTTGCATACAAAGGAAGAAACAGAAGACGATGATATGTCTGCTGTTATAGCAGGAATAACTAAACATCAAGACGAAAAATTTCAGCTGCTCGAACAAAAATTAACCGAATCCCTGACAGAAATAAAATTGTCTAACACCAAATGTGGATCCTCGCAGGACAAGCTAACCATAGCTGCAGTTGATCTAAACGATAGAAGAAGATCAAATTCACGGGATTCACGAGTAAGATTCGCTTCAAGCCGTGAACCCAGTCGGGAGCGGAGTGCCAGCAGGAACAGAGACAACAGCCCCTATCGAAGAAACTACAATACTTCAGAACAACGACACCAAAATTCTTCTGAACGACAAGACTACAGGCCTCCAGAAAGACAGGACTATACTCCTGCAGGATATATACAACCAAGGTACCCTTCTGATCAGCGAAAACCATATAGAAGTAGTTATCCAACGAGACAAGGGGATTACAACGGACCGAGTTTCCCAACGAGTTTCCCAATAAATAGCTACGGACAACAAGGCCCTTATAACTACCATCAACCACAACAATCTCATCTAGCCCACAACCATAGAGGATTTGAAAGAAGAGTTATAACTTGTTACAAGTGCAATAGAAAAGGACACATAGCAAGAGAATGTTGGACGGATTTGGCACGTGTCAACAGCCAGGGCCCTCGTTAGCCGCGCAAAACATTCAATCTAATACGCTACCCAATCTAATTCGTATACCGATCAAAATTTTTAACAAAGAAATTCGTGCTTTAGTAGACACTGGCGCCGCAGCTAGCTTAGTATCCGATGAAATTTTCAATACTTTAGAAAATAGGGATTACATAAAGAGGAAAAGTAGTATAGA
Source organism: Daphnia sinensis (assembly GCA_013167095.2). Taxonomy (NCBI): domain Eukaryota; kingdom Metazoa; phylum Arthropoda; class Branchiopoda; order Diplostraca; family Daphniidae; genus Daphnia; species Daphnia sinensis. The sequence goes on along the minus strand of CM023195.1, from coordinate 137,026 downwards.
TTCCCCAATTTTTAGAACGGTGTCAGGACAAGTAGTAAAATCAATAGGGAAATTTGAATTTACTATAAGGATTACCAATAACCATATGATTAATCATTATTTTTATGTAATGAAAGGGCTAAATGAAGAATGTATCCTAGGATTAGATTTTCTAACCAGCAATAACGTAAAAATTAACACCAGAAATAGGCAAATATGCTACGATTGTCACGGAGTAGAATATTGTTTTAGGGAGACTAGTTTACCAATCTATAGTGTTACATTTAGTAAAGTAGGTATCCATATCCCCATCATCCCAATTGATGATAAAAAAGAAGAACTAACATTAGAAGATTATCGAAATTTAGAATCGTTTTCCCAAAAAGATTTTAACACACATTCCGAAGAAACTTACGACCCCGTTGAAAACCAAATACCCAATGTATCAAATGAGGTACAAATTAAAATTGAGATTCTACTTAAAAAACACGCCGAGCTATTCGCGGATAAGGAATCCGATTTAGGACTAGCGACAAGTGTGAAACATCACATTAACACAGGACACCACGCCCCAATTAATCAGAGAATGCGAAGAACACCAGAAGCTCTAAAATTAGATGTTAAAACGAAAATTGAGGTAATGTTAAGTAACAAAATTATTAGAGAAAGTCACAGCCCATTTTCAGCGGCCATCGTAATGGTCCCGAAAAAGGATGGGGAAAAGCGTATGTGCATCGACTACAGAGCTTTAAACAAAATTACTGTAAAAGATAAATACCCTCTCCCTAGAATAGATGATACCATTGACGCTTTGTGCGGAGCAGTCTATTTCTCAACATTGGATTTGCTAAGCGGATACTGGCAGATAGAGATAGAAGAAAACGATAAGCATAAAACAGCTTTTGTCTGCGAGTTTGGACAATACGAATTTAATCGCATGCCGTTTGGTCTAACAAATGCACCAAGTACTTTCCAGAGAGCAATGAATAACATCTTGAAAACGGTATTATACAAATTCGCATTGGTCTATCTCGACGACATTATAATATTCAGTAAATCAATCACTGAACATGTAACACATTTAGAAACAGTTTTTAAACTGTTAAAACAAGCTGGTTTAAAATTAAAAAGGAAAAAGTGTGAGTTCTTCAAGGAAGAATTAGATTACTTAGGATACATCGTTTCAAGAAAAGGGATAACACCAAACAAGAAGAAGTTAGAAGCAATTATTAAATACCCAGCTCCCAAAAACGTTAAAGAACTGAGTTCATTTTTAGGACTAGCTAGCTACTACAGAAAATTTATACGGGCTTTTGCTGATAAAGCCCACCCACTAACTGCGCTCACTAAAAAGTCGGCGGAATGGAAATGGGGGGAGGAACAAAGGGACGCCTTTGACTGTATAAAGAACTGTCTCATTACTAGACCTATTCTAGGCTATCCAGATTTTTTGCGCGAATTCATCATCTATACGGATGCCTCAGGATACGGAATAGGAGCAGTCTTGGCACAAGTACAGACTCCACCTCAATCAGCGGATTTTGCGGAGTCCGACGAACAGGAACTTCGTGAATCGGACGGCGTAGAAGTCGTCATTGCGTATACATCTAAACATCTGAACGACCGCGAGGCCAAGTGGTCAACCACAGAGAAAGAGGCATATGCCATCATCCACGCTATCGAAGTCTTTAGAACGTACTTATACGGACGTAGGTTTACCGTCTACACAGACCACCGACCTTTGGAATGGTTAATGAGTAAAACAGAACCAGCAGGAAGATTAGCTAGATGGGCATTGAAAATACAAGAATTTGACATCGTAATTGGGTATCGGCCAGGAAAGTCGCACCAAAATGCTGACACTCTTAGCCGTACACCAATAGTGCCAGTAGCAAAAATAGAAACAAGGTCAACAAACGCGAAAACAAAAACGGAAGTAAAGTACGGAAAGACGAAAGAAGAACAGAACAAAGCCTGTACAGAAAACATGGAAATAGATAGGTGGATTAACCATCAAAACGAAGACGAGTATTGCGGAAAAATAATTAGAGAATTAGAAACAGGAAACCCACGTGAAGACATTAGAAGAGAATTTGCGATTAGTAGTAGTGGAATTTTAATAGATTCACAATGCAGGAGAGTAGTAGGGCCAGTTCAAGAAAGCGCTAAGGGATATAGGTATATTTTAGTTCTTTCTGACTATGCCAGCCGATTCGTTTTTACATATCCAATGAGAAACCAGACAGCCCAAACAATAGCTAAGATATTGGTCAACAAAATATTTACTAAGTATGGCTCCCCAGAAGTAGTACTAACAGATCAGGGTACTAACTTCCTATCCAGTTTGATAGAAGAAGTGTGTAAATTATTCAAGATCCGGCGTATAAGAACAACAGCGTATCATCCCCAAACTGATGGACTAGTAGAGAGATTCAATCGCACTCTCTGCGACATGCTCGCTTGCTACGTCGCAGATGAGCCAGAAAAATGGGATAAATATCTACCCTTTGTGACCTTCGCATACAACACAGCTAAACAAGCCTCAATCAGAGAAACACCATTCTACCTGTTTTTTGGACGAGAGCCGATAATGCCCAACGACATCAAGATAAACAGAAGATATGAAACGTATGAAGATACTAGCATGATGTATTCACACCAGTGGGAAAAAGCCCAAAAATTGGCAAAAGAACATCTCTTCAAAGCAGCAACAAGACAGAAAAAATACTACGACAACAACACGAAAATGGTGAAATACAACGTTGGCGACTACGTCTTGCTGAAAGCACCACCAACAGCAGGAAAATTCATACTACGATGGAATGGACCATTCCAAGTGACTCGCAGTTATTCAGACGTTAACTACGAGATTCAACATGTAGAAAATAAAAAACTAAAGTCTATTGTGCACGCAAATCGCCTAAAACTCTATACACCGAGGAAAGAAGAATCAACGAAAAAAGAAACAACTAATAACCCAACAACCGTACCAGAAAAAATTGAACAGACTGCTGCTCATCAATTCCAAAAACGTCGCCCGGGGAGACCGAAGAAACAAGATTCGAACATCAAAATAAGCACACATGGAACACCCCTGGAAGAAACAACCAATAACTTACTGCATACCACTCAGGATAGAAAATTTGCATCACAACAATTAGGAACCCAATCTTTCCACGACGACAGAACGACAACCTACAACTTACGAAGTCGTAATTTCAGACTACGTTACTAAATCTCGCATTTTTCCACAGATGGGTGCAACGCCAAAGCTGCAAACGTCGCTTTCGTCAATTCAAACAATTCTACTAACACTTTTCTTACTTCAAAATATCAACCCAACTCATCCTATCTACGCCACAGTTTGTGATTGCAATAACGTTAAAATCCGAGGAATTTTGGATCTGGAATCCCCATATTACTGCAACAATGACGCAATGGAAAAACAGCACTCAACAAGAATACCGACATCTTACACCTTAATCACCAACCAAAAGCCTGCAGCAACCTGGAAAGGATGGACATGCCGCCAGCGGACAAAGACAAAGAAAATAACGGGATCTTTCTGGATTGGATCTTTTGACACCATATACTCCCAAGAAACAAAACTGATTACACCACTAGAATGTTGGCGAATGGTGAATGATAAAAAGTGTGGCGAAAATAACATGCAGACAGGACCAACCAGCATCAGCTTCACCGCAACACCCACAGGTGAAGGAAAATGGTATGCCATAAAAGAATACCATACCCTCAACTGCATCGCGGAACAGATAACACTTCGCCAAGAAAGACCTGACCAACCCATCGAGAGCCCTTTTGGACTACTTAATACAACTCAACAGGAAGGACAATACTTCATCAATCAAAACGTCATCGTATGGGGTGAAAGGACGACGAACCACTCCTACTCTCAAACACTATTAAAAGGAAAAGGTTACCTGGAGATCCCTCGTACACCGGAAATCAACAACTCCAGTCGTCTATACGATGATGTTCGACAAATAGAAATTTCTTTCTTAAACAAACCTGATAGAGACGTAGCGGCAACCGGATTTAAAGTAACAGGGATACCTCTGACGTACCTCACATTTCCTGCAGAAACAACAAAGATATTGTATGAAACATTCAAAGATACCATCAACATTTGCCTCAAGAATACCAACCTCATTACGTCAGTTTGCGAAGAATACAGAGATCTATATAAATCTAGACCACAACGTTCTCTTCTTCAAGAAGTGCAATTCTTGTTTAACACTCCCATCAAGGACGAGCAACTTGGAATTCGACTCTACAGCATATCCTATGCCTGGGGGACTATTCGATTGGTACACAAGAAAGCAAAAATTATCTACGAAGAAGGAAAAATATTACAACAGAATGCAACACTCTACATCTCTTACCAACCTGGAAACAGCAACTCACTAACCACATACCCACAATTAGCAGCAGACGAGGTATTACCATCAGGAACGGAATTCGAGTATATCGTTGATCACACAATAAGAATACAAAATTCCAACATCTGTATTACGGAAACAACAAATAATCATGTATTCGCAGCCACTTGTTCGGAAGACTCGACCAAATGGATACTTGAAAAAGACAACTTCTATATAATTTCACAAGAGTCAGAAATGTGTCTAACCTTAGTGAGTGATGAGATTCTGAAACTAGAACAATGTTCTATGGAAGAGGAATCGTTAAGGAACCAGCAGTGGTATTTCCAGACAATAAACACCAATCCAGAAATTGTGGAAAACTTCCCAGACATCACACTTCAAGAGATTCGAGAAGTAAAAATGGAGCAAAGAAAAACAATAACGACTACAATAAACTCACCCATTTTTGGTGGAATTCTAAAAACGAATCACGGCACCGGAAACATCATCTGGGATATGATTGCATGGGGATTACTGAAGAATGGACCACACCCGAATGAAAAATGTGTAACGCACCATGGACTGGATAAACCACTCACTCTGGAAGATTGTGACACAGATTGGACGAAATGCCAAGAAGAGTTAAAAGAATACATCACGAGTAACGATCCTTTGGTGAAAACACAAGTATCTGTAGGAAACTGTAGCAGAGCAAACGAGAAAGGCCAAGCGTTCGAATATACATCCGATTTCACCATAAGACCATTCAACACTAACAACTGCATCAAAGCAAACACAACTATGCTTGTTCTCCAAAAGTGTGCCAACACAAGCTCGATTTGGGGAACTTTCGAACATACAGGACAGCTCATGGCAACAGATAGAACTGGACTACATTCACCAGCGTCAGACAGAAAGTGTCTTACATTAAAAGTAGGACGTCTGAGTCTTGGACATTGTCGTGGAGCAACTAGCATCAAACAGCAGTTTAGTTTCGAATATTGGAATCCACACCAAGTAAGGACACTCTCAGCAGCAGCTATTATGGCGTTGAGTGCTCAACAACCGTTGGATGGAAAGCGACTGCCATCCATTCCACCACTACTAAAACGAGAAGAGAAATTGAACAACGAAACGAGGTCCACTACAGCATTAACAACTTCGAGTACAACAACAACAGAAAAAACTACTACAAAATTAACTTCGACAACTATAAAAACGACGTTGTCAACAACTACTAAACCGACCACTACATCTACAAAGCCCACTTCTACAACCACAAAATCGCCAACTACAAAGCCAACAATTCCAACAACAAAATCTACAACAACTGCAAAGCAAACAACAACTAGACCAACGACTACGACGACTAGAGCAACAACAACAACTAGACCAACGACGACAACAACCAGAGCCACAACTACGACCACAAAAGCAACAACGACAACGAGACCTACATCAACAACAACATCGAAGCCTATAATAACTCCTAAAGCTGAAACCCCAAAAACTACAACGACCTCGACGACGACTACAACAATTCAAACAACAACGACAGCCGCAACAACAATTCAATCAACAAATAAAACAGGTGAAGAAATAATTCAAATAAATCATAATCCTACGGAAGAAATAGGCTTCGAAATCATTGAGGACAATGATCATCCAATTCAACAAGAAAAACCAGAAGCAGCATCCCTAACGCTAGAAAAAGTGGCGGAAGAGCCAACACCAGAAATATCCCAAACAAAAGAGGAAATACCAGAAAATGAAGAGAATGGCTTACCTAAAAACATAAATGAATTCGAAGAGAAAGTCACATTTCAAATCAACAAGCTACACGAGCAGTATAAAATAAGGATTGAAACGGAACACGAAAACAAGCTCGCAAAAGAAATTCGAGATGTATATTGCCAACTTTCTACAATAAAGAGGAATCAAGCAGTAATTTTAGCTCAAGGTAACGGCATTCTCGCCGCATCGACCATTGGACTGCCGATTTGCTCGAGACTACAAGGATCCGGCCAAGCATTATCGCTACAACAATGTGAGGCAAAACGAATTTTTGTCTCTGCAAAAGAAACCAAATGTGGATACCAACCATTTTTTACATATGAAGATAAAAACTGTACAATTGGAGTGGACGGCTGGTCGATCCACCCATACTCCGATTGTTTCTGGAAATCTCATCTGGTAAACTTGAACGGATTTCCATATGCTTGGGAACATAACTCAACAGACGGAGATTGGATAAAACAAAAGTCAAATATCCACATGCCGAATCTCGATTTAATTACAGAATTTGAAGAACTTCACTTAAATAACTTTGACTTCGGACTAAAAAGTCATCTGGCGCATGAAAAAATGGAAATGGAACAATTAAACATCCTAAACGACATCGTTGGCAGGATGCAGGAATCTGAAACAAATTTAGTGTCCGACATTGTGATGTCAGAAAAACAAGACAACCAAATAGGAACCATGTCCTCATGGTTCGACACTCTGAAAATCCTAAGCCTATCAGTTATTGGATTCATCGCATTCCTAATATGCCTACGCATATTTTTGATATGCAATCCATTTGCGAAGATTAAAGAAAAATTCCAACAAACACGAAAATTACGGAGATACGGGATAAATATGGAGGAAGCTCACGAATTAACATCGATGACTGCCAATTCCAACACGCAAGCGACGGATGAAATCATAGAACAACCATTTATTAGAATGATGGCACCAACACCACTTACCTCTGAAAGGATCGCCCAATCCCACCTAACGCAACCAAGTGCACCAAGACAACGCTTATACCCAACAGTAGAAGAAAATTGGGAACCAGAAACAACGCGGAAATGTACTGGAAAACACACAACATGCACTTACGTTGTCGGATACGGAATGGTCTGGGAAGACCTTTGCAGATGTTCAACGGATCCTGAAACAAAAACCAACTAAAAAAAAAAAAAAAAAAAAAAATGTCAACCTGAACAACATTTGACATTCTCAAACTAACAAAAAAGGAACTAACAATGTCATTTTAACTAGAACAGGTGAAAGGAATAATAACAAACTAACCATACCAACAGAACTCAAGCATCAGTTCTTGAAATACCACTTATGAAGATGGAAAGTTTCAACATTGTGATCAACGGAGTAGAGATAAATATAACGGTGAAACGAAAAATTGCAAGTGTGGAAAGTGCAAGTAATGGAGAAAGTGCATGTGACACAGCGGTGGAACAAGAAACTAAAACGAGACGAAAAGAAAACACCATTGCAAATGCCGTAACATTTCAACTTAACACTGGCGACGACAATACGGAAAAAATTAGTGAACGTGATGAATTTAGTGAGCCTGAGGACTTCAGCGAACGGGAGGGAGATAGCGAATCCGATAAAAAGAGCGACACAAGTGAGAGATACGAATTAGCCATTGTGAGTGATAGTGAAAATAAAACCGATAGCGAGACCGAGAGAGAAAGAAATTTTGGAGACTATGGATTCTGTCCAGGCGTTTCCAACAGAAGAATAACACAAGAAATAATCCCAACAGAATTCGCGGCAAAATGCAACAACTGTTCAATGAAGACAATTCCTACGTTATCGGCAGCACGAGCTGACGCTGTGCGAAGAAGAGCACAGGCTATCACCAGACTGAGCAACGGTGAAAACTTTCTAGACATGGTATACGCTCCAAGGGAAGAAATCAGAAAATTTATATTAAAGAAACTGGGACCGGCAGCTTGGGATTATCACCCAAAGGCAGAATTTCTGAATAAGAAATTCAATGAAAGAACGCTGCTCCATAGAAGTGTAAAATTGGAGAAACTGGATATAACAGATTTACTGTTATCTTATGGAGCCGACCCCGATATTGAAGAAAATGGACGCACCATCGCACACATAGCAGCAGCGCAAAACAACAAGTTGTTGGTGAGGATTCTTCGATACCATAAATGTACGTTCGCCGCATACAACTGCTTAGGCGAAACACCGTTAATGGTAGCCATCGCCTACGGACACGAAGAGCTGGCCCACTATTTATGGTGTAGCAGTAATGTAGCGCAGAAAGCTAAAGACAACAGCACTGTCCTACATTATGCAGCCAGATATGGAAACAACGAAATCGTCAAGTTAGCGTGTCAAAGGAAAGACATTAATGTTGACGAAAGGACCACACCAGGCAACTACACGGCCTTACACCTGGCAACAATATTTCGACAAACGACGGCTATGGATATCCTGGTTCGTCACAATGCAAATATGGGAGGAAGAGACATGGATGGGAAAACACCACGAGATTATGCCACCGATCCGAGTCGTAAAAGGATTTTTGAAGACGGAGAGGAACGAAGAAGTGGAAAACGAAGATGGTCAGATAGCGAAGAAGACTAAACCACGATTGAAAATAAAAGTCCAAATTTTATATATTTTTTTTTCCCATAACAACGATTAACTAAAACCATTAACTACAATAATTAACTAAAAAATCGTTTTTATCTCTCAAAAGTTTATTTTCAATACCACATAAAACTACAAATAACACAATAATCCATGTAGCACTACGAATAACACAAAAACATTAGTTAGTAGCAAATAACACATAAATATTGAAACAAATACGACGACGAAGAAAATCGTCCACTTCAAAAAATTCTTCGGTGCGCGGATTTTCAGCAAAGGAAGCTTGAACAATATCGCAGGGATCCGCCTCAAGGCCAGCAGCGAGATCCGCAGCCACCCGATTTTCAGCTGACACACGATACTGCAACTGACGAGAAAACCGACGGAGGTATGAAGAAACGGCTAAAAACTCAGGCTGAATGTCCACAACACCATCGGATGGATAAAAAACATCAATGCCAGAAGAAACAAAGAACAAAATACGCGAATCCAAAAGAGCATATGCTCGACGGAAACGCGCAAAATTTGGATATTTTCTAAAAATGGAAAAATGGACAAGTCAACAACAAAAAAAAAAAAAAAAAACAAAAAACAAAACAAATAAGGAAAACAATACCTATTATAATGGGACCATTCGTCGGCCTTCGAAAAGGGTAGAGGATGACACATAGGATAAATGTCACCACAAACACCAGCCGACAGATGAAACAGAAACACCGCACGATGCTGTGTAGTAAGCGGTTCGGATGAGAAAAATTGACACCACCCTACCCGTAACAACATGTCACGCACATAAAATAACGCTTGATGAACTGAAGATAGAGCTACGGAAGCCATGTTAAACAGCAGTTGCAGAGAAAAAAAAATGGTCAACTATACAAACTCAAAAGAACAGAAGTGAAAGAACAGAAAATCTCGAAAACGAAAAAACGATAATTCCTAACTAAGACACTACATAACCCAAGGCTATGCATATCAAAAAAGGAATTTTGTGTTGTGTCTCCAAGCAAGACATCTTAACAAGAGCTACAAGTCAACCAGTGAAGTCAACCAGTGAACCATAAAAGTTTTTTTTTTAAAAACATTTTATTTTCACAACACCCAAAACATTACAAACATACTAAAAAAAATTAATCACGAAAATGAATGTATTCATTCTAGAAGTTCTTCTGGAAGGAAGACAGCGGAATGTGGAGTTGGATAAAAAATGTCTTCTTCGGATTCCATCCACCAAAGAAAACGAGCGAGATGTTGCGGGTAAACATCCCGATACCTCGCATACCCGGGATAACGCCTATAAAAAAAAAAAAAAAAAAAAAAAAAAGAGAAGAAAATGTTTCACATTCACACGAAAAAAGAAAAAAAAGAAGAAATTAACAGTAAAAAATGACTCACTGGTAATAATAATCCGAAACACTGACGGGATGAAAACCGAAATCAATATCGGAAGAGGAGCATACGGAAACCACAACAACGAGGAAAGGAGAATTTCAATGAAAAACTCCTTGTCGTCGGGGACAAAACGAGTGTAAAATTGGTAGGGCAGTGAAAATAACACGGCACCCACAACCTCCAGGGAGTTGTCAAAATTCCCACGATGATTAAGGAAGAAATCGAAAGAGTACGAATCCATTGTAAGGGAAACAACAAGCAAACAACAAGCGTCACAATGAAGAATTTTTCGGATACTGATTATTTAACTAACACTCTACATAACCATAGGCTATATAGCGGGAACAAGGGCAACCATATACGAAACTAAGAAAACAAAAGAAACGGTGAAGGAAATTGGGTCAACTGGTGATCGGGAAAAAATTCAAAACAGGTTTTTATCCACCTGCTACTACAATGGAAAAACAAAATTGGAGGACCAATTTCTTCTTTCCGAGAGGGGGGGAGGAATGTAACAGGCAACTGCAACCCCACCTAGCAACAGCGCCCCACCCAACCAGGAAGGTTATCCCAAATCAACACCTTCCTTCAGGCTAAATCCTGTGTGATCAGTGAAAGTTATTGTAAACCCCTCCCAATTCAACCTTCAATCACTCATATAAAAGACCCAATTGTTGTAGCAATAAAGCAGTGTATTTGAGACCAATACATAAATCGAAACCATTACAGTGTATTCAATCTGTATACAGTATCATTCCATGAGTTTTATATGTGTACAGCCTATATCTATATATCTTTATGCAAACAGGTTCAAAACCAATATCTATACTTCTACATGTATACAGTACAGTGCATTCATATACAGATAGTGTATTCAATGGGAATACACTATCATATCATGAGTTTTATGTGTTCAGGCTATATCTATATATCTTCATGCAAACAGGTTCAAAACCAATATCTATACTTCTACATGTATACAGTATAGTGCATTCATATACAGATAGTGTATTCAATGTGTACACAGTATCATACCATGAGTTTTATGTGTTCAGGCTATATCTTTATATCTTCATGCAAACACATTCAAAACCAATATCTATACTTCTACATGTATACAGTATAATGCATTTATATACACATAGTGTATGCAATCTGTATACAGTATCATACCATGAGTTTTATATTTGTACAGGCTATATCTATAAATCTTCATGCAAAGAGGTTCAAAACCAATATCTATACTTCTACATGTATACAGTATAGTGCATTCATATACACATAGTGTATTCAATCTGTATACAGTATAGTTCATTTTTATGCACATAGTGTATTCAATCTGTATACAGTATCATACCATGAGTTTTATATATGAACAGGCTATATCTATATATCTTCATGCAGACAGGTTCAAAACCAATATCTATACTTCTACATGTATACAGTATAGTGCATTCATATACAGAAAGTGTATTCAATGTGTATACAGTATCATACCATGAGTTTTATGTGTTCAGGCTATATCTTTATATCTTCATGCAAACAGGTTAAAACCAATATCTATACTTCTACATGTATACAGTATAGTGCATTCATATACAGATAGTGTATTCAATCTGTATACAGTATCATACCATGAGTTTTATATGTGTGCAGGCTATATATATACATCTTCATCCAAACAAGTTTAAAAACCTTATTTATACTTCCACATGTATACAGTATAGTGCATTCATATACACATAGTGTATTCAATCTGTATACAGTATAGTTCATTCATATGTGCATAGTGTATTCAATCTGTATACAGTATCATACCATGAGTTTTATATGTGTACAGGCTATATCTATATATCTTCATGCAAACAGGTTCAAAACCAATATCTATACTTCTATCTGTATACAGTATAGTGCATTCATATACAGATAGTGTATTCAATGTGTATACAGTATCATACCATGAATTTTATGTGTTCAGGCTATATCTTTATATCTTCATGCAAACAGGTTCAAAACCAATATCTATACTTCTACATGTATACAGTATAATGCATTCATATACACATAGTGTATGCAATCTGTATACAGTATCATACCATGAGTTTTATATTTGTACAGGCTATATCTATATATCTTCATGCAAACAGGTTCAAAACCAATATCTTTACTTCTACATCTATTAAGTATAGTGCATTCATATACAGATAGTGGAATGACCTGGCAACGAGGCATTCCCCCCTGGCCCGAAGATAGGGCAGTGTGCAGACCTCAGGCGTATGATACGGTCATGCTAGCATCTTGTTCTCTGGTGAATATACGGTTTTGATCTCGACTTCTTTCCATGGCGCAGTTGATAATTATCACCACCCCTCCTCCCACACGTGGACCGTGACTGTTTCCTTCGTAAGTCGGCCAAACATTGTTCATATCGCCTCGTGAAGTTCTCGTGCACACTCTACCCGCCGACTCCCACCACGTGGTTGCGCACGGCACTACCAACCTGCCACCCTAACTTAGCTGTAACCGCACGGCACTACCCCGCGTTTCGCCATTTACACTGCGTACCCTTACCCGAAATGTGGATGTGATCTCTATTACCCCGTGTGTTTCAACGCATCTCTGGCTATATCTCACTCGAACTCAGCCATAGCTAGTAGCACATTCTCTATACGCCATTTTGTTTCTGTTCGTCCTGCTTTGCCCGTGCGCTTTCCCGCCTACGGTCATTCTTTGCGTGGTGCACACCAGTGCTTCGTCATCCACAATGCCCCCAAAGCCATTCAAGCCCTACGGCTCCCCGCCACCGTTCGACTTTGACGAATATAAAGACTCCTTTGAGCTGTGGCTGCGGCAGTGGAATATATTTTTGGCCTTGTCTACCATCGATACAGCCCTCCCTCAAACGGAGCGCGTATCCTACAAGGCTAACATCCTCCTATCCTGCTTATCAAAGCCCACGTTACAAGCCATCTGCACGATGAGCCTATCTGACATCGAACTTGGCGACCCCGTTATTATTATCGACAAGCTTCGCGAACGATTTAACGCTGGGAGGAATTGCCACGTTTGGCGCCATCAATTCGCCCTTCGTATCCAACGTGAAAAAGAATCCGTGGACAATTGGGTTTGCGAGCTGCGCGACCTCGCGCAAAAATGTGAATTCAACGCGGATTGTTGTAACAAATGCCAGGATACCCGTTTGCTAGGCCAAATCGTTTATGGCGTCCACAGCGACGAAGTTCGGCGCAAGTTATTACAGGAAGGTGCGGCGCTATCCCTCAACCAGGCTTTAGCAACACTGCGCACGGCCGAAGCAACACAGATGCAGGCAGCTAACCTGCGGCAGAACGATTCACCATCGATCCAGCAAATAAAAAACAACACCTCCAAAACCGACGCAAAGTCCGCATCTCGCCCCACACACCCAGCGCACCAACGCAACTTCCGGCGCGGCCCTCCAGCAGGGGCCCCACCACACGGATGTTGGAACTGCGGAGCCGAATCGTTCCACCCAAAGGCTGAGTGCCCAGCTAATGGGAAAGAATGTGGCGGTTGCGGCATAATGGGCCACTTTCAGAAAGTCTGCTCAAGAAAATCTTCGAAACCCGAAACAGTGGGTAGCATTGTCATCGGATCCATTTTACCAGGAGAACTTATTGAAGCCAGCGTGTCGCCCACAAACAGCGACACGCCTACAGCGGTATTTTTTCTGTCCGACACGGGCGCTTCAATCGATGCCGTACCACGTACACTCCACCAATCGCGGTTCACCGCGACACCACTTTGCCCCATCACTACGCGGGCAGTAACGGCGACTGGTGAAGCCATAACGTCATATGGCACCTTTCAGGCAACTATCACCGTAGGACCCGTCAACGGAGGAACACCGGTACTTACCACCATTCACGTCCTTGAAAATCTCCAGCAACCGGTTCTATCAAAAGACACGCAAAAAAAACTCGGCATCCTGCCCCTGGACTACCCCCATTGGCGCGTCCAGCAGATCACAACCCATCCCACGGATTTGGAGAAAGCTAATAAGCTCAAATCCTTAATGGCTACTCATCCCCTCATCTTTGATGGTATATGTCGTCCCATGGTAGGCCCACCATGCCACTTACAGCTAGCCGACGGAGCCATACCATCCGCGATGAGAGGATCGCGGCCAGTCGCTACCCCATTGCTCCCAAAACTCAAAACAGAGCTGGATTCGCTCGAAGAGCAACAAATCATCCACAAAGTCATCGAGCCGACGGCATGGGTCCACCCTATAGTCATCGCTCCAAAAAAGGACGGCGGCATACGCGTGTGTGTTGACTTTACCCCTCTTAACGCCTTCATCGTCCGGCCGAAATTCGAAACGGCCACTCCGTTTCAGGCTGTCCGCTCGATCCCATCCGGGATGCACTTCTTCACTGTCATCGACGCGTTAAAGGGATACCACCAGGTGCCGTTAGACGACGAGTCTGCGGCGATGACCACCTTCTCTACCCCGTTCGGCCGCTACATGTACCGCCGGTTGCCTTTCGGAGTTTGCCACGCCGGCGACGACTACAGCCGACGCGTTTCAGCCGTATTCGATGATATTCCCAATTGCCGTCGGATAATTGAAGACATCCTCATTTTCTCCGAAACATACGAAGAACACATTTCCCTCGTCAAACAAGTGTTCCAGCGCGCGGCCGACAATCAAATCGCCATCAACACCAGCAAAATCAAATTTGCGCAGCCATCCGTCCTTTTTGGCGGTTATATCCTGAGCAGCACCGGATTCCGACCCAACCCGGAACTCTTATCAGCCATCAGTCGGTTTCCTATCCCCACCAACATAACGGAAATGAGAGCATTCCATGGCCTATGCCAGCAGATGGGCAATTTCTCCGACAATTTAGCGGCAGCTCTCGCCCCCCTTGCCCCCCTCCTAAAAAAGAGCTTCCGTTGGGAATGGACAACACAGCACGAAGCCGCCTTCAACGCTGCCCGCTCAGAATTATCGTCTTCCGCCGAGCTGTCCTTTTACGACCCAGCGCTACCCACGGCCCTCCATGTCGATGCCTCCCGCTTGAGAGGTCTCGGTTTCATCCTCCGTCAGCAAGGCCCCAATGGAAAATGGAACGTGGTCCAGGCCGGGTCGCGTTTTCTATCAGAGGCGGAGACGCGCTACGCCATGATCGAGCTGGAATGCCTGGGCTATGCAGAAGTGCAGGCCATTTTTGGAAGGCCTCCCATCGTTCCTCCTCCTGACGGATCACCGGCCGCTCATCCCGATCCTAAACGATTACAACTTAGACAAACTCGACAACCCGCGCATCCTGCGCCTGCGTCTAAAAATGCAGCGTTATGCGTTCACTGCCCGCTGGATCCCTGGAAAGGAGAATTTAATGGCCGACGCTCTCTCGCGTTCCCCTGTCCACCCCGCATATCCAGTGGATGAACTGGCGGAAGGCCCAGCATCATTCTCCACCCGTGTGGCACTAGTATCCACCATCGACGGCTCAGACCCCTGCACAAACGATCCGCTGTTAGACAAAGTGTCAGCTGCAGCTGCGGTTGACCCTGTCATGATTGCTTTACGTGACGTCATCCGATCCGGTTTTCCCAACGAGAAATGCAACTTACCGTTGCCCCTTCGTCCTTTCTGGTGCGTCAGAAGCCTTCTCGCCATCGACAAAGACGACGATATCATCGTGATGGGCTGTCGCGTTGTCATTCCGGAGGCCGTTCGTCGCGAGGTCCTCCAAAACCTCCTCTTGATGCACCAGGGTGCAACAAAACTACGGCAACGGGCCCGCCAAACCATGTATTGGCCGTCCATGGATAGCGAGATCATAACCCCAGCCCGTGCTTGCCACACTTGCACTGAACATCTCCCCTCACAGCCGCCGGAACCTTTGCTGCCACACCAGAAAGCGTCGCGGCCGTTCGAATTTGTCCACGCAGACGTAGGATGCCACAATGGTCGCGACTTCCTAATCCTCGCAGACCAATTCAGTGGATGGCCCCACGTCGTCCCATTTCCGGACAAGAATACCTCCGCGCGCAAGGTGGTCGACGCGGTCCGCTCCTTTTTCTCCTTTGGCGCGGGTGCACCAGTCAAATTTTGGTCGGATGGCGGAACCCAGTTTACTGCAGACGAATTTCAATGCTTCCTTCGTGAATGGGGCATCAGCCACGGCACTTCCTCCGCAGGATACCCTCAATAACGGCTTTGCGGAAGTATCCGTTAAGAGCATGAAAAAGCTCATCCGCGGATCGTGGTCAGCGGGCTCCTTCGACATTAACCAGTTCAGCAAAGGCCTCCTACTCTACCGCAACGCTCCACTATCTGGCGGAGCTTCTCCCGCCCAGCTAGTTTTCAATCGGCCCGTCAGAGATTGCCTCCCGGCCCACCGCCGCGCATTCGCACCCCAATGGCAAAAGTCGGCCGTACAACTGGAGAAGCAGGCCTTGCGCGCCCGCACCCTTCGTGCTGCCCATTTCAACCTGCACGCGCACCCTCTCCCCCCGTTTTCCATCGGTGATCCCGTTGTCATCCAAAACCACATAACTAAACGCTGGTCAACCCCTGGTATCATCGTCGAAACCGGCCCATTTCGCGATTATCTAATCAAGACCCCGGCTGGTCGGCTCTTCCGCCGCAATCGTCGTCTTTTGCGCCGTCATTACCCCGCAACGAGACCAGCCCCGTCTGTTCATGGCCCACCGGATTCTCCCGCACCCCCACCCCTCTCAACATCTCCCACCCCCGAGCCACCAACGCCGGATAGTCCAGCCGCACCGGCAGCCGCCGCCCCTCGTCGTTCTACCCGGATCCGCAACAAGCTCAACAAATAACAAATGGCATCGTTTTTTTTTATTGTCCCCTCACTTTCTTCCTTTCCATCAATCCTCTGTTATATCATGCTGTACCCCTTTTTTTTTGCCACGTCAGAACCCAGCCCACAGTCAAATTCAAATTCAAAAAAAAAAAAAAAAAAAAAAAATCGAAAACAAAAGACATGGAATGACGTGGCAACGAGGCATTCCCCCCTGGCCCGAAGATAGGGCAGTGTGCAGACCTCAGGCGTATGATACGGTCATGCTAGCATCTTGTTCTCTGGTGAATATACGGTTTTGATCTCGACTTCTTTCCAGATAGTGTATTCAATGTGTATACAGTATCATACCATGAGTTTTATGTGTTCAGGCTATATCTATATATCTTCATGCAAACAGATTCAAAACCAATATCCATACTTCTACATGTATACAGTATAGTGCATTCATATACAGATAGTGTATTCAATGTGTATACAATATTATACCATGATTTATATGTTTTCAGGCTGTATCTATATATCTTCATGCAAACAGGTTCAAAATCAATATCTATACTTCTACATGTATACAGTATAGTGCATTCATATACAGATAGTGTATTCAATCTGTATACAGTATCATACCATGAGTTTTATATGTGTACAGGCTATATCTATATATCTTCATGCAAACAGGTTCAAAACCAATATCTGTACTTCTACATGTATACAGTATAGTGCATTCATATACAGATGGTGTATTCAATCTATATACAGTATCATACCATGAGTTTTATATGTGTACAGGCAATATCTATATATCTTCATGGAAACAGGTTCAAAACCAATATCTATACTTCTACATGTATACAGTATAGTGCAGTCATATACACATAGTGTATTCACTCTGTATACATTATAGTGCATTCATATACACATAGTGTACTCAATCTGTATACAGTATAGTGCATTCATATACAAATAGTGTATTCAATCAGTGTACAGTATCATACCATGAGTTTTATATGTGAACAGGCTATATCTATATATCTTCACGCAAACAGGTTCAAAACCAATATCTATACTTCTACATGTATACAGTGTAGTGCATTCATATACACATAGTGTATTCAATCTGTATACAGTATCATACCATGAGTTTTATATGTGTACAGGCTATATCTATATATCTTCATGCAAACAGGTTCAAAACCAATATCTATACTTCTACATGTATACAGTATAGTGCATTTATATACAGATGGTGTATTCAATCTATATACAGTATCATACCATGAGTTTTATATGTGTACAGGCTATATCTATATATCTTCATGCAAAGAGGTTCAAAACCAATATCTATACTTCTACATGTATTCAGTATAGTGCATTCATATACACATAGTGTATTCAATCTGTATACAGTATAGTTCATTCTTATGCACATAGTGTATTCAATCTGTATACAGTATCATACCATGAGTTTTATGTGTACAGGCTATATCTATATATCTTCATGCAAACAGGTTCGAAACCAATATCTATACTTCTACATGTATACAGTATAGTGCATTCATATACACATAGTGTATTCAATCTATATACAGTATCATACCATGAGTTTTATATGTGTACAGGCTATATCTATATATCTTCATGCAAACAGGTTCAAAACCAATATCTATACTTCTACATGTATACAGTATAGTGCATTCATATACACATAGTGTATTCAACCTGTATACCGTATAGTGCATTCATATACACATAGTGTACTCAATCTGTATACAGTATAGTGCATTCATATACAAATAGTGTATTCAATCAGTTTACAGTATCATACCATGAGTTTTAAATGTGTACAGGCTATATCTATATATCTTCATGCAAACAGGTTCAAAACCAATATCTATACTTCTACATGTATACAGTATAGTGCATTCATATACAGATGGTGTATTCAATCTATATACAGTATCATACCAGGAGTTTTATATGTGTACAGGCTATATCTATATATCTTCATGCAAACAGGTTCAAAACCAATATCTATACTTCTACATGTATACAGTATAGTGCATTCATATACACATAGTGTTTTCAATCTGTATACAGTATAGTGCATTCATATACACATAGTGTACTCAATCTGTATACAGTATAGTGCATTCATATACAAATAGTGTATTCAATCAGTTTACAGTATCATACCATGAGTTTTAAATGTGTACAGGCTATATCTATATATCTTCATGCAAAGAGGTTCAAAACCAATATCTATACTTCTACATGTATACAGTATAGTGCATTCATATACACATAGTGTATTCAATCTGTATACAGTATAGTTCATTCTTATGCACATAGTGTATTCAATCTGTATACAGTATCATACCATGAGTTTTATATGTGTACAGGCTATATCTACATATCTTCATGCAGACAGGTTCAAAACCAATATCTATATTTCTACATGTATACAGTATAGTGCATTCATACACAGAAAGTGTATTCAATGTGTATACAGTATCATACCATGAGTTTTATGTGTTCAGGCTATATTTTTATATCTTCATGCAAACAGGTTCAAAACCAATATCTATACTTCTACATGTATACAGTATAGTGCATTCATATACAGATAGTGTATTCAATCTGTATACAGTATCATACCATGAGTTTTATATGTGTGCAGGCTATATATATACATCTTCATGCAAACAGGTTTAAAACCATTATTTATACTTCCACATGTATACAGTACAGTGCATTCATATACACATTGTGTATTCAATCTGTATACAGTATCATACTGTAACGGAGCCAATAAAAATATGCCATTGTTATTCCTACATTTATTCTCACCAGTTTACCCTGTTTTTCCCTTTTTCTATTCCAAATACCTTTAACCGCTTAGCAATATGAATTCATACAAGTTGCGTAGCAATAGCGGAAATGGTCACGCTCTGCATGACTCACCCGCGTTTCAGATGTCGCCTTAATTGATTAATTGCTGAAACCGCAGTAGATTGGTCACGCGCCCTGCGGCCATAACACGCTCTGTTTGGACTCTCCTTATTGGCTGAACGCGTGAAACAATAACGCACCGTCAGCATCACGCCACTTGCGGAATGCCAAATGCGACGTTATAAAATGCTCTCGGAAAACAAGAGCAGTTGAGTTCAGTTCAGTACAATGTAGTTGAGAGTGCAGTCCAGTTCTGTTGACAAAGTCAGAGTTGTCGTTCATTTCAGTGTACCTTTATCTGTGTTTTGCCAGTGTTTTATACTACCCGTAACCGTTCTTTTAGTATTGTTTCCCTTTGTCCTATGTCTCCTTCCTAGTGCCGTTCTCTAGCCTTCTTGTCTAAGTGCGTGAATATTATTGTGCTCGCTTCCGACGCATCAACGAGTTGTATTTCTTATCAACTCACCTCGTTCCGCTTGTGCCGCTACGGTAAGACAATGTTACTCTGATTCCCTTCTATTATAGTTGCCTATGTCTCCCATTTATTATGTCTTGTCACTTCCTTTATGCTTATCTTCCAAATATGCCTTATTTGTAGTCCATAGCTTTATGCAGTAATACAGAAAGCAATCATTGTGGGTATATCGCGGTAAAACTCCTCCCAATAACTCCCCAAAACCCAACTCCCTATCCAACACCTTTTTGGGTTTTTTCACAAAAAGGGGCACGCCTAATGGAAAGTCATCTGAACCAGAGCCTACTTCACCTAGTCAACGAAATCAAGGCCAACAGGGACAAAATTCTTCCGTTACCAACCAGTCAGCTGCCATTTCTGCTACTAGCAATCAAGAACCTACGGGAGCGCGAAGCGGATTTTCAGTCATCCGACCCGAAGATCTGGGAACATTTTGTCCGGTTTATGCACGACATTCGAGTAAAGAACTTCCTAAAACCAACTCCCCAGGAACCTGTGGATCTGAGCCAAACAGCAATCTTCCTCAGGTATTTGACATCGCTTCTGGAAGTGAGGAAGAGTGGACTGACCAAGAAGAAGACGACGAAGAAGGCCCAGCGTCTGGAGACGGAGCTTGCGACGATCTTCACAACGCATGCAAGAGAATACCTGACAGCTCTACTAGGACACACACACAGCATCGACGAGCTACTGACGCTCACGCCACCGGCGGGAGAAGATATTTTCAACTTCATACCAAGACAGGACGTGATCGACAGGGACGAGGACGGAGAGTATTGCCCTTTTACGCTCGAGGTCCCCGAATTCTCAAGTCATCTAGAGGAGATTCTGTTGGGATTCCAGCAAACATTCCTCACGGACGTCATCAACCTATCAGCATATCTACGAAAGCTGCAGCCGGTAGCCAATTTGGAACTACTACAGCCGGAAATACTGTCTCTTTTGCACAAACTAACCAAATTTCCGGGAGCACCACGGCTGGGCTACGATCAATTAGTCAACTCAATCAAACTATTGATCCCTCGAGCCAAACAGGAATTAAAACGGCTACTATCGTGCATTCTAACGTCTCAATCCAACCAGCAACAGCAGCCACCGTCACAGCAGACGGGACAAAGACAACAAGCACCACGGGAACAAAACCGAAATCATCGTCCTATTCGTCGGTCGGCCAACCCATCCCCAAGTCCTCGACACCCATCCCCGGAAATACAACCGGATCAACCACTACGAATTCTCGCGGAACAATTCCGGCTAGCGTTCCAGGACTCAGTCAGACAACACAACAGGGACCTTTAAACCTTCCCTTATCAAACCCTATTAATACCATGGCTCATTCTCTTCCTCCCACCGGAGCAGCTACCGTTGGTGATCTAGACAATTTTCAGAATAACCAACATATATTCTCTCGCTTACAACTTCTCCCTTCTTTTAATGGCAGTCCAATCACACGTTTTGATACTTGGTTGGAATCTTTTGAGAGCATTGTAGACGGTTCACGATGGTCTGAAGACAAGACTATCCAAATGCTCCGCGCTAAGTTAACCGATAGAGCTTTTTCTGTCATCCAATCGATTTTAAAGACTTACATACACAACTATGTCGCAATTAGAGAAGCACTGCTCGACCATTTTCACGGCGATGAGAGTGTCGATTTATATCTTAAAAAGTTTGACAAGGCCAAACGTAAGCCAGGCGAGAAAATTGTCGATTACATACTTCGTTTACAGGAAATTTTTAAACGTGCCTACCCTACTGGCCACACTGAACGATCCTTCGCAGTAATCCTCAAACAAAAATTCATCGATGGCTTAGATTCGAAATTGCAGTCGAAAGTAAAATACAAGGAATTCCGAACTTTCAATGAATTGGTAACCGCAACACGCGTTTACGCTCTACGGTTAGAATCGCTAGAAACCGACCGTGAGAAGCAAGAATTCATTCAGGCTATCGATGGGCCATCAGACGCCAGCAGCGCAGAATTGAAAGAAATAAAACAGATGATAATCGATCAGATCATACGTCTCGGTGCTAGACCTGTCGAGGAGAAAAAGACCGAAAAGGAGGAAATCAAAGATGTCCTCCAAGAGCTCATGCAAACGATGAAAAATCTCCAACTTGATAGGAAAGACGCTCATCATCCGCCGAGCATGCCACATAAGAAGCAAGTTTCTTTTCAGACGCCATACGCTCCACAAGACAGGAATTGGAGGCCGCCTGCCCCACGATTTAATAACAACAATGGCAGTCAATTTTTCCCAAAATTTCAAAATAGGGCCCCGGCGTCCCCCTATCAAAGACCGGCGGCTAATCCTAATTTTAAGCCTACACAATCAGCGGTTACTTGTAATTTCTGTGGATATCACGGACACATTCAGGCAAACTGTCGCAATTTTCAGCGTCAGCGACTCGAGCAAGCTCAGCCTCCTATATGTTATTCTTGTCGTGATATCGGTCACAAATCCAATAACTGCCCTAAATTCAGAAACGCGAATCGCCCGAACATACCAGGTCCCCCACAGCAACAGGGAAACCAATAGCGATCAACTGTAGCTTCGGGTCAGTTGATAAAGAGCCTCATTTAAAATCCCAACAAGTCGCAAAATTAACAACCATAACGAATAAATCGACACCACGAATTCCACTAAAAATTTTCCAGGTCCCGCTACAAGCTTTATTTGATACAGGCGCGTCTAAAAGTATTATTCATGAAAGGTTATTTAATAAATTACCCCCTAGAGGTCAGGTGATCTGCAGTCAGCTTGATTTCGATTTATACGATGTAGGGGAGAAAAAGTTGCATACGCTGGGAAGAGTGACATTGCCCGTTAGGTACGGGGAGTCAATTTTGAAGCAAGAATTTATTGTCACAAACGGCATTTCAGAAGATTGTATCCTTGGATGGGATGCAATTCAAAAGCACGGATTTCGGCTTGATGGAGAAGCCAAGAGCATTTATTTAGCAAGAGATGAGCAGGGCCCTTTAGCTATATCTAGGGTACCGGAAATGGCAGGTCAAAAAGACGACGTTATCTCGTCAGACATCGATCGTGATTGCAGCACACCTGAAAGGTTCATTTTCGTATGTTGCCCCTAATACAGCATTTATATTTACCCCAGCAGAAAATTTACCAGAAGGTGTCTACATTGAAGAATTTATAGGGAAAGTATCGGGAGACGGAACGTATCAAATTATAGTCGAGAATCATTCGTTAAACCAAGTCAAAATCCCAAGAAATACAGCACTAGGCGTAATTGAAATTATTCACCAAATAATCGGAAAAATTGCTTTAGAACAACCTGAAAATACGCCTAGAAAAGCAATTGAGCCAATTGTTATTTCGGAAGTCGACCCGGAATTTCAAACACCGCTCTCTAAATTATTAACTGACTTCCACGACTTGTTCGCTTCCAAAGATTCAGAATTAGGAAATACCAACCTCATAAAACACACGATTGATACACAGGGAAGAGGCCCCATTCGACAACGCCCATACAGAGTAACAAATCAGCAAAGGAAGTTATTGGAAGACAAAGTGCAGGAAATGCTCGATGCCAAAGTAATTCGTTATTCACAATCCCCATGGGCTTCACCTGTGGTGCTAGTAGAGAAAAAGAATGGAGAAGTAAGATTTTGCGTCGATTATAGAAAACTGAACAGCATTACAAAGAAAGATTCTTTTCCCATGCCCAGAATTGATGAAACACTAGATAAACTATTTGGGAAGAAATTTTTCACCACCCTCGATTTAGCTTCAGGCTATTGGCAAATTCATGTCCACGACCCAGACATAGAGAAAACCGCGTTTGTTGTAGAAAATAATCTGTACGAATTCAAAAGGATGGCATTCGGGTTGTGTAATGCACCTGCCACATTCCAACGATTAATGAATTATGTCCTGAGAGACGTCTTAGGGAGTAAAGCGTTAGTCTACTTGGATGATGTCATCATCTTTTCCGACACCTTTGAGGATCATTTACACGATATCAGAGAAATTTTCACCCTTTTGAAAGAGGCCAATTTGAAATTAAAACTTAACAAATGCCAGTTCATAAAGCGATCCGTCAATTATTTAGGACACGTTATTTCAACGGACGGTATTAAACCCGATCCAGCTAAAATCGAGAGAATAGTAAATTATAAAACACCAACTTCTGTGGACGAAGTGAGGTCATTCCTGGGACTTGCAGGATACTATAGAAGATTTATCAAAGATTTTGGTTCCATCGCTAAACCGTTAACTCGATTAACGCATAAAGATGTAAGCAGGAAGCCCTTCAATTGGGGATCTGAAAAACAAGTTGCTTTTGAGAAACTGCGCACCTCACTAGTAACGCCGCCTGTGCTAGCTTACCCCAATTTCAATGAAAAATTTTTACTTTTTACCGATGCCTGCGATTATGGAATAGGTGCAGTCCTTTCTCAAATTCAGGATGGGCAAGAACACCCAATTGCCTATTCAAGTAGACAATTGACAAAGCCTGAATCAAAATACAGCACAACAGAAAAAGAAGCATTAGCAGTAATCGATGCAATTAAACATTTCCGTCACTACCTTTTGGATAAACCATTTGAAATTATTAGCGATCATCGCCCTTTGCAGTGGCTGAAAAATCAAAAAGATAACAACGGAAGACTAGGTAGATGGGCTATCTTGTTAGCCGCAACGAATTACGAATTAAAATACAGACCAGGGCGTGTACATCAAAATGCCGATTGCTTATCGCGACTAAAAATCGCTTGTATTCAACCTGTTCCGAACAATATTAAATTTATCTGCGAAAAACAATTGGAGGACGATCTTTGTGTAGCCATCAGGAATTACCTAGAGAAAGGCGAGCTCGAGGACAAATTTAACCAATCTAAGCCAGATTGGGTTAAAGATATTGAATATTTTGAAGTTATTGAAGGTACACTTTATCGGCGCGAGTTACCTTCCAACAATAGCAAACGGAATGAAATCAATCATCAGCTAGTTTTACCCTTGTCACTTCGCCATTCAGTGCTGAAAGAATTGCATGACGCACCGATGGGCGGCCATTTAGCTTTCTACAAAACGTATTTAAAAGTTAAAAACCATTATTATTGGCCAACGATGCGAAAAGATATTCTAGAATATTGTCAGGCCTGTGAAATTTGTATAGCTAACACCTCTTCCACATATCGGGCACTTTTACATCCGCACGAAATCGCAAAAGCTCCTTTCCAAGTCATTGGTATGGACTTTGTAGGTCCCATTACCCCAGCGTCACCGAACGGAAATAGTTATATTCTGGTCATCACTGACTATTTCAGCCGCTGGGTGGAAGCAGTTGCTCTGAAAGATCAGACTGCTCAGACCGAAGCCGAGTGTGTTTATAAAACAATTATTGTAAGGCATGGGATGCCCAAGGCGATTATTTCCGATCGTGGAACAAATTTTACCTCCAAATTATTTCGATATTTTTGTAAGAAATTGAAAATTGATCAAAGATTGACCACGGCCTATAATCCAGCTAGCAATGGCGAAACAGAAAGATTTAATCGAACACTAGCCGCCATGTTAAGAAAAGAGTTGAAAGATGGAGAGCACGCCAATTGGGAAGATATGTTAGACGATGTTTTATTTGCCTATCGAAGTGCTACGCATGCTTCAACGCTTGAAACCCCTTATTATTTAGTCCACGGTAGAGATCCGAATATTCCCATTAATGAATTTTTAGACGCATCTCCCCAAACGTTTAAATCCGCATCTGATTATGTAGGGAATTTAGCCGACCGTTTACGTTATAGTTTCCAGCGAGTTCGTGAAGAAAGCGAAAAGGCACGAAATCGCCAGCGGGAGCAATATAATAAACGCGCAAAAGTAAATAAATATGCCGTAGGCGATAGAGTATTTTTAGATATACGTGTAGTCAAGGAGGGTGACAGTAGGAAGTTCACCTCAAAGTATAAAGGCCCTTATAGAATTGTAAAAGTTTATGATAATAATACGGTCGATATAGCAGCCGATAATTCTTATATATGTCAGCGTACCCATGTCAATCGTTTAAAACCATTGTATGAAACAATGCTGTGGAAAACAGAGCATTGTCCCCCACTTGAAAGCACATCAGAGTTTGAAAATCGATTTCGAAAATCGATAGAGACTCAAACAGCCGATTTTTCAGAAAATGAGGCTGATGAAGAAATTGCTGACCACGATGACGCTATACCAAACGATAGCCTCATTATAGACCCTCTCTTGTTGCCCGATAAAACTCCAAGCGAAAATATCGAAACGCAGACGTGGCGTCAGCGGAATGCCAGCGCGCTATCGGAGCCACAGCCGGCAATAAATCCTTCAATAACTGCTGAAATAAGCGTCGATTCGGAAAATCAGACCTGCCATCCATCAATTTCCGTAGACAATGCGACACCCGAAAATGCTGCACCAGATCCGCCATCTGAACCAACGGTTGACACGGCAATAAATAACTCGGATCCCCAACGCGATACCGGACGCCCTCTGAGAAATCGAAGAAAGCCCCTTCGTTATAGGGAAGGCTGCGAGTAAAATTACTTGCAGAAAACATAGGGAAAACTAATTGACCCACCCCAACTTAGCCGTCGCTTGGGTATTTAAGAAAAAACTGCAAACCATCTAGCGTCAATACGTTTTCAAACTCAGTGGTCGAAAGTCCTACACCTTTTTCTTTCATCATGGAAAACGGCGACAACGAGATCATCGTAGCTGACAGTCCACTTCCACCGTGCGACGTCGAGTCGGAAGACCAGCGCGGTACCACGCAGCTAACCCCGATGTCGTCCGTGTCGGAAGGTTACAACGCTTGGGAGCAAGAATATCACCAATACCGGAGGAAAATCGAAGAAAAAACTATCATCCTGGCAGACCAGCTCAACAAACAAGTCCTGAGCGACGACTGGAAGAACGCCATAAACACCCTCAAGCTCATCCTGGACCTGGATCCAATACACCGTCATCCTCCGCTTTACGGATGGCACGCGGACGATTGGGAGCCCGTAAAGAAAAAGCCGCGTCAACAGGACAACAACTAATATCCAGACGCCGACGGCGAAAGAAATAAATTTTGTTTCCCTCTCCTCTATCTTCCGGTGACCATTGGAACGGCCCTTCAGCAGCAGCCTTTAAAAACATTCTGTTTCGTTTATAGTTAGCAATGTTTTCTTTTTATATTACCGCTGTCGCCGTTTAATTATATTCCCGTAGTTAACGAATGCCGCTTCGATAGCAGCATGTATGTCTAGTAAGCTGTTCGTATCTATCGCCTATTCGCCCTTCGTTTTTTTTGAAAAATACATATAACTTTCATGCAGAAAAATATGTAGTTATAGCTTCATTCGGCACATGGGTAAACGCTTTCAATAAAATAACGCTTTCTTAGCTATGATACGGTCAACTCACCCACAGGCAAGCCGTAGAAAACATGCCAGATTACCCTAGCGGCAGAAAAGAAAGCATGAAAACGCGTCAAATCACTGTTGCGTTGCCGTCGGTGACGCGATAGGAGGTTACAAAACAATTAAAATTACTCTACCGCTAGTTGCCAAACGCCCCTTTAATCAAGTTATACACCTCATCTATTACCAAGTTGCGAGTCAACATGCGCCATCTCGGGGGTATATCGCTATGCCGGCGTCATACCAGCCATAGCGGAAAAATAAACACACAAAAATGCATTTTTGGGCCACTTCCGCTTCTCGGAAAAATTTTAAAATGGGCTTTTCAGCATCAGCAGCTCATTACCTTTCTGTTGGTATGTTTATTTTTATTCATAGGCCAGTTTTTCGAAAAAAGTGAGAAGTTTTACGTTTCCACTTTTTACACCCCAAAATTGCCGTAAAACACCATAGATTCGCGATTTTGACCCCGATAGAATTTTAATACGGGATTTTTTCGCAGCTCACTAGTTTCGTCGTACAATTCTACACCAGAATACGTGTAGAAGTTTAAGAAATATCGTACCGATCAAAATTTGGGTACGGAACTATATAGTTATCTTGAGTTTTACGGCATTTTCCAGTGCCGCTGACTGAGAAAACGCAACCTTTTCGAATTTTTCACACACTTAAGATACTCCCTAGGCCTTTTGATGCTGCTTTTCTTTCTCGCTACACTTTGGGCAACAATCTAGCTATTTTATTTTGCCAATTGGCCGGTCGCACTAAATTTTCGTTAGGAATTTCACGGGTGTTGGGAAATCGGCGCTACCCGTTTTTAACATTTGACAATTTTTGAATGAGTCTACGCTATACGCTACCTATCATCATGCGATGCGACACTTCATTCTTCTTACTTCTTTTTGAGCGTGGAAGCTAAGACGCCCACATAACATTTTGACTACAAGGTTTTTCTTGACCAGGTGTTCACTTAAAGTTTTTTTTCTTCTCTATCTCTTTTCTTACCCCACTAGAGAATTGCACTTGTTATTATTATAGCATTGGCGCGTATTTTATTTGGCCAGCACCTTTCTTCACTCTTTTGCTACGCAGTGAGACTAAACGCGTAAATATTAATTTTCGACACCAATGAATCAATCTCCCAACTTGTTGTTCCCACAAAAAATTTGATCCGCGCCTCGTCAGCCATTCTCAACACGACAAATATGAAACTAAACAAAATATTACAACTGAGGCCGTCGACAAATTTTTAAGAAGATCAAAATACTGGCGCAAGATGATACACACCCTGTGTATATTTCCTCGACTATATAAGCCAGAATTTTTTCGGGATACTCCAACATTTCTGATCAACTCTCCGTAACTCTCACATCTATCTAATACCAACGCCAACAATGTCCGAGGAACAACAACGGCAAGCAATTCACAGCGTGCCTGCAAAGCGTCGTCGGCACGAGGCGCCGCAACCAGAGCGCCAACGGGAAGTCATACCTGGTCTGCCGGACTTACAACTTATTACGCCCATCGACCTCCCAACAACCAGCGAGAGCCCATCTAGCCCCGTTCACGCTTCAACACCGCTACTACCGACGCCTCTGCTACCGACTCCGCCGCAGACCTCAGCGACACCACTACTACCGACTCCGCCGCTGCCTACGCCATCACGACCGGTTCCGGTTGAGGAACCGGCAAGGAACGTGGACCCATGGTCATCATCCCAACTAGTGAGCTTACAGCGGAAGCCCTTCGACCGGGCGGCCGCCGATCCCACCGGCAATGTAGGGTGGTACCGCATACGTCGGGCGCTCCCCGCTACCCGCCATCTCTGCGGTCACGAATTGCGATCCTGAACGGGGAGCTCCACCACATCACGATGGAGTTAGCCCGTGAACTCTATTCATTGATCGAGCGTCGCCGCTGGAGGCGCGCCGCGGAAAAACTGAAACAGATCTTGGACCTCGACCCGGAAAACCGGCACCCACCATTATTCAACTGGCCGTCAGGTTCATGGGGCGAAGACGAGACGTGTGTGAACTGCAACGCCCCGCGGTTCAATCTCCCCCAGCGAGACCCTTTTCATTGAATTGTGTCAAATTGAAATATGCCTGTCAAAAAAATGTTTTTTTTTCCTCTCTTATTTTCCCTCTCTCACTCATGTCCCCCCCATGACATTTGCCTTTAATTCTCTCTCTTTTCTTTTGTTAGTTAAGACAGGCAGGGGTAGCCTTTAGAGGAATACAATTTTTAGCTATATTCGAAAGAAATTTTGTTTTGATCATTTTCAGATAAGGCAAAGGATGAGATAGATTTTCCGCGCCTTCAAACCTTTACGCGGGAAAAAGCATGAAGATGGAAATATATAAACTAATGTCACAACAAGAATTAAGTTTTCTTCTTAACGCATAAAAATAAATGTGTCACACTACCCTTAGACTTAGAGATAGGAATTTCCCATTAATCACGTAGATTCTCTCCGAGTAGACGATTTTAGCTATAAGTACGGGCAATCATATATAGTTTTTACCACAAGTCGGAACTTACGGGAAACCATACGCTTTTGCTGACAATATTGATTACGCCATGTTTTATTGCTGTGCCAGATACGTAGTTGCCCGTAGCATAACAACGAACCACTTGCGAAGCCCTTTCTCACCCATCCAGCAAAAGCGCACACACAGCGCATTCCATTCTTACACACCCGCGCGCGCTAAGTTTCTCACTTTCCATTTTCCCCCTAAAGAAATAGCCGCTGAATGTTGGAAATCTTCTAGCCGACTCCCCTTTTTGCCAAAGGGCAACTAACAAGGTCATAAGCCACGCCCTCCCCACTCTTCATTCCCCTCCGTTTTTTTCCCTATTCGTATATGTTCCCTTGCACCGGACTTAGAGAAAAAACTCGATTTTTCTTAATATGCCTTTTTTTACGGCAAAAACACTTCAGCCGCAAAACTTTTGATGTGTTTTCTTCTCATTAGCGTTTTACACTACATGATGATTTTTCACTTTTTCCTTCTCGATAATCAAGGTTATCTTTTTCTTGTTCCAACGATATCTGTTTGCCCTTAGAATACCGATCCCTTGTTCTCGTAAACTTAAGAATATTATGATGCCCTTGTTTCCCTTACAATTTTGCCGTAGCGAAGCGCACGAGTGCCGTCGGAAAGCGATTGACCTGTTGAAATTTTTTTTTTGGAAGTTATAATTTTTCGCTATATTCCCTCTGTTTTGACACTTCCTATTACACCCGTCTCTTATTTTCCCTCTATCTAGTTCTAAGATACCCACATGATTACGCAAATATTCAACACTATATTGTTTTCCCTTCTATTTGTTTATGTACTTTACTTTTTTTTCCGCTTTAGAAATGTCCCTGCTACCATTTCTTTTGCTGTTGTGCCTTTTCCGTATACACACACATTCGTTTGAAACAACGGTGTGCGACTGTGCCGAACCGTCAAACATGGGAATTATTCAATTTCCTGGCGCTGATTGCAGGCCGAAAGTGAACGTTACTAGTGCCGTCGCGGTGCGATATGTAATCTATAGTGACGAACGTGCAGCAGAAAAATTTCCAGGTTTCCTGTGCGCTAGGTGGAGAAACATTCACCGTGTTACAATGACCTTTTTCGGACAAATAGTGGTCGTGCCTGAGAAAATTCCCATTGATTCAACAGTGTTGGATTGCTATAACATGATCAACAATAAACTGTGCGGAATTAACGAAATGACACCCGCCGATGGAAAATATGTGTTCTCCCAGGAACCTCAATCTGGCGGTTATTGGATGCGTACCGTCGAGTGGGAAATTCTCAATTGTGTGTTAGAGCAAGTGCAGCTAATTCAACCGATGGCGGACGCAGATTTTGCAACACCAATCGGGAAAGCTTCTGCTACAGCCGGTGTTTTATCACATAATCACCTAACTTTAGTTTGGGATACAACGTATACTCACAAGATTCAACATGAAACAAGAATGATTGAATCTGGATTCGGAAACCTTTTGGCGAAAACAGAAAGTGAAAAACATTTCCGCCTTATAGACAACGACCGTCAACTGGATTTTCACTTAACTCTTCAGCCACCTTGTGACCATCAACAATACTGCACAAACCGGACGACGAGCTTCAAAATTGTCGGCCAACCAAAATTGTTTCTGACGACGGCGGCCATCATGGAAAAAATTCAACCAATCACCGCCGGGTCGGCGGCTACCGTAGGGAAGGCAAGTGCAGCAGTGGAAACCTCCGCGCCATCTGGCGACCCAGAAGTGGACACGCTAGCAAATAAACAGTACATTCAAGACCGTGCTACAGATCGTGATAATGAACTAGCGCAGATGTTTGAAATGATTGAGTGTGATGTGAGGAAAGCAAAACACGAACGTGCAATCATCACAGCTCAATATAACGGCTGGCTCGCCGCTTCGCTATTGAAATTACCACGGTGCGCAAAATTACAAGCTTTTGGACAAACCGCCGTAGTGATTCAGTGTAAAGCGGTAAACGTAACATTTGAAACAGTGGTCACGCCTTGTGGACCTCAGCCAAAGTTCAACAACTATACTATTAATCTCGATGGCTGGGAATTGGTGAAATATTCCCCGTGCTATTGGACAAACGGTTTCGTTAATTTTAATGATAAACCGTACGCTTATCGCAACAACACCTGGAAAAAGATCGATCCCAATATTGTGTTGCCGGAACATACAGGGGCGCATTCCTTTCGTTATGACGACGTGAAATCGTTCAATTACGACCACCGCAGTAACCCGGCATATAGCGATAACCTCCTTAACCACATGAACGTCATGGCCGACATAGTCGCCGCTATGAATGAACATCCGCCTTCCGACTTTTCACTAAATCATCGACCAGATACAACCAATGTCTTACTGACAGCGGCGGTGGGAAACCATTAAAATGTATTTTTCCCTAGCCATCCTTGCCGTCGTCATCTTCTTCGTCTTACGTGTTTTCTGCTGGCTCGGTCTCTTCGGAGTTTGCTGCCCTCAACCAGACGAGGTTACCACTTCCCCTCACGGCCACATCGTCACTTATACAGCCTGATTACAAGACGTAATCTCGCACCGCCGGGAGTGATGTAACGGAGCCAATAAAAATATGCCATTGTTATTCCTACATTTATTCTCACCAGTTTACTCTGTTTTTCCCTTTTTCTATTCCAAATACCTTTAACCGCTTAGCAATAAGAATTCATACAAGTTGCGTAGCAATAGCGGAAATGGTCACGCTCTGCATGACTCACCCGCGTTTCAGATGTCGCCTTAATTGATTAATTGCTGAAACCGCAGTTGATTGGTCACGCGCCCTGCGGCCATAACACGCTCTGTTTGGACTCTCCTTATTGGCTGAATGCGTGAAACAATAACGCACCGTCAGCATCACGCCACTTGCGGAATGCCAAATGCGACGTTATAAAATGCTCTCGGAAAACAAGAGCAGTTGAGTTCAGTTCAGTACAGTGTAGTTGAGAGTGCAGTCCAGTTCTGTTGACAAAGTCAGAGTTGTCGTTCAGTTCAGTGTAGCTTTATCTGTGTTTTGCCAGTGTTTTATACTACTCGTAACCGTTCTTTTAGTATTGTTTCCCTTTGTCCTATGTCTCCCTCCTAGTGCCGTTCTCTAGCCTTCTTGTCTAAGTGCGTGAATATTATTGTGCTCGCTTCCGACGCATCAACGAGTTGTATTTCTTATCAACTCACCTCGTTCCGCTTGTGCCGCTACGGTAAGACAATGTTACTCTGATTCCCTTCTATTATAGTTGCCTATGTCTCCCATTTATTATGTCTTGTCACTTCCTTTATGCTTATCTTCCAAATATGCCTTATTTGTAGTCCATAGCTTTATGCAGTAATACAGAAATCAATCATTGTGGGTATATCGCCTCCGAGTTCCTATTCTTATTATTGTCTTAATACGTAAAGCTATTCATCCCAGGAGGATGCTTTACAGTACCATGAGTTTTATATGTCTACAGCCTATATCTATATATCTTCATGCAAACAGGTTCAAAACCAATATCTATACTTCTACATGTATACAGTATAGTGCATTCATATACAGATAGTGTATTCAATGGGAATACACTATCATATCATGAGTTTTATGTGTTCAGGCTATATCTATATATCTTCATGCAAACAGGTTCAAAACCAATATCTATACTTCTACATGTATACAGTATAATGCATTCATATACACATAGTGTATTCAATGTGTATACAGTATCATACCATGAGTTTTATATTTGTACAGGCTATATCTATATATCTTCATGCAAACAGGTTCAAAACCAATATCTATACTTCTACATGTATACAGTATTGTGCATTCATATGCAGATAGTGTATTCAATCTGTATACAGTATCATAGCATGAGTTTTATATGTGTACAGGCTATATCTATATATCTTCATGCAAACAGGTTCAAAACCAATATCTATACTTCTACATGTATACAGTTTAGTGCATTAATATACACATAGTGTATTCAATCTGTATAAAGTATAGTGCATTCATATGCACATAGTTTATTCAATCTGTATACAGTATCATACCATGAGTTGTATATTTGTGCAGGCTATATATATACATCTTCATGCAAATAGGTTTAAAACCATTATTTATACTTCCACATGTATACAGTACAGTGCATTCATATACAGATAGTGTATTTAATCTGTATACAGTATTATACCATGAGTTTTATATGTGTACAGCCTATATTTATATATCTTCATGCAAACAGGTTCAAAACCAATATCTATACTTCTACATGTATACAGTATAGTGCATTCATATACAGATAGTGTATTCAATGGGAATACACTATCATACCATGAGTTTTATATGTGTACAGGCTATATCTATATATCTTCATGCAAAGAGGTTCAAAACCAATATCTATACTTCTACATGTATACAGTATAGTGCATTCATATGCAGATAGTGTATTCAATCTGTATACAGTATAGTGAATTCATATACAGATAGTGTATTCAATCTGTATACAGTATAGTGCATTCATATACACATAGTGTATTCAGTCTGTATACAGTATAGTGCATTCATATACACATAGTGTATTCAATCTGTATACAGTATAGTGCATTCATATACACATAGTGTATTCAATCTGTATACAGTATAGTGCATTCATATACACATAGTGTATTCAATCTGTATACAGTATCATACCATGAGTTTTATATGTGTACAGGCTATATCTATATATCTTCATGTAAACAGGTTCAAAACCAATATCTATACTTCTACATGTATACAGTATAGTGCATTCATATACAGATAGTGTATTTAATCTGTATACAGTATCATACCATGAGTTTTATGTGTTCAGGCTATATCTTTATATCTTCATGCAAACAGGTTAAAACCAATATCTATACTTCTACATGTATACAGTATAGTGCATTCATATACAGATAGTGTATTCAATCTGTATACAGTATCATACCATGAGTTTTATATGTGTGCAGGCTATGTATATACATCTTCATGCAAACAGGTTTAAAACCCTTATTTATACTTCCACATGTATACAGTACAGTGCATTCATATACACATAGTGTATTCAATCTGTATACAGTATAGTTCATTCATATGCACATAGTGTATTCAATCTGTATACAGTATCATACCATGAGTTTTATATGTGTACAGGCTATATCTATATATCTTCATGCAAACAGGTTCAAAACCAATATCTATACTTCTACATGTAAACAGTATAGTGCATTCATATACAGATAGTGTATTCAATGGGAATACACTATCATACCATGAGTTTTATGTGTTCAGGCTATATCTTTATATCTTCATGCAAACAGGTTAAAACCAATATCTATACTTCTACATGTATACAGTATAGTGCATTCATATACAGATAGTGTATTCAATGGGAATACACTATCATATCATGAGTTTTATGTGTTCAGGCTATATCTATATATCTTCATGCAAACAGGTTCAAAACCAATATCTATACTTCTACATGTATACAGTATAATGCATTCATATACACATAGTGTATTCAATGTGTATACAGTATCATACCATGAGTTTTATATTTGTACAGGCTATATCTATATATCTTCATGCAAACAGGTTCAAAACCAATATCTATACTTCTACATGTATACAGTATTGTGCATTCATATGCAGATAGTGTATTCAATCTGTATACAGTATCATAGCATGAGTTTTATATGTGTACAGGCTATATCTATATATCTTCATGCAAACAGGTTCAAAACCAATATCTATACTTCTACATGTATACAGTTTAGTGCATTAATATACACATAGTGTATTCAATCTGTATAAAGTATAGTGCATTCATATGCACATAGTTTATTCAATCTGTATACAGTATCATACCATGAGTTGTATATTTGTGCAGGCTATATATATACATCTTCATGCAAACAGGTTTAAAACCATTATTTATACTTCCACATGTATACAGTACAGTGCATTCATATACAGATAGTGTATTTAATCTGTATACAGTATTATACCATGAGTTTTATATGTGTACAGCCTATATTTATATATCTTCATGCAAACAGGTTCAAAACCAATATCTATACTTCTACATGTATACAGTATAGTGCATTCATATACAGATAGTGTATTCAATGGGAATACACTATCATACCATGAGTTTTATATGTGTACAGGCTATATCTATATATCTTCATGCAAAGAGGTTCAAAACCAATATCTATACTTCTACATGTATACAGTATAGTGCATTCATATGCAGATAGTGTATTCAATCTGTATACAGTATAGTGAATTCATATACAGATAGTGTATTCAATCTGTATACAGTATAGTGCATTCATATACACATAGTGTATTCAGTCTGTATACAGTATAGTGCATTCATATACACATAGTGTATTCAATCTGTATACAGTATAGTGCATTCATATACACATAGTGTATTCAATCTGTATACAGTATAGTGCATTCATATACACATAGTGTATTCAATCTGTATACAGTATCATACCATGAGTTTTATATGTGTACAGGCTATATCTATATATCTTCATGTAAACAGGTTCAAAACCAATATCTATACTTCTACATGTATACAGTATAGTGCATTCATATACAGATAGTGTATTTAATCTGTATACAGTATCATACCATGAGTTTTATGTGTTCAGGCTATATCTTTATATCTTCATGCAAACAGGTTCAAAACCAATATCTATACTTCTACATGTATACAGTATAGTGCATTCATATACACATAGTGTATTCAATCTGTATACAGTATAGTGCATTCATATACACATAGTGTATTCAATCTGTATACAGTATAGTGCATTCATATAGACATAGTGTATTCAATCTGTATACAGTATCATACCATGAGTTTTATATGTGTACAGGCTATATCTATATATCTTCATGTAAACAGGTTCAAAACCAATATCTATACTTCTACATGTATACAGTATAGTGCATTCATATACAGATAGTGTATTTAATCTGTATACAGTATCATACCATGAGTTTTATGTGTTCAGGCTATATCTTTATATCTTCATGCAAACAGGTTAAAACCAATATCTATACTTCTACATGTATACAGTATAGTGCATTCATATACAGATAGTGTATTCAATCTGTATACAGTATCATACCATGAGTTTTATATGTGTGCAGGCTATGTATATACATCTTCATGCAAACAGGTTTAAAACCCTTATTTATACTTCCACATGTATACAGTACAGTGCATTCATATACACATAGTGTATTCAATCTGTATACAGTATAGTTCATTCATATGCACATAGTGTATTCAATCTGTATACAGTATCATACCATGAGTTTTATATGTGTACAGGCTATATCTATATATCTTCATGCAAACAGGTTCAAAACCAATATCTATACTTC
This sequence comes from Daphnia sinensis, assembly GCA_013167095.2. NCBI lineage: Eukaryota > Metazoa > Arthropoda > Branchiopoda > Diplostraca > Daphniidae > Daphnia > Daphnia sinensis. Next base: position 99,272 of record CM023195.1, on the reverse strand, counting down.
TATCTGTATACAGTATAGTGCATTCATATACAGATAGTGTATTCAATGTGTATACAGTATCATACCATGAGTTTTATGTGTACAGGCTATATCTATATATCTTCCTGCAAACAGGTTCAAAACCAATATCTATACTTCTACATGTATACAGTATAGTGCATTCATATACAGATAGTGTATTCAATCTGTATACAGTATCATACCATGAGTTTTATATGTGTACAGGCTATATCTATATATCTTCATGCAAACAGGTTCAAAACCAATATCTATACTTCTACATGTATACAGTTTAGTGCATTAATATACACATAGTGTATTCAATCTGTATAAAGTATAGTGCATTCATATGCACATAGTTTATTCAATCTGTATACAGAATCATACCATGAGTTGTATATTTGTTCAGGCTATATATATACATCTTCATGCAAACAGGTTTAAAACCAATATCTATACTTCTATCTGTATACAGTATAGTGCATTCATATACAGATAGTGTATTCAATGGGAATACACTATCATACCATGAGTTTTATATGTGTACAGGCTATATCTATATATCTTCATGCAAACAGGTTCAAAACCAATATCTCAACTTCTACATGTATACAGTATAGTGCATTCATATACAGATGGTGTATTCAATCTATATACAGTATCATACCATGAGTTTTATAGGTGTACAGGCTATATCTATATATCTTCATGCAAACAGGTTCAAAACCAATATCTATACTTCTACATGTATACAGTATAGTGCATTCATATACAGATGGTGTATTCAATCTATATACAGTATCATACCATGAGTTTTATATGTGTACAGGCTATATCTATATATCTTCATGCAAACAGGTTCAAAACCAATATCTATACTTCTACATGTATACAGTATAGTGCATTCATATACACATAGTGTACTCAATCTGTATACAGTATAGTGCATTCATATACAAATAGTGTATTCAGTCTGTATACAGTATAGTGCATTCATATACACATAGTGTATTTAATCTGTATACAGTATAGTGCATTCATATACACATAGTGTATTCAATCTGTATACAGTATAGTGCATTCATATACACATAGTGTATTCAATCTGTATACAGTATCATACCATGAGTTTTATATGTGTACAGGCTATATCTATATATCTTCATGTAAACAGGTTCAAAACCAATATCTATACTTCTACATGTATACAGTATAGTGCATTCATATACAGATAGTGTATTTAATCTGTATACAGTATCATACCATGAGTTTTATGTGTTCAGGCTATATCTTTATATCTTCATGCAAACAGGTTAAAACCAATATCTATACTTCTACATGTATACAGTATAGTGCATTCATATACAGATAGTGTATTCAATCTGTATACAGTATCATACCATGAGTTTTATATGTGTGCAGGCTATGTATATACATCTTCATGCAAACAGGTTTAAAACCCTTATTTATACTTCCACATGTATACAGTACAGTGCATTCATATACACATAGTGTATTCAATCTGTATACAGTATAGTTCATTCATATGCACATAGTGTATTCAATCTGTATACAGTATCATACCATGAGTTTTATATGTGTACAGGCTATATCTATATATCTTCATGCAAACAGGTTCAAAACCAATATCTATACTTCTATCTGTATACAGTATAGTGCATTCATATACAGATAGTGTATTCAATGTGTATACAGTATCATACCATGAGTTTTATGTGTACAGGCTATATCTATATATCTTCCTGCAAACAGGTTCAAAACCAATATCTATACTTCTACATGTATACAGTATAGTGCATTCATATACAGATAGTGTATTCAATCTGTATACAGTATCATACCATGAGTTTTATAGGTGTACAGTCTATATCTATATATCTTCATGCAAACAGGTTCAAAACCAATATCTATACTTCTACATGTATACAGTATAGTGCATTCATATACAGATGGTGTATTCAATCTATATACAGTATCATACCATGAGTTTTATATGTGTACAGGCTATATCTATATATCTTCATGCAAACAGGTTCAAAACCAATATCTCAACTTCTACATGTATACAGTATAGTGCATTCATATACAGATGGTGTATTCAATCTATATACAGTATCATACCACGAGTTTTATAGGTGTACAGGCTATATCTATAAATCTTCTTGCGAACCGGTTAAAAACCAATATCTGTACTTCTACATGTATACAGTATAGTGCATTCATATACAGACGGTGTATTCAATCTATATACAGTATCATACCATGAGTTTTATATGTGTACAGGCTATATCTATATATCTTCATACAAACAGGTTCAAAACCAATATCTATACTTCTACATGTATACAGTATAGTGCATTCATATACACATAGTGTATTCAATCTGTATACAGTATCATACCATGAAATTTATATGTGTACAGGCTATATCTATATATCTTCATATAAACAGGTTCAAAACCAATATCTATACTTCTACATGTATACAGTATAGTGCATTCATATACAGATAATGTATTTAATCTGTATACAGTATCATACCATGAGTTTTATATGCGTACAGGCTGTATCTATATATCTTTATGCAAAGAGGTTCAAAACCAATATCTATACTTTTACATGTTTACAGTATAGTGCATTCATATACACATAGTGTATTCAATCTGTATACAGTATAGTTCATTCATATGCACATAGTGTATTCAATCTGTATACAGTATCATACCATGAGTTTTATATGTGTACAGGCTATATCTATATATCTTCATGCAGACAGCTTCAAAACCAATATCTATACTTCTACAGGTATACAGTATAGTGCATTCATATACAGATAGTGTATTCAATCTGTATACAGTATCATACCATGAGTTTTATATGTGTACAGGCTGTATCTATATATCTTTATGCAAACAGGTTCAAAACCAATATCTGTACTTCTACAGGTATACAGTATCATACCATGAGCTTTATATGTGTACAGGCTATATCTATATATCTTCATGCAAACAGGTTCAAAACCAATATCTATACTTCTACATGTATACAGTATAGTGCATTCATATACAGATAATGTATTTAATCTGTATACAGTATCATACCATGAGTTTTATATGCGTACAGGCTGTATCTATATATCTTTATGCAAAGAGGTTCAAAACCAATATCTATACTTTTACATGTTTACAGTATAGTGCATTCATATACACATAGTGTATTCAATCTGTATACAGTATAGTTCATTCATATGCACATAGTGTATTCAATCTGTATACAGTATCATACCATGAGTTTTATATGTGTACAGGCTATATCTATATATCTTCATGCAGACAGCTTCAAAACCAATATCTATACTTCTACAGGTATACAGTATAGTGCATTCATATACAGATAGTGTATTCAATCTGTATACAGTATCATACCATGAGTTTTATATGTGTACAGGCTGTATCTATATATCTTTATGCAAACAGGTTCAAAACCAATATCTGTACTTCTACAGGTATACAGTATCATACCATGAGCTTTATATGTGTACAGGCTATATCTATATATCTTCATGCAAACAGGTTCAAAACCAATATCTATACTTCTACATGTATACAGTATAGTGCATTCATATAAAGATAGTGTATTTAATCTGTATACAGTATCATACCAGGAGTTTTATATGTGTACAGGCTATATCTATAAATCTTCTTGCGAACAGGTTCAAAACCAATATCTATACTTCTACATGTATACAGTATAGTGCATTCATATACAGATGGTGTATTCAGTCTGTATACAGTATACTTCATTCATATACACATAGTGTATTCAATCTGTATACTGTATCATTCCATGAGTTTTATAGTGTACAGGCTATATCTATATATCTTCATGCAAACAGGTTCAAAACCAATATCTATACTTCTACATGTATACAGCATAGTGCATTCATATACACATAGTGTATTCAATCTGTATACAGTATCATACCATGAGTTTTATATGTGTACAGGCTATAGCTATATATCTTCATGTAAAACGGTTCAAAACCAATATCTATACTTCTACATGTATACAGTATAGTGCATTCATATACAGATAGTGTATTTAATCTGTATACAGTATCATACCATGAGTTTTATATGTGTACAGGCTGTATCTATATATCTTTATGCAAACAGGTTCATAACCAATATCTATACTTCTACATGTATACAGTATAGTGCATTCATACACACATAGTGTATTCAATCTGTATACAGTATCATACCATGAGTCTTATATGTGTACAGGCTATATCTATATATCTTCATTTAAACAGGTTCAAAACCAATATCTATACTTCTACATGTATACAGTATAGTGCATTCATATACAGATAGTGTATTTAATCTGTATACAGTATCATACCAGAAGTTTTATATGTGTACAGGCTATATCTATAAATCTTCTTGCGAACAGGTTCAAAACCAATATCTATACTTCTACATGTATACAGTATAGTGCATTCATATACACATAGTGTGTTCAATCTGTATACAGTATCATTCCATGACTTTAATATTGTGTACAGGCTATATCTATATATCTTAATGTAAACAGGTTCAAAACCAATATCTATACTTCTACTGGTATACAGTATAGTGCATTCATATACAGATAGTGTATTCAATCTGTATACAGTATCATACCATGAGTTTTATATGTGTACAGGCTATATCTATATATCTTCATGCAAACAGGTTCAAAACCAATATCTATACTTCTACATGTATACAGTATAGTGCATTCATATACAGATAGTGTATTTAATCTGTATACAGTATCATACCAGGAGTTTTATATGTGTACAGGCTATATCTATAAATGTTCTTGCGAACAGGTTCAAAACCAATATCTATACTTCTACATGTATACAGTATAGTGCATTCATATACACATAGTGTGTTCAATCTGTATACAGTATCATACCATGACTTTAATATTGTGTACAGGCTATATCTATATATCTTAATGCAAACAGGTTCGAAACCAATATCTATACTTCTACAGGTATACAGTATAGTGCATTCATATACAGATAGTGTATTCAATCTGTATACAGTATCATACCATGAGTTTTATATGTGTACAGGCTATATCTATATGTCTTCATGTAAACAGGTTCAAAACCAATATCTATACTTCTACATGTATACAGTATAGTGCATTCATATACAGATAGTGTATTTAATCTGTATACAGTATCATACCAGAAGTTTTATATGTGTACAGGCTATATCTATAAATCTTCTTGCGAACAGGTTCAAAACCAATATCTATACTTCTACATGTATACAGTATAGTGCATTCATATACACATAGTGTGTTCAATCTGTATACAGTATCATTCCATGACTTTAATATTGTGTACAGGCTATATCTATATATCTTAATGTAAACAGGTTCAAAACCAATATCTATACTTCTACTGGTATACAGTATAGTGCATTCATATACAGATAGTGTATTCAATCTGTATACAGTATCATACCATGAGTTTTATATGTGTACAGGTTATATCTATATATCTTCATGCAAACAGGTTCAAAACCAATATCTATACTTCTACATGTATACAGTATAGTGCATTCATATACAGATAGTGTATTTAATCTGTATACAGTATCATACCAGGAGTTTTATATGTGTACACGCTATATCTATAAATGTTCTTGCGAACAGGTTCAAAACCAATATCTATACTTCTACATGTATACAGTATAGTGCATTCATATACACATAGTGTATTCAATCTGTATACAGTATCATACCATGAGTCTTATATGTGTACAGGCTATATCTATATGTCTTCATGTAAACAGGTTCAAAACCAATATCTATACTTCTACATGTATACAGTATAGTGCATTCATATACAGATAGTGTATTTAATCTGTATACAGTATCATACCATGAGTTTTATATATGTACAGGCTATATCTATATATCTTCATGCAAACAGGTTCAAAACCAATATCTATACTTCTACATGTATACAGTATAGTGCATTCATATACACATAGTGTATTCAATCTGTATACAGTATCATACCATGAGCTTTATATGTGTACAGGCTATATCTATATATCTTCATGCAAACAGGTTCAAAACCAATATCTATACTTCTACATGTATACAGTATAGTGCATTCATATACAGATAGTGTATTTAATCTGTATACAGTATCATACCAGAAGTTTTATATGTGTACAGGCTATATCTATAAATCTTCTTGCGAACAGGTTCAAAACCAATATCTATACTTCTACATGTATACAGTATAGTGCATTCATATACACATAGTGTGTTCAATCTGTATACAGTATCATTCCATGACTTTAATATTGTGTACAGGCTATATCTATATATCTTAATGTAAACAGGTTCAAAACCAATATCTATACTTCTACTGGTATACAGTATAGTGCATTCATATACAGATAGTGTATTCAATCTGTATACAGTATCATACCATGAGTTTTATATGTGTACAGGCTATATCTATATATCTTCATGCAAACAGGTTCAAAACCAATATCTATACTTCTACATGTATACAGTATAGTGCATTCATATACAGATAGTGTATTTAATCTGTATACAGTATCATACCAGGAGTTTTATATGTGTACAGGCTATATCTATAAATGTTCTTGCGAACAGGTTCAAAACCAATATCTATACTTCTACATGTATACAGTATAGTGCATTCATATACACATAGTGTGTTCAATCTGTATACAGTATCATACCATGACTTTAATATTGTGTACAGGCTATATCTATATATCTTAATGCAAACAGGTTCGAAACCAATATCTATACTTCTACAGGTATACAGTATAGTGCATTCATATACAGATAGTGTATTCAATCTGTATACAGTATCATACCATGAGTTTTATATGTGTACAGGCTATATCTATATGTCTTCATGTAAACAGGTTCAAAACCAATATCTATACTTCTACATGTATACAGTATAGTGCATTCATATACAGATAGTGTATTAATCTGTATACAGTATCATACCATGAGTTTTATATGTGTACAGGCTATATCTATATATCTTCATGCAAACAGGTTCAAAACCATATCTATACTTCTACATGTATACAGTATAGTGCATTCATATACACATAGTGTATTCAATCTGTATACAGTATCATACCATGAGTCTTATATGTGTACAGGCTATATCTATATATCTTCATTTAAACAGGTTCATAACCAATATCTATACTTCTACATGTATACAGTATAGTGCATTCATATACACATAGTGTATTCAATCTGTATACAGTATCATACCATGAGCTTTATATGTGTACAGGCTATATCTATATATCTTCATGCAAACAGGTTCAAAACCAATATCTATACTTCTACATGTATACAGTATAGTGCATTCATATACAGATAGTGTATTTAATCTGTATACAGTATCATACCAGAAGTTTTATATGTGTACAGGCTATATCTATAAATCTTCTTGCGAACAGGTTCAAAACCAATATCTATACTTCTACATGAATACAGTATAGTGCATTCATATACACATAGTGTGTTCAATCTGTATACAGTATCATTCCATGACTTTAATATTGTGTACAGGCTATATCTATATATCTTAATGTAAACAGGTTCAAAACCAATATCTATACTTCTACTGGTATACAGTATAGTGCATTCATATACAGATAGTGTATTCAATCTGTATACAGTATCATACCATGAGTTTTATATGTGTACAGGCTATATCTATATATCTTCATGCAAACAGGTTCAAAACCAATATCTATACTTCTACATGTATACAGTATAGTGCATTCATATACAGATAGTGTATTAATCTGTATACAGTATCATACCAGGAGTTTTATATGTGTACAGGCTATATCTATAAATGTTCTTGCGAACAGGTTCAAAACCAATATCTATACTTCTACATGTATACAGTATAGTGCATTCATATACACATAGTGTGTTCAATCTGTATACAGTATCATACCATGACTTTAATATTGTGTACAGGCTATATCTATATATCTTTATGCAAACAGGTTCGAAACCAATATCTATACTTCTACAGGTATACAGTATAGTGCATTCATATACAGATAGTGTATTCAATCTGTATACAGTATCATACCATGAGTTTTATATGTGTACAGGCTATATCTATATGTCTTCATGTAAACAGGTTCAAAACCAATATCTATACTTCTACATGTATACAGTATAGTGCATTCATATACAGATAGTGTATTTAATCTGTATACAGTATCATACCATGAGTTTTATATGTGTACAGGCTATATCTATATATCTTCATGCAAACAGGTTCAAAACCAATATCTATACTTCTACATGTATACAGTATAGTGCATTCATATACACATAGTGTATTCAATCTGTATACAGTATCATACCATGAGTCTTATATGTGTACAGGCTATATCTATATATCTTCATTTAAACAGGTTCATAACCAATATCTATACTTCTACATGTATACAGTATAGTGCATTCATATACACATAGTGTATTCAATCTGTATACAGTATCATACCATGAGCTTTATATGTGTACAGGCTATATCTATATATCTTCATGCAAACAGGTTCAAAACCAATATCTATACTTCTACATGTATACAGTATAGTGCATTCATATACAGATAGTGTATTTAATCTGTATACAGTATCATACCAGAAGTTTTATATGTGTACAGGCTATATCTATAAATCTTCTTGCGAACAGGTTCAAAACCAATATCTATACTTCTACATGTATACAGTATAGTGCATTCATATACACATAGTGTGTTCAATCTGTATACAGTATCATTCCATGACTTTAATATTGTGTACAGGCTATATCTATATATCTTAATGTAAACAGGTTCAAAACCAATATCTATACTTCTACATGTATACAGTATAGTGCATTCATATACAGATAGTGTATTCAATCTGTATACAGTATCATACCATGAGTTTTATATGTGTACAGGCTATATCTATATATCTTCATGCAAACAGGTTCAAAACCAATATCTATACTTCTACATGTATACAGTATAGTGCATTCATATACAGATAGTGTATTTAATCTGTATACAGTATCATACCAGGAGTTTTATATGTGTACAGGCTATATCTATAAATGTTCTTGCGAACAGGTTCAAAACCAATATCTATACTTCTACATGTATACAGTATAGTGCATTCATATACACATAGTGTGTTCAATCTGTATACAGTATCATACCATGACTTTAATATTGTGTACAGGCTATATCTATATATCTTTATGCAAACAGGTTCGAAACCAATATCTATACTTCTACAGGTATACAGTATAGTGCATTCATATACAGATAGTGTATTCAATCTGTATACAGTATCATACCATGAGTTTTATATGTGTACAGGCTATATCTATATGTCTTCATGTAAACAGGTTCAAAACCAATATCTATACTTCTACATGTATACAGTATAGTGCATTCATATACAGATAGTGTATTCAATCTGTATACAGTATCATACCATGAGCTTTATATGTGTACAGGCTATATCTATATATCTTCATGCAAACAGGTTCAAAACCAATATCTATACTTCTACATGTATACAGTATAGTGCATTCATATACACATAGTGTATTCAATCTGTATACAGTATCATACCATGAGTCTTATATGTGTACAGGCTATATCTATATATCTTCATTTAAACAGGTTCATAACCAATATCTATACTTCTACATGTATACAGTATAGTGCATTCATATACACATAGTGTATTCAATCTGTATACAGTATCATACCATGAGCTTTATATGTGTACAGGCTATATCTATATATCTTCATGCAAACAGGTTCAAAACCAATATCTATACTTCTACATGTATACAGTATAGTGCATTCATATACAGATAGTGTATTTAATCTGTATACAGTATCATACCAGAAGTTTTATATGTGTACAGGCTATATCTATAAATCTTCTTGCGAACAGGTTCAAAACCAATATCTATACTTCTACATGTATACAGTATAGTGCATTCATATACACATAGTGTGTTCAATCTGTATACAGTATCATTCCATGACTTTAATATTGTGTACAGGCTATATCTATATATCTTAATGTAAACAGGTTCAAAACCAATATCTATACTTCTACTGGTATACAGTATAGTGCATTCATATACAGATAGTGTATTCAATCTGTATACAGTATCATACCATGAGTTTTATATGTGTACAGGCTATATCTATATATCTTCATGCAAACAGGTTCAAAACCAATATCTATACTTCTACATGTATACAGTATAGTGCATTCATATACAGATGGTGTATTTAATCTGTATACAGTATCATACCATGAGTTTTATATGTGTACAGGCTATATCTATATATCTTCATGCAAACAGGTTCAAAACCAATATCTATACTTCTACATGTATACAGTATAGTGCATTCATATACACATAGTGTATTCAATCTGTATACAGTATCATACCATGAGTCTTATTTGTGTACAGGCTATATCTATATATCTTCATTTAAACAGGTTCATAACCAATATCTATACTTCTACATGTATACAGTATAGTGCATTCATATACACATAGTGTATTCAATCTGTATACAGTATCATACCATGAGCTTTATATGTGTACAGGCTATATCTATATATCTTCATGCAAACAGGTTCAAAACCAATATCTATACTTCTACATGTATACAGTATAGTGCATTCATATACAGATAGTGTATTCAATCTGTATACAGTATCATACCATGAGTTTTATATGTGTACAAGCTATATCTATATATCTTCATGCAAACAGGTTCAAAACCAATATCTATACTTCTACATGTATACAGTATAGTGCATTCATATACACATAGTGTATTCAATCTATATACAGTATCATACCCTGAGTTTAATATGTGTACAGGCTATATCTATATATCGTCTTGCAAACAGGTTCAAAACCAATATCTATACTTCTACATGTATACAGTATAGTGCATTCATCCACACATAGTGTATTTAATCTGTATACAGTATCATACCATGAGTTTAATATGTGTACAGGCTATATCTATATATCTTCATGCAAACAGGTTCAAAACCAATATCTATACTTCTACATGTATACAGTATAGTGCATTCATATACACATAGTGTGTTCAATCTGTATACAGTATCATACCATGACTTTAATATTGTGTACAGGCTATATCTATATATCTTAATGCAAACAGGTTCGAAACCAATATCTATACTTCTACATGTATACAGTATAGTGCATTCATATACAGATAGTGTATTTAATCTGTATACAGTATCATACCAGAAGTTTTATATGTGTACAGGCTATATCTATAAATCTTCTTGCGAACAGGTTCAAAACCAATATCTATACTTCTACATGTATACAGTATAGTGCATTCATATACACATAGTGTATTTAATCTGTATACAGTATCATACCAGAAGTTTTATATGTGTACAGGCTATATCTATAAATCTTCTTGCGAACAGGTTCAAAACCAATATCTATACTTCTACATGTATACAGTATAGTGCATTCATATACAGATAGTGTATTCAATCTGTATACAGTATAGTGCATTCATATACACATAGTGTATTCAATCTGTATACAGTATCATTCCATGAGTTTTATAGTGTACAGGCTATATCTATATATCTTCATGCAAACAGGTTCAAAACCAATATCTATACTTCTACATGTATACAGTATAGTGCATTCATATACAGATAGTGTATTTAATCTGTGTACAGTATCATACCATGAGTTTTATATGTGTACAGGTTATATCTATATATCTTCATGCAAACAGGTTCAAAACCAATATCTATAACTAATATCTACATGTATACAGTATAGTGCATTCATATACACATAGTGTATTCAATCTGTATACAGTATCATACCATGAGTCTTATATGTGTACAGGCTATATCTATATATCTTCATTTAAACAGGTTCAAAACCAATATCTATACTTCTACATGTATACAGTATAGTGCATTCATATACACATAGTGTATTCAATTTGTATACAGTATCATACCATGAGCTTTATATGTGTACAGGCTATATCTATATATCTTCATGCAAACAGGTTCAAAACCAATATCTATACTTCTACATGTATACAGTATAGTGCATTCATATACACATAGTGTGTTCAATCTGTATACAGTATCATACCATGACTTTAATATTGTGTACAGGCTATATCTATATATCTTAATGTAAACAGGTTCAAAACCAATATCTATACTTCTACTGGTATACAGTATAGTGCATTCATATACAGATAGTGTATTCAATCTGTATACAGTATCATACCATGAGTTTTATATGTGTACAGGCTATATCTATATATCTTCATGCAAAAAGGTTCAAAACCAATATCTATACTTCAACATGTATACAGTATAGTGCATTCATATACACATAGTGTATTCAATCTGTATACAGTATCATACCATGAGTTTTATATGTGTACAGGCTGTATCTATATATCTTTATGCAAACAGGTTCATAACCAAAATCTATACTTCTACATGTATACAGTAAAGTGCATTCATATACACATAGTGTATTCAATCTGTATACAGTATCATACCATGACTTTAATATTGTGTACAGGCTATATCTATATATCTTCATGCAAACAGGTTCAAAACCAATATCTATACTTCTACAGGTATACATTATAGTGAATTCATATACAGATAGTGTATTCAATCTGTATACAGTATCATACCATGAGTTTTATATTTGTACAGGCTATATCTATATATCTTCATGCAAACACGTTCAAAACCAATATCTATACTTCTACATGTATACAGTATAGTGCATTCATATACAGATAGTGTATTTAATCTGTATACAGTATCATACCAGGAGTTTTATATGTGTACAGGCTATATCTATAAATCTTCTTGCGAACAGGTTCAAAACCAATATCTATACTTCTACATGTATACAGTATCATACCATGAGCTTTATATGTGTACAGGCTATATCTATATATCTTCATGCAAACAGGTTCAAAACCAATATCTATACTTCTACATGTATACAGTATAGTGCATTCATATAAAGATAGTGTATTTAATCTGTATACAGTATCATACCAGGAGTTTTATATGTGTACAGGCTATATCTATAAATCTTCTTGCGAACAGGTTCAAAACCAATATCTATACTTCTACATGTATACAGTATAGTGCATTCATATACAGATAGTGTATTCAATCTGTATACAGTATAGTGCATTCATATACACATAGTGTATTCAATCTGTATACAGTATCATTCCATGAGTTTTATAGTGTACAGGCTATATCTATATATCTTCATGCAAACAGGTTCAAAACCAATATCTATACTTCTACATGTATACAGTATAGTGCATTCATATACACATAGTGTATTCAATCTGTATACAGTATCATACCATGAGTTTTATATGTGTACAGGCTATATCTATATATCTTCATGTAAAACGGTTCAAAACCAATATCTATACTTGTTACATACGTTAACGTGCAAATGTAACGTTGTAACAGAAAGGATGAGGATGGAGGGATGAATAATGAAAGATGAAAATGACTTTTGGGACGGGACACTTTATTTCTTTGTTTCGAAAAAAAAGGGGGGAACAAAAAAGGAGAGAGAGAGAGAGCTGGGCAATGACTTCTTTACTTGGTTACTAATTGTACATTAACTAACAAAGGGGGCAAGGGCTTCCTAAAGTTAACTTAAATGTAGAGGGCACTTGCCACCCACGATCCTGCCCGTGAGGGCAGCACCGTAGGTGACAGCGGGCCCACCTGTCCACAGGTACAAAAAAAAAGATAAATAAATGCCGTTTTCGGGCGACAAAAAAAAACAAAACAAAACAAAGGGGAACTTTCAAAGACAAAAAAAACAAGGAAAAACAAGGCAGAGAGGTCTTCTTGGTCGCCAGCTCGTCACGTGTAGGGGCCACGTCCACGTCTATTCAGGGATGATTCCCTGGTACACCCGTCTCGGCGCGCAGAGGATCTGGTGGTGGTCATCCGTTTTACATATGGCGCAGAAGCGCGGGTGGGGACAATCGGCCAATTTCAAATGGCCGGCGACGGACAGCGGGAGAAAGCATCCAAAGCATCTGTGCTGGGCGAATAGCAGCTCCATCCGCTCACGGTTTGTCTGCAACATGAAGCTTTCGCACTCCCGGATCTTGCGGCCGCAGGACACCATGCCCGGCTGGTTGAGGTGGGTCTTCAGGAAACACATGATTGTCGGGGTGTGACGGGGCGCAACAAACCGTGGGGCGTCTGGTTGATCCTCTGCTGCCTTTTTCTTTTCTTTCAGCAGGGATCCAACAAAGCTGCTGAGAAGGGTTTCCCGTTCAGAAATGAAGTGGACGTGTACGTTTTTTATGTCTTTGGCGTTTTCGTCTAGCTCCTGGTCGAGTTGAACAATGGCCTTTTGATGTGCCAAAACCACGTTGATAGCCTCCGTTCGGGCCCTCAGTAAGTCTTTTCGATGAAGCTGAAGATTGGCCGCACACTCTTCTTCACGTTCACGGGAATTTTTCAACTTCTCTTTGATGGATGGGACAGATTCGGGTGGATTTTGCTCCATAGTGGACGTTGACGGCGAGAATTTTCTTTGACGTGCCACACACACTGAAGTCAATGAGCAACTGTCGCCTACCGTTCGTGATGCTAAACAGTTTCTTTAATCGGTCAAGGGTTAAACGGTAGGCGACCCTTTTTTTCTTTGCTCTTTGAACTTGTTATAGGTGGCGTTGCGATCGGACAATTTACATTGGGATATTTTTGGGCTCACATATTTTTACATTGTTACATTTGACTATACATTAACCAATTTGACATTTTACATTTTACATTTTGCAATTTTGACCTTTTACATTTTACCATTCTACAATTTTACATTTTACTATTTTATACCTTTTACCTTTTACTATTTTACGACTTATACCTTTTACCATTTTACGATTTATACTTTTTTTGACATTTTACATTTTATACCTTTTACAAATTATACCTTTTTTTACAATTTACACCCATTTTACTCTTATACAAAGATTTCTTTTACAACAATCGACTATTTACATTTAAGTTGACCTGACGACTCCGAATTTTACTGTGACAACCCCATATTTTCACTTTTTACGTAAACGTCCTGCTCTTTGGCCGTGGCCATAACACAGAGCTTGCTCACTGGACGAATACAAGGGTTTTTGTGGTTGCTAACTTGCACTTTTACCACTCGTACAACGTTATCCGATTCACTGGGAAGAACCTCTATCACCTTTCCCAACGGCCACTGTCCACGTAAAGTATTCGGTTCGATGACGAGTACTAGGTCTCCGACGGTAACGTTTGGCCGATTTTCCGTCCATTTTCTCCTTTCTGTCAGGTGCGGAACGTATTCGCGAAGCCATCTATTCCAGAAGTGTTGTAAGATGGCCTGACTTTGAAGGAACTGTTTGGCTGTGACGTCCAGGTTATCCGCGTCTCCCAATTTTAGCGGAACGTAAGGACGGGCTCCTCCGTGGAGAAAATGATTTGGTGTTAGCGGGTCGGGATCTTCTGGATCCATGCTGAGGTGCGTTAGCGGCCGAGCGTTCAAGAGGGCTGCTACTTCTGCGATCACCGTTCTTAGGACCCGATCGGTGACTAACCGATTTCCGACGCTGACCTTCATAGCTCGTTTGCACGATTGCACGAGCCTCTCCCAAACTCCGCCGAAATGGGGTCCGTGAGGAGGAGAGAAATGCCACTCTATTTGTTGGCATGCCATCTTCGACTGCAACTCCTGATGTTGTTTCACTAACTCCGTTAACGCTTGGCGGAGTTCTTGTTCCCCAGCGACGAGATTAGTTCCGTTGTCGCTGTAAACAACGTTCGGCTTCCCACGTAGACTCACGAACCGGGTAAAACATAGCATGAATTCTTCGAGACTGAGGCCATCGGAGACTTCTAGGTGAACGGCTCTAGTTGTTAGGCACGTAAACAAGCACACCCAGCGTTTTTCGTGTCTACATCCTCTCCCACCGACTCGTACTGTTAGAGGGCCGAAGTAATCGACTCCAGTGTAGGTAAAAGGTGGAAGATAGGGAGTGAGACGATGTACGGGTAATGAGGCCATAAGCGGAGGAATTGGTTTTGACGATCTGCGTTTACAAGGCCAGCAAGTGTTGACGACCGATTTGATGACGTTGCGTCCAGCGATTATCCAGTAACGTGTACGTAACTCCGTCAGCAATCTCTCGGACTTGATGTGTAGTTTCCGCGTGTGGCAATCCCATACAATCCGCCGTGTCGTAAGCTGATCAGCTGGAAGCAGGATGGGATGCTTTGTAGAATAATCTATTGGAGCTTGCAATATGCGTCCTCCTACACGCAACTGTCCGATTTCATCCAGGAAAGGGCTGAACGTGCGAAGCTTTGACTTCAGAGGCAATTCTAAACCTTTGGTTAGGGCGTAGATTTCTTCCGTAAAGGCCAGTTCTTGGGTACGTTTTACGCAAAGTGTGAGGGCCGCCAACATCTCTTCGGCCGTCAACTCTCCAACGGTGGGCTTGCCAATTCCCATCTTCGCTCTGACGTTTGTCGAGAACCTCCGGCACCAAGCGATGACCCTCTGGATCCTCAGGAGACTAGAAAATCTTCTTACGCAGTCATCAATCGAGTGATTTTCTTCCTCCGTTTTGACAGCGAAGACTCGAAGCACGTTTACGTCACTCTCCTCCGGTTCCGCGATCTCATCCCAAGTATTCCACTCCGACGGATCGAGTTTCAGGAACGGAGGGCCTTCGTGGAATTTCACCAACTCTTCGACGTTCTTCGGGTCGATGCCACGACTACATAGGTCTGCGGGATTGTTGATTCCGGAAACGTGACGCCATTGCCTTCGATTTGTATTTCTGAGGATCTTGCCAATCCGATTGTTCACGAAGGTTTCGAATCGGCAGGTGCGGGAATGGATCCAACGTAGGACGGTTTGAGAGTCGGCGTGGAAAGTGACTTCACGTAAATCGATTTCTAACTCTCGACAGACCACCAAAGCAATGTTTAGGCCTTCCACTGCAGCCTGCAACTCCAATCGCGGGATCGTAAGGCCTTTTACAGGTGTTACATGAGTTTTAGCCATGACGAAGGATACTTCGATCGACTGGTCTTCGAAGACATAGCGGAAGTACGCGACAGCTCCATATCCTTTTGTGCTTGCATCCGTGAATACATGCAGGTGCTGTTGCGTCCAACGTCCACGTTGATGTCTAAAACATCTTGGTACCATCAGCAACTCCAGGTTTTCCAGATGCTCGTACCAGTAGTGGAAACGTTGGCCTAATTCTTCGGGAATAGGATCATCCCAGTCGATTCTTTTCTCGTACGTCCAAATGTCTTGTAGAAGTGTCTTCATTAGAAAGACAACTGGAGCGACGAGTCCCAACGGGTCGTAGACACTGGAGATTATGCTAAGGAAGCTCCTTTTAGTGAGAACGTCATGGCTGGGCTGTTTACGTATCTTGAACGTTAACATATCCGTTTCCCCGTTCCACATTACTCCAAGCGTTCGCTCGATGGGTAACTTTTCCAAATCAAGGTCCAAGGTTGGTGAGGCCAAACCGAACTCCCGTAGAGCCGATATAACCTTCCTTGATGAGGACGTCCACTTTGTTAGGTTGAAACCGCCAAGTTGCAATAGCTTCTTCATTTGGCGGGCCCGTTTGACTGCCCCGTCTTCGGAATCGAAGGAATCGAGGTAGTTGTCAACGTAGAAGTTCCTTCGAACGCTCTCTGCAGCCTCCGGATACTGGTCGCGATTATCGTGTGCAGTCCGGTTGAGGGCGAAAATACAGGTCGTTGGGGAAGATACCGATCCAAAGACGTGGACTGTCATTTGGTACGTTAACGGTGCGTGATTACTGCCAGGCGTTCGATAGACAAACCTATAGGCCACCTGGTCTTCAACTGGGACCTTCACTTGGTGAAACATCTTCTCGATATCCGCTCCCACTGGTATCAGGTTTCTTCGGAAACGTAAGAGCACACCTAGTAGGCTTACGAGAAGATTGGGTCCACGTAACAGGTTCTGGTTGATTGACGTTCCTCCATACTCAGCGGCTCCGTCGAAAACAACTCGAACTTTCGTCGTAGAGCTGGAAGGGCTTACGACTCCGTGGTGTGGTAAATACCACGTCTTACTGGATCTGTTCCGTAACTCGTCGGTCGTGAGGAGTCTAGCATGATCCAGGCTGATGTACTCCTTAACAACTGCATCATACTTCCGGGCGAAGTCTTCATCTCGTTGAAATCGCCTCTCCATGGAAAAGAGCCTTTTCAATGCAGTTGCCCGATTGTCCGGAAGGTTGACGTTGTCGGTTTTCCACATAAGACCGACTTGATACCGGTTACCGACATTTTTTACTGTTGACTCAAGGATACGTTGTCCGCGTAGATCGTCTTCGGAGAGAACAGGCTGCTCCACGTCTACGTCTTTTGCCTCCAGCTGCCAGAATTTCTTGACTAACTCGTTGAGGCTTTCGGGACGTTCCTCGGCTACTAGATGAGCGATGAACGGGTGTCCATCTTGCGGCGGGCCCGTTTGACCACCCAGGCACCAACCAAACGGTGTTTTGAAGGCGATAGGCCCAATTGTTCCAGCCGGCGGCTTGACGGAATCTATGTGGTCGTGGGCCTCTGCAACGTCCAGTCCAATCAATACACCAACGTCTTCGGGTTGTACGTTCGGGACATCAATACCACGTAGGTGTGTCCAGCATTCCAATTGACGAGGGCTGATTGGGGCGTTTGGCGTAACCTTCAAGTTATCCACGGCGTAGGCATGTTTGACTTCAAACCGGCTTGTTCCGTCGATTGAAGATAGGGAGAAGTTCACAACCGATGCTTGAACGTTCGACGTGGATCCATCATAAGAAACAACGTTGATGCGTTTAGGCTGTCCAACTAATCCCAACCTCTTTACTACGTCGCTCCGGATCAGGGTAGTATCGCTCCCGGTGTCCAAGAACCCGAAAGTGTCAACCCATCTTGCACCGACACTAATACGAACGGGTACGATCTTGAAACGTACACGTCGCTTTACTGTTTGCCTCTGGGTTAGTGTCCCAAGAAATGCAGTCGATGTAGACGCTGCGGGCGACGTTAGGTCCGATAGTTTCCTCAGTGGGATGAATTCGGACCCGTGAAGCAAGGGATGGTGTCTTGATCCAGCACATCTACCCATGGTACATTTGATGTCCCTGGGACACTCCTTGCGTTCATGTTTGCCGGTGAGGCATAGTAAACACCTTCCGGACTTAAACACGACTTCAGCCCGTTTCGTGGGCGTGAAGGACATAAACACGTTACAGCTGTCCAGGTTGTGAGCCCTCCCGTTGCAGGCTAGGCACCTCCACTGGTCAGTCTTCTTTACTGCCCTTTCTTCCGTCTTCGGTCGTCGTCCCATGGGAGCGGCTGATGATGGAGATGATGCAGTTGCTTTAGAGCCTTCCTCTGTCGTAACGTGTCCAATGGTTGACGTATGAGTAGCGTTCGTTTTCTTGACTGGCTTCTTATCGTCAAACCGTATCGATTTGGACGTCGACGTGGGCAAGGACTCGAATACGTTTTTACCATGTTGTTAACTCATGGATTTTACTGTTACCCAATCGTCCAGGTCCAGAACGTTTAGCTCTGCACCTGCCCTCTTTCTTTTTTCGTTCCACTTGTCTTTAAGATGTGGTGTCAGCTTTGCTTCTATGGCCATCAGGGTAGTACGACTCTGAAGCTCATGTGCATATCTTGATTGTGAGAGCGTCGCTACTGCTCCATGCAACCGGTTTGCAAACGTCTTCAGATTTGCAGCATCTTGGTTCTTCAGAGGAGGAATTTGCAGTAGATCGTCGAGGTACGTTTGGTCCATGACTTCGGTGCGGCCGTAAACTGCATCGAGACGTTCCCACACCACGGAGTACATCGCTTCATCGGCGAGGCATTCGCCGATCTCGTTCCGGACCTCCTTCGACAGCAGCTCTTCCAACATGAAGAGTAGGGCTGGAGAACCGTTATATTCACTCTCGTACAATGCTCGAAATTTGGCCTTAAAACGGGCGTAATTCTTCGGGTTCCCGTCGAACGGCTGGATCGTGAAGCTCGGGGTACGTGGACGACTACAGCATCCGCCATGAGAATGGTAGGAAGTGCCAGCGGCAGGTGGATGTTCAGGGGTCGTGTCCGAAGACGCATCGTCCCCAAGAGGTGGGCAAGGGCTGCAGGTTGGAGGCATGATAGGCAAGGGTCTTGGTTTAGGGTCTTGGACAGAAGAACTCATTGTAGCACCACGGCTGGACAAGTCTCTGCGGTGCATTACGGTGGCTTCGATGGACTTCAACGTCGCCCGATTGGAGATGTCTTCTCTGGCCGCAGGTGTCTGTGATCGTTTTGGAAGGCGTGTTTCTTGGTCCAGAACTTGCTCTTGTATTGTTCTCAGTTGGATCTGGTTGACTTCCATCTTCGTCTTTAGACCCTCAATCTGAGCGTTTAGATCCAAGTTAACCTCCTTGATCTTCTCGTCCATTGCACGTAGACTCTGACGTGCATCTTTGACCAAATTTGTGTTAGCAGTGATTTCCGATGACGTTTTTTCTGCGCTGTCAACGAGTTTACTTAGCTGCTCACCCATGCCTTTTAGCGCCTTGCTCAACGTTTCTGTGGCTGACGTGTTACTTGCTTCCATCTGGATCCGTGCACGTTCCATCTTGACTTCTAGTTCCAGCATCTGCTTCTGGATGCACAAATCCTGCTGGCTGGGTTGACCAAGGGATGACGTGGAACGGGTAGACCTCTTCTGCGATAGCGTGGTGCTAATTGTGACGTCTGAAGCTGTTGTACCAATAGAGCTGGCTGACTGACGTGACGACGTGGCATACCTAATGGCGAACTGAAGGATTTCCACGTGGTCGGTATCAAATTGGACCTCCCATTTTTCACATGCTTGTCGTTGAGGATCCGTAATGTCGGGTAGACTGTCCATATATTGATGATGAAGGCCTTTGACGTCTTCGTAAATGCGAATTAACTCGTCTCGCCATGCTGCGACTTGCAATTTCTTGAGTCGGATGGCTCCCATCTTGTGGTCTGTCACTGCTTTTCTGAGCTGATTCGTTAACTTCGTGTGTGCGGCCTTTCTTCTCCCACGTTTCTGCTTGAGATCGTTGTCTGGGAGGAGGGGGCCTTCATTCTTCATTGCTTCTGGCTTCATTTCGTCTCCAACGGAGATATTGCCGGCCGACTCAATACTCTCGGCTTTTGCTACGGCTTCACTCATGACGTAGAAACGTTCAAAGACAAGGAAGTAGTCACACGTAAACGGATGTCGATGATTCACGTAGATACAGCGACGATACAGTCAGATACGCGAGGCGTGGTAGACCGGGCTTTGCCTTCAGGATGGCGTGGACGTGGACGTCAAAGGCTTACAACAGGGAAAATACCCGACAATTTTACTGAATCTAACAAGTTTTACTAGGGGTAACAAGAGAAATGCACGTGTTCGTTAAATCCCGGGTTTCGGCACCATTTGTTACATACGTTAACGTGCAAATGTAACGTTGTAACAGAAAGGATGAGGATGGAGGGATGAATAATGAAAGATGAAAATGACTTTTGGGACGGGACACTTTATTTCTTTGTTTCGAAAAAAAATGGGGGAACAAAAAAGGAGAGAGAGAGAGAGCTGGGCAATGACTTCTTTACTTGGTTACTAATTGTACATTAACTAACAAAGGGGGCAAGGGCTTCCTAAAGTTAACTTAAATGTAGAGGGCACTTGCCACCCACGATCCTGCCCGTGAGGGCAGCACCGTAGGTGACAATACTTCTACATGTATACAGTATAGTGCATTCATATACAGATAGTGTATTTAATCTGTATACAGTATCATACCATGAGTTTTATATGTGTACAGGCTATATCTATATATCTTTATGCAAACAGGTTCATAACCAAAATCTATACTTCTACATGTATACAGTAAAGTGCATTCATATACACATAGTGTATTCAATCTGTATACAGTATCATACCATGACTTTAATATTGTGTACAGGCTATATCTATATATCTTCATGCAAACAGGTTCAAAACCAATATCTATACTTCTACAGGTATACATTATAGTGAATTCATATACAGATAGTGTATTCAATCTGTATACAGTATCATACCATGAGTTTTATATTTGTACAGGCTATATCTATATATCTTCATGCAAACAGGTTCAAAACCAATATCTATACTTCTACATGTATACAGTATAGTGCATTCATATACAGATAGTGTATTTAATCTGTATACAGTATCATACCAGGAGTTTTATATGTGTACAGGCTATATCTATAAATCTTCTTGCGAACAGGTTCAAAACCAATATCTATACTTCTACATGTATACAGTATCATACCATGAGCTTTATATGTGTACAGGCTATATCTATATATCTTCATGCAAACAGGTTCAAAACCAATATCTATACTTCTACATGTATACAGTATAGTGCATTCATATAAAGATAGTGTATTTAATCTGTATACAGTATCATACCAGGAGTTTTATATGTGTACAGGCTATATCTATAAATCTTCTTGCGAACAGGTTCAAAACCAATATCTATACTTCTACATGTATACAGTATAGTGCATTCATATACAGATAGTGTATTTAATCTGTATACAGTATAGTGCATTCATATACACATAGTGTATTCAATCTGTATACAGTATCATACCATGAGTTTTATATGTGTACAGGCTATATCTATATATCTTCATGTAAAACGGTTCAAAACCAATATCTATACTTCTACATGTATACAGTATCGTGCATTCATATACAGATAGTGTATTTAATCTGTATACAGTATCATACCATGAGTTTTATATGTGTACAGGCTGTATCTATATATCTTCATGCAAACAGGTTCAAAACCAATATCTATACTTCTACATGTATACAGTATAGTGCATTCATACACACATAGTGTATTCAATCTGTATACAGTATCATACCATGAGTTTTATATGTGTACAGGCTATATCTATATTTCTTCATGTAAACATGTTCAAAACCAATATCTATACTTCTACATGTATACAGTATCATACCATGAGCTTTATATGTGTACAGGCTATATCTATATATCTTCATGCAAACAGGTTCAAAACCAATATCTATACTTCTACATGTATACAGTATAGTGCATTCATATAAAGATAGTGTATTTAATCTGTATACAGTATCATACCAGAAGTTTTATATGTGTACAGGCTATATCTATAAATCTTCTTGCGAACAGGTTCAAAACCAATATCTATACTTCTACATGTATACAGTATAGTGCATTCATATACAGATAGTGTATTTAATCTGTATACAGTATCGTGCATTCATATACAGATAGTGTATTTAATCTGTATACAGTATCATACCATGAGTTTTATATGTGTACAGGCTGTATCTATATATCTTTATGCAAACAGGTTCATAACCAATATCTATACTTCTACATGTATACAGTATAGTGCATTCATATACAGATAGTGTATTTAATCTGTATACAGTATCATACCATGAGTTTTATATGTGTACAGGCTATATCTATATATCTTCATGCAAACAGGTTCAAAACCAATATCTATACTTCTACATGTATACAGTATAGTGCATTCATACACACATAGTGTATTCAATCTGTATACAGTATCATACCATGAGTCTTATATGTGTACAGGCTATATCTATATATCTTCATTTAAACAGGTTCAAAACCAATCTCTATACTTCTACATGTATACAGTATAGTGCATTCATATAAAGATAGTGTATTTAATCTGTATACAGTATCATACCAGAAGTTTTATATGTGTACAGGCTATATCTATAAATCTTCTTGCGAACAGGTTCAAAACCAATATCTATACTTCTACATGTATACAGTATAGTGCATTCATATAAAGATAGTGTATTTAATCAGTATACAGTATCATACCAGGAGTTTTATATGTGTACAGGCTATATCTATAAATCTTCTTGCGAACAGGTTCAAAACCAATATCTATACTTCTACATGTATACAGTATAGTGCATTCATATACAGATAGTGTATTCAATCTGTATACAGTATAGTGCATTCATATACACATAGTGTATTCAATCTGTATACAGTATCATTCCATGAGTCTTATATGTGTACAAGCTATATCTATATATCTTCATGCAAACAGGTTCAAAACCAATATCTATACTTCTACATGTATACAGTATAGTGCATTCATATACACATAGTGTATTCAATCTGTATACAGTATCATACCATGAGTTTTATATGTGTACAGGCTATATCTATATATCTTCATGTAAAACGGTTCAAAACCAATATCTATACTTCTACATGTATACAGTATAGTGCATTCATATACAGATAGTGTATTTAATCTGTATACAGTATCATACCATGAGTTTTATATGTGTACAGGCTGTATCTATATATCTTTATGCAAACAGGTTCATAACCAATATCTATACTTCTACATGTATACAGTATAGTGCATTCATATACAGATAGTGTATTTAATCTGTATACAGTATCATACCATGTTCTATTTCATAGCCCACAATATTGTCTGTTCTGACTCTTAATTTTCATTACCTAATTGGTGAGTGAATCCTAGGGGAAATAAGGGACAACACACGTTCGATTAGCTGACTATAGCCGTTTTTATTCCTTGCTCAAAAAACTCGTACGATCGTTTCTTTCACACGCGGTCCTACGACTGTCCTTTGCGTCGTCTGCCGCTTCACCTTGGCAACCGGCGTTGCCCCACCGTTCTTACGGATGTTTTTCATCCGTAACACCGTCCACCATTCGTTCTTGATCTTCCTCTTCGACCGTTTTTAATAAACACAACTTCACAACCGGTCTCCGGTATTCCCCTATCTCCGTGCGAACTCGTACGGTTCGTACAGTGTCGTCTCCCGGGGTTCCAGATGGAATAACTTCTGTCACCCTGCCTATGGGCCACTTTCCTCGAGGGGTATCCTTCTCGACCAGAAGCACCAGGTCTCCGACACGTACGTTTCTACGTTTTTCGGTCCACCCTTTTTTCCGCTCCGTCAAAGCTGGAACGTACTCTAGTAGCCATCGCCGCCAGAAGGACTCAGCTAATTCTTGCGCTGCTAGATATCTTCGCCGCGACAAGCTTCCGGAATATTCGATGACGTCGGGTGGTACGTGAGGGTGTGCTCTTAGTAGTAAAAAATGATTGGGCGTCATCGGGCTGTTGTCTCGGGGGTCAACACTCAGATGAGTAAGGGGACGAGCATTTAACATTGCCTCCACTTCGACCAATAACGTAATCAAAACCTCTTCGGATACGGTTTTAGAGCGCAATACGACGCGTAGGGCTGTTTTGGCAGATCGGACAAGGCGCTCCCACACTCCTCCAAAATGTGGTGCCAACGGGGGGGAAAATGTCCAGCTAACGCCTTCTTCGGCCATCTTCTTGTTTATTTCTCCAGTCTTTTTCATCCGATCGAGAGATTCTCGCAGTTCGTTTTCTTCCGCTGACAGCTCATCCCCGGTGGCGCTGTGGATTGAAATGGGCTGCCCGCGTCGTGAAAAGTCTTGTTGATAAACAAACCGGGCCGCTCCTTGCTCCAACTCCTTTTTCCCAGCGACGAAATTAGTGCCGTTGTCGCTATAGATTTTTTTCGGTGCTCCTCTTCTTCCCACAAAACGGCGGTAGGCCATCAAGAATGAGTCGGTGTCCATCTTCGTGGATAATTCAATATGGACACCACGGGTGACTAGGCACGTAAATAAACATCCATAACGTTTCTCCACGTGCCGGCCTACGACGATAAAAAGAGGACCGAAATAATCCACGCCGACATGCGTGAATGGCGGCAGAAACGGTTGTAGACGATCGGCTGGAAGGGCGGACATGAAAGGTTGAATAGGTCGGCCACTCTCTCTTCGGCAGGTTAGACAGCGTTCAACGAAGGATCGTACTGCTCGTCGCCCTCTTATTATCCAAAATTTCGACAAAACCTCGGCGAGAGTACGTTCGGTTTTAGCGTGATGAACTCGTTCGTGCGCGTCCGCGATGATCAACGTAGTAAACTTTCCTTTGTTGGACAGGATCAATGGATGTGTAGCGTCGTAACTTAACGCTGCGTTGTTCAGACGTCCACCGACTCTGAGAGTACCTGCCCGATCGATCGATGGTGCCAATTTCAGGAGTGGCGACGATCTTGGTAGTGGTTTCCCGGCCTCTAAGGCGGCGATCTCTGATTGGAAATACTCCCTCTGAGCTATGCGGACACAAACGATCAATGCTGCCCTGTATTCACTTTCGTCGTAGGTGTTTGGTTTTCGCCCGTGCCTATCCGCGACGGCCCACACCAGGCTTGCCAAGGACTTAGCATCCATAAGGCACTGTTTATCCGGATCGATGTCAATGACGTTAACCATCGCGTGAATTTCTTCAAGGTCCCCCGTCTCCGGTGGAATAACACAGTCTTTTGGCCAGTCTTCCTCGCCCATTCTCAGGAAATCTGGTCCGGCAATCCATCGATGAGATGCGGTTAGGCGGTCCCCTTGGACTCCTTTGGTCCCGTCGTCTGCTGGATTCGCCCGTCCGGGAACATGGCGCCATTGCTCAGCCCGAGATCCGTCGAGGATAGCTTCCTTTCTACTCGCTACAAAGGCGTGGTAAAAGGTAGCTTCACTTCTTATCCAGTGGAGAACTGTGGTGGAGTCAGTCCACCACGTCGTAGTCGCTATCTCGATTCTTAAAATCTTCTTGACCCGTTGGGCCAGTCTGTACCCAAGAACGGCTCCCAGCAGTTCAAGGCGGGGAATTGACTGTTGTCTGATTGGAGCAACCTTTGCTCTCGCCGTTATGTGGCTGACGTGAATTCGGCTTCCGCACACTGATCTGAGATAAACCACCGCCGCGTAGGCTCGTTCCGACGCGTCTGTGAAAGTGTGCAACTCGAATCTTGTTTCGTCCGGTCGGAAGTCAGTTGGGCGCAAACACCTCATCACCCGCAGTCCTTCTAAATTTTTTAAAGTTCTCGTGAATGCCTTCCATCTTTTCCTAAAGCATTCCGGCAGGTCTTCGTCCCAATCCGATGCTTTACCGGGCCGCCCGTCTTTTCCTATTCGCCAAATATCTTGCAGGATTATTTTTGACACGATGGTTACACAAGCCAAAATCCCCAGCGGATCGAAGATACTCGCCACGGCGCTGGCGATCTGTCGTTTGCTAGTTGCTTCTCTTTCGACGTTTAGTGTGAACGAAAAGGTGTCAGATTCGCCTCGCCACAGAAGTCCTAGCGTTCTCTCCATCGGTAGTCCATCCAGATCGGCATTCAACTCCGGGCCTGCTCGCTCTTCAGGGGGAAAGGACGACCAAAGCTCCTTCGATGAGGTCATGACATGGGTTAATCTAAAGCCTCCTTTTTTCAGCAGCTCCGTCAAACGATGACAGGTTCTCTCTGCGGTGGCGACGTCGTCAAACGAGTCGAGGTAATTGTCGACGTAGAAGTTGGTGATGATTTTTTCTGAAACGTCGTCGTAGGTAGGATTGTCTTTTCCTGTTTGTCGTAACACAAACGCACACGACGTAGGTGACGAGGCAGCACCAAATATTTCGACCATCATCTGGTACTCCAACGGCGGACCGCCACCTCCTGGGCGGCGCCACAGAAAGCGGAATGCGGGTTGATCCTCCTCCTTGACACGCACCTGAAGAAACATCTTTTCGATGTCCATTGAAACACCACAGGGTCGTTCGCGGAAGATCACTAGCAGGTCATGGAGGTCAGTCAACAATGACGGTCCGTTTATCAGGGCGTCGTTGAGGCTTACGCCGTTGTGCCGGCTGGCTGCGTCAAATACTAGCCTTGGCTTCTCCGGTTTGTTTTGATTAGTTACCAGGAAATGCGGCACGTACCACGTCCTACCAGTGGGTCCTTCGAGTTCAGTTTTTGTCAGGCGCCTTGCAAATCCGTTCTCCATATTCGCCTCGATAGCTTTCGTGTAGCGACGACCGTTTTCCTCATCCAGTCGAAATCGGCTCTCCGCTGCGTACAACCTCTTGAGGGCGCTGGCTCGATTATTCGGGAGGTGGACGTCGTCCGAC
Source organism: Daphnia sinensis (assembly GCA_013167095.2). Classification (NCBI taxonomy): domain Eukaryota; kingdom Metazoa; phylum Arthropoda; class Branchiopoda; order Diplostraca; family Daphniidae; genus Daphnia; species Daphnia sinensis. The sequence goes on along the minus strand of CM023195.1, from coordinate 70,917 downwards.
TTCCAGGGTAGGCCAATTTCGTATCGGTCGCCACGGTACCGAACGGTTGTTTCCAGTATCTTCAGGGCGCGTTTTTCTTGCTCGTTTGAGTGCGCCTGACGCTTCGCTCTCGACGTAAAGATTTCCGGCGTCCACAGCTCCTGGATAGCCTCGTCTGCTTGGTCCTCTCGAAGTGATAAAGCTTGACAATTCTCCGGCCGGTCGCCCACACATATATCTGGTATCGCGCCCATCACTGACCAACCGAACTGTGTCAGTACCCCTACGGGCGCTTCCTGACTTAACGTACGGTTTTCAATCTGCAAAAGTGTTTTCGGTGCGTTGGTTCCCAAAAAGCAGCCTACTTGATGCGTATCGATCACAGGAAGGTCTAATGCGCGAAGATGGGACCATCTTGTTTTCAATTTCGGCCAGTCCACGTAAACATCGGCTACTTTCAACTTCGGCACCACCAGAACGCGCGAAATGTTAAAGGATGGTGTGGTCTTTCCACATGGTGTAACACGGCATCTAGTTGAACTCACGGACATTTTCGGGTCCTTTCCATGGAAGGTGGTTAGTCGGCATTGCACCGTCTTGCAGCTCAATCCTAAAGATTCAGCTATTTCTTGCGTAATTAAGGTCGTGGTGCACCCAGAATCTAGTAGGGCCAAAACATTCAGCATCTTGTTGTTATTCCACACGGCGACCCACGCGTACAGAGGGAGCGTGATCGTTCTTTCGGCGGTTCCGAGGCAAACCGCATTCACGACTTCGTCTAGTCATTTTCTCGCCACTTTATCCGCCCCGTGGAGTAAGGTGTGGTGGCGTTGGTTGCATCTTTGTATGCCGCAAACTGCGTCAGCCTTACGACACTCGTGACTGCTGTGATTTCGGCCGAGACAGCGGAAACAGTTGCCTAAATCAAAAACCGTCTGCGCTCTTATCGTTGGTTCCATCGCGATGAATTTTGGGCACAACGCCAGACGATGTCCAGGAGCCGTTTCGCAAACCGTGCACTTATCCGACGTTTCTCCCTTTTCGTTTTCTCTGACAAAGTTTATCGTCGGCTGGAACGGCTGCGGTTCTCGTCGCGGGCCGCCATTCGATATCCGCCGCGTTGTTGAATTACTCGCTTTTACCTCGCGAACATTTTTAACGCTCATCATCTCCTCTTCGACCCAAACGTCTAGATCACGCAACGTAGGGGTTCGGGGTAAGAGTCGGTTTACCCGGCGTCCCCATCTTGCCACCATTGAATGCGGAAGCTTGGCTACTATTCCGTTCAACGCGATGCTGGAATTTAACTCATGGCCATAGCCGGACGCTTCCAGTGTAGCTACTGCTCCATGCAGTTTGGCGGAGAAATTATCAACTTCTTCTCCTTCACGGATGGAGGGAAGTTCCATTAAACCCTGGATATAACTCCGGACGACCAAGTGGGGATGACCGTATTTTCGATGTAATTCCTGCAACGCGTCGCGATAAGCCATTGGAGCCGTGAGAACTTGGCTCATTCCTTCGCGTAACCGCGGAGCTAGCCGCGAGTGCAACATGGCCAACCGCTGCGCATCTGAGTTGAACACATCGTGAACCATGCTCTTGAACGATTGAATGAACATTGGCCATTCTCTCGAATCGCCACCGAATTGCGGAAGGTTAGGAAGCATGGCCATAGTAACTAGCTGTTGGCCCTCCGCCCCAGGCCTCGGGGAAGTAAATGGCTTATAGATCCAGTCATCTAAAACAAGGTATTTGCTTACGTTGACATCGCCAGAGTTGATGGGCACATCGTCTTTCTGTTTCTGGATCGTGCTCTGATCGTCTGGTTGGAAGGCGCTGGAGAACGTCGGTCCACCAGTTTTCTTCACTGGCGTTGAATGCTGTCTTTGATCCTTTTCGAAAGCCTGGGCGGCTGCTAACTCCAACTCCATCTCGCGTACTTCCCTCGCTGCTTTGCGACGGATATCAGCAACTCTTCGTTCCTCCGCAATCTGGGAATCCTCCAGCTCAGCTTCAACTTTCCTTTTTCTGGCTTGGAGATCGGCTTCAATCTGTCTAGCGCTCCGAATGGGTGGACCGTCATCCTCCTTCTTCTTCGAAAACTCTTCCATCTTGACCGACGAGTCTCTATAAATCTTTTCCAAGTCTTCGCACCACTTATTTGACTTCGCCAAATCCTCCTCTTCTGGGGGTATTTTCTCCACGTAGGCAGTGTGTAAACGGATGCAATCGTTATACAGCTCGTTTAAGTTGTCGCGGTGAACTCTGAGAACAGATTGTTCGCCGTCACCTTCCATATGAGCCGAGATGGTTGCTAGTAATCTCGTAAACTTCGCTTTTGCCGTCGTCCGAAGCCTCTTAATTACTTCGGGTCCCTCCGACTCGTTCTCGTCTAATGCAGAGCCATCGGTGTCCGACATTATGCTGAGGTCCTATATGAAACACGTTTTTATTTCAAACGCCTTACGGCCGAACGTTCTTTTTAATATTACCGATACGAATTAGATCGACACAGAGCGAGCCTTTAGGCAGTGCGATTTGATTCAAGGCGACGAAGCCTGGGCGATTTGTGCGTAGTCTGATGAACACGTGACTTGAGTCTGTACGATTTGAGCTCTTCTATCAGTTTTAACTAAATATAGCTTGATCGACTATTCGTGTACCTGTAGAAATATCTGGTTAGCAACGAATGTGAGCTTAAGGACCCTGGTTGTTCCCGGGTTTCGGCACCAAATCTGTTCTATTTCATAGCCCACAATATTGTCTGTTCTGACTCTTAATTTTCATTACCTAATTGGTGAGTGAATCCTAGGGGAAATAAGGGACAACACACGTTCGATTAGCTGACTATAGCCGTTTTTATTCCTTGCTCAAAAAACTCGTACGATCGTTTCTTTCACACGCGGTCCTACGACTGTCCTTTGCGTCGTCTGCCGCTTCACCTTGGCAACCGGCGTTGCCCCACCGTTCTTACGGATGTTTTTCATCCGTAACATACCATGAGTTTTATATGTGTACAGGCTATATCTATATGTCTTCATGTAAACAGGTTCAAAACCAATATCTATACTTCTACATGTATACAGTATAGTGCATTCATATACAGATAGTGTATTTAATCTGTGTACAGTATCATACCATGAGTTTTATATGTGTACAGGCTATATCTATATATCTTCATGCAAACAGGTTCAAAACCAATATCTATAACTAATATCTACATGTATACAGTATAGTGCATTCATATACAGATAGTGTATTTAATCTGTATACAGTATCATACCAGGAGTTTTTTATGTGTACAGGCTATATCTATAAATCTTCTTGCGAACAGGTTCAAAACCAATATCTATACTTTTACATGTATACAGTATAGTGCATTCATATACACATAGTGTGTTCAATCTGTATACAGTATCATACCATGACTTTAATATTGTGTACAGGCTATATCTATATATCTTAATGCAAACAGGTTCGAAACCAATATCTATACTTCTACAGGTATACAGTATAGTGCATTCATATACAGATAGTGTATTCAATCTGTATACAGTATCATACCATGAGTTTTATATGTGTACAGGCTATATCTATATGTCTTCATGTAAACAGTTTCAAAACCAATATCTATACTTCTACATGTATACAGTATCATACCATGAGCTTTATATGTGTACAGGCTATATCTATATATCTTCATGCAAACAGGTTCAAAACCAATATCTATACTTCTACATGTATACAGTATAGTGCATTCATATAAAGATAGTGTATTTAATCTGTATACAGTATCATAATAGAAGTTTTATATGTGTACAGGCTATATCTATATATCTTCATTTAAACAGGTTCAAAACCAATATCTATACTTCTACATGTATACAGTATAGTGCATTCATACACACATAGTGTATTCAATCTGTATACAGTATCATACCATGAGTCTTATATGTGTACAGGCTATATCTATATATCTTCATTTAAACAGGTTCAAAACCAATCTCTATACTTCTACATGTATACAGTATAGTGCATTCATATACACATAGTGTATTCAATCTGTATACAGTATCATACCATGAGTCTTATATGTGTACAGGCTATATCTATATATCTTCATTTAAACAGGTTCAAAACCAATATCTATACTTCTACATGTATACAGTATAGTGCATTCATATAAAGATAGTGTATTTAATCAGTATACAGTATCATACCAGGAGTTTTATATGTGTACAGGCTATATCTATAAATCTTCTTGCGAACAGGTTCAAAACCAATATCTATACTTCTACATGTATACAGTATAGTGCATTCATATACAGATAGTGTATTCAATCTGTATACAGTATAGTGCATTCATATACACATAGTGTATTCAATCTGTATACAGTATCATTCCATGAGTCTTATATGTGTACAAGCTATATCTATATATCTTCATGCAAACAGGTTCAAAACCAATATCTATACTTCTACATGTATACAGTATAGTGCATTCATATACACATAGTGTATTCAATCTGTATACAGTATCATACCATGAGTTTTATATGTGTACAGGCTATATCTATATATCTTCATGTAAAACGGTTCAAAACCAATATCTATACTTCTACATGTATACAGTATAGTGCATTCATATACAGATAGTGTATTTAATCTGTATACAGTATCATACCATGAGTTTTATATGTGTACAGGCTGTATCTATATATCTTTATGCAAACAGGTTCATAACCAATATCTATACTTCTACATGTATACAGTATAGTGCATTCATATACAGATAGTGTATTTAATCTGTATACAGTATCATACCATGAGTTTTATATGTGTACAGGCTATATCTATATATCTTCATTTAAACAGGTTCAAAACCAATATCTATACTTCTACATGTATACAGTATAGTGCATTCATATACAGATAGTGTATTTAATCTGTATACAGTATCATACCAGGAGTTTTTTATGTGTACAGGCTATATCTATAAATCTTCTTGCGAACAGGTTCAAAACCAATATCTATACTTTTACATGTATACAGTATAGTGCATTCATATACACATAGTGTGTTCAATCTGTATACAGTATCATACCATGACTTTAACATTGTGTACAGGCTATATCTATATATCTTAATGCAAACAGGTTCGAAACCAATATCTATACTTCTACAGGTATACAGTATAGTGCATTCATATACAGATAGTGTATTCAATCTGTATACAGTATCATACCATGAGTTTTATATGTGTACAGGCTATATCTATATGTCTTCATGTAAACAGTTTCAAAACCAATATCTATACTTCTACATGTATACAGTATCATACCATGAGCTTTATATGTGTACAGGCTATATCTATATATCTTCATGCAAACAGGTTCAAAACCAATATCTATACTTCTACATGTATACAGTATAGTGCATTCATATAAAGATAGTGTATTTTATCTGTATACAGTATCATACTAGAAGTTTTATATTTGTACAGGCTATATCTATATATCTTCATTTAAACAGGTTCAAAACCAATCTCTATACTTCTACATGTATACAGTATAGTGCATTCATATACAGATAGTGTATTTAATCTGTATACAGTATCATACCAGGAGTTTTATATGTGTACAGGCTATATCTATAAATCTTCTTGCGAACAGGTTCAAAACCAATATCTATACTTCTACATGTATACAGTATAGTGCATTCATATACACATAGTGTATTCAATCTGTATACAGTATCATACCATGAGTTTTATATGGGTACAGGTTATATCTATATATCTTCATGTAAAACGGTTCAAAACCAATATCTATACTTCTACATGTATACAGTATAGTGCATTCATATACAGATAGTGTATTTAATCTGTATACAGTATCATACCATGAGTTTTATATGTGTACAGGCTGTATCTATATATCTTTATGCAAACAGGTTCATAACCAATATCTATACTTCTACATGTATACAGTATAGTGCATTCATATACAGATAGTGTATTTAATCTGTATACAGTATCATACCATGAGTTTTATATGTGTACAGGCTATATCTATATATCTTCATGCAAACAGGTTCAAAACCAATATCTATACTTCTACATGTATACAGTATAGTGCATTCATACACACATAGTGTATTCAATCTGTATACAGTATCATACCATGAGTCTTATATGTGTACAGGCTATATCTATATATCTTCATTTAAACAGGTTCAAAACCAATCTCTATACTTCTACATGTATACAGTATAGTGCATTCATATACACATAGTGTATTCAATCTGTATACAGTATCATACCATGAGTCTTATATGTGTACAGGCTATATCTATATATCTTCATTTAAACAGGTTCAAAACCAATATCTATACTTCTACATGTATACAGTATAGTGCATTCATATACAGATAGTGTATTTAATCTGTATACAGTATCATACCAGGAGTTTTATATGTGTACAGGCTATATCTATAAATCTTCTTGCGAACAGGTTCAAAACCAATATCTATACTTCTACATGTATACAGTATAGTGCATTCATATACACATAGTGTGTTCAATCTGTATACAGTATCATACCATGACTTTAATATTGTGTACAGGCTATATCTATATATCTTAATGCAAACAGGTTCGAAACCAATATCTATACTTCTACAGGTATACAGTATAGTGCATTCATATACAGATAGTGTATTCAATCTGTATACAGTATCATACCATGAGTTTTATATGTGGACAGGCTATATCTATATGTCTTCATGTAAACAGGTTCAAAACCAATATCTATACTTCTACATGTATACAGTGTCATACCATGAGCTTTATATGTGTACAGGCTATATCTATATATCTTCATGCAAACAGGTTCAAAACCAATATCTATACTTCTACATGTATACAGTAAAGTGCATTCATATAAAGATAGTGTATTTAATCTGTATACAGTATCATACCAGGAGTTTTATATGTGTACAGGCTATATCTATAAATCTTCTTGCGAACAGGTTCAAAACCAATATCTATACTTCTACATGTATACAGTATAGTGCATTCATATACAGATAGTGTATTCAATCTGTATACAGTATAGTGCATTCATATACACATAGTGTATTCAATCTGTATACAGTATCATTCCATGAGTTTTATAGTGTACAGGCTATATCTATATATCTTCATGCAAACAGGTTCAAAACCAATATCTATACTTCTGCATGTATACAGTATAGTGCATTCATATACACATAGTGTATTCAATCTGTATACAGTATCATACCATGAGTTTTATATGTGTACAGGCTATATCTATATATCTTCATGTAAAACGGTTCAAAACCAATATCTATACTTCTACATGTATACAGTATAGTGCATTCATATACAGATAGTGTATTTAATCTGTATACAGTATCATACCATGAGTTTTATATGTGTACAGGCTGTATCTATATATCTTTATGCAAACAGGTTCATAACCAATATCTATACTTCTACATGTATACAGTGTAGTGCATTCATATGCAGATAGTGTATTTAATCTGTATACAGTATCATACCATGAGTTTTATATGTGTACAGGCTATATCTATATATCTTCATGCAAACAGGTTCAAAACCAATATCTATACTTCTACATGTATACAGTATAGTGCATTCATACACACATAGTGTATTCAATCTGTATACAGTATCATACCATGAGTCTTATATGTGTACAGGCTATATCTATATATCTTCATTTAAACAGGTTCAAAACCAATCTCTATACTTCTACATGTATACAGTATAGTTTATTTATATACACATAGTGTATTCAATCTATATACAGTATCATACCATGAGTCTTATATGTGTACAGGCTATATCTATATATCTTCATTTAAACAGGTTCAAAACCAATATCTATACTTCTACATGTATACAGTATAGTGCATTCATATACAGATAGTGTATTTAATCTGTATACAGTATCATACCAGGAGTTTTATATGTGTACAGGCTATATCTATAAATCTTCTTGCGAACAGGTTCAAAACCAATATCTATACTTCTACATGTATACAGTATAGTGCATTCATATAAAGATAGTGTATTTAATCTGTATACAGTATCATACCAGGAGTTTTATATGTGTACAGGCTATATCTATAAATCTTCTTGCGAACAGGTTCAAAACCAATATCTATACTTCTACATGTATACAGTATAGTGCATTCATATAAAGATAGTGTATTTAATCTGTATACAGTATCATACCAGGAGTTTTATATGTGTACAGGCTATATCTATAAATCTTCTTGCGAACAGGTTCAAAACCAATATCTATACTTCTACATGTATACAGTATAGTGCATTCATATACAGATAGTGTATTCAATTTGTATACAGTATAGTGCATTCATATACACATAGTGTATTCAATCTGTATACAGTATCATTCCATGAGTTTTATAGTGTACAGGCTTTATCTATATATCTTCATGCAAACAGGTTCAAAACCAATATCTATACTTCTACATGTATACAGTATAGTGCATTCATATACACATAGTGTATTCAATCTGTATACAGTATCATACCATGAGTTTTATATGTGTACAGGCTATATCTATATATCTTCATGTAAAACGGTTCAAAACCAATATCTATACTTCTACATGTATACAGTATAGTGCATTCATATACAGATAGTGTATTTAATCTGTATACAGTATCATACCATGAGTTTTATATGTGTACAGGCTGTATCTATATATCTTTATGCAAACAGGTTCATAACCAATATCTATACTTCTACATGTATACAGTATAGTGCATTCATATACAGATAGTGTATTTAATCTGTATACAGTATCATACCATGAGTTTTATATGTGTACAGGCTATATCTATATATCTTCATGCAAACAGGTTCAAAACCAATATCTATACTTTACATGTATACAGTATAGTGCATTCATATACACATAGTGTATTCAATCTGTATACAGTATCATACCATGAGTCTTATATGTGTACAGGCTATATCTATATATCTTCATTTAAACAGGTTCAAAACCAATCTCTATACTTCTACATGTATACAGTATAGTTTATTCATATACACATAGTGTATTCAATCTGTATACAGTATCATACCATGAGTCTTATATGTGTACAGGCTATATCTATATATCTTCATTTAAACAGGTTCAAAACATAATATCTATACTTCTACATGTATACAGTATAGTGCATTCATATACAGATAGTGTATTTAATCTGTATACAGTATCATACCAGGAGTTTTATATGTGTACAGGCTATATCTATAAATCTTCTTGCGAACAGGTTCAAAACCAATATCTATACTTCTACATGTATACAGTATAGTGCATTCATATACACATAGTGTGTTCAATCTGTATACAGTATCATACCATGACTTTAATATTGTGTACAGGCTATATCTATATATCTTAATGCAAACAGGTTCGAAACCAATATCTATACTTCTACAGGTATACAGTATAGTGCATTCATATACAGATAGTGTATTCAATCTGTATACAGTATCATACCATGAGTTTTATATGTGTACAGGCTATATCTATATGTCTTCATGTAAACAGGTTCAAAACCAATATCTATACTTCTACATGTATACAGTATAGTGCATTCATATACAGATAGTGTATTTAATCTGTATACAGTATCATACCATGAGTTTTATATGTGTACAGGCTATATCTATATATCTTCATGCAAACAGGTTCAAAACCAATATCTATACTTCTACATGTATACAGTATAGTGCATTCATATACACATAGTGTATTCAATCTGTATACAGTATCATTCCATGAGTTTTATAGTGTACAGGCTATATCTATATATCTTCATGCAAACAGGTTCAAAACCAATATCTATACTTCTACATGTATACAGTATAGTGCATTCATATACACATAGTGTATTTAATCTGTATACAGTATCATACCATGAGTTTTATATGTGTACAGGCTGTATTTATATATCTTTATGCAAACAGGTTCATAACCAATATTTATACTTCTACATGTATACAGTATAGTGCATTCATATACACATAGTGTGTTCAATCTGTATACAGTATCATACCATGACTTTAATATTGTGTACAGGCTATATCTATATATCTTAATGCAAACAGGTTCGAAACCAATATCTATACTTCTGCAGGTATACAGTATAGTGCATTCATATACAGATAGTGTATTCAATCTGTATACAGTATCATACCATGAGCTTTATATGTGTACAGGCTATATCTATATATCTTCATGCAAACAGGTTCAAAACCAATATCTATACTTCTACATGTATACAGTATAGTGCATTCATATAAAGATAGTGTATTTAATCTGTATACAGTATCATACCAGAAGTTTTATATGTGTACAGGCTATATCTATAAATCTTCTTGCGAACAGGTTCAAAACCAATATCTATACTTCTTCATGTATACAGTATAGTGCATTCATATACAGATAGTGTATTCAATCTGTATACAGTATCATACCATGAGTTTTATATGTGTACAGGCTATATCTATATGTCTTCATGTAAACAGGTTCAAAACCAATATCTATACTTCTACATGTATACAGTATCATACCATGAGTTTTATATGTGTACAGGCTGTATCTATATATCTTTATGCAAACAGGTTCATAACCAATATCTATACTTCTACATGTATACAGTATAGTGCATTCATATACAGATAGTGTATTTAATCTGTATACAGTATCATACCATGAGTTTTATATGTGTACAGGCTATATCTATATATCTTCATGCAAACAGGTTCAAAACCAATATCTATACTTCTACATGTATACAGTATAGTGCATTCATACACACATAGTGTATTCAATCTGTATACAGTATCATACCATGAGTCTAATATGTGTACAGGCTATATCTATATATCTTCATTTAAACAGGTTCAAAACCAATCTCTATACTTCTACATGTATACAGTATAGTGCATTCATATACACATAGTGTATTCAATCTGTATACAGTATCATACCATGAGTCTTATATGTGTACAGGCTATATCTATATATCTTCATTTAAACAGGTTCAAAACCAATATCTATACTTCTACATGTATACAGTATAGTGCATTCATATACAGATAGTGTATTTAATCTGTATACAGTATCATACCAGGAGTTTTATATGTGTACAGGCTATATCTATAAATCTTCTTGCGAACAGGTTCAAAACCAATATCTATACTTCTACATGTATACAGTATAGTGCATTCATATACATATAGTGTGTTCAATCTGTATACAGTATCATACCATGACTTTAATATTGTGTGCAGGCTATATCTATATATCTTAATGCAAACAGGTGCGAAACTAATATCTATACTTCTACAGGTATACAGTATAGTGCATTCATATACAGATAGTGTATTCAATCTGTATACAGTATCATACCATGAGTTTTATATATGTACAGGCTATATCTATATGTCTTCATGTAAACAGGTTCAAAACCAATATCTATACTTCTACATGTATACAGTATAGTGCATTCATTTACAGATAGTGTATTTAATCTGTATACAGTATCATACCATGAGTTTTATATGTGTACAGGCTATATCTATATATCTTCATGCAAACAGGTTCAAAACCAATATCTATACTTCTACATGTATACAGTATAGTGCATTCATATAAAGATAGTGTATTTAATCTGTATACAGTATCATACCAGGAGTTTTATATGTGTACAGGCTATATCTATAAATCTTCTTGCGAACAGGTTCAAAACCAATATCTATACTTCTACATGTATACAGTATAGTGCATTCATATACAGATAGTGTATTCAATCTGTATACAGTATAGTGCATTCATATACACATAGTGTATTCAATCTGTATACAGTATCATTCCATGAGTTTTATAGTGTACAGGCTATATCTATATATCTTCATGCAAACAGGTTCAAAACCAACATCTATACTTCTACATGTATACAGTATAGTGCATTCATACACACATAGTGTATTCAATCTGTATACAGTATCATACCATGAGTCTTAAATGTGTACAGGCTATATCTATATATCTTCATTTAAACAGGTTCAAAACCAATCTCTATACTTCTACATGTATACAGTATAGTGCATTCATATACACATAGTGTATTCAATCTGTATACAGTATCATACCATGAGTCTTCTATGTGTACAGGCTATATCTATAAATCTTCTTGCGAACAGGTTCAAAACCAATATCTATACTTCTACATGTATACAGTATAGTGCATTCATATACACATAGTGTGTTCAATCTGTATACAGTATCATACCATGACTTTAATATTGTGTACAGGCTATATCTATATATCTTAATGCAAACAGGTTCGAAACCAATATCTATACTTCTACAGGTATACAGTATAGTGCATTCATATACAGATAGTGTATTCAATCTGTATACAGTATCATACCATGAGTTTTATATGTGTACAGGCTATATCTATATGTCTTCATGTAAACAGGTTCAAAACCAATATCTATACTTCTACATGTATACAGTATTGTAATACATCCCTCGGGGGATAATATTACAAAGAATTAAAATGTTGGTTTGAAATTGGAAATAAACGGAACTCGGAGGCGAATTACCCACAATGATAGATGTGTATTTTACTTGACTAAGGCCATAAGAATTACACGGGAGAGGACATACAAAAGAACAATGAAAGGGATAACGAGCCAAATCATGGTGGCGAGAATATAACGGAATTTGGGTAGCTTACCGATTGCTCGCGGACGTTACTGGAACGCACGACGGTAAAACGATACAAAGCGGCTCGTGGTAGCGAAACAAGGCACGATTAGACAGTCAGTTCGAAAAGGGGAAAAGAGAGAGCACGGTAGGTGCTCATACGAGACAAAGTTCAGGAACAAGAAAGACAAGTTCACGAATAAACACACAACTTTAACACTTAGCAATTCGACGATAAACGTTTCAAGCTGCGGGAAGACTCTAGTGAATTCAAGGATTGTACAGACAGAGTTTCTGCATCTAAACGTTGTGGAAGTTGCCGAACGACTCTGTTTGTCGGAAATGTGGGTTCATCACGAAACCTCGCATTTCGGGAGTGGTCACAGACGCTGATGGCATGTCGCAACTTAGCACGAGCAACCAATCAAGAGATGTTTTATTAATTGATTGATTGTGACGTGTAAGCAACCAATCAACGGATTGTTTATTGATTGTGCGATATGCGCATCAGTTGCAGGTGTTCATCGAGGTCAGCTAAAAGCGTCGATGACTTCATCTCCAGATTGACAAACAACGTTTCAAGGAAATAAACAGGAAATGTTGCAATTGAAAATGTTAACACAAACAAATAGCGGATATCATAAGTGAAAAGGGAGTAACATAAGATAATAAAATGTGGGCATGTCGAGTAAATATATTTGTAGGCCTTCGTTACATCGCTCCGGGCGGCGTAAGATTACGTCCCGTAATCAGACGAGATGAGAAGTTTTTACTTCTTTGACTGGAGGACAGCAAACGCCAAAAAGGCCGAGACAACAGCAAATGCGTAAGGCGATGAGAACTAGGATGAAAATGACGGTGACGACCAAAGCGATTATGATGACCTCCCACCAGCTGGTATATCTTCCGACTCCTGCGGCCGTCAGAAGAACATCAGCTGCATGAGGACGATGATTTGAAGGAAAATCCACGGGTGAATGTTCATTCATGGCTGCTACGATGTCGGCTACAACGTTCATGTGGTTGAGTAGATTGTCGTTGTAAGCTGGATTGCTGCGATGATCGTAGCCGAAGGCTTTCACATCTTCATAGCGGAAGGAATGAGCCAATGTACGCTCCGGCAGTACAATATTTGGGTCGATCCTTTTCCAAGTGTTGTTGCGGAAGACGTAGGGTTTATCGTTGAAATTCACGAAACCATTTGTCCAATAGCACGGGGAAAATTTCACTAATTCCCAGCCATCGAGATTAATGGTATAATTGTTAAATTTAGGCTGTGGACCACAAGGCGTTATAACAGTTTCAAAGGTTGCATTCACAGCTTTACACTGAATCACTACGGCGGTTTGTCCAAAAGCTTGTAATTTTGTACACCGAGGTAATTTCAATAATGAAGCGGCGAGCCAACCATTATATTGGGCGGTGATAATTGCTCGTTCGTGTCTAGCTTTGCGAATATCACACTCAATTGTTTGTAAAATACGCGCCAATTCATTATCACGATCAATAGCACGATCTTGAATATATTGTTTATTAGCCAATTTATCCAAATCTGGGTCACTAGATGGTGAGGTGGTCTCCATAGCGACGCGTGGTGGGGCCTTCTCCTTGATGGACGCCGACTCGGCGGTGAGTTGAAGGGATTTATCGATGAAGGGCCATGATACCAAAATTAAGTGTGATTGGCCGACGATTTTAAAAGTCGTTGTTCGGTTGTTGCAACCTTGTTGATCCGGGTTGCAAGGTGGTTGAAGAGTTAAATGAAAATCTAGTTGACGATCGTCGTCCAAGAGGCGAAAATATTTCTCATTTGTCGTCTTCATTATAAGAGTTCCGATTCCAGATTCAACTGGGCGTAATTCGTGTTGAATCTTATGGGTGTATGTCGTATCCCAAACCAAAGTTAGATGGTTGTGAGACAAAGTTCCAGCAGTAGCGGAAGCTTTTCCGATCGGGGTTGGAAAGTCTTCATCTTCCCTTTGCTGAAACAGCTGCACCTGTTCAAGCGCACAATTGTGAGTTTCCCACTCGACGGTTCGCATCCAGTAACCGTCAGATCGGGGCTCATGCGAAAACACATATTTCTCGTCCGAAAGAGTCATTTCCTGGCCTTCGCACTTCTTTGTGTTAATCATACGGTAGCACTCCGAAGCTGTTGTGTCTATGGGGATTTTCTCAGGCACAATAACTGTTTGACCGAAAAAGCTCATAGTCACTCGGTGAATATTTCTCCATTTTGCACAGATAAAACCCGGAAATTTCACTGCGGCGCGTTCATCACTGTAGACAACATATCTCACTGGAGTAGCACTCGTAGAATTCATTTTCGGGTTGCAATCAGCGTCAGGGAATTGAATAATTCCCATATTCAAAGGCTCGGCGCAATCGCATACGGTTGTTTGAAATGCGCGTGCGCGTAGGTAGAGAAGACACAGTAGTAGTAGTAATGGCATTGACGACATTACTACACGCGGACATAGGGTAAACAATACAGGGAAAGACAAAATGGAAACATTCTTATGGCCAAGTATTCTACTTTATCATGTGGGTTTCTTAAAACTAAGTAAATGGGAAAAATAAAAGAGTAAATAAAACGTAAGGGTAAAAATTTGGGGAAGAAAAATGAAAATATTCTAATGGATTCCAGAAAGGGAAAAGACGGTTCGCCGGCTATACTGTAACGGCGACACGGCAAAAGAGATGGGAAAATAGGGCCTTTCGATTTAACAGAGTTTTCTACTAGAGGGGAGGAACAATTTGGGGCAAGTTTGGTATCATTAGAAAGAGGAGAAAAAGATCTTAATTATAGAAAAGAAAGAATTACGAAAATTTCAATCATATAGAAGCGCGGATAAGAAATAAAACAAGGAAAAATGTAACGGTAAGTGCGCGCACGCGTCAAGGTCACGCGCACTCCCTAAGTCTAATACATGGGGGGGGGAGTGTGAATGGGAGAAAAACGGAGGGGAATAAAAAGAGAATAAGAAGGAATAGATTGCCGAAGGCGGAAAAGGGACTTAGAATATTTTCAACGTTGGGACATTGGGAAAAGCTACAGTAAGGGAAGGAGAAATGAAATATATATTTTTCGTTTGGGTGTGGCACTAGCGGTGGCGCTGCTATACGTGCAGTGGAAATGACGCATTTACGCTGAGCTACCAAACAAAAGTTGTTAGTTAAGAAACAGGACAAGTGGAATAGAATTTTTTTATGTGTTAGTGATTTAAACACGTGTGTGATGTGTAATACCGTGGGGAAAAGTGTTCACTTCTCAGAGTGGGATTAACAACACAAATCAAGGGAAGAAATTTACGGATATTGCAAAGTAAGTAAGTATGGGTAGAATGAGGAAGAATAAGACAATTTAAACATTTTAAAGGTAAGTGATCGAAGAAAGGTAAACAACAAATTGACATTTAACATAGCATAAGAAATACATCACTTTAAAGCTATTTAACGAAAAACGATGGAAAATGTTATTATTATATTTATTATTATTTTTTTTTTTTCTTGTTGTTAAGAAGAGAGGTAAGTGAGTTGTGTTTTTTTTTCTCACTATAAATTACATCAATTAATCATTTTTTTTTTCTCGTTACAGGTCCAACAACGTTTTGTTTGTTATTCTTTTGTTCTTTTTTTTCTTTGTGTTGGACTCTGTCTTTATTGTTGTTTATTTTTTTTTATATATATATACATATTTTTTTTTTGTGATTATTGATGCATATATTTTTTTTTGTTGTTATGTTTTCTTTTTTTTTCTCTCTTGTGCCTGTGTGTTTTTTGTTCGTCTTTTTTCGTTTTTTGTTCGTTTTTTTTTCTAATGAAATACAAATTATGAAATAAAACAATTGTGTTTTTCATTATGACGGCGTAAATGGGGGATCCGTCGGAGGCTGGGTAAAGATACATCAAGGGTAGATCGCATTTCAACAAGTGTTTTGGTGCAGACAGGTCGCACGTTTGTTAAGTGTCGTCTTCTTTTGTGTTTTTTTTTCTCGTGTGTGTGGTGAAAGAGAAGTGAAAGAAGGGGAAAGGAAAAAGAAGTGAAAGAAGAGAATAGAGGATGGAAGAAGAGAAGGACTCGGGACTTAGGAATTGATACGGTAAGGCTAATTTTAATTTTATATTATTGTATGCATATAGGTTCTTTTAATCGTAGTTTAAAACTTAATCGCTAGATGGCATTAGTTTTAGTTGGAATTTCGACCGCTAGATGGCATGAGAATGTCAATTCTTGAAATAAATAAGTCAAACTTAGAAAATAAGATTTACTTATTTAAAATGCTAACTAACGTTAATAAATTTAGTTAATTACGGTCTTTATTTAACTAATGGGATGGTTTCCATTTTACGAGAAATAAAAAGTTAATTTGTCAGAGTCGGAATGACATGCTTGGGAGTACACATAGTATGTACCCCTCATGTGTAGTTGGTTAGCAGGCTCGCCTGCAAATGTGAGGGTACCCGGGTTCAACTCCCGGGGGAGCGACTGGAACGTCGTAATACTAAAAGAAGGATCAACTGCGTCGGCCTCATACAGTTGTCCACCCGCTTCTGTATGAGATCAGCCTCGCACTCTCCCAGTAGTTAACCTGTTGGCTATAGGCTCCTTGGGGTGGCAAGGGCTTGGCTTCCAGAAGTGGCTATTGGCGATGGGGTCGTTCCTTCACATTGGGCGAGGTCTCATAATAGATTCCCCATGTCAAAATGTCGCTTTTGATTGTTTTTTGTCGAAAATCATGTAGTTATGTACTAATAAGGCTTAAACCAATTTCTATTTAGGGTTAATTTGTTTGTTTTCAAATTTCAACGTAATGAATGCGAAAAGGTGCTGAACCCAATTACTTAATGCCACTTCGCTTCTTTCTCAAAATTCGAATGTAATTGAACCTGAGAGAGGCTTAAACCGAAAATATTATCGTTTTTATTCTTTAGTTTCGTTTATACGTGCTGCTGCTAATCGCTTTTATCATACTGTTTATGTTTTTTCCTAATTCTAAAACTATAGCAAAAACCTTATCGTTGTAACGTGATTTTTATTAAATTCATCACGCTATTGCGACTATAACAAGGCTGCATTGAGAGAGGGTAATAGGATAAATTGGAGTACGAAAGGGGATCAAGCATAAAGATCATAGATATGACAGAATAAGATAGAGATATATGCCAGAATAAGATAAAAGATACGTAAAAGAATGATAGGAAAGCTAAAAGAAAATCAGGGAAAACAGAGAGATAAAACTTATAGGAGAAAGGGGGAGGAAAAAAAAATTCTTGTTTCTTTTTCGTCGTCCTTCTGACGAACGCCAGGTGGCGCCACGTTCTTGCTCCTTTCTATTTCGTGGCCGCTACCAATCTCGATTATTTCTTCGGAGATGATGTGGAATGTCCCACGAGGAGGTATTCCATCCGTAGAGCGGCGGATGTCTGTTTCTTGGATCTAGATCTAAAATGCGTTTCAGAGTATCGGTGGTCGCACGCCAATTGCCGGCCAGAATTTCTGCGTGCAGTTGATCGGCGAGGCGGCGCGTCCGGATTCGTAGCAAATCTTCATGGCGGCGTTGTCCTCGGAGCCATGATGGGTTGAGTGGCAGACTGATTGGCCGCACTCCGAAAACCATTCCCGCCGACTGCTGCGGTGAGAGCCCCCAGTTGGCGAATACAGGCTGGTGTGGTTGGCGTTGTTCCGGCTCTTGCGACGGAAGCCCCCAGTCGTCGTGGACTTGCTGTTGTTGTTGCTGCGGCTCTTGTGGTGGGGCCTCCCAGTTGTCGTAGACTGGCGGTTGTTGTGGTTGAATTGGGCTGGGTGGCGGCAATTCTTCTTCCGGGCTGCCATTCTGGTATATGTAGTCGTTATTGTCCATTTCTTTTCTGCTTGGATTGATGTGCGGTCGCGGTTATTGATTGATAATGAACGAAAGTTGTCGACCGATGGATGATATTCGGCTTTATATATGAATTTTTCTGCTGTTATTAGACTCCATCTCGATAACGCAGAGGCTTTTGTCGAGTGCGTTGCGGGCGTCGGTTAACATGAAGTTGCTCTGGTTTCTCAGTTGGCGTATCTTCTACTGGCTCAGATGACGAACGCTCGGCCGTCTCAACTTCGGCGCGTGCGGAGTCATTTTCGTTAATTGCTTCATGTTGAACTGGTGTTGTTTCATTGTCTGATTCCTTTGTGTTAGAAATTTTATCTTCCGATGAAGGTCGATGAACGTTGACGACATCAGCTTGTTGTTGAGAAATATTTACATCTTCGAGATAATCAATTGTTTGCGCGGTGTCATCTTCGTTATCGCCATTTGCCAATATTTCTTCATGATCCTCATTTTCCATGACAATGTCGTGGTCTTGAGTTTGCGTCGCAATTGACTTGCGAAATCGGCTTTCGAAATCGGAGGGGCTCTCAATTGGGGGACAAGGTTCAGTTTTCCATAACATTGTCTCGTATAATGGCTTTAAGCGATTTACGTGTGTACGTTGACATACATAAGAATTATCAGCTATATCTACAGTATTATTATCATAGACTTTTACTACTCTATAAGGACCTTTATATTTAGACGTAAATTTCCTACTATCGCCATCTTTAACTACGCGAATATCTAATAATACTTTATCTCCTACAACGTATTTCTTTTCTTTCGCTCGCTTGTTATATTGTTCGCGTTGGCGATTCCGAGCTTTCTCGGTTTCCTCACGAACTCGTTGGAAACTATAACGCAAGCGATTGGCTAGATTCCCTACATAATCAGAGGCTGATTTAAAAGTTGAGGGAGAAGCATCTAGAAATTCATTAATAGGGATATTAGGATCTCTACCGTGCACTAAATAATAAGGGGTTTCAAGTGTCGAGGAATGCGTCGAACTACGGTATGCGAATAAAACATCATCTAACATATCTTCCCAATTAGCATGCTCACCATCCTTTAACTCTTTTCTTAACATAGCGGTTAGTGTACGATTAAACCTTTCGGTCTCACCATTACTAGCAGGATTGTAAGCGGTGGTAAGCCTTTGATCAACTTTCAACTTCTTACAAAAATAGCGGAACAATTTCGATGTGAAATTAGTTCCACGATCCGAAATAATAGCTTTTGGCATTCCATGCCGCACAATAATAGTTTTATATACACACTCAGCTGTGGTTTGGGCAGTTTGATCTTTCAATGCTACTGCTTCTACCCAGCGACTAAAATAATCCGTAATAACTAAAATATAACTATTTCCATTAGGCGAAACGGGAGTAATAGGGCCTAAGAAATCCATACCAATAACTTGAAAAGGGGCCTTAGCAAGTTCATGGGGATGTAATAGGGCTCTATATGTTGACGACGTATTAGCCGAACAAATTTCACAAGCTTGACAATATTCTAATATATCTTTCCTCATTGTAGGCCAATAATAATTATTCTTGACCTTCAAATAAGTTTTATAAAAAGCTAAATGCCCACCCATCGGCGCATCGTGTAATTCTTTCAACACTAGATGGCGGAGGGAGTAAGGCAAGACTAACTGATGATTAATCTCATTACGTTTACTATCTTTCGAAGGCAATTCGTGCCGATAAAGCGTACCTTCAATAATTTCAAAATATGCAATTTCTTTAGCCCAATCCGGCTTGGATTGGCCATATTTCTCATTAAGCTCTCCTTTCTCTAGGTAATTACGAATATCTACACAAAGTTCATCTTCAAGTTGCTTTTCACAAATCAATTTAATGTTATTGGGCACTGGTTGAATACTAGCTACTTTTAAACGGGATAAACAATCTGCATTCTGATGGATACGTCCAGGCCTATATTTCAATTCATAGTTTGTTGCGGCTAACAGTATAGCCCATCTACCTAACCTACCATTGTTATCTTTCTGATTTTTCAGCCATTGCAAAGGTCGATGGTCACTAATGATCTCAAAAGGTTTATCTAATAAGTAATGTCGGAAGTATTTAATTGCATCAACTACGGCTAATGCCTCTTTCTCTGTGGTACTGTATTTCATTTCGGCTTTTGTTAATTGTCTACTGGAATAGGCTATTGGATGTTCTTGCCCATCTTGTATTTGGGACAATACCGCACCTATACCATACTCGCACGCATCAGTAAAAAGCAAAAATTTTTCATTAAAATTTGGATACGCGAGGACTGGGGGAGTTACTAGAGAATTGCGCAATTTCTCAAAAGCAATCTGTTCCTCAGTTCCCCACGCAAAAGGTTTCCTACTTAAGTCTTTGTGCGTTAACCGAGTTAACGGCTTAGCTATTGAGCCAAAATCCTTAATAAATCTTCTATAATATCCGGCAAGTCCAAGAAATGATCTAACTTCGTCAACAGAAGTTGGTGTTTTGTAATTTACTATCTTGTCAACTTTACCCGGATCGGGTTTAATACCGTCCGTTGAAATTACATGACCTAAATAATTTACTGAACGCTGAACAAATTGGCACTTTTTAAGTTTCAATTTTAAATTTGCTGCTTTTAGTAAGTTAAAAATTTCTCGAATATCTTCCAAATGATTTTCAAATGTATCTGAAAAGATAATGACGTCATCCAAATAGACTAACGCTTTACTTCCTAAGACGTCTCTCAGTACATAATTCATTAGCCGTTGAAACGTGGCTGGTGCGTTGCACAAACCGAACGCCATTCTCTCAAATTCATAAAGATTATTTTCTACAACAAAAGCTGTTTTCTCGATATCAGGGTCATGAACTTGGATCTGCCAATATCCGGAAGCTAAATCGAGTGTAGTAAAGAATTTCTTGCCGTATAATTTATCTAACGTTTCATCGATGCTCGGCATGGGAAAAGAGTCTTTCTTTGTTATGCTATTTAATTTCCTGTAATCAACGCAAAACCGTACTTCTCCATTTTTTTTCTCTACAAGCACCACGGGTGAAGCCCATGGAGATTGTGAGTATCTGATAACCTTTGCATCTAGCATCTCCTGCACTTTATCTTCCAATAATTTTCTTTGATTATTCGTAACTCTGTATGGGCGTTGTCGAATGGGGCCTCTTCCTTCTGTATCGATCGTATGTTTAATGAGATTAGTATTCCCTAATTCTGAATCTTTTGAAGCAAACAAGTCGTGAAAGTCATTTAATAGTTGAGAGAGCGGTGCCTGAAATTCCGGGTCGACTTCCGAAATTACAATAGGCTCTCTTGGTCCTAAGGGCCTTACGTCTGATGTATCTAACGCTACTTTTCCAATAATATTGTGAACGATTTCAATAATGCCTAACTTTGTGTTGCGTGGAATTGTGACTTGCTGTAACGAATGATTCTCGACTATAATGTTATATGTTCCATCTCCCGACACCTTGCCTATGAATTCTTCAATATATATTCCAACTGGCAAATTCTCACTTGGTGTGAAGATAAATGCCGAATTCGGAGGTACATACGGAAATGAACCCTTCAATTGGCCTACAATTACTAGCGACGTCTGACGAGGTAACGTCGTCTTTTTGACTGCCGTAACTGCCATTTCTGGTACCTTAAAAACGGAAGAGGGGCCTTGCCCATCTCTAGCTAAGTAAATACTTTTAGTTTCTCCATCAAGCTGAAAACCATGCTTCTGGATTGCATCCCATCCAAGAATACAATCTTCAGAAACACCGTTTGTAACAATAAATTCTTGCTGTAAAATTGTCTCCCCGTATCCAACGGGCAGAGTCACTTTTCCCAGCGTGTGTAATTTATTTTCTCCTACATCATATAAATCGAAATCAAGCTGGCTGCAGATCGCCTGACCTCTAGGGGGTAACTTACTATATAAACGTTCATGTATAATGCTTTTAGACGCGCCTGTATCGAATAATGCTTGGAACGGGACTTGGAAAATCTTTAACGGAATTCTTGGAGTCGATTCACTCGTAATTGTTGTTAGTTTTGCGACTTGTCGGGATTTGAGGGGAGGCTCTTCATCAACTGACCCGAAGTTACAGTTGATTCCTACTGGTTTTCCTGATGTTGAGGGGGACCTGGAATGTTAGGTCTATTATTGGAGCTTCTGAACTTAGGACAATTGTTGGATCGATGCCCGATGTCACGGCACGAATAGCAAATAGGTGGCTGAGCTTGTTCTAGAGCCTGACGTTGGTAACGGCGACAATCTGACTGAATATGGCCTCGATAACCACAAAAATTACAAATAACCGACGACTGCAAAGGTCGATTATTAAAATCAGTAGGTAGTCTTGTGGCTGGCGAACCACTGATTGAGGGCCTATTTTGGGGGTTTACAAATTGCCTATTACCATTGTTGCTATTAAAGCGCTGCGGTGGTGCTCTCACGGTACTGTCTTGCTGGCTACCCATAGGTGTTTGAAACGAGACCTGTTTCCTATACTGTGTCTTTGACGGATACGAAACGTCTTTCCTATTGAGATGGAGTTTCTTCACGCTCTGTACGAGTTCACTAAGAACGTCCTTAATCTGCTCGTTTTCAGTTTTCCTTTCACCTACAGGCTTATCTTCATGGCGAACATTAGCGACTGCCTTAATCATAATCTCTTTCTGATCTACCATCATTTGCTTAAGCTCAGACAATTCTGCGCTGTTGGTGCCAAGTGTGCCATCAACAGACCGAATAAACTCCTGCCTTTCACGATCAGTTTCTAACGCTTCTAGTCTACTAGCGTAAGTCCTTGTTGATGTAACCAGCTCATTAAATTCCTTAAATTCCTTATACTTAACTTTTGCCTGTAATTTGGGGTCTAGACCTTCAACAAATTTTTGCATTAAGATAATTGCAAACGACTTCTCAGAGTGACCTACAGGATATGCACGCCTGAAAATTTCCTGCAGTCTGAGGGCATAATCAACAATTTTCTCGCCTGGCTTACGCTTAGCTTTATTAAATTTCTTAAGATATAAGTCAACATTTTCATCCCCGTGAAAATGATCGAGTAAAGCTTCTTTGATCGAACCATAGTCATGTGAATGATCTTTCAAAATGGCCTGAATTACCGAAAAAGCTCTATCTGTTAATTTAGCACGAAGCATTTGAACGATTTTCTCTTCTGACCATCCTGACGTATCTACTATGGCTTCGAAGGATTCTAGCCAGGAATCAAAACGCGTCAGGGGACTACCGGAAAACGAAGGAAGTAACTGCAAACGAGAAAAGGTATGTTGGTTGGTCTGGAAATCATCAAGATCTCTAGCTGTAGCTGCTCTGCTAGGGGAAGGACATTGAGCCATGTTGTTAAGATTTGCTTTTAAGCACTCCTGCATTGGATTGTGGGGCTGTGTGGAAATGCTGTCCGAGGACGATCGAGATTCGCTGTAACCTCTGCAATGCTCCTGGGTGGTGTAATCAGTATGCGTGGGCGTCGGGTCCAAGATCGACGCGGGGAAGGCCGAATAGGACGGCGGTCGGCGAATCGCACCTGTTGTGGACGTCGAACGGTTCTCTCCTCTTGACGGTGTGCTTGTTGTGGGACCGTAAGGTGTTGTGGTGCTTCCTCCGCTGAATGGATTGGTAAGAACCTGTGCAAACGAGCTTTGGTTTGCGAGAGCGTTTGTTTGATCTCCCCCGCAAGTTGTACGTTGTTTGGGTTGCTCGCTCCCGGGAAGTTGTCCAATTTCCTCAGCAACGCGTTGATCTCTGGAACTAGCGGCTCCAGTGGGGTCAGCAGGCGTAGCTCCCGTAGATAGAAAATAAGGTTGCGAACGTCCGTCAAGAAAGAATGTTGGTGGGCAAGCAGCTGCACCTCCAAGTGGGAAGATAACGCTCTCACTTCGCTCGTTAGATGTTGTAAGCGGTCGTCTCGGTATCTGACGGTGGTTCCAAAATTCGGCAGGGAGGCTATGATTGTCTCGTGTTTCTGTGGCGTCAGACTCTGCAGCTCCGTGATGCAGTGAATTTGACTCAGCAGAAATGTCAGGAACTGTCTCGCATGTGATATGAAGATCGACGTCAGCACGGACGCTTGGGCTTCCGATTGGGCTGTTTTCTTGGCCTGTGCGTGTAGCTTCACCTGTAGGATCGACGTTAGATGTCTCAGCAGGACCGTAGGTTCTGTCCACACCGTCGTTGGGTTCGGATCGGGTAAATAATGGCTCGACAGACGAATGTCTTGAATCAACCAAATTAGTTGCACCCAGATCTTCGGATCGGTCGACTGGAAGTCCGCTTCTCTCTCCTTCAGGCTCTTGATTGCAAGTACTAAGTATGGGAGATGGCTCTTCTTGGGCAAGAATATCTTCTGTTGGTTGTTCTTGATCTTGTCGAACAGGTGTCGTAGGCTCCGGTTCAGTTGATTTTCCATTCGGGGAGTTCCTTGTGAAAAACCCTAACACTGTTTTTGCTACCGAACTAGACTTAGGCGATACTTTGGGTGGGGACTTAGCTGGAGAAATACGTGCAGCAAGTCTAGCAAAAAGAGAGGGTGAACGCTTTCCTGAAGCGGTTCCAGAGGCGAAACTACCTCTGGGTTTCCGATTGGAAATTGTATCAAGTCCTGCTACGGCCTCATACGCAACATTAGATCTAAGCTTACTTAACTGAGAATAATCCCTAGTAGGTTGTGGGACTACAACAGGGGAAGCAGCTTTACTATTTGGTTCAGAAATTGGTTCGGGATGAGTACAATCTGTGGAAGGTATAATTTGGGGTTCAACAGGCAACGTATCGAAATTAAGCGACCTAGCTACAGTTGGCACATTGGGTAGGGGAACATTAATTTGGGGTACACTGGGTTGTATGGGAGTACGTGGAATTCTAGACCCGCCAGTAATAACATCATCATTCATTGTGGTTGAGTTCAAAAAGCGCTGCCACCATTATGTAATACATCCCTCGGGGGATAATATTACAAAGAATTAAAATGTTGGTTTGAAATTGGAAATAAACGGAACTCGGAGGCGAATTACCCACAATGATAGATGTGTATTTTACTTGACTAAGGCCATAAGAATTACACGGGAGAGGACATACAAAAGAACAATGAAAGGGATAACGAGCCAAATCATGGTGGCGAGAATATAACGGAATTTGGGTAGCTTACCGATTGCTCGCGGACGTTACTGGAACGCACGACGGTAAAACGATACAAAGCGGCTCGTGGTAGCGAAACAAGGCACGATTAGACAGTCAGTTCGAAAAGGGGAAAAGAGAGAGCACGGTAGGTGCTCACACGAGACAAAGTTCAGGAACAAGAAAGACAAGTTCACGAATAAACACACAACTTTAACACTTAGCAATTCGACGATAAACGTTTCAAGCTGCGGGAAGACTCTAGTGAATTCAAGGATTGTACAGACAGAGTTTCTGCATCTAAACGTTGTGGAAGTTGCCGAACGACTCTGTTTGTCGGAAATGTGGGTTCATCACGAAACCTCGCCTTTCGGGAGTGGTCACAGACGCTGATGGCATGTCGCAACTTAGCACGAGCAACCAATCAAGAGATGTTTTATTAATTGATTGATTGTGACGTGTAAGCAACCAATCAACGGATTGTTTATTGATTGTGCGATATGCGCATCAGTTGCAGGTGTTCATCGAGGTCAGCTAAAAGCGTCGATGACTTCATCTCCAGATTGACAAACAACGTTTCAAGGAAATAAACAGGAAATGTTGCAATTGAAAATGTTAACACAAACAAATAGCGGATATCATAAGTGAAAAGGGAGTAACATAAGATAATAAAATGTGGGCATGTCGAGTAAATATATTTGTAGGCCTTCGTTACAGTATAGTGCATTCATATACAGATAGTGTATTTAATCTGCATACAGTATCATACCATGAGTTTTATATGTGTACAGGCTATATCTATATATCTTCATGCAAACAGGTTCAAAACCAATATCTATACTTCTACATGTATACAGTATAGTGCATTCATATACACATAGTGTATTCAATCTGTATACAGTATCATACCATGAGTCTTATATGTGTACAGGCTATATCTATATATCTTCATTTAAACAGGTTCAAAACCAATATCTATACTTCTACATGTATACAGTATAGTGCATTCATATACACATAGTGTATTCAATCTGTATACAGTATCATACCATGAGCTTTATATGTGTACAGGCTATATCTATATATCTTCATGCAAACAGGTTCAAAACCAATATCTATACTTCTACATGTATACAGTATAGTGCATTCATATACAGATAGTGTATTTAATCTGTATACAGTATCATACCAGAAGTTTTATATGTGTACAGGCTATATCTATAAATCTTCTTGCGAACAGGTTCAAAACCAATATCTATACTTCTACATGTATACAGTATAGTGCATTCATATACACATAGTGTGTTCAATCTGTATACAGTATCATACCATGACTTTAATATTGTGTACAGGCTATATCTATATATCTTAATGTAAACAGGTTCAAAACCAATATCTATACTTCTACTGGTATACAGTATAGTGCATTCATATACAGATAGTGTATTCAATCTGTATACAGTATCATACCATGAGTTTTATATGTGTACAGGCTATATCTATATATCTTCATGCAAACAGGTTCAAAACAAATATCTATACTTCAACATGTATACAGTATAGTGCATTCATATACACATAGTGTATTCAATCTGTATACAGTATCATACCCTGAGTTTAATATGTGTACAGGCTATATCTATATGTCTTCATGTAAACAGGTTCAAAACCAATATCTATACTTCTACATGTATACAGTTTAGTGCATTCATATACAGATAGTGTATTTAATCTGTATACAGTATCATACCATGAGTTTTATATGTGTACAGGCTATATCTATATATCTTCATGCAAACAGGTTCAAAACCAATATCTATACTTCTACATGTATACAGTATAGTGCATTCATATACACATAGTGTATTCAATCTGTATACACTATCATACCATGAGTCTTATATGTGTACAGGCTATATCTATATATCTTCATTTAAACAGGTTCAAAACCAATATCTATACTTCTACATGTATACAGTATAGTGCATTCATATACACATAGTGTATTCAATCTGTATACACTATCATACCATGAGTCTTATATGTGTACAGGCTATATCTATATATCTTCATTTAAACAGGTTCAAAACCAATATCTATACTTCTACATGTATACAGTATAGTGCATTCATATACACATAGTGTATTCAATCTGTATACAGAATAGTGCCTTCATACACATATAGTGTATTCAATCTTTATACAGTATAGTGCATTCATATACACATAGTGTATTCAATCTGTATACAGTATCATACCATGAGTTTCATATGTGTACAGGCTATATCTATATATCTTCATGCAAACAGGTTCAAAACCAATATCTATACTTCTACATGTATACAGCATAGTGCATTCATATACACATAGTGTATTTAATCTGTATACAGTATAGTGAATTCATATACACATAGTGTATTCAATCTGTATACAGTATAGTGCTTTCATATACACATAGTGTATTCATTCTGTATACAGTATAGTGCATTCATATACAGATAGTGTATTCAATCTGTATACAGTATAGTGCATTCTACATGCACTATATACAGACATGTATATACAGACAATATACATGCACATTATACAGATAGTGTATTCAATCTGTATACAGTATAGTGCATTCATATACATGTGGTGTACTCAATCTGTACACAGTATAGTGCATTCATATACACATAGTGTATTCAATCTGTATATAGTATAGTGCATTCATATACAGATAGTGTATTCAATCTGTATATAGTATAGTGCATTCATATACAGATAGTGTATTCAATCTGTATACAGTATAGTGCATTCATATACACATAGTGTATTCAATCTGTGTATTTAATCTGTATACAGTATAGTGCATTCATGTACACATAGTGTATTCAATCTGTATACAGTATAGTGCATTCATATACACATAGTGTATTCAATCTGTATACAGTATATTGCATTCATATAAAGATAGTGTATTCAATCTGTATACAGTATAGTGCATTCATATAAAGATAGTGTATTCAATCTGTATACAGTATAGTGCATTCATATACACATAGTGTATTCAATCTGTATACAGTATAGTGCATTCATATAAAGATAGTGTATTCAATCTGTATACAGTATAGTGCATTCATATACAGATAGTGTATTCAATCTGTATACAGTATAGTGCATTCATATACACATAGTGTATTCAATCTGTATACAGTATAGTGCATTCATATACACATAGTGTATTCAATCTGTATACAGTATAGTGCATTCATATACACATAGTGTATTCAATCTGTATACAGTATCATACCATGAGTTTTATATGTGTACAGGCTATATCTATATATCTTCATGCAAACAGGTTCAAAACCAATATCTATACTTCTACATGAATACAGTATAGTGCATTCATATACAGATAGTGTATTCAATCTGTATACAGTATAGTGCTTTCAAATACACATAGTGTATTCAATCTGTATACAGTATAGTGCTTTTATATACAGATAGTGTATTCAATCTGTATACAGTATAGTGCATTCATATACACATAGTGTATTCAATCTGTATACAGTATAGTGCATTCATATACACGTAGTGTATTTAATCTGTATACAGTATAGTGCATTCATATACACATAGTGTATTCAATCTGTATACAGTATAGTGCATTCATATACACATAGTGTATTCAATCTGTATACAGTATCATACCATGAGTTTTATATGTGTACATGCTATATCTATATATCTTCATGCAAACAGGTTCAAAACCAATATCTATACTTCTACTTGTATACAGTATAGTGCATTCATATACACATAGTGTATTCAATCTGTATACAGGATAGTGCATTCTACATGCACTATATACAGACATGTATATACAGACAATATACATGCACTATATACAGATATTGTATTCAATCTGTATACAGTATAGTGCATTCATATACACATAGTGTATTCAATCTGTATACAGTATCATACCATGAGTTTTATATGTGTACAGGCTATATCTATATATCTTCATGCAAACAGGTTCAAAACCAATATCTATACTTCTACATGAATACAGTATAGTGCATTCATATACAGATAGTGTATTCAATCTGTATACAGTATAGTGCATTCATATACACATAGTGTATTCAATCTGTGTATTTAATCTGTATACAGTATAGTGCATTCATGTACACATAGTGTATTCAATCTGTATACAGTATAGTGCATTCATATACACATAGTGTATTCAATCTGTATACAGTATATTGCATTCATATAAAGATAGTGTATTCAATCTGTATACAGTATAGTGCATTCATATAAAGATAGTGTATTCAATCTGTATACAGTATAGTGCATTCATATACACATAGTGTATTCAATCTGTATACAGTATAGTGCATTCATATACACATAGTGTATTCAATCTGTATACAGTATCATACCATGAGTTTTATATGTGTACATGCTATATCTATATATCTTCATGCAAACAGGTTCAAAACCAATATCTATACTTCTACTTGTATACAGTATAGTGCATTCATATACACATAGTGTATTCAATCTGTATACAGGATAGTGCATTCTACATGCACTATATACAGACATGTATATACAGACAATATACATGCACTATATACAGATATTGTATTCAATCTGTATACAGTATAGTGCATTCATATACACATAGTGTATTCAATCTGTATACAGTATCATACCATGAGTTTTATATGTGTACAGGCTATATCTATATATCTTCATGCAAACAGGTTCAAAACCAATATCTATACTTCTACATGAATACAGTATAGTGCATTCATATACAGATAGTGTATTCAATCTGTATACAGTATAGTGCATTCATATACACATAGTGTATTCAATCTGTATACAGTATCATACCTTGAGTTTTATATGTGTGCAGGCTATATCTATATATCTACATGCAAACAGGTTCAAAACCAATATCTATACTTCTACATGTATACAGTATAGTGCATTCATATACAGATAGTGTATTCAATCTGTATACAGTATCATACCATGAGTTTTATATGTGTGCAAGCTATATGTATGCATCTTCATGCAAACAGGTTCAAAACCAATATCTATACTTCCACATGTATACAGTATAGTGCATTCATATATAGATAGTGTATTCAATCTGTATACAGTATTATACCATTAGTTTTATATTTGTGCAGGCTATATCTATATATCTTCATGCAAACAGGTTCAAAACCAATATCTATACTTCTACATGTATGCAGTATAGTGCATTCATATACGGATAGTGTATTCAATATGTATACAGTATTATACCATGAGTTTTATGTGTTCAGGCTATATCTATACAGTACCCACCAAACGATTAGGTACACCTCCGTTTTTTTAGTGCTTTCTTATGGCGCTACGGGTCTTAGGAAAACTTAAATATCTTTTTAGTGGTAAGGACTAGATTTTTTTTTCTTTTTTCCTCTATCAGAAGAGAAACTGATCTAAAAGTCATCTGAACATGAAAAAATTGTAGGAGTTGAACCCAGGGCGCTAAAGTATCGTTTATATAATTAGGTACACCACCTTTCCCTCCATAAACGCCGTGTTAATATCGACGTTTTCTCAAATTAAAATAAAATACTTCTAAACACCACAAAATTAATTTTCTTATGCCAATCGATGCGTTTTTGTTTATTCTATTATAATATAGTGAATTTTTTTTGAATTATTTTAACTAAAAAAATGTTTCCCTATACCCCAAAGTGGGCACCCTCAAATGTTTTAGCGGAAAAATTATGATTTGTGTTTCTGCCACAAGGGCGCTGTGATCAAAATCTAAAGTACTACCGTACTTTCATGAAAAATTGAAATACAAATTTTTTATTTTTATCATTAGGAAAATGAATCAAATATGTTTTTATTGTTGTTATTGTTGTTACTCTCGCCAAACACCTATTAAAATACCATTAGATTCCATAACTCCAACAAAAGTACAATAGTACATTAGAACCCAGCGCCCCTGGTGGCAGAAACACAAATCATAATTTTTCCGCTAAAACATTTGAGGGTGCCCACTTTGGGGTATAGGGAAGCATTTTTTTAGTTAAAATAATTCAAGAACATTCACTTTATTATAATAGAATAAACAAAAACGCACCGATTGGCATAAGAAAATTAATGTTATGGTGTTTAGAAGTATTTTATTTTAATTTGAGAAAACGCCGGTATTAACACGGCGATATTGATATGAGTTTGACTTCCAATTAGGCAATCGCACTACCCTGCAACAACCTCCAATGAATTGAGTTCTTACCAGGTGGGCTGCGTTCCCTTTTGCACCCCCCTAAACTAACACCAATTCATTATTTCCAGCCTGCTCTTTTTTGCATCCACCAGACAGCCACCAATTTCAACGGTAACCAACAAATAACACCACCATGTTACAACCACCAATGCATTGTTTTCCAACCGGTACATTAACTGCGTTCCCAATTGAGGTGTCTGTTCCCTTTTGCAGCCAACACAAACAGCCACCATTTCATTGTGTTCTAGATAGCTACAATGACTGTCCTCCAACATTCTTGAGTGACCATCCCTTTTGAATCATTCAAACCACACCATTTTATTGGTTATTGATTGTGTTCCAACACCCATAAGAGACCGTTCCCTTTTTCATCCCTCCAACTAACACCAATTCACTGGGTTTTGACCAGCCATTCACTATGTTCCAACACCCTTAAGTGATTGTTACCTTTTTCATCCCTTAAACAATCACCAATTCACAGTTTTATTGACTCTGTTTCAAAACCCATAAGAGACTTGCCTACGCTTCAACAACCTTGAGTGACCGTTCCCTTTTGCATCCCTCAAACAGTCACCAATTCACAATTCCATTCACTGCATTTCAACACCCTTCAGGGACCGTTCCCTTTTTCATCCCTCCAACTACCACCAATTCACTGGGTTTTTAAAAGCTCCATTGCCTACGTTCCAACACCCTTAAGTGACTGTTCTCTTTTTCATCCCTCAAACAATCACCAATTCACAGCTTCATTGACTCTGTTTCAAAAGCCATAAGAGACCGTTCCCTTTTGCGTCCCTCAAACTAACCACCAATTCACTGTGTTTTTAGCAGCTCTGTTGCCTACACTCCAACACCCTTAAGTGACCGTTCCCTTTTGTATCCCTCAAACTAACCAACAATTCACTGTGTTTTTAGCAGCTCTGTTGCCTACACTCAAACAACCTTAAGTAACTGTTCCCTTTTGCACCCCTCAAACAATCACCAATTCACAGTTCTATTCAGTGCATTTTAACACCCTTCAGAGACCGTTCCCTTTTTCATTTCTCCAACTACCACCAATTCACTGTGTATTTAACAGCTCCATTGACTTCGTTCCAACACACTAAAGTGACTGTTCTCTTTTTCATCACTCACTCTTAAGAGTCCGTTCCCTTTTTCATCCCTCCAACAAATACCAATTCATTGCCTTCTTAACAACTTCCCTGACTGCTTTCCAAAACCCTTGAGAGAACATTTCCTTTTGCATGCCTCAGTCAACCAGCAAATTCGCTGTTCCAACACCCTTAAGTGACCGTTCCCTTTGGCATCCCTCCAACAACCACCAATTCACTTTTTTTACAGCTTCATTGACTGTGTTCCAACACCTTTAAGACACCGTTCCCTTTTTCTTCCATCCAACAACCACCAATTCATTGCATTCTTTACAGCTCCTCTGACTGTGTTCCCAAACCCTTGAGAGATCATTCCCTTTTGCATGCCTCAATCAACCCCCAAATTCACGGTGTTCTTACAGCTCCACTGACTGCGTTCCAACATCCTTGATAGACCATTCCCTTTTGCACTCCACAAACCAATAGCATTTCAATGTGTTCTTGACAGCTCTTCTGACTGCGTTCCAGCATCCTTGAGAGACCGTACCTTTTTGCATCCCTCAATCAAGCACCAAATTACTGTGTTCTTACAGCTCCTTTGACTGTGTTCCCACACCCTCCAGAGACCGTTCCCTTTTGTCCCTCAAGCAATCACCGATTCACAGCTCCATTCACTGCATGTTCAACATCCTTGACATACCGGTCCCTTTTTCATCCCTCCAACTACCACCAATTCACTGTGTTTTTAAAAGCTCCATAGACTTCGTTCCAACACCCATGTGAAACCATTCCCTTTTTCATCCCTCAAACAACTACCTAATTCACTGTCTTAACATCTCTATTGCGTGTTCCAACACACTTCAGAGACCATTCCCTTTTGCATCACTCAAACTAACCACCAATTCATAGTGTTCTTCTGAGCTCCATTGCCTGCATTCCAACTCCCAACCCGTTTGCCTTTGCATCCCTCAAACAATCATCAATTCACAGCTCTATATACTTCGTTTCACCATCAATTCATTGTGTTTCCAACAGCTCCATTGACTACGTTCCAACACCCTTAAGTGACCGTTCCCTTTTTCATACCTCAAACAACCACCAATTCACTGTGTTCTTAACTTTAAGAGACCATTCCTTTTTGCATCCGTCAGACAACCACTAATTCATTGGGCTGTCTTTCGAAAATCGACGGCGGCGTAGAACCGACGGGAAGTGGAGAAACGACGGGCAGTGGAGAAACGACGGGCAGCGGTGTAACGACGTGCAGCGGTGTAACGACGGGCAACGAGGTAACGACGGGCAGCGGTGTAATGATAGGCAGTGAAGAAACGACGGGCAGCGGTGTAACGACGGGCTGTGGAGAAACGACAAGCAGTGGAGAAACGACGGGCAGCGGGTAAAGACACTGTTCCATCCCTTTCAACATCGGTGCGAATACAAATCACGTGACATTCGACTACCTGAAACAGGCCCCAAACTGCCGTCAGCAAGGAACAACCCTTTTCCCCGTCGCTATCAACGGCTGACAGGTAGTAGCAGTTGGACAGTTGAAAATCGACGGATGGCGGGCATCAAACAGACGCTTGAACTGTAAGTCGAGTTAAGTTCAGCAGACAAAAAAGTAAAAGTTGACTAACGTCCAGCAGACAATATAAGTATAACTCGACTAACGTGCAGCAGACAATAAAAGTAAAAGTCGACTAACGTGCAGCAGACAATAAAAGTATAAGTCCACTAATACACAGCAGACAATACAAGTATAACTCAACTAACGTGCAGCAGACAATAAATACTAAGGTTGACCTATTACCGTCGTGTGACCGGCCGCCATATACTAGTACACATATAAAACTCATGGTATGATACTGAATACAGATTGAATACATTATGTGTATATGAATGCACTATATTTTATAGATGTAGAAGTATAGATATTGGTTTTGAACCTGTTTGCATGAAGATATATAGATATAGCCTGTACACATATAAAACTCATGGTATGATACTGTATACAGATTGAATACACTATGTGTATATGAATCCACTATACTTTATAGATGTAGAAGTATAGATATTGGTTGAGTGTTGGTTGGTATACAGTATTATATTATACACTATGTGTATAAGAATCCACTATACTTTATAGATGTAGAAGTATAGATATTGGTTGAGTGTTGGTTGGTATACAGTATAGTGCATTCATATACAGATAGTGTATTCAATCTGTATACAGTATCATACCATGAGTTTTATATGTGTGCAGGCTATATATATACATCTTCATGCAAACAGGTTTAAAACCATTATTTATACTTCCACATGTATACAGTACAGTGCATTCATATACACATAGTGTATTCAATCTGTATACAGTATAGTTCATTCATATGCACATAGTGTATTCAATGTGTATACAGTATCATACCATGAGTTTTATATGTGTACAGGCTATATCTATATATCTTCATGCAAACAGGTTCAAAACCAATATCTATACTTGTACATGTATACAGTATAGTGCATTCATATACAGATAGTGTATTCAATCTGTATACAGTATCATACCATGAGTTTTATATGTGTACAGCCTATATCTATATATCTTCATGCAAACAGGTTCAAAACCAATATCTATACTTCTACATGTATACAGTATAGTGCATTCATATACACATAGTGTATTCAATCTGTATACAGTATCATACCATGAGTTTTATATGTGTACAGGCTATATCTATATATCTTCATGCAAACAGGTTCAAATCCAATATCTATACTTCTACATGTATACAGTATAGTGCATTCATATACAGATAGTGTTGTAACAGGCAACTGCAACCCCACCTAGCAACAGCGCCCCACCCAACCAGGAAGGTTATCCCAAATCAACACCTTCCTTCAGGCTAAATCCTAAGTGAAAGTTATTGTAAAACCCTCCCAATTCAACCTTCAATCACTCATATAAAAGACCCAATTGTTGTAGCAATAAAGCAGTGTATTTGAGACCAATACATAAATCGAAACCATTACATTTGGAGGTCCCAACGAGACTCAGCGAGATCCAATGAGACTCTGAGACATCGAGACCACGAGACCCTGAAAATTTTTTTTTTTTTGTGCTTCACTTACCATCTTCAAAACTCAGCCTACAAGTCTTCTAACTAACAACATCGTCGGAAATCCGCCAAGGTAAGCGAATGCCGTTTGATTCGCTAGTACACAAGACTACTCTTGACGAGAACACATCACCACCACTATATCCCGTGTTAGAAAATTCTGATTCCGTTGACCGTAACTCAAACTTAAGCCCCTATCGAGAAAAGTTTGTAGAAAATTGGAAAAATCTTATCGACTTAGAGCACCAAATAGAATTAGAGAAGGCTAAAAAATATCAGACAACTTCAACAACTGGGAACATCGAACAATTAGAAACACAGAAAAAGGAAGCAAGCTTAGTTACACAGAATTCGTTACATTTGTATATTTACCAGTCATTACAATCAACCCTTAGTGCGTCAGATGGGATAACAGCTGAAGTTATAGAAAACTGTACCGACACACTAAAAAAAGAAATAGTCGCACAAGGAGTAGATATCGGGAAGTTTAACGATTTAATCCGACTAAAAAATACAGTACATGGGAATGAAAAGGAATTTTTGTTCGGTATCATAGAAGTGTTGAAAAAAGAGTCAGCACTCGCAATAATCGAAGAAAGGAAACAAACAGCAGCCGTAAAAACTGAACTTTTAAGAATTCAAAAAACAGTAGAGGGCGATAAGAAAAAATCAAAAAGCTCCAAATATACATTAAGCAGCTCATTAGAAGAACTACAGGAAAGAAACGAAACCCTAAAAAATTCCCTTGAGAAGGCGCAAAATCGAATCACTGAGCTAGAACGCAACCTACAGACAACCTTGGCAACAGAACAACAACTGCAGAGCCTTTTAAAGAAAAAGGAAGAAACTAATGTCGTGATTGAGACTGAAGGTCAGGAAAATATTGCCAAACTTGAAGGAGAAAAAGTCGAATTGATCCGGAGGCTTCAGACAGCAGAACAGCAAACTAAAAAGGCCGTAGAAACAACCCAGCAGCTCCAGAAAAAGATAAAAGATTTGGAGGACGAATACGAAAAGGTCATCCTAGAAAACCGAAACACTAACAAAAAATTAAAGGACATCACTACAAGAAATAATACACTAGAAGAAGAAGTAGGAAAGCTCATCTCACGCATACAAGAACAAGAAAGTGATATACAAAATCTAGAAGATCGAGTGAAAAACTACAAGAAACTTCAAGTACAATTCATCGAGACTGACGACAACAACGATTCCAGACCAATCGGCGACGAATCCGAAGACATCTCTAACTTTGTAGGTGGAATCATCGACAGTACCTTACCAACAGACAAATCACTCCACTACGAATTAGAGGTAGAACAGACAGGCGATTTCGATCAGACCGTTGAAGACCTCAGAAATCAGATAGAGTTATTAAACAAAACAGTAGGCTACCTGCAACAAGAAAATCAAAAACTAAGCAACAAAATCAACATGGGTGTAACGCATGACGAAGACAGCACAACCAGCGCACCTCAGCAATGGGGAGGTAGCACAACACCTCAAGCAATTCCGCCTACAGCGTCTACAAGCCAAGGACCTCCATCACAATTCCTCAATACAAATTCCAAGGCCCACGTTACCGACCCTGACGAAGAAGAGGCCATCAAGAAAATGTCAAAATTCGTTACAAACCCAATCGTAAAGGCAATAGGAGATCTATTTTCTAGAGAAGATAAGAAAGAAATCCCAACCTACAAAGGGAAAAGTACAGACAAGTTGATAACCGAATGGTTAAAAGGAGCTGAGCATGTTGCACGAAATAACGATTGGAACGACGACCAGAAAATACGACTCTTTTCGGACCGATTGAAAGGTGAAGCTTTCGAATGGCATGAAAATTACGCCGAAGAAGAAGGAGACAACCTCAACTACCCAGACTGGAAAGAAGCTATTATTACAAGATTTCAAGACAAAGTAGACTTAGCAACATTGGAAAATAAATTTTCAAAGTTAAAACAAAAACCAGAAGAAAATTGTAGGGCATTTGTGTCTCGACTAAACAGCCTTCATGACACCATAGAAGGAAAAGAAGAAAAATCTGACCATAACCAGACTATCGCTGAAGGTCAGTTGCTGAATAAGTTAAGGAAAGTACGAGACAAAAGAAAGAAAAAGGTGCTATTGCAAGGACTACTACCTAAGTACAGAAAGGAACTCTTCCTACGAATGCCCGACGACCCAGAAGACTTTGACGCATTATGTAAACAACTTTTCCTTTCCGAAAAGATTTTGCATACAAAGGAAGAAACAGAAGACGATGATATGTCTGCTGTTATAGCAGGAATAACTAAACATCAAGACGAAAAATTTCAGCTGCTCGAACAAAAATTAACCGAATCCCTGACAGAAATAAAATTGTCTAACACCAAATGTGGATCCTCGCAGGACAAGCTAACCATAGCTGCAGTTGATCTAAACGATAGAAGAAGATCAAATTCACGGGATTCACGAGTAAGATTCGCTTCAAGCCGTGAACCCAGTCGGGAGCGGAGTGCCAGCAGGAACAGAGA
Source organism: Daphnia sinensis (assembly GCA_013167095.2). Taxonomy (NCBI): domain Eukaryota; kingdom Metazoa; phylum Arthropoda; class Branchiopoda; order Diplostraca; family Daphniidae; genus Daphnia; species Daphnia sinensis. Next base: position 32,129 of record CM023195.1, on the reverse strand, counting down.
CAACAGCCCCTATCGAAGAAACTACAATACTTCAGAACAACGACACCAAAATTCTTCTGAACGACAAGACTACAGGCCTCCAGAAAGACAGGACTATACTCCTGCAGGATATATACAACCAAGGTACCCTTCTGATCAGCGAAAACCATATAGAAGTAGTTATCCAACGAGACAAGGGGATTACAACGGACCGAGTTTCCCAACGAGTTTCCCAATAAATAGCTACGGACAACAAGGCCCTTATAACTACCATCAACCACAACAATCTCATCTAGCCCACAACCATAGAGGATTTGAAAGAAGAGTTATAACTTGTTACAAGTGCAATAGAAAAGGACACATAGCAAGAGAATGTTGGACGGATTTGGCACGTGTCAACAGCCAGGGCCCTCGTTAGCCGCGCAAAACATTCAATCTAATACGCTACCCAATCTAATTCGTATACCGATCAAAATTTTTAACAAAGAAATTCGTGCTTTAGTAGACACTGGCGCCGCAGCTAGCTTAGTATCCGATGAAATTTTCAATACTTTAGAAAATAGGGATTACATAAAGAGGAAAAGTAGTATAGATTCCCCAATTTTTAGAACGGTGTCAGGACAAGTAGTAAAATCAATAGGGAAATTTGAATTTACTATAAGGATTACCAATAACCATATGATTAATCATTATTTTTATGTAATGAAAGGGCTAAATGAAGAATGTATCCTAGGATTAGATTTTCTAACCAGCAATAACGTAAAAATTAACACCAGAAATAGGCAAATATGCTACGATTGTCACGGAGTAGAATATTGTTTTAGGGAGACTAGTTTACCAATCTATAGTGTTACATTTAGTAAAGTAGGTATCCATATCCCCATCATCCCAATTGATGATAAAAAAGAAGAACTAACATTAGAAGATTATCGAAATTTAGAATCGTTTTCCCAAAAAGATTTTAACACACATTCCGAAGAAACTTACGACCCCGTTGAAAACCAAATACCCAATGTATCAAATGAGGTACAAATTAAAATTGAGATTCTACTTAAAAAACACGCCGAGCTATTCGCGGATAAGGAATCCGATTTAGGACTAGCGACAAGTGTGAAACATCACATTAACACAGGACACCACGCCCCAATTAATCAGAGAATGCGAAGAACACCAGAAGCTCTAAAATTAGATGTTAAAACGAAAATTGAGGTAATGTTAAGTAACAAAATTATTAGAGAAAGTCACAGCCCATTTTCAGCGGCCATCGTAATGGTCCCGAAAAAGGATGGGGAAAAGCGTATGTGCATCGACTACAGAGCTTTAAACAAAATTACTGTAAAAGATAAATACCCTCTCCCTAGAATAGATGATACCATTGACGCTTTGTGCGGAGCAGTCTATTTCTCAACATTGGATTTGCTAAGCGGATACTGGCAGATAGAGATAGAAGAAAACGATAAGCATAAAACAGCTTTTGTCTGCGAGTTTGGACAATACGAATTTAATCGCATGCCGTTTGGTCTAACAAATGCACCAAGTACTTTCCAGAGAGCAATGAATAACATCTTGAAAACGGTATTATACAAATTCGCATTGGTCTATCTCGACGACATTATAATATTCAGTAAATCAATCACTGAACATGTAACACATTTAGAAACAGTTTTTAAACTGTTAAAACAAGCTGGTTTAAAATTAAAAAGGAAAAAGTGTGAGTTCTTCAAGGAAGAATTAGATTACTTAGGATACATCGTTTCAAGAAAAGGGATAACACCAAACAAGAAGAAGTTAGAAGCAATTATTAAATACCCAGCTCCCAAAAACGTTAAAGAACTGAGTTCATTTTTAGGACTAGCTAGCTACTACAGAAAATTTATACGGGCTTTTGCTGATAAAGCCCACCCACTAACTGCGCTCACTAAAAAGTCGGCGGAATGGAAATGGGGGGAGGAACAAAGGGACGCCTTTGACTGTATAAAGAACTGTCTCATTACTAGACCTATTCTAGGCTATCCAGATTTTTTGCGCGAATTCATCATCTATACGGATGCCTCAGGATACGGAATAGGAGCAGTCTTGGCACAAGTACAGACTCCACCTCAATCAGCGGATTTTGCGGAGTCCGACGAACAGGAACTTCGTGAATCGGACGGCGTAGAAGTCGTCATTGCGTATACATCTAAACATCTGAACGACCGCGAGGCCAAGTGGTCAACCACAGAGAAAGAGGCATATGCCATCATCCACGCTATCGAAGTCTTTAGAACGTACTTATACGGACGTAGGTTTACCGTCTACACAGACCACCGACCTTTGGAATGGTTAATGAGTAAAACAGAACCAGCAGGAAGATTAGCTAGATGGGCATTGAAAATACAAGAATTTGACATCGTAATTGGGTATCGGCCAGGAAAGTCGCACCAAAATGCTGACACTCTTAGCCGTACACCAATAGTGCCAGTAGCAAAAATAGAAACAAGGTCAACAAACGCGAAAACAAAAACGGAAGTAAAGTACGGAAAGACGAAAGAAGAACAGAACAAAGCCTGTACAGAAAACATGGAAATAGATAGGTGGATTAACCATCAAAACGAAGACGAGTATTGCGGAAAAATAATTAGAGAATTAGAAACAGGAAACCCACGTGAAGACATTAGAAGAGAATTTGCGATTAGTAGTAGTGGAATTTTAATAGATTCACAATGCAGGAGAGTAGTAGGGCCAGTTCAAGAAAGCGCTAAGGGATATAGGTATATTTTAGTTCTTTCTGACTATGCCAGCCGATTCGTTTTTACATATCCAATGAGAAACCAGACAGCCCAAACAATAGCTAAGATATTGGTCAACAAAATATTTACTAAGTATGGCTCCCCAGAAGTAGTACTAACAGATCAGGGTACTAACTTCCTATCCAGTTTGATAGAAGAAGTGTGTAAATTATTCAAGATCCGGCGTATAAGAACAACAGCGTATCATCCCCAAACTGATGGACTAGTAGAGAGATTCAATCGCACTCTCTGCGACATGCTCGCTTGCTACGTCGCAGATGAGCCAGAAAAATGGGATAAATATCTACCCTTTGTGACCTTCGCATACAACACAGCTAAACAAGCCTCAATCAGAGAAACACCATTCTACCTGTTTTTTGGACGAGAGCCGATAATGCCCAACGACATCAAGATAAACAGAAGATATGAAACGTATGAAGATACTAGCATGATGTATTCACACCAGTGGGAAAAAGCCCAAAAATTGGCAAAAGAACATCTCTTCAAAGCAGCAACAAGACAGAAAAAATACTACGACAACAACACGAAAATGGTGAAATACAACGTTGGCGACTACGTCTTGCTGAAAGCACCACCAACAGCAGGAAAATTCATACTACGATGGAATGGACCATTCCAAGTGACTCGCAGTTATTCAGACGTTAACTACGAGATTCAACATGTAGAAAATAAAAAACTAAAGTCTATTGTGCACGCAAATCGCCTAAAACTCTATACACCGAGGAAAGAAGAATCAACGAAAAAAGAAACAACTAATAACCCAACAACCGTACCAGAAAAAATTGAACAGACTGCTGCTCATCAATTCCAAAAACGTCGCCCGGGGAGACCGAAGAAACAAGATTCGAACATCAAAATAAGCACACATGGAACACCCCTGGAAGAAACAACCAATAACTTACTGCATACCACTCAGGATAGAAAATTTGCATCACAACAATTAGGAACCCAATCTTTCCACGACGACAGAACGACAACCTACAACTTACGAAGTCGTAATTTCAGACTACGTTACTAAATCTCGCATTTTTCCACAGATGGGTGCAACGCCAAAGCTGCAAACGTCGCTTTCGTCAATTCAAACAATTCTACTAACACTTTTCTTACTTCAAAATATCAACCCAACTCATCCTATCTACGCCACAGTTTGTGATTGCAATAACGTTAAAATCCGAGGAATTTTGGATCTGGAATCCCCATATTACTGCAACAATGACGCAATGGAAAAACAGCACTCAACAAGAATACCGACATCTTACACCTTAATCACCAACCAAAAGCCTGCAGCAACCTGGAAAGGATGGACATGCCGCCAGCGGACAAAGACAAAGAAAATAACGGGATCTTTCTGGATTGGATCTTTTGACACCATATACTCCCAAGAAACAAAACTGATTACACCACTAGAATGTTGGCGAATGGTGAATGATAAAAAGTGTGGCGAAAATAACATGCAGACAGGACCAACCAGCATCAGCTTCACCGCAACACCCACAGGTGAAGGAAAATGGTATGCCATAAAAGAATACCATACCCTCAACTGCATCGCGGAACAGATAACACTTCGCCAAGAAAGACCTGACCAACCCATCGAGAGCCCTTTTGGACTACTTAATACAACTCAACAGGAAGGACAATACTTCATCAATCAAAACGTCATCGTATGGGGTGAAAGGACGACGAACCACTCCTACTCTCAAACACTATTAAAAGGAAAAGGTTACCTGGAGATCCCTCGTACACCGGAAATCAACAACTCCAGTCGTCTATACGATGATGTTCGACAAATAGAAATTTCTTTCTTAAACAAACCTGATAGAGACGTAGCGGCAACCGGATTTAAAGTAACAGGGATACCTCTGACGTACCTCACATTTCCTGCAGAAACAACAAAGATATTGTATGAAACATTCAAAGATACCATCAACATTTGCCTCAAGAATACCAACCTCATTACGTCAGTTTGCGAAGAATACAGAGATCTATATAAATCTAGACCACAACGTTCTCTTCTTCAAGAAGTGCAATTCTTGTTTAACACTCCCATCAAGGACGAGCAACTTGGAATTCGACTCTACAGCATATCCTATGCCTGGGGGACTATTCGATTGGTACACAAGAAAGCAAAAATTATCTACGAAGAAGGAAAAATATTACAACAGAATGCAACACTCTACATCTCTTACCAACCTGGAAACAGCAACTCACTAACCACATACCCACAATTAGCAGCAGACGAGGTATTACCATCAGGAACGGAATTCGAGTATATCGTTGATCACACAATAAGAATACAAAATTCCAACATCTGTATTACGGAAACAACAAATAATCATGTATTCGCAGCCACTTGTTCGGAAGACTCGACCAAATGGATACTTGAAAAAGACAACTTCTATATAATTTCACAAGAGTCAGAAATGTGTCTAACCTTAGTGAGTGATGAGATTCTGAAACTAGAACAATGTTCTATGGAAGAGGAATCGTTAAGGAACCAGCAGTGGTATTTCCAGACAATAAACACCAATCCAGAAATTGTGGAAAACTTCCCAGACATCACACTTCAAGAGATTCGAGAAGTAAAAATGGAGCAAAGAAAAACAATAACGACTACAATAAACTCACCCATTTTTGGTGGAATTCTAAAAACGAATCACGGCACCGGAAACATCATCTGGGATATGATTGCATGGGGATTACTGAAGAATGGACCACACCCGAATGAAAAATGTGTAACGCACCATGGACTGGATAAACCACTCACTCTGGAAGATTGTGACACAGATTGGACGAAATGCCAAGAAGAGTTAAAAGAATACATCACGAGTAACGATCCTTTGGTGAAAACACAAGTATCTGTAGGAAACTGTAGCAGAGCAAACGAGAAAGGCCAAGCGTTCGAATATACATCCGATTTCACCATAAGACCATTCAACACTAACAACTGCATCAAAGCAAACACAACTATGCTTGTTCTCCAAAAGTGTGCCAACACAAGCTCGATTTGGGGAACTTTCGAACATACAGGACAGCTCATGGCAACAGATAGAACTGGACTACATTCACCAGCGTCAGACAGAAAGTGTCTTACATTAAAAGTAGGACGTCTGAGTCTTGGACATTGTCGTGGAGCAACTAGCATCAAACAGCAGTTTAGTTTCGAATATTGGAATCCACACCAAGTAAGGACACTCTCAGCAGCAGCTATTATGGCGTTGAGTGCTCAACAACCGTTGGATGGAAAGCGACTGCCATCCATTCCACCACTACTAAAACGAGAAGAGAAATTGAACAACGAAACGAGGTCCACTACAGCATTAACAACTTCGAGTACAACAACAACAGAAAAAACTACTACAAAATTAACTTCGACAACTATAAAAACGACGTTGTCAACAACTACTAAACCGACCACTACATCTACAAAGCCCACTTCTACAACCACAAAATCGCCAACTACAAAGCCAACAATTCCAACAACAAAATCTACAACAACTGCAAAGCAAACAACAACTAGACCAACGACTACGACGACTAGAGCAACAACAACAACTAGACCAACGACGACAACAACCAGAGCCACAACTACGACCACAAAAGCAACAACGACAACGAGACCTACATCAACAACAACATCGAAGCCTATAATAACTCCTAAAGCTGAAACCCCAAAAACTACAACGACCTCGACGACGACTACAACAATTCAAACAACAACGACAGCCGCAACAACAATTCAATCAACAAATAAAACAGGTGAAGAAATAATTCAAATAAATCATAATCCTACGGAAGAAATAGGCTTCGAAATCATTGAGGACAATGATCATCCAATTCAACAAGAAAAACCAGAAGCAGCATCCCTAACGCTAGAAAAAGTGGCGGAAGAGCCAACACCAGAAATATCCCAAACAAAAGAGGAAATACCAGAAAATGAAGAGAATGGCTTACCTAAAAACATAAATGAATTCGAAGAGAAAGTCACATTTCAAATCAACAAGCTACACGAGCAGTATAAAATAAGGATTGAAACGGAACACGAAAACAAGCTCGCAAAAGAAATTCGAGATGTATATTGCCAACTTTCTACAATAAAGAGGAATCAAGCAGTAATTTTAGCTCAAGGTAACGGCATTCTCGCCGCATCGACCATTGGACTGCCGATTTGCTCGAGACTACAAGGATCCGGCCAAGCATTATCGCTACAACAATGTGAGGCAAAACGAATTTTTGTCTCTGCAAAAGAAACCAAATGTGGATACCAACCATTTTTTACATATGAAGATAAAAACTGTACAATTGGAGTGGACGGCTGGTCGATCCACCCATACTCCGATTGTTTCTGGAAATCTCATCTGGTAAACTTGAACGGATTTCCATATGCTTGGGAACATAACTCAACAGACGGAGATTGGATAAAACAAAAGTCAAATATCCACATGCCGAATCTCGATTTAATTACAGAATTTGAAGAACTTCACTTAAATAACTTTGACTTCGGACTAAAAAGTCATCTGGCGCATGAAAAAATGGAAATGGAACAATTAAACATCCTAAACGACATCGTTGGCAGGATGCAGGAATCTGAAACAAATTTAGTGTCCGACATTGTGATGTCAGAAAAACAAGACAACCAAATAGGAACCATGTCCTCATGGTTCGACACTCTGAAAATCCTAAGCCTATCAGTTATTGGATTCATCGCATTCCTAATATGCCTACGCATATTTTTGATATGCAATCCATTTGCGAAGATTAAAGAAAAATTCCAACAAACACGAAAATTACGGAGATACGGGATAAATATGGAGGAAGCTCACGAATTAACATCGATGACTGCCAATTCCAACACGCAAGCGACGGATGAAATCATAGAACAACCATTTATTAGAATGATGGCACCAACACCACTTACCTCTGAAAGGATCGCCCAATCCCACCTAACGCAACCAAGTGCACCAAGACAACGCTTATACCCAACAGTAGAAGAAAATTGGGAACCAGAAACAACGCGGAAATGTACTGGAAAACACACAACATGCACTTACGTTGTCGGATACGGAATGGTCTGGGAAGACCTTTGCAGATGTTCAACGGATCCTGAAACAAAAACCAACTAAAAAAAAAAAAAAAAAAAAAAATGTCAACCTGAACAACATTTGACATTCTCAAACTAACAAAAAAGGAACTAACAATGTCATTTTAACTAGAACAGGTGAAAGGAATAATAACAAACTAACCATACCAACAGAACTCAAGCATCAGTTCTTGAAATACCACTTATGAAGATGGAAAGTTTCAACATTGTGATCAACGGAGTAGAGATAAATATAACGGTGAAACGAAAAATTGCAAGTGTGGAAAGTGCAAGTAATGGAGAAAGTGCATGTGACACAGCGGTGGAACAAGAAACTAAAACGAGACGAAAAGAAAACACCATTGCAAATGCCGTAACATTTCAACTTAACACTGGCGACGACAATACGGAAAAAATTAGTGAACGTGATGAATTTAGTGAGCCTGAGGACTTCAGCGAACGGGAGGGAGATAGCGAATCCGATAAAAAGAGCGACACAAGTGAGAGATACGAATTAGCCATTGTGAGTGATAGTGAAAATAAAACCGATAGCGAGACCGAGAGAGAAAGAAATTTTGGAGACTATGGATTCTGTCCAGGCGTTTCCAACAGAAGAATAACACAAGAAATAATCCCAACAGAATTCGCGGCAAAATGCAACAACTGTTCAATGAAGACAATTCCTACGTTATCGGCAGCACGAGCTGACGCTGTGCGAAGAAGAGCACAGGCTATCACCAGACTGAGCAACGGTGAAAACTTTCTAGACATGGTATACGCTCCAAGGGAAGAAATCAGAAAATTTATATTAAAGAAACTGGGACCGGCAGCTTGGGATTATCACCCAAAGGCAGAATTTCTGAATAAGAAATTCAATGAAAGAACGCTGCTCCATAGAAGTGTAAAATTGGAGAAACTGGATATAACAGATTTACTGTTATCTTATGGAGCCGACCCCGATATTGAAGAAAATGGACGCACCATCGCACACATAGCAGCAGCGCAAAACAACAAGTTGTTGGTGAGGATTCTTCGATACCATAAATGTACGTTCGCCGCATACAACTGCTTAGGCGAAACACCGTTAATGGTAGCCATCGCCTACGGACACGAAGAGCTGGCCCACTATTTATGGTGTAGCAGTAATGTAGCGCAGAAAGCTAAAGACAACAGCACTGTCCTACATTATGCAGCCAGATATGGAAACAACGAAATCGTCAAGTTAGCGTGTCAAAGGAAAGACATTAATGTTGACGAAAGGACCACACCAGGCAACTACACGGCCTTACACCTGGCAACAATATTTCGACAAACGACGGCTATGGATATCCTGGTTCGTCACAATGCAAATATGGGAGGAAGAGACATGGATGGGAAAACACCACGAGATTATGCCACCGATCCGAGTCGTAAAAGGATTTTTGAAGACGGAGAGGAACGAAGAAGTGGAAAACGAAGATGGTCAGATAGCGAAGAAGACTAAACCACGATTGAAAATAAAAGTCCAAATTTTATATATTTTTTTTTCCCATAACAACGATTAACTAAAACCATTAACTACAATAATTAACTAAAAAATCGTTTTTATCTCTCAAAAGTTTATTTTCAATACCACATAAAACTACAAATAACACAATAATCCATGTAGCACTACGAATAACACAAAAACATTAGTTAGTAGCAAATAACACATAAATATTGAAACAAATACGACGACGAAGAAAATCGTCCACTTCAAAAAATTCTTCGGTGCGCGGATTTTCAGCAAAGGAAGCTTGAACAATATCGCAGGGATCCGCCTCAAGGCCAGCAGCGAGATCCGCAGCCACCCGATTTTCAGCTGACACACGATACTGCAACTGACGAGAAAACCGACGGAGGTATGAAGAAACGGCTAAAAACTCAGGCTGAATGTCCACAACACCATCGGATGGATAAAAAACATCAATGCCAGAAGAAACAAAGAACAAAATACGCGAATCCAAAAGAGCATATGCTCGACGGAAACGCGCAAAATTTGGATATTTTCTAAAAATGGAAAAATGGACAAGTCAACAACAAAAAAAAAAAAAAAAAACAAAAAACAAAACAAATAAGGAAAACAATACCTATTATAATGGGACCATTCGTCGGCCTTCGAAAAGGGTAGAGGATGACACATAGGATAAATGTCACCACAAACACCAGCCGACAGATGAAACAGAAACACCGCACGATGCTGTGTAGTAAGCGGTTCGGATGAGAAAAATTGACACCACCCTACCCGTAACAACATGTCACGCACATAAAATAACGCTTGATGAACTGAAGATAGAGCTACGGAAGCCATGTTAAACAGCAGTTGCAGAGAAAAAAAAATGGTCAACTATACAAACTCAAAAGAACAGAAGTGAAAGAACAGAAAATCTCGAAAACGAAAAAACGATAATTCCTAACTAAGACACTACATAACCCAAGGCTATGCATATCAAAAAAGGAATTTTGTGTTGTGTCTCCAAGCAAGACATCTTAACAAGAGCTACAAGTCAACCAGTGAAGTCAACCAGTGAACCATAAAAGTTTTTTTTTTAAAAACATTTTATTTTCACAACACCCAAAACATTACAAACATACTAAAAAAAATTAATCACGAAAATGAATGTATTCATTCTAGAAGTTCTTCTGGAAGGAAGACAGCGGAATGTGGAGTTGGATAAAAAATGTCTTCTTCGGATTCCATCCACCAAAGAAAACGAGCGAGATGTTGCGGGTAAACATCCCGATACCTCGCATACCCGGGATAACGCCTATAAAAAAAAAAAAAAAAAAAAAAAAAAGAGAAGAAAATGTTTCACATTCACACGAAAAAAGAAAAAAAAGAAGAAATTAACAGTAAAAAATGACTCACTGGTAATAATAATCCGAAACACTGACGGGATGAAAACCGAAATCAATATCGGAAGAGGAGCATACGGAAACCACAACAACGAGGAAAGGAGAATTTCAATGAAAAACTCCTTGTCGTCGGGGACAAAACGAGTGTAAAATTGGTAGGGCAGTGAAAATAACACGGCACCCACAACCTCCAGGGAGTTGTCAAAATTCCCACGATGATTAAGGAAGAAATCGAAAGAGTACGAATCCATTGTAAGGGAAACAACAAGCAAACAACAAGCGTCACAATGAAGAATTTTTCGGATACTGATTATTTAACTAACACTCTACATAACCATAGGCTATATAGCGGGAACAAGGGCAACCATATACGAAACTAAGAAAACAAAAGAAACGGTGAAGGAAATTGGGTCAACTGGTGATCGGGAAAAAATTCAAAACAGGTTTTTATCCACCTGCTACTACAATGGAAAAACAAAATTGGAGGACCAATTTCTTCTTTCCGAGAGGGGGGGAGGAATGTAACAGGCAACTGCAACCCCACCTAGCAACAGCGCCCCACCCAACCAGGAAGGTTATCCCAAATCAACACCTTCCTTCAGGCTAAATCCTGTGTGATCAGTGAAAGTTATTGTAAACCCCTCCCAATTCAACCTTCAATCACTCATATAAAAGACCCAATTGTTGTAGCAATAAAGCAGTGTATTTGAGACCAATACATAAATCGAAACCATTACAGTGTATTCAATCTGTATACAGTATCATTCCATGAGTTTTATATGTGTACAGCCTATATCTATATATCTTTATGCAAACAGGTTCAAAACCAATATCTATACTTCTACATGTATACAGTACAGTGCATTCATATACAGATAGTGTATTCAATGGGAATACACTATCATATCATGAGTTTTATGTGTTCAGGCTATATCTATATATCTTCATGCAAACAGGTTCAAAACCAATATCTATACTTCTACATGTATACAGTATAGTGCATTCATATACAGATAGTGTATTCAATGTGTACACAGTATCATACCATGAGTTTTATGTGTTCAGGCTATATCTTTATATCTTCATGCAAACACATTCAAAACCAATATCTATACTTCTACATGTATACAGTATAATGCATTTATATACACATAGTGTATGCAATCTGTATACAGTATCATACCATGAGTTTTATATTTGTACAGGCTATATCTATAAATCTTCATGCAAAGAGGTTCAAAACCAATATCTATACTTCTACATGTATACAGTATAGTGCATTCATATACACATAGTGTATTCAATCTGTATACAGTATAGTTCATTTTTATGCACATAGTGTATTCAATCTGTATACAGTATCATACCATGAGTTTTATATATGAACAGGCTATATCTATATATCTTCATGCAGACAGGTTCAAAACCAATATCTATACTTCTACATGTATACAGTATAGTGCATTCATATACAGAAAGTGTATTCAATGTGTATACAGTATCATACCATGAGTTTTATGTGTTCAGGCTATATCTTTATATCTTCATGCAAACAGGTTAAAACCAATATCTATACTTCTACATGTATACAGTATAGTGCATTCATATACAGATAGTGTATTCAATCTGTATACAGTATCATACCATGAGTTTTATATGTGTGCAGGCTATATATATACATCTTCATCCAAACAAGTTTAAAAACCTTATTTATACTTCCACATGTATACAGTATAGTGCATTCATATACACATAGTGTATTCAATCTGTATACAGTATAGTTCATTCATATGTGCATAGTGTATTCAATCTGTATACAGTATCATACCATGAGTTTTATATGTGTACAGGCTATATCTATATATCTTCATGCAAACAGGTTCAAAACCAATATCTATACTTCTATCTGTATACAGTATAGTGCATTCATATACAGATAGTGTATTCAATGTGTATACAGTATCATACCATGAATTTTATGTGTTCAGGCTATATCTTTATATCTTCATGCAAACAGGTTCAAAACCAATATCTATACTTCTACATGTATACAGTATAATGCATTCATATACACATAGTGTATGCAATCTGTATACAGTATCATACCATGAGTTTTATATTTGTACAGGCTATATCTATATATCTTCATGCAAACAGGTTCAAAACCAATATCTTTACTTCTACATCTATTAAGTATAGTGCATTCATATACAGATAGTGGAATGACCTGGCAACGAGGCATTCCCCCCTGGCCCGAAGATAGGGCAGTGTGCAGACCTCAGGCGTATGATACGGTCATGCTAGCATCTTGTTCTCTGGTGAATATACGGTTTTGATCTCGACTTCTTTCCATGGCGCAGTTGATAATTATCACCACCCCTCCTCCCACACGTGGACCGTGACTGTTTCCTTCGTAAGTCGGCCAAACATTGTTCATATCGCCTCGTGAAGTTCTCGTGCACACTCTACCCGCCGACTCCCACCACGTGGTTGCGCACGGCACTACCAACCTGCCACCCTAACTTAGCTGTAACCGCACGGCACTACCCCGCGTTTCGCCATTTACACTGCGTACCCTTACCCGAAATGTGGATGTGATCTCTATTACCCCGTGTGTTTCAACGCATCTCTGGCTATATCTCACTCGAACTCAGCCATAGCTAGTAGCACATTCTCTATACGCCATTTTGTTTCTGTTCGTCCTGCTTTGCCCGTGCGCTTTCCCGCCTACGGTCATTCTTTGCGTGGTGCACACCAGTGCTTCGTCATCCACAATGCCCCCAAAGCCATTCAAGCCCTACGGCTCCCCGCCACCGTTCGACTTTGACGAATATAAAGACTCCTTTGAGCTGTGGCTGCGGCAGTGGAATATATTTTTGGCCTTGTCTACCATCGATACAGCCCTCCCTCAAACGGAGCGCGTATCCTACAAGGCTAACATCCTCCTATCCTGCTTATCAAAGCCCACGTTACAAGCCATCTGCACGATGAGCCTATCTGACATCGAACTTGGCGACCCCGTTATTATTATCGACAAGCTTCGCGAACGATTTAACGCTGGGAGGAATTGCCACGTTTGGCGCCATCAATTCGCCCTTCGTATCCAACGTGAAAAAGAATCCGTGGACAATTGGGTTTGCGAGCTGCGCGACCTCGCGCAAAAATGTGAATTCAACGCGGATTGTTGTAACAAATGCCAGGATACCCGTTTGCTAGGCCAAATCGTTTATGGCGTCCACAGCGACGAAGTTCGGCGCAAGTTATTACAGGAAGGTGCGGCGCTATCCCTCAACCAGGCTTTAGCAACACTGCGCACGGCCGAAGCAACACAGATGCAGGCAGCTAACCTGCGGCAGAACGATTCACCATCGATCCAGCAAATAAAAAACAACACCTCCAAAACCGACGCAAAGTCCGCATCTCGCCCCACACACCCAGCGCACCAACGCAACTTCCGGCGCGGCCCTCCAGCAGGGGCCCCACCACACGGATGTTGGAACTGCGGAGCCGAATCGTTCCACCCAAAGGCTGAGTGCCCAGCTAATGGGAAAGAATGTGGCGGTTGCGGCATAATGGGCCACTTTCAGAAAGTCTGCTCAAGAAAATCTTCGAAACCCGAAACAGTGGGTAGCATTGTCATCGGATCCATTTTACCAGGAGAACTTATTGAAGCCAGCGTGTCGCCCACAAACAGCGACACGCCTACAGCGGTATTTTTTCTGTCCGACACGGGCGCTTCAATCGATGCCGTACCACGTACACTCCACCAATCGCGGTTCACCGCGACACCACTTTGCCCCATCACTACGCGGGCAGTAACGGCGACTGGTGAAGCCATAACGTCATATGGCACCTTTCAGGCAACTATCACCGTAGGACCCGTCAACGGAGGAACACCGGTACTTACCACCATTCACGTCCTTGAAAATCTCCAGCAACCGGTTCTATCAAAAGACACGCAAAAAAAACTCGGCATCCTGCCCCTGGACTACCCCCATTGGCGCGTCCAGCAGATCACAACCCATCCCACGGATTTGGAGAAAGCTAATAAGCTCAAATCCTTAATGGCTACTCATCCCCTCATCTTTGATGGTATATGTCGTCCCATGGTAGGCCCACCATGCCACTTACAGCTAGCCGACGGAGCCATACCATCCGCGATGAGAGGATCGCGGCCAGTCGCTACCCCATTGCTCCCAAAACTCAAAACAGAGCTGGATTCGCTCGAAGAGCAACAAATCATCCACAAAGTCATCGAGCCGACGGCATGGGTCCACCCTATAGTCATCGCTCCAAAAAAGGACGGCGGCATACGCGTGTGTGTTGACTTTACCCCTCTTAACGCCTTCATCGTCCGGCCGAAATTCGAAACGGCCACTCCGTTTCAGGCTGTCCGCTCGATCCCATCCGGGATGCACTTCTTCACTGTCATCGACGCGTTAAAGGGATACCACCAGGTGCCGTTAGACGACGAGTCTGCGGCGATGACCACCTTCTCTACCCCGTTCGGCCGCTACATGTACCGCCGGTTGCCTTTCGGAGTTTGCCACGCCGGCGACGACTACAGCCGACGCGTTTCAGCCGTATTCGATGATATTCCCAATTGCCGTCGGATAATTGAAGACATCCTCATTTTCTCCGAAACATACGAAGAACACATTTCCCTCGTCAAACAAGTGTTCCAGCGCGCGGCCGACAATCAAATCGCCATCAACACCAGCAAAATCAAATTTGCGCAGCCATCCGTCCTTTTTGGCGGTTATATCCTGAGCAGCACCGGATTCCGACCCAACCCGGAACTCTTATCAGCCATCAGTCGGTTTCCTATCCCCACCAACATAACGGAAATGAGAGCATTCCATGGCCTATGCCAGCAGATGGGCAATTTCTCCGACAATTTAGCGGCAGCTCTCGCCCCCCTTGCCCCCCTCCTAAAAAAGAGCTTCCGTTGGGAATGGACAACACAGCACGAAGCCGCCTTCAACGCTGCCCGCTCAGAATTATCGTCTTCCGCCGAGCTGTCCTTTTACGACCCAGCGCTACCCACGGCCCTCCATGTCGATGCCTCCCGCTTGAGAGGTCTCGGTTTCATCCTCCGTCAGCAAGGCCCCAATGGAAAATGGAACGTGGTCCAGGCCGGGTCGCGTTTTCTATCAGAGGCGGAGACGCGCTACGCCATGATCGAGCTGGAATGCCTGGGCTATGCAGAAGTGCAGGCCATTTTTGGAAGGCCTCCCATCGTTCCTCCTCCTGACGGATCACCGGCCGCTCATCCCGATCCTAAACGATTACAACTTAGACAAACTCGACAACCCGCGCATCCTGCGCCTGCGTCTAAAAATGCAGCGTTATGCGTTCACTGCCCGCTGGATCCCTGGAAAGGAGAATTTAATGGCCGACGCTCTCTCGCGTTCCCCTGTCCACCCCGCATATCCAGTGGATGAACTGGCGGAAGGCCCAGCATCATTCTCCACCCGTGTGGCACTAGTATCCACCATCGACGGCTCAGACCCCTGCACAAACGATCCGCTGTTAGACAAAGTGTCAGCTGCAGCTGCGGTTGACCCTGTCATGATTGCTTTACGTGACGTCATCCGATCCGGTTTTCCCAACGAGAAATGCAACTTACCGTTGCCCCTTCGTCCTTTCTGGTGCGTCAGAAGCCTTCTCGCCATCGACAAAGACGACGATATC
Source organism: Daphnia sinensis (assembly GCA_013167095.2). Taxonomy (NCBI): domain Eukaryota; kingdom Metazoa; phylum Arthropoda; class Branchiopoda; order Diplostraca; family Daphniidae; genus Daphnia; species Daphnia sinensis. The sequence continues at coordinate 15,716 of CM023195.1, read as the reverse complement.
ATCGTGATGGGCTGTCGCGTTGTCATTCCGGAGGCCGTTCGTCGCGAGGTCCTCCAAAACCTCCTCTTGATGCACCAGGGTGCAACAAAACTACGGCAACGGGCCCGCCAAACCATGTATTGGCCGTCCATGGATAGCGAGATCATAACCCCAGCCCGTGCTTGCCACACTTGCACTGAACATCTCCCCTCACAGCCGCCGGAACCTTTGCTGCCACACCAGAAAGCGTCGCGGCCGTTCGAATTTGTCCACGCAGACGTAGGATGCCACAATGGTCGCGACTTCCTAATCCTCGCAGACCAATTCAGTGGATGGCCCCACGTCGTCCCATTTCCGGACAAGAATACCTCCGCGCGCAAGGTGGTCGACGCGGTCCGCTCCTTTTTCTCCTTTGGCGCGGGTGCACCAGTCAAATTTTGGTCGGATGGCGGAACCCAGTTTACTGCAGACGAATTTCAATGCTTCCTTCGTGAATGGGGCATCAGCCACGGCACTTCCTCCGCAGGATACCCTCAATAACGGCTTTGCGGAAGTATCCGTTAAGAGCATGAAAAAGCTCATCCGCGGATCGTGGTCAGCGGGCTCCTTCGACATTAACCAGTTCAGCAAAGGCCTCCTACTCTACCGCAACGCTCCACTATCTGGCGGAGCTTCTCCCGCCCAGCTAGTTTTCAATCGGCCCGTCAGAGATTGCCTCCCGGCCCACCGCCGCGCATTCGCACCCCAATGGCAAAAGTCGGCCGTACAACTGGAGAAGCAGGCCTTGCGCGCCCGCACCCTTCGTGCTGCCCATTTCAACCTGCACGCGCACCCTCTCCCCCCGTTTTCCATCGGTGATCCCGTTGTCATCCAAAACCACATAACTAAACGCTGGTCAACCCCTGGTATCATCGTCGAAACCGGCCCATTTCGCGATTATCTAATCAAGACCCCGGCTGGTCGGCTCTTCCGCCGCAATCGTCGTCTTTTGCGCCGTCATTACCCCGCAACGAGACCAGCCCCGTCTGTTCATGGCCCACCGGATTCTCCCGCACCCCCACCCCTCTCAACATCTCCCACCCCCGAGCCACCAACGCCGGATAGTCCAGCCGCACCGGCAGCCGCCGCCCCTCGTCGTTCTACCCGGATCCGCAACAAGCTCAACAAATAACAAATGGCATCGTTTTTTTTTATTGTCCCCTCACTTTCTTCCTTTCCATCAATCCTCTGTTATATCATGCTGTACCCCTTTTTTTTTGCCACGTCAGAACCCAGCCCACAGTCAAATTCAAATTCAAAAAAAAAAAAAAAAAAAAAAAATCGAAAACAAAAGACATGGAATGACGTGGCAACGAGGCATTCCCCCCTGGCCCGAAGATAGGGCAGTGTGCAGACCTCAGGCGTATGATACGGTCATGCTAGCATCTTGTTCTCTGGTGAATATACGGTTTTGATCTCGACTTCTTTCCAGATAGTGTATTCAATGTGTATACAGTATCATACCATGAGTTTTATGTGTTCAGGCTATATCTATATATCTTCATGCAAACAGATTCAAAACCAATATCCATACTTCTACATGTATACAGTATAGTGCATTCATATACAGATAGTGTATTCAATGTGTATACAATATTATACCATGATTTATATGTTTTCAGGCTGTATCTATATATCTTCATGCAAACAGGTTCAAAATCAATATCTATACTTCTACATGTATACAGTATAGTGCATTCATATACAGATAGTGTATTCAATCTGTATACAGTATCATACCATGAGTTTTATATGTGTACAGGCTATATCTATATATCTTCATGCAAACAGGTTCAAAACCAATATCTGTACTTCTACATGTATACAGTATAGTGCATTCATATACAGATGGTGTATTCAATCTATATACAGTATCATACCATGAGTTTTATATGTGTACAGGCAATATCTATATATCTTCATGGAAACAGGTTCAAAACCAATATCTATACTTCTACATGTATACAGTATAGTGCAGTCATATACACATAGTGTATTCACTCTGTATACATTATAGTGCATTCATATACACATAGTGTACTCAATCTGTATACAGTATAGTGCATTCATATACAAATAGTGTATTCAATCAGTGTACAGTATCATACCATGAGTTTTATATGTGAACAGGCTATATCTATATATCTTCACGCAAACAGGTTCAAAACCAATATCTATACTTCTACATGTATACAGTGTAGTGCATTCATATACACATAGTGTATTCAATCTGTATACAGTATCATACCATGAGTTTTATATGTGTACAGGCTATATCTATATATCTTCATGCAAACAGGTTCAAAACCAATATCTATACTTCTACATGTATACAGTATAGTGCATTTATATACAGATGGTGTATTCAATCTATATACAGTATCATACCATGAGTTTTATATGTGTACAGGCTATATCTATATATCTTCATGCAAAGAGGTTCAAAACCAATATCTATACTTCTACATGTATTCAGTATAGTGCATTCATATACACATAGTGTATTCAATCTGTATACAGTATAGTTCATTCTTATGCACATAGTGTATTCAATCTGTATACAGTATCATACCATGAGTTTTATGTGTACAGGCTATATCTATATATCTTCATGCAAACAGGTTCGAAACCAATATCTATACTTCTACATGTATACAGTATAGTGCATTCATATACACATAGTGTATTCAATCTATATACAGTATCATACCATGAGTTTTATATGTGTACAGGCTATATCTATATATCTTCATGCAAACAGGTTCAAAACCAATATCTATACTTCTACATGTATACAGTATAGTGCATTCATATACACATAGTGTATTCAACCTGTATACCGTATAGTGCATTCATATACACATAGTGTACTCAATCTGTATACAGTATAGTGCATTCATATACAAATAGTGTATTCAATCAGTTTACAGTATCATACCATGAGTTTTAAATGTGTACAGGCTATATCTATATATCTTCATGCAAACAGGTTCAAAACCAATATCTATACTTCTACATGTATACAGTATAGTGCATTCATATACAGATGGTGTATTCAATCTATATACAGTATCATACCAGGAGTTTTATATGTGTACAGGCTATATCTATATATCTTCATGCAAACAGGTTCAAAACCAATATCTATACTTCTACATGTATACAGTATAGTGCATTCATATACACATAGTGTTTTCAATCTGTATACAGTATAGTGCATTCATATACACATAGTGTACTCAATCTGTATACAGTATAGTGCATTCATATACAAATAGTGTATTCAATCAGTTTACAGTATCATACCATGAGTTTTAAATGTGTACAGGCTATATCTATATATCTTCATGCAAAGAGGTTCAAAACCAATATCTATACTTCTACATGTATACAGTATAGTGCATTCATATACACATAGTGTATTCAATCTGTATACAGTATAGTTCATTCTTATGCACATAGTGTATTCAATCTGTATACAGTATCATACCATGAGTTTTATATGTGTACAGGCTATATCTACATATCTTCATGCAGACAGGTTCAAAACCAATATCTATATTTCTACATGTATACAGTATAGTGCATTCATACACAGAAAGTGTATTCAATGTGTATACAGTATCATACCATGAGTTTTATGTGTTCAGGCTATATTTTTATATCTTCATGCAAACAGGTTCAAAACCAATATCTATACTTCTACATGTATACAGTATAGTGCATTCATATACAGATAGTGTATTCAATCTGTATACAGTATCATACCATGAGTTTTATATGTGTGCAGGCTATATATATACATCTTCATGCAAACAGGTTTAAAACCATTATTTATACTTCCACATGTATACAGTACAGTGCATTCATATACACATTGTGTATTCAATCTGTATACAGTATCATACTGTAACGGAGCCAATAAAAATATGCCATTGTTATTCCTACATTTATTCTCACCAGTTTACCCTGTTTTTCCCTTTTTCTATTCCAAATACCTTTAACCGCTTAGCAATATGAATTCATACAAGTTGCGTAGCAATAGCGGAAATGGTCACGCTCTGCATGACTCACCCGCGTTTCAGATGTCGCCTTAATTGATTAATTGCTGAAACCGCAGTAGATTGGTCACGCGCCCTGCGGCCATAACACGCTCTGTTTGGACTCTCCTTATTGGCTGAACGCGTGAAACAATAACGCACCGTCAGCATCACGCCACTTGCGGAATGCCAAATGCGACGTTATAAAATGCTCTCGGAAAACAAGAGCAGTTGAGTTCAGTTCAGTACAATGTAGTTGAGAGTGCAGTCCAGTTCTGTTGACAAAGTCAGAGTTGTCGTTCATTTCAGTGTACCTTTATCTGTGTTTTGCCAGTGTTTTATACTACCCGTAACCGTTCTTTTAGTATTGTTTCCCTTTGTCCTATGTCTCCTTCCTAGTGCCGTTCTCTAGCCTTCTTGTCTAAGTGCGTGAATATTATTGTGCTCGCTTCCGACGCATCAACGAGTTGTATTTCTTATCAACTCACCTCGTTCCGCTTGTGCCGCTACGGTAAGACAATGTTACTCTGATTCCCTTCTATTATAGTTGCCTATGTCTCCCATTTATTATGTCTTGTCACTTCCTTTATGCTTATCTTCCAAATATGCCTTATTTGTAGTCCATAGCTTTATGCAGTAATACAGAAAGCAATCATTGTGGGTATATCGCGGTAAAACTCCTCCCAATAACTCCCCAAAACCCAACTCCCTATCCAACACCTTTTTGGGTTTTTTCACAAAAAGGGGCACGCCTAATGGAAAGTCATCTGAACCAGAGCCTACTTCACCTAGTCAACGAAATCAAGGCCAACAGGGACAAAATTCTTCCGTTACCAACCAGTCAGCTGCCATTTCTGCTACTAGCAATCAAGAACCTACGGGAGCGCGAAGCGGATTTTCAGTCATCCGACCCGAAGATCTGGGAACATTTTGTCCGGTTTATGCACGACATTCGAGTAAAGAACTTCCTAAAACCAACTCCCCAGGAACCTGTGGATCTGAGCCAAACAGCAATCTTCCTCAGGTATTTGACATCGCTTCTGGAAGTGAGGAAGAGTGGACTGACCAAGAAGAAGACGACGAAGAAGGCCCAGCGTCTGGAGACGGAGCTTGCGACGATCTTCACAACGCATGCAAGAGAATACCTGACAGCTCTACTAGGACACACACACAGCATCGACGAGCTACTGACGCTCACGCCACCGGCGGGAGAAGATATTTTCAACTTCATACCAAGACAGGACGTGATCGACAGGGACGAGGACGGAGAGTATTGCCCTTTTACGCTCGAGGTCCCCGAATTCTCAAGTCATCTAGAGGAGATTCTGTTGGGATTCCAGCAAACATTCCTCACGGACGTCATCAACCTATCAGCATATCTACGAAAGCTGCAGCCGGTAGCCAATTTGGAACTACTACAGCCGGAAATACTGTCTCTTTTGCACAAACTAACCAAATTTCCGGGAGCACCACGGCTGGGCTACGATCAATTAGTCAACTCAATCAAACTATTGATCCCTCGAGCCAAACAGGAATTAAAACGGCTACTATCGTGCATTCTAACGTCTCAATCCAACCAGCAACAGCAGCCACCGTCACAGCAGACGGGACAAAGACAACAAGCACCACGGGAACAAAACCGAAATCATCGTCCTATTCGTCGGTCGGCCAACCCATCCCCAAGTCCTCGACACCCATCCCCGGAAATACAACCGGATCAACCACTACGAATTCTCGCGGAACAATTCCGGCTAGCGTTCCAGGACTCAGTCAGACAACACAACAGGGACCTTTAAACCTTCCCTTATCAAACCCTATTAATACCATGGCTCATTCTCTTCCTCCCACCGGAGCAGCTACCGTTGGTGATCTAGACAATTTTCAGAATAACCAACATATATTCTCTCGCTTACAACTTCTCCCTTCTTTTAATGGCAGTCCAATCACACGTTTTGATACTTGGTTGGAATCTTTTGAGAGCATTGTAGACGGTTCACGATGGTCTGAAGACAAGACTATCCAAATGCTCCGCGCTAAGTTAACCGATAGAGCTTTTTCTGTCATCCAATCGATTTTAAAGACTTACATACACAACTATGTCGCAATTAGAGAAGCACTGCTCGACCATTTTCACGGCGATGAGAGTGTCGATTTATATCTTAAAAAGTTTGACAAGGCCAAACGTAAGCCAGGCGAGAAAATTGTCGATTACATACTTCGTTTACAGGAAATTTTTAAACGTGCCTACCCTACTGGCCACACTGAACGATCCTTCGCAGTAATCCTCAAACAAAAATTCATCGATGGCTTAGATTCGAAATTGCAGTCGAAAGTAAAATACAAGGAATTCCGAACTTTCAATGAATTGGTAACCGCAACACGCGTTTACGCTCTACGGTTAGAATCGCTAGAAACCGACCGTGAGAAGCAAGAATTCATTCAGGCTATCGATGGGCCATCAGACGCCAGCAGCGCAGAATTGAAAGAAATAAAACAGATGATAATCGATCAGATCATACGTCTCGGTGCTAGACCTGTCGAGGAGAAAAAGACCGAAAAGGAGGAAATCAAAGATGTCCTCCAAGAGCTCATGCAAACGATGAAAAATCTCCAACTTGATAGGAAAGACGCTCATCATCCGCCGAGCATGCCACATAAGAAGCAAGTTTCTTTTCAGACGCCATACGCTCCACAAGACAGGAATTGGAGGCCGCCTGCCCCACGATTTAATAACAACAATGGCAGTCAATTTTTCCCAAAATTTCAAAATAGGGCCCCGGCGTCCCCCTATCAAAGACCGGCGGCTAATCCTAATTTTAAGCCTACACAATCAGCGGTTACTTGTAATTTCTGTGGATATCACGGACACATTCAGGCAAACTGTCGCAATTTTCAGCGTCAGCGACTCGAGCAAGCTCAGCCTCCTATATGTTATTCTTGTCGTGATATCGGTCACAAATCCAATAACTGCCCTAAATTCAGAAACGCGAATCGCCCGAACATACCAGGTCCCCCACAGCAACAGGGAAACCAATAGCGATCAACTGTAGCTTCGGGTCAGTTGATAAAGAGCCTCATTTAAAATCCCAACAAGTCGCAAAATTAACAACCATAACGAATAAATCGACACCACGAATTCCACTAAAAATTTTCCAGGTCCCGCTACAAGCTTTATTTGATACAGGCGCGTCTAAAAGTATTATTCATGAAAGGTTATTTAATAAATTACCCCCTAGAGGTCAGGTGATCTGCAGTCAGCTTGATTTCGATTTATACGATGTAGGGGAGAAAAAGTTGCATACGCTGGGAAGAGTGACATTGCCCGTTAGGTACGGGGAGTCAATTTTGAAGCAAGAATTTATTGTCACAAACGGCATTTCAGAAGATTGTATCCTTGGATGGGATGCAATTCAAAAGCACGGATTTCGGCTTGATGGAGAAGCCAAGAGCATTTATTTAGCAAGAGATGAGCAGGGCCCTTTAGCTATATCTAGGGTACCGGAAATGGCAGGTCAAAAAGACGACGTTATCTCGTCAGACATCGATCGTGATTGCAGCACACCTGAAAGGTTCATTTTCGTATGTTGCCCCTAATACAGCATTTATATTTACCCCAGCAGAAAATTTACCAGAAGGTGTCTACATTGAAGAATTTATAGGGAAAGTATCGGGAGACGGAACGTATCAAATTATAGTCGAGAATCATTCGTTAAACCAAGTCAAAATCCCAAGAAATACAGCACTAGGCGTAATTGAAATTATTCACCAAATAATCGGAAAAATTGCTTTAGAACAACCTGAAAATACGCCTAGAAAAGCAATTGAGCCAATTGTTATTTCGGAAGTCGACCCGGAATTTCAAACACCGCTCTCTAAATTATTAACTGACTTCCACGACTTGTTCGCTTCCAAAGATTCAGAATTAGGAAATACCAACCTCATAAAACACACGATTGATACACAGGGAAGAGGCCCCATTCGACAACGCCCATACAGAGTAACAAATCAGCAAAGGAAGTTATTGGAAGACAAAGTGCAGGAAATGCTCGATGCCAAAGTAATTCGTTATTCACAATCCCCATGGGCTTCACCTGTGGTGCTAGTAGAGAAAAAGAATGGAGAAGTAAGATTTTGCGTCGATTATAGAAAACTGAACAGCATTACAAAGAAAGATTCTTTTCCCATGCCCAGAATTGATGAAACACTAGATAAACTATTTGGGAAGAAATTTTTCACCACCCTCGATTTAGCTTCAGGCTATTGGCAAATTCATGTCCACGACCCAGACATAGAGAAAACCGCGTTTGTTGTAGAAAATAATCTGTACGAATTCAAAAGGATGGCATTCGGGTTGTGTAATGCACCTGCCACATTCCAACGATTAATGAATTATGTCCTGAGAGACGTCTTAGGGAGTAAAGCGTTAGTCTACTTGGATGATGTCATCATCTTTTCCGACACCTTTGAGGATCATTTACACGATATCAGAGAAATTTTCACCCTTTTGAAAGAGGCCAATTTGAAATTAAAACTTAACAAATGCCAGTTCATAAAGCGATCCGTCAATTATTTAGGACACGTTATTTCAACGGACGGTATTAAACCCGATCCAGCTAAAATCGAGAGAATAGTAAATTATAAAACACCAACTTCTGTGGACGAAGTGAGGTCATTCCTGGGACTTGCAGGATACTATAGAAGATTTATCAAAGATTTTGGTTCCATCGCTAAACCGTTAACTCGATTAACGCATAAAGATGTAAGCAGGAAGCCCTTCAATTGGGGATCTGAAAAACAAGTTGCTTTTGAGAAACTGCGCACCTCACTAGTAACGCCGCCTGTGCTAGCTTACCCCAATTTCAATGAAAAATTTTTACTTTTTACCGATGCCTGCGATTATGGAATAGGTGCAGTCCTTTCTCAAATTCAGGATGGGCAAGAACACCCAATTGCCTATTCAAGTAGACAATTGACAAAGCCTGAATCAAAATACAGCACAACAGAAAAAGAAGCATTAGCAGTAATCGATGCAATTAAACATTTCCGTCACTACCTTTTGGATAAACCATTTGAAATTATTAGCGATCATCGCCCTTTGCAGTGGCTGAAAAATCAAAAAGATAACAACGGAAGACTAGGTAGATGGGCTATCTTGTTAGCCGCAACGAATTACGAATTAAAATACAGACCAGGGCGTGTACATCAAAATGCCGATTGCTTATCGCGACTAAAAATCGCTTGTATTCAACCTGTTCCGAACAATATTAAATTTATCTGCGAAAAACAATTGGAGGACGATCTTTGTGTAGCCATCAGGAATTACCTAGAGAAAGGCGAGCTCGAGGACAAATTTAACCAATCTAAGCCAGATTGGGTTAAAGATATTGAATATTTTGAAGTTATTGAAGGTACACTTTATCGGCGCGAGTTACCTTCCAACAATAGCAAACGGAATGAAATCAATCATCAGCTAGTTTTACCCTTGTCACTTCGCCATTCAGTGCTGAAAGAATTGCATGACGCACCGATGGGCGGCCATTTAGCTTTCTACAAAACGTATTTAAAAGTTAAAAACCATTATTATTGGCCAACGATGCGAAAAGATATTCTAGAATATTGTCAGGCCTGTGAAATTTGTATAGCTAACACCTCTTCCACATATCGGGCACTTTTACATCCGCACGAAATCGCAAAAGCTCCTTTCCAAGTCATTGGTATGGACTTTGTAGGTCCCATTACCCCAGCGTCACCGAACGGAAATAGTTATATTCTGGTCATCACTGACTATTTCAGCCGCTGGGTGGAAGCAGTTGCTCTGAAAGATCAGACTGCTCAGACCGAAGCCGAGTGTGTTTATAAAACAATTATTGTAAGGCATGGGATGCCCAAGGCGATTATTTCCGATCGTGGAACAAATTTTACCTCCAAATTATTTCGATATTTTTGTAAGAAATTGAAAATTGATCAAAGATTGACCACGGCCTATAATCCAGCTAGCAATGGCGAAACAGAAAGATTTAATCGAACACTAGCCGCCATGTTAAGAAAAGAGTTGAAAGATGGAGAGCACGCCAATTGGGAAGATATGTTAGACGATGTTTTATTTGCCTATCGAAGTGCTACGCATGCTTCAACGCTTGAAACCCCTTATTATTTAGTCCACGGTAGAGATCCGAATATTCCCATTAATGAATTTTTAGACGCATCTCCCCAAACGTTTAAATCCGCATCTGATTATGTAGGGAATTTAGCCGACCGTTTACGTTATAGTTTCCAGCGAGTTCGTGAAGAAAGCGAAAAGGCACGAAATCGCCAGCGGGAGCAATATAATAAACGCGCAAAAGTAAATAAATATGCCGTAGGCGATAGAGTATTTTTAGATATACGTGTAGTCAAGGAGGGTGACAGTAGGAAGTTCACCTCAAAGTATAAAGGCCCTTATAGAATTGTAAAAGTTTATGATAATAATACGGTCGATATAGCAGCCGATAATTCTTATATATGTCAGCGTACCCATGTCAATCGTTTAAAACCATTGTATGAAACAATGCTGTGGAAAACAGAGCATTGTCCCCCACTTGAAAGCACATCAGAGTTTGAAAATCGATTTCGAAAATCGATAGAGACTCAAACAGCCGATTTTTCAGAAAATGAGGCTGATGAAGAAATTGCTGACCACGATGACGCTATACCAAACGATAGCCTCATTATAGACCCTCTCTTGTTGCCCGATAAAACTCCAAGCGAAAATATCGAAACGCAGACGTGGCGTCAGCGGAATGCCAGCGCGCTATCGGAGCCACAGCCGGCAATAAATCCTTCAATAACTGCTGAAATAAGCGTCGATTCGGAAAATCAGACCTGCCATCCATCAATTTCCGTAGACAATGCGACACCCGAAAATGCTGCACCAGATCCGCCATCTGAACCAACGGTTGACACGGCAATAAATAACTCGGATCCCCAACGCGATACCGGACGCCCTCTGAGAAATCGAAGAAAGCCCCTTCGTTATAGGGAAGGCTGCGAGTAAAATTACTTGCAGAAAACATAGGGAAAACTAATTGACCCACCCCAACTTAGCCGTCGCTTGGGTATTTAAGAAAAAACTGCAAACCATCTAGCGTCAATACGTTTTCAAACTCAGTGGTCGAAAGTCCTACACCTTTTTCTTTCATCATGGAAAACGGCGACAACGAGATCATCGTAGCTGACAGTCCACTTCCACCGTGCGACGTCGAGTCGGAAGACCAGCGCGGTACCACGCAGCTAACCCCGATGTCGTCCGTGTCGGAAGGTTACAACGCTTGGGAGCAAGAATATCACCAATACCGGAGGAAAATCGAAGAAAAAACTATCATCCTGGCAGACCAGCTCAACAAACAAGTCCTGAGCGACGACTGGAAGAACGCCATAAACACCCTCAAGCTCATCCTGGACCTGGATCCAATACACCGTCATCCTCCGCTTTACGGATGGCACGCGGACGATTGGGAGCCCGTAAAGAAAAAGCCGCGTCAACAGGACAACAACTAATATCCAGACGCCGACGGCGAAAGAAATAAATTTTGTTTCCCTCTCCTCTATCTTCCGGTGACCATTGGAACGGCCCTTCAGCAGCAGCCTTTAAAAACATTCTGTTTCGTTTATAGTTAGCAATGTTTTCTTTTTATATTACCGCTGTCGCCGTTTAATTATATTCCCGTAGTTAACGAATGCCGCTTCGATAGCAGCATGTATGTCTAGTAAGCTGTTCGTATCTATCGCCTATTCGCCCTTCGTTTTTTTTGAAAAATACATATAACTTTCATGCAGAAAAATATGTAGTTATAGCTTCATTCGGCACATGGGTAAACGCTTTCAATAAAATAACGCTTTCTTAGCTATGATACGGTCAACTCACCCACAGGCAAGCCGTAGAAAACATGCCAGATTACCCTAGCGGCAGAAAAGAAAGCATGAAAACGCGTCAAATCACTGTTGCGTTGCCGTCGGTGACGCGATAGGAGGTTACAAAACAATTAAAATTACTCTACCGCTAGTTGCCAAACGCCCCTTTAATCAAGTTATACACCTCATCTATTACCAAGTTGCGAGTCAACATGCGCCATCTCGGGGGTATATCGCTATGCCGGCGTCATACCAGCCATAGCGGAAAAATAAACACACAAAAATGCATTTTTGGGCCACTTCCGCTTCTCGGAAAAATTTTAAAATGGGCTTTTCAGCATCAGCAGCTCATTACCTTTCTGTTGGTATGTTTATTTTTATTCATAGGCCAGTTTTTCGAAAAAAGTGAGAAGTTTTACGTTTCCACTTTTTACACCCCAAAATTGCCGTAAAACACCATAGATTCGCGATTTTGACCCCGATAGAATTTTAATACGGGATTTTTTCGCAGCTCACTAGTTTCGTCGTACAATTCTACACCAGAATACGTGTAGAAGTTTAAGAAATATCGTACCGATCAAAATTTGGGTACGGAACTATATAGTTATCTTGAGTTTTACGGCATTTTCCAGTGCCGCTGACTGAGAAAACGCAACCTTTTCGAATTTTTCACACACTTAAGATACTCCCTAGGCCTTTTGATGCTGCTTTTCTTTCTCGCTACACTTTGGGCAACAATCTAGCTATTTTATTTTGCCAATTGGCCGGTCGCACTAAATTTTCGTTAGGAATTTCACGGGTGTTGGGAAATCGGCGCTACCCGTTTTTAACATTTGACAATTTTTGAATGAGTCTACGCTATACGCTACCTATCATCATGCGATGCGACACTTCATTCTTCTTACTTCTTTTTGAGCGTGGAAGCTAAGACGCCCACATAACATTTTGACTACAAGGTTTTTCTTGACCAGGTGTTCACTTAAAGTTTTTTTTCTTCTCTATCTCTTTTCTTACCCCACTAGAGAATTGCACTTGTTATTATTATAGCATTGGCGCGTATTTTATTTGGCCAGCACCTTTCTTCACTCTTTTGCTACGCAGTGAGACTAAACGCGTAAATATTAATTTTCGACACCAATGAATCAATCTCCCAACTTGTTGTTCCCACAAAAAATTTGATCCGCGCCTCGTCAGCCATTCTCAACACGACAAATATGAAACTAAACAAAATATTACAACTGAGGCCGTCGACAAATTTTTAAGAAGATCAAAATACTGGCGCAAGATGATACACACCCTGTGTATATTTCCTCGACTATATAAGCCAGAATTTTTTCGGGATACTCCAACATTTCTGATCAACTCTCCGTAACTCTCACATCTATCTAATACCAACGCCAACAATGTCCGAGGAACAACAACGGCAAGCAATTCACAGCGTGCCTGCAAAGCGTCGTCGGCACGAGGCGCCGCAACCAGAGCGCCAACGGGAAGTCATACCTGGTCTGCCGGACTTACAACTTATTACGCCCATCGACCTCCCAACAACCAGCGAGAGCCCATCTAGCCCCGTTCACGCTTCAACACCGCTACTACCGACGCCTCTGCTACCGACTCCGCCGCAGACCTCAGCGACACCACTACTACCGACTCCGCCGCTGCCTACGCCATCACGACCGGTTCCGGTTGAGGAACCGGCAAGGAACGTGGACCCATGGTCATCATCCCAACTAGTGAGCTTACAGCGGAAGCCCTTCGACCGGGCGGCCGCCGATCCCACCGGCAATGTAGGGTGGTACCGCATACGTCGGGCGCTCCCCGCTACCCGCCATCTCTGCGGTCACGAATTGCGATCCTGAACGGGGAGCTCCACCACATCACGATGGAGTTAGCCCGTGAACTCTATTCATTGATCGAGCGTCGCCGCTGGAGGCGCGCCGCGGAAAAACTGAAACAGATCTTGGACCTCGACCCGGAAAACCGGCACCCACCATTATTCAACTGGCCGTCAGGTTCATGGGGCGAAGACGAGACGTGTGTGAACTGCAACGCCCCGCGGTTCAATCTCCCCCAGCGAGACCCTTTTCATTGAATTGTGTCAAATTGAAATATGCCTGTCAAAAAAATGTTTTTTTTTCCTCTCTTATTTTCCCTCTCTCACTCATGTCCCCCCCATGACATTTGCCTTTAATTCTCTCTCTTTTCTTTTGTTAGTTAAGACAGGCAGGGGTAGCCTTTAGAGGAATACAATTTTTAGCTATATTCGAAAGAAATTTTGTTTTGATCATTTTCAGATAAGGCAAAGGATGAGATAGATTTTCCGCGCCTTCAAACCTTTACGCGGGAAAAAGCATGAAGATGGAAATATATAAACTAATGTCACAACAAGAATTAAGTTTTCTTCTTAACGCATAAAAATAAATGTGTCACACTACCCTTAGACTTAGAGATAGGAATTTCCCATTAATCACGTAGATTCTCTCCGAGTAGACGATTTTAGCTATAAGTACGGGCAATCATATATAGTTTTTACCACAAGTCGGAACTTACGGGAAACCATACGCTTTTGCTGACAATATTGATTACGCCATGTTTTATTGCTGTGCCAGATACGTAGTTGCCCGTAGCATAACAACGAACCACTTGCGAAGCCCTTTCTCACCCATCCAGCAAAAGCGCACACACAGCGCATTCCATTCTTACACACCCGCGCGCGCTAAGTTTCTCACTTTCCATTTTCCCCCTAAAGAAATAGCCGCTGAATGTTGGAAATCTTCTAGCCGACTCCCCTTTTTGCCAAAGGGCAACTAACAAGGTCATAAGCCACGCCCTCCCCACTCTTCATTCCCCTCCGTTTTTTTCCCTATTCGTATATGTTCCCTTGCACCGGACTTAGAGAAAAAACTCGATTTTTCTTAATATGCCTTTTTTTACGGCAAAAACACTTCAGCCGCAAAACTTTTGATGTGTTTTCTTCTCATTAGCGTTTTACACTACATGATGATTTTTCACTTTTTCCTTCTCGATAATCAAGGTTATCTTTTTCTTGTTCCAACGATATCTGTTTGCCCTTAGAATACCGATCCCTTGTTCTCGTAAACTTAAGAATATTATGATGCCCTTGTTTCCCTTACAATTTTGCCGTAGCGAAGCGCACGAGTGCCGTCGGAAAGCGATTGACCTGTTGAAATTTTTTTTTTGGAAGTTATAATTTTTCGCTATATTCCCTCTGTTTTGACACTTCCTATTACACCCGTCTCTTATTTTCCCTCTATCTAGTTCTAAGATACCCACATGATTACGCAAATATTCAACACTATATTGTTTTCCCTTCTATTTGTTTATGTACTTTACTTTTTTTTCCGCTTTAGAAATGTCCCTGCTACCATTTCTTTTGCTGTTGTGCCTTTTCCGTATACACACACATTCGTTTGAAACAACGGTGTGCGACTGTGCCGAACCGTCAAACATGGGAATTATTCAATTTCCTGGCGCTGATTGCAGGCCGAAAGTGAACGTTACTAGTGCCGTCGCGGTGCGATATGTAATCTATAGTGACGAACGTGCAGCAGAAAAATTTCCAGGTTTCCTGTGCGCTAGGTGGAGAAACATTCACCGTGTTACAATGACCTTTTTCGGACAAATAGTGGTCGTGCCTGAGAAAATTCCCATTGATTCAACAGTGTTGGATTGCTATAACATGATCAACAATAAACTGTGCGGAATTAACGAAATGACACCCGCCGATGGAAAATATGTGTTCTCCCA